>OU612046.1:159156096-160356096 GCA_914767935.1 Coremacera marginata | reverse complement strand
AAGCAAATATGATTGTTTAAATGAATGCGTGCCAATCACGTGCTAAAATGAAATCTCTAGGATTTTAAATTTTGCTCATATCGAGCAATCAAGTTAACCAAATAATAAACTGATGCCTGATAAGTCTTTCTTAGTACCCAATAAAAATCAAAAGGAACCCATTCAATAATGCGCCAAATTATTGTCAAGTCACTAGGGTGCAAACGATCGTTTAAAGAAGAAGTGGCTAAATAAAAAGGGTTCTGTTTGCTTAAATGTTGTGAACAAACACAAATAGTGCATCTTCCAAGCAAGCACACCTGCCGCACATACCACAATATGGCATGAGTTCGTTTTGAGCCTGTGGCTGAAGTGTGCCACACAAGCAGCTGTTTTCTCAATAAAATAATCTAAATAGAAGTGTTAGCAATATTTTAAATAAAGTTTTTAATAATTTTAAAGCTTCTTATATGATGACTTTGTTAGCATGCTGCTCCAACTTACCTTGATTAGTGAGTTGTTTCGTAACATTGAATGTTTGACGCAGGAAGTTCATTGTTGCTATGTATGCTTTGTGCTACTTGCAAGACTAAAAAAATTTTTGAATTCTCACTTAATTCATTTAATCAAAGTCTATTAGTTTTGTTTTATATAAGTTGAATAATTATAAAAGCTAAAACCCTTGCAACCAAACCTTTATCACTTGGACAGTGCGGCTAGCGATGTGAGCAATCAGCTGTTTTGTCGATTTTTTGTATTTTCATTTTCGTTATGGTTCTTGTATTGGTTATATTTTAAAAGTATTGCCACCTGATATTTGAAAAATATGTCTGGAAAGCAATCGTGGAAACGAGATATGAGTACAGTGAGCCATCAAAATAATTTGAAAAAAGTTTAACATTTATATACGACACACCATAAATTTAATTTCAAAATTGTGTAAAATTATTATACTTATTGCTATTAGTATCAAGACCAACACATATTTTAATTCGATTCAACGAATTTCGCTAAATCATTACCAATTTTTGAGTATTATGCATATAAATTATTTTTTTCAAAATTTGACATCAATTATATAATTGCTGAAATCGCAACATTTTAAAGAATTTTGGCAAAATACTATATCATCGAATTCAAGTCAGAAACTCGTCATAAAAGTCAGAAACAAATCTGATATATCAATTTGGCAATACTGCATTAGTAAAAAATTTGATGGTATTTATAAAAGGTGACTAGTCTCATGAGATTTTCGTCAATTCTCTGTTCAAGTTTTATATTAAAATTAGATGATGGGACCACATGAAACTGTGTGAAAGAGCTTTATGTTTACACATTTATTCTTGTTGCTTTTGCTTTCACTTTTCTTTTCCAATTATTGCATATTTCGGGCATTTTCAAAAGCGTTAATAAAATATTTTGCAACAAACATCTGTGGTAGTAACACAAGCTTTATCAATAAAATCAGCTGATTTTTTTAAATTTTATATAAAGTGAAGTTATAAACAACGAAAATAGGAAAAGAGGAACATCTCACTGGCAACAATGTCTCACCGTCACTTGTGACAGAACATATGGTAGTATATATCGTACACTAAATACAAAACAGTCACAACTCAAATTTTTTAAATTTCCAGGAAAATCGAAAGACTATTTTATTTTTGACGGAACTCCATACAGCAATGAGACAAAACTTTTTTAAATTATAGAGAAAGAAGATTTATACAAAATTTTGACAGTCAAAGGAATCATTTCCTTTTTAAAACTACGAATAGTTTTATATAAAAAAGTAAAAATTTGAAAATTTTGAGTTGTGACTGTTTTGTATTTAGTGTGCCTCTGCCTTTAATTGCAAATCTTATTTTGGGAGGAATGTAGTTTCACTGCATTATAAGAAACATTATTTCTCCCTATATATTAAAACTAGTAATTGACACTATCGAATGATTTAAAATATTCGTTGTAAGGCATTCAGTAATTTTGAACTACCGAATTATTGGTTATAATAACATATTGATTACAAATTAGTAATTAAAATAGACTCTGGAATAATTTCAAATAGTTTAATAGCTATCGAAAAATTTATTATTTACTAGCAGAACGCAGTTGTTCACGGCTTCACCACGGACGTTCCAGCAACCATAATTTTTTTTTGATGGCGGTGAAAGGGGGTGTGACAAATATCTTTTCCTGTAAGCCATCTCGAGCTCGAAAACAATCTACAGCCAAAATTTCAGCGCAATCGAACCAGAAGTTTTGAAGTTTTTATGATTAACTCTTAAAAGTGGGCGTAATTATAGATCCACCACGCCCATTTTTAGGACAGTTGACTGTAAGCATACAAACTAAATTACCAAATTTTAGTCTCATTAAATCGAAACAGACGAAAATATTGCATTTTTATTGTTTTGTGGGTGTTAAAAAGGGGCGTGATTAAAACTAAGCATGCAATAACCTAATTTAGGATGCAAGTAATACACGTTATACTTTAGAGCAAAATCCGCTCAACCGTTTAGATTTGTATAAAAGTCAAACAAACAAATAAACAAAATGATTTTTATTAATATAGATACTAAGATTTTTGTGGCGGCCGTGGCGTAGTGGGTAGAGTGTGTGACTTTTACGCCAGAGAACCCAGGTTCGAATCCTCCATCCGACACAGAAAGTTTTTTCAATTGAATTAATTTTTCTGTTCGGCCGTCACCTCTCTGCAGACAATGGCAAAACCTCAGAGAGTAAAAACTGCCATGAAAAGCTTCTTGAGAACATAAGCCGTTCGGAGTCGGCGTAAAACATGTAGGTCCAGTTCTCGATCATTTGTGTGCAAACATTTCACATCACACACAACACAATTGATCATAAGAAGCTCGGTCAAAGTCCTTTCAAGGGCTGAAATGGCCATTCCGTTTTTTTTTTTTTTTACTAAGATTTTTGTTTATAAATTAAAAGTTTTAAATCATTTTTTTAAATATCTTTAGCTGTGCAATATAGTGTATTGACTTGTATGGGAAAAAACTAAGCCGCAATTGCGGTACCAAAATTATATAGTATCTAAACACTCCTTTCGATTGGTATATTTTTTGTTTTTTTTTCTGAACCAATTTTGGCGTCCCATTGCATTTTTGTGAAATTTTTTAGCACCTGTTGTACTGTAAATCTACTAATGACTGATTTAAAAAGAAAATCAACTAGCTTATAATTTATTGAAGTCAAATAAATATATTCACATTAAAATTGGCCTCGAAAAATTAACAGCTTATAATTTTGTTCACCTTCCAAATAATGCTGTTGAATTTCAAAATTGGAATTTCAGTTTTATTACTAATTGCTTTCATTTCTTAAGCTTTTTTTTCTTGCCTTCCAAGGCAGTTTCATAGAATGCAAGCTTTAGCCTTCGCAAAGCATCTGCCTCTATTGATAATTTCTCATCATGAAAGATACAAATCTTTTGGTATGGTAATTGGGAGTCAGATTTTCAAAACACTCCACTATATAAGCAGTTGAAAGAAAATAGGAGACAATATTTAGTTTTTGTCATGAAGAATAAAAGTTTTTAGCAGGGACCGAAAATAACTATTATGATCTCCTGTTTCTGCCGATTTTGAAAAAAATTTGACAAGTCTAATTCAACTTGATATTTCGCATGTAAGCACCATCGAGTTAGCGCTGCCACGTTTTTAACTCAACGACAACCCTGACCCTAAGTTAAATCTGCATGTAAACTCAGTAATATTTATATTGCAAGATTTTATAATACTAAAACAAGACATTCATAAAACTGCCTTCGTTCGGTTAGTCTTGACATGAACCAAGTATTAACAATATCGTTAATATAAGTTGAATGGTGTATGCCACACTACGGACAAAAACAAAATTTGCTGTTTTTATGAGTAAAGGTAAAATTCGAATTAGACACTGCTCCACTTTAGTCAAAACACTTCATGTGAGTATGTGACATTTCCCCCTTTTATTCATTGTGTTGTTCATGGCCATGCTTACTTAAGAAATTTTATGTTTTCGGTAAAAAAATTTTGATTTGCGAGAATGCAGATTTTTTTTGCATTTTTACCTGAACTCAAAAAAAGTTGACCTGCTCTTAAGATTGATTCACTCACCACCATCAAGTTTTGCAGGTCTTTTTTATATGAAGTTTTTGCGCTCCCCGCTCAGTGAGGGAGAGACTTGCTGTACGATAGAAGGGTATTCATGCAATGCAGAAAACGAGCCAAATATGCCAAAAATCGCAAAAACCGTAAACGCCGAATTTGAACTGCCGAATTTGTATGGAATCTGATATTCGGCATAGTTTCCAGTTTTCCGAACCATTTTGATGAGTAAATAGCACCGAATACTTTCGGCAACCAGTTGTTGCCACCTTTGAAATATTTAACTTATATTTAATGCAAATATTAAACCAAAGTTGTCACTTTTTCAATGCAACTTAAGGAACAGATGATTGATATACGGCATTAGCCGGTAACTACAAAAAAGGTACCTCATTCAAAATCAATGAATATTTTCCGATATACGTCATGGGAAAATATTCGGCATTGCATGAATACATGGTAGAATTAAAGAGGTATATGCATTTTGAGCTGCGCTCTCTTTCTCATAGCCAAAATTGTCAAAATCAATAAAAATCACATTTTTGTTTACTTTTTTCCAATTAAAGCTTTCTCGTCGCTTTCATAGTTTCTATCATGATACAATGATAAGGTAGGGCCGCTTCGCTGAGTGCTCTGACGCGTCAACGAAGAGTGGATAATGAGAAGGAACATATAAGTCAAAACGACGAATTTCGTAGAAATTGCAAATGAAGAAAATATTTTATGTTTCCAAGTTGCAAATCCAAGTTGCACCCACGACCGCATTGGGTGTTAAATTTGTGCTAATTTGAGTGAAAATATTATAATAAAAGTGTAATAAAAACTATAAAATGTGAAAGAAGTCTTAAAATTGCAAAAAAAAAAACTGTAACAGTTTTAACCTACAAACAACTGCGAAACGTGAGCATAAATAAATTCGCGATGAACAGCTGATTTTGACACCAATCTTGCTTTATTCTGCTTTCTACTCCATTCCTCTCCGAGTCGACCCTACCTTATAATTCTGCCATGGTTTCTATAAGCTATCAAATTCGTTTTGACAGTTATGGCAGTCTGCCTTTCCGAAATGCATCTACCTTCTCTTATTCTACCATGCATGAATACCATTATTTTAATTTTTGCAAAAACGTGATGATGATGGTCAGTGAATCCGCGTATAGTAGAAAAAAGGCAATTTTTTTTTTTTTACGTGTTTTTCATTTTTGAGACACTGGGACATTATTTGACAAAATAAATAGTATAATAAAATTTAATAGATTTTAATAAAGCTAAATCTATTAAATTTTATTTGTTAAAATATTTAATAATAAATAAAAAATTTGTGGATACCTTGTATAAAACTGACGTTTTGAAAAATAATTTCGTATCAAATTTGGCGTGTTTTGTACAACTCTTTTTACTTTTGAGGTTAACATTTTCGAGAAAAAAACACGATTCAATTTTAGGTCACATTTTTTTTGAGAAAAGAACAGATAAAATACAGAATTCTAAAAGGGGGCAGAAAAAATGCAATCTTAAGAGAAAATTTTTTCAATTTTAAAAATCGATTTTCGGTCTCGGTTGACTGGAAGTCACTCAAATTTTTTCTACCAGTGAGAATAGCAAATTTCGTCTGTGTCGACTCAGTGCCCGAGGAAATTTGATGAACAAAGAAATTAATCTGATTACGCCTCATCATCATCGATAATTTTATTAACCCGAAAGGTAATACTGAAAAGTAAACTATACAAATAAGCTTACTATATGTAATTTTGTTAAGTCTACACTTAAATTATATACGAAGGAACTGTAAAAAAGTTTGTTATATGTATTCATTTCTTTTTTACCAGGGATTAATACTTTCTTTAAATAAAATTGACATAACCTGCAGTCAAACTTACAAATACTTAAAATATTCAATTCGAATAGTTCGTCGTATGATAAAAAACAAAATATTATAAAAAATAAATTTCCATTCCTTTTGATATCTGCTACTCAGCAGTTTTTTCCCTGTATTTCCCGGCGAAATTCTTTGTACAGCTGATGGAACGATTCATAATGTTCATTATCATGTAAAAACTGCCAAAAAGAGCGGCATGCGCGTAACTCATTGCGATCCATGGTGGAAACAATACGCTCTAGAGGAAAAAATAAAAAAATTAGTCAATAATTTATCTTTAGCTTTTTACTTACTTTCAAGCAATTTCTTGCGCTCAAGCTCCCAATTGAATTTTTCAATCATTGTTTTTAAGAATTCCACAAAGCAATGCACCGTCCAGCTACGATAGAATATAATACCCGTCATGCCAGGTACTGCAATCATATTATAAGCCATATCCAACGCTTCTTGTATGCTGCTGACTGAAGTCTCTAATTGTTCTATTGTTGTATGCAGTTGTTTGATAAAAGGCTCCAGCTCCTGCCACAGTTTTATCATTTTTTCGCTTTCTCGCTTTTTTGTTGGAAAAGTCTTGAATTTTTCTATATTCTTCTTAATGGTGATGCACTTGCCGTAGATAAAAACAATTTGCGAAATCGGCATCAACGCATCCATATGACAAATTTGCCAAATAATAAGCGCCCTTTGGATACGACGAACAATTTCCTGCATTTGCAATTTAGATTGAGCCAACGAGTGTTCCAAAAATTGGTGCAGATTAGCTAAAATTTGGAGAATGTTTAATATTTGTTGGTGTCTGATATTTAGGTGGGAACTGTACAGTTCAAAGGTATCGAGTACTGCTCCCAGGATGATTCGCCATCAGAGAATCGATCAAGTTTTGCATTTATGTGCAACATTTATAGTGGCTTAATATTAATGTTAAGAAATAAATCACTTTCATTAATATAACGCGATCGCTTAAGCGTTATCAACACAAAACAAAACAATACGAAACAAAACGCTTCCCTACAAAAAACAGTTATACTACAAGCTCTGTTTGAATTTATCGATAGATATGCCAGATTGTTAAATATTGAAAATAATTCCTTGATGCACCCTGTTATGTAGTATGTCGCTGTCGAGACTTCAATATCGTAACTTGAATAAAGTTAAAACAATTCATCCACAATTTTATAATTTGATTTGTTTTTACAAAAAAATTATAACCGAAAAATTTTAAATATAAATGTTCTTCCAAATTTTATTTCAAACAATTTCAAATTTCGTCGTACAGTTTATGTGAAATACTTTATAAAACCACGAAAGTTTTAAAAAATTTATCTACTAATGTAAATTTCTGCAGTCTGTTACTTGAAGTATAATAAGGGTACTCACTATATATGATAAGTCCTGTTAAGGGACTGTTCATAAATTACGTAACAAGTTTAAGAAGGAGAGGAGATTGAATATTTGTGTTGTCGTGTAACATGGCGGGAGGGAAGAGGTCAGCCGTTTGTTACTTCACAACAACATTTTTAAATTCAGTTTTAAAAATTTTGAATTTTATTAAAATATAATTTTATTGAAAATATTGCTTTAATTTTTTTATCAATAAAAGAATGCACCTAATAAAAAGAGTGGATCACAAACCGAAAAAAATGGCAGCTAAAACTATGTTTAAACCGATTAATTTTATAAAAGGCATTTGAAACACCTTCAACAACTGTAGAAGCTTCAAAAAACAACGATCAAGAGCAAGTACGAGCAGTAAACGGAGCAAAAATAACGTTTTTTTGATGAGCTGAAGTGGGAATTCTTACTCTAAAGCAGTCATCGAAAACAGCTATTATAACTTCACGTTCAAAGCAAACATCAAAGTGTTATAGAAAAACTAAGACCATGGTGAAATAAATATAATGTGTTCTCATCTGTGGCAGTCGTGGCGTAGTGGGTAGAGTGTGTGGATCATACATCAGAGAACCCAGGTTCGAATCCCATCTTATACAGAAAGTTTTTTCAATGGAATTAATTTTTCTGTTCAGCCGTCACCTCTCTTCAGACAATGGCAAGCCTCAGAGAGTAAAAACTGCCATGAAAAACTTCTTGAGAACATTAGCCGTTCGGAGTCGGCATAAAGCTTGTAGATCCAGTTCTCAATCTTTTGTGTTCAAACATTTCACAACACACACAATACAATTGATCATAAGAAGCTCGGTCAAAGTCTTTTAAGGGCTGAAATGGCCATTCCGTTTTGTTTTTTTTTTCGTTCTCATCCGGAAAACCAGACAAAACAAAAAAATTGGCTTCATTATTTTGACATATTAATAGAATCAAACATCAAACCATGAAAGAAACTTGTCAACATACGGCAGCTTGTCAAGAAACATACTGAAAAATATCATGAGATGAGAACACATTATTATTATTCCACCACGACAATTGTCAAACATCGAAGTTATAACGTATCGCCACTGGTTTGTGTTCTTGTTAACGTCAGGAAAGCTTTAATTTGTTTTTAGCTATGTTCACCTGGTAAAATTATTCATCAAATTGTTGGTCAGATATAATAGAGCATCGTGAAACTTTCATGTAATTTTCATAATAATAAAACTTATAATAAATATAACTTGTCTTATGCTCTATTCATAACAAACTGCTAAATTAAAAAAAAAACCCAAAACATTTTTTAAATAATAGTGTAACGTTACATCGAATGCAGGGAGGGGGTTCAAGGCTCTGTGACGAAGTGTAAAATAGGGGGGGGTGGAAGATTTTTAAATTGACATGGAACGTAATCCCCTATTGTATTGACCCCCTATTGTATAGAAGCATTTTTGACAGTTTTTTAACATAATTTGTTGTCAAATAGCTTGCACTAAGTTAAAAGTTCACTTTTATTTTGCTTATGATTATGATTATGGGCCAATAAGTTTATTTTGCTTATGATTTGACAGTTTTTCAACATAATTTGTTGTCAAATAGCTTGCACTAAGTTAAAAGTTGACTTTTATTTTGCTTATGATTAAGGGCCAATAAGTTTATGGCTCATTGTCAGTTATATTTTGAACACATTGACGACTTAACACATTAACACATTGAACACATTTTTTGAGCTTAAAATTTTGTTTTGAAATCAAAATCTAACAATAAACATACATTGACATACCGAGGTGCTCAAAGTTTTAAAAATAACAAATGCTATATATACGCTTTGTTAATGTACGTTTAAAGTGTGAATTGCATTTATTTATGAGCGACAACAATTGATAAGTACATCAACTACTACTCCTACAGATAAACTGCTACGTGTAAAAATCGATTAGGTAATATTTTGCAACTCTGGTTAAGAATTGGCTTTCCGACTTTTCAACAAAATTTTACAGCTGGTTAAAATCAGCTGTTTATATTTTTGTGCTGTTGATTAATGTACTGCAATTATTTAGTGAATTTTGTCCATATTATCTTAAAACTGCTTGTATTTCAGAAACTTTTTAAACAATGTCTGCTGCACGTCGTGACATATCTCCATTTTTGCAAACCATTCGCCAATTCTTGCTTGGTGTAAGTTGCATTTACATTGCTCGCACTCGATATATTCTAGGATTTGTTATGTAAGCTAAAAATTAAATTTGTTATTCTATCTTTATAGCGCGAGCACACTTTGGCGGTGCGTTTTCAGGACGGCCTATCTGATCGCACGCAACCGCCACCAGCAGTTCCTGGCGGTCCAGCTCACGTACTTTCCGCCAACTATTATGTTAATCGTGATGGACGGCGTTTAGTTGCACCACCAATTGATGTAAAACAGGTAGTGCTAGAAGCGAAAGCAGGTGGCAAACCAGCCAAGCTGCCGACACCTGGAAAAGTCTACCAATGGGATTAAAAGGATTAAATGAATTGTCTTAAGTTACAACGATGTAACATGTGAATTAATTAAAAACTTATTATACATTTAAATACCTTCAAAGTCAAATATTAATAAGAAAATTACGAATTCATTAAAGTAGTAAGAGACAGTTCCTGAATGGTTCCTGGTTAGCAAACGTGAATATAACAGATTTTCAAAATGGTAACAGATAATTTTGATTTTAGTGATTATAGTGAACAAGGTAAGATTTTTCTATAAAATCTTAACAAATCTAATAAGAATCATACAATATAAATCGTTTATTAATATCGTCTTCCAGCACATAGGTATGGTAAAATTGAAACCTTTTTATGAGCTCATTTAACAATTTAGCCATTTGATTGTTTAGGTAACACAGTTGTGATTATCA
Organism: Coremacera marginata; assembly: GCA_914767935.1. NCBI lineage: Eukaryota > Metazoa > Arthropoda > Insecta > Diptera > Sciomyzidae > Coremacera > Coremacera marginata. Next base: position 160,345,873 of record OU612046.1, on the reverse strand, counting down.
TAGATAGAAGCTTCAAGGAATGCCATTCAACCACTGGCTTAACCGTCGCACAATGTGAAAAACAGCAAAAACTCTCGCATCGCCTGTTTTTAACGCTAGCATCTATAATATTAATGCTAGACACTTGCATTTTCGGTACTATTTACAGAATTCTTCAGGCAAGAGACTGATGTAGCCTTTCTTTGTTTTTCTTTATCAGAGTCTGATACCCTAGAAATCTTTTAGCAAAATTGGATAATATGTTTTTTGGGTTGGTTTATTTAAGTTTATTTATTAAATTAAATTTATTATTAATAAAGCATTTCATAAATACTTTTAGTAGCACCGCTGCCGCAATCCTAAATAAACACCGCTAGCCGAGCGCAATACTAAATTATACGTTGGTCGCAGCTCTGTACCCAATGGGAGCAATTCAAAGTGACGCAAAATTTTGCTTATCATACTCTTCATTTCCAAATTTGCAAAGTTTTGACCTATACAATTACGTGCGCCGGCGCTGAAAGGCGTATAGATAAATCCTCTACCAGCAGCAAAATTCGCTTCAAAGCGCTCCGGCTTAAAGGTATTAGGTTCCGGAAAATATTCAGCGTCACGTGAAATAATAAAAAATGAAAGCATTAGACTTACGCCAGCCGGTATGGTTATATTTTCATCTGAAAGTGATTACAGACATGATAAGAAACGATTTTTTTTTTTAACTCCAGTAACTATGATTTTTCCTTACCTAGAACCACATTTGTTGTGGTAACACGATCTATGGCCGGCACTGGGGGTATAGCCTTAAAGATTCCTTAATGCTGCATTCCAGAAATTTAAGTTCGTGCAATTGTTGATATGTTATCGGCGCATGCTTATCTTCACCCAAAACCTGACATATTTCCGGGAAAATTTTTGACTGCATCGCCGGATGACGTGTTATCAGATATAGACAGAATGATATGGCGCTTGTTGTGGTATCGTGACCCTCAAACATGAACGTTTCAACTTCTTCGCGTATGTCTTCATTGCTCAAAGAATTTCCTGCAATTCTTGATTGCAGCAGCACATCGAGCAGAGCCAGACGTTGTTTGGGGAAAATAGTAGGTTTGGCGTTAGCTACAAAATCAAAAAAAGGTGTAATATTTGAGCTCGAGTAAAAAATCTTTAGACGATTTTTATAGCTTTTACAACCTGAAGTATACAACTCTATTATTTTACGCCATGCAACAAAATTTTGGAAATTTGCATAAATAATTAAAAAAAAAGCCATTTAAGCCGTTAAGACTTTGATAGAGGATCTTTCTGTTGTGCGTATTATTAAAGATTTGAACACAAATGACCGAGAACTGGACCCACAAGTTTAATGCCAACTCCGTACGGCTAATATTCATGTACTGAAGAAGTATTCTTTGTGTTTTGTCATTGTCCGCAGAGATGTGATGAAGGCCGATCAAAAAAATTTGTTGCTATTGGAAAACTTTTCTGGGTTTTGAGACTGGGATCTACCGCGCTTCGGTGCATAAATACCTACCCATAGCTTTATTATTCACTTCTTCCATGGACCTTTCCAGTGCGGCTCTACGCTCCTTGATCACCCTAGTGGTAAAGTTATGCATTATTTTAATGTACTTTAACATTTTGCAATAGGTTCTTGGTGCTGTTAGGAAGAAAAGCTAATCCGTACACTGTGTGGACTTTATAAGGCAATCGGCCATTACTTTGGAAACACTAAACAATAACGAAAAAAAATATATATACATAAACTTCTTATTATAACTAATCTTTGAGCATCTCATACAACGCAAACGCTTGTACATATTCTAGTTTGGAATTTTGCTGCGCCTGCACCTTGACACCCATGGTAGTTTCTAAAAATTGAGCCATACATACATGTAGTCCTTTAACTTAAGTATGTAGCAACCAACCTGCTATAATGTCCAGCATTGCCAAACAGATATGCGGATATATACGTATATTCAAGGCTGTCTTGCAATCGGCATACTTCTGCAATTTCTGCACCAACACTGTGCTCTGTCTATCAAATACCTGCACAAATTGTTCCAAAATTTTAAAATGAAATGTTGGTGTGATGATCTTGCGACGTGTGTGCTATTTTTTGCCATTGCTCAAGAGCAGACCGGAGCCCAACCATTTTTTAAGAAAATTGTACGCGTCACTCTTGTAAAATGCCTCCGTATGCGTTAGTATGACTTCCAAATACTTAGCATCCGATATGATCACGCTCAATTGATGAAATATCCACAGTCTATAGATTCTGCCGTATTTTTCTCTATTATTTCACGCTATGCTGAAAACATCTTGTTTAAATGCATTAAATCGTTTCTAACCGAAACTCTAATGGAAATCTTACTTTCGTTATTGATTCTAAAATAGCTGAGCGCATTACCAAAAAATGGCAGCGATTTTGGTCCTGGAATTTTACATTTTTCAATTATATTTTTACTATTCCTTTTGTAGAAATATTCGCAAACACTTAGAAGCAAAAGTGCTGCTAGTAAAAGACCAGCTGCGGTTAACATTTTGAATCAACTAATTTTTAAATAACGATTTTTGTCGCTATTATATTTAAAATTCAAATTATGAATGCAACACCTTGTCTAGCCTTGCCCTTCATATATTTATGTGGAAAGAATACACATATTATTCTTTGTCAAACTACCAAAGTGAATATTGAAATTTTTTACTTAATGTTTTTAATATAAATTTAAATATTTAATAAAGAATTTAATTATATTAATATTTTACTCTTATTTTAAGTAATTTAGTATTAAATTTTATTAATTTAAGAATAAAAATTATAGAATTAAAATAATTATTCTTTTCTTAATTAAAATTCGAAAGTCACATTTAAAATTAGACTCTCGCTCAAATATTTTGTCGCTCTCGTCCACGAGCGCGTACTTTTTGGTGAGACTTTGAAATCAGATCTCATTCCGTGTACCTAGCAAACCGTACGCACTCGGGGACGATAATATAAATGAGACTTAGTGCTCATTTTTTGACAAATAATTTCCACTTGGAAAATAGGGTTCCAATTGTAATTTTTTTGGAACTGATTGTGTCACTGTAACCTTTTGGGATAGTGAACTGACTCCTTGAATGATCCAATATATTGTACTACGAGAAGTTGGGACTTTTCTCAAATAATTTCCACTCGGAAAAATAGGTTCCAATTGTAATATTTTTGAAACTAGTTGGGTCATTGTAACTTATTTGGGTTAGTGGACTGACTCCTTGAATGAAATTTTTTTTATACAAATGGGTTTCACTTTCACTATTTTTGGATCTACTTCGGTCATTGGAACTTTGTTGGGTTTAATGGACGCCTTGGACAAAAATCTTGGATTTTTTGATAAATACGTTTCTCTTAGATAAATAGGATCTACTTGCAACATCTTTAGATCTAGTTGGGTCATTGGAACATTTCTAAAGTTTGTGTATTTCTTGGACAAACGTTTTCTGACAAAAAAATTCCACTTCGTAAAATTGTTTCCATAAACAATATTTTTGGAACTACTTGAACTAATGACAAACTTCTGGAACTAATGACGATTGAAACTTTTTTGGGCTTAGCGGAATTCTTGGAAATAAATCTTGAATTTCTTTACGAAGAGTACGTACCATGTGGTTATTTCAGAAGGTTCCAATTGCAATATTTTTGGGAACTAGTTGGGTCATATAATCTTTTGGGCTTAGTGGACTCCTTGATTGTTTTTTTTTTGACAAATTGGTTTCACTTGAACAAATAGGTTGTTACAATTTCAATAATTTTGAAACTAACTGAGCCATTGAAACTTTTGAACGAAAAAAAATTTTTTTTTTTTACAAATAAGTTTCACTTAAGAAAATAGGTTCCGGTTGCATTATTTTTGGAACTACTTAAGCGTTGGAACTAATTTGGTGCAGTGAATTATTTGAATAAAAATATTGAGTTTTTGGCAAATAGGTTCCACTTGCTATAGTTTTGGAAATAATTGGGATATTCTAAAATTTTTAGGATTACTGAACTTCTCTGACATAAATTTTAAATATTTGTCCAATGATCTAACTGGTTAGAAAAGTTAAAAAAACCAAGATTTTTGTCCAAAAAGTTCACTCCAACCCAAAAAGTTGCAATGATACAACTAGTACCATAAATAATCCACATGGAACCTATTGATAATAGAACCAAATATTTCTGTCGAAGAAGTTCACAAAACCCAAAAGAGTTCCAATCATCCATGTAGTTTTGAAAGTAAAAAAAGTGGTACCGATTTGTCCAAGTGAATCCTATTTTACAAAAATGTTTATCCATGTATTCCATTAAGCCCAAAAAGTTAAAATGGCCCAAATGACTAGTTCTGAAAATATTTAAAGTGGAACCTATTTGTCCAATCGGAACCAAAAAAAAAATGATTGTGTAACTATTCTACAAAACTCAAAAAGTTCCAATGACCCAAATCCAAGTGGGTATCTATTTGTCTATGTAGAACCTATTTGTCAAAAAATCCACGATTTTTGTATAAGGAGTCTTCTTAAGCCAAAAATGTCCCAATGACCAAGTTAATTTCAAAAATATTAAAAGTGGAACCTATTTGTCAAAGAAACCTTTAAAAAAGCCACAAAATTAAAAAAGTTCCAATAATTCAACTAGTTCCAAAAATATTGAAAGTGGAACCTATTTGTCAAAATAATTTTGTATAAAGAGTCTATAACACCCAAAAGGTCGAAAATACATTCATGCCTATCATGAGAATTTTTTTCGCTAAAGAAATGGAAAAGGGGATTTCCGTTTTTTAAGATAAAGCCCAAAAAAACTTTGAAAATATAGCTCACGTACGCGGACGTGAGGAGATGCTAAATGAGCTGTGTCCTAGCTCACGTTCGTACACGAGCGGAACTTTCCGTACCCTACTACATATGGCAACGCTTGAAACTTTTTTAAAAAATTATATGTATCACGAAATCTTCATTCTGTATTACGAAAAATCACACTAACTATGAGCAAGACCCAGGTTAGTTTAGGTTAGGAAGAGGCGGCAGCCGGTGTATACGAAATAACATACAACAGCTCTCTTAGGCCAGATAGATCCATTGTGATCCATACCGCTGCACACAGGCCTTCATTCAAAAATGGAACCAACTTGAGCTCCTGATGAACCCTTTTAGACGCCTGACATCAGTCGTTGACAGGTCGTCAAGCTCATGAAAGAAGAAAGATCCTAAATATTTGTGTTTTCTCCTGGCTAGCGCAGGACAGGAGCACAGAAGATGGGAGATGGTTTCTTCCTCTACCTCGTCCCTGCAGCTTCTACAGAAGTTATTTGAGATAACTCCTAACCTGTAGGCATGTCTGCCTATCATGTCTGCCTATTGTGGCTAATTCTGGTCTTGCCAGTGAGAGAAAGGCTCTCGATCGCCCGGGATCTAGTGTCGGCCAGATAAGCCTTGATGCTCTGCATGTCGAGAGTTCAGCCCACCTAGAGTTGGCTTTCGATATGATATTGATACTGATTAGCAGCTTGAGAGTCGCTAACGGAATACCTGGTGGGTTCACCATGATTGATGCCGCTCGTGTCCCATTTCTAGCAAGCTCATCTGCCTTTTCATTACCACTAATGCCTTTATGCCTAGGTACCCATATTAGGCTGATGCTGTAATAGTTCGACATTTCACCTAATGATGCACGACATTCTTTGGCTACTTTAGAGTTTGTGGCTACTTGTTCCAACGATTTTATCGCAGCCTGACTATCTGAGAAGATATGAATTTTCCGTTTAGAGATAACGTTTTTTGAAAGCCATGATGCAACCTCCCCTATTGCCATCATTTCGGCCTGAAACACACTACAGTGGTCAGGAAGCCTTCGAGCCAGAGATACCTTAAACATGGAATGTGCGTAGGGTTTGGGTCCCGCCACATTACTCCTGCCCAATGAAAACTAAACCAGCCTCGGATAAGAACCCCAATTACGTTGACGACCAACGCAAACGAAAAACGTACAATGATTTACGGATATGCACCTGGAATGTCTGGACCCTTTATAGGGAAGGTGCCATTACCCAACTGGCGGAAGCCCTCAAAAAAATAAAATCTGACATCACCGCCATCCAGGAAATGCGATGGAAAGGGCAAGGCTGCTCTAAACAAGCACACTGCGATATCTACTACAGCTGCCATGCGGAGAAGCGCGAATTCGGATGTGGATTCGTCGTTTGCCGGAAACTACGCCACCTTGTTTCCCGGTTCACACCAGTGAACGAAAAATTGGCCACGATTCGCATCTAGGCAAAATTTTTCTACATTAGCCTTATTTGCGCGCACGCCCCGACGGAGGAAAAGGACGAAGCCGTCAAGGACGCTTTCTACGCAAGTCTTGAGGACGTATACGACCACCTTCCGGTCCATGACGTGAAAATAGTCTTCGGCGATTTTAATGCGAAAGTCGGAAGGGAAGGTATCTTTAGCCCCACTCTCGGTCAGTTCAGTCTTCATGAGACCTCCACGAACAACGGTCTAAGACTGATCGACTTCGCCGCGGCACGAAACATGGTAGTTAGTAGCACCAGATTTAAGCACCTCGACATCCACAAGGCCACCTGGCTGTCCCCGGATCAAAAAACGCGAAACCAAATTGATCATGTTGTAATCGACGGAAGGCATGCCTCTAGTGTTCTAGATGTGCGTACATTTTGGGGGGTCAACATTGACTCCGATCATTATCTTGTTGCAGCCAAGATCCGCATGCGATTATGCAATGCGAAGAATATACGCACAGGAATGCAACGTAAGCTAGATGTCGCTAAGCTGCAATTACAACGAACTGCCGAGGCCTACTCCGCTCAACTCTCGGTTAAGCTCAACCAACCAACCTCTGGACCCGACGACGCCGGCGGACTTTGGGCGCATATATCCCACTCCATGTGCGCTGCCGCTGAAGAAGTCATTGGTTTCCGGCGCCAGCAACCTCGGAATCAGTGGTACGATGAGGAGTGTCGCATCGCGACAGCAGTAAAAAACGCCGCATATAAAAAAACGCTGCAGTCAGCTGCAAGGCGAGCCGTGCGAGAAAACTACCGCGAAAAGAGGAAGGAAGAGAGGCGCCTTTTCAGACGCAAGAAAAGAGTGCAGGAAAAGCGTGAGCGTGGAGAACTAGAGGTATACCAGGGCAAGAAGGATGCACGAAAATTCTATCAACAGGTTAAGCGTCTAACCCAAGGTTTCAAGCCCGGAGCATCCACTTGTAGAGACGAAAATGTAGATCTGAATACGGATACACAGTGTGTGCTTAGATTGTGGAGACAGCACTTCTCGTATTTACTTACTGGCGACGATTCCACCAATGCCACCCATGGAGAGCGCAGTTCAGTATCACCAATCGACGATGATGGAGTAGAAGTATCATCACCTAGCCATGAAGAGGTTCGAATTGCTATCCAACGACTCAAAAACAATAAAGCAGCGGGTGCTGACGGCCTGTCAGCTGAATTGTTTAAAACCGGCGGCGATGAATTGATAAGGCGCATGCATCAGCTCATCAACAAAATATGGCTAGCAGAAAGCATGCCCGACGATTGGAACCTCAGCGTACTGTGCCCTATACTTAAGAAAGGAGAAAGGTTCTCTCAAGCGTACTGTGTGAAAGATTAAAGCCAATTACAAAAACACTGATTGGACCTTATCAGTGTGGCTTTCGACCTGGTAAGTTCACCATAGACCAGATTTTTACGCTACAACAAACCCTGGAGAAAACCCACGAAAATCAAATTGACACACACCATCTCTTCGTCGATTTTAAAGCTGCGGTCGATAGCCCGAGAAGGTATTGCCTATACGCAACAATGTCTGAGTTCGGTATACCTGCAAAGTTGATTAGACTTTGCAGAATGATGTTGAGCAACACAGGCAGCTCCGTCAAGGTAGGAAATGACCTCTCCGAAACTTTCAATACCGAAAGAGGTTTCAGGCAAGGCGATCCACTGTCTTTCGATCTCTTCAACATCATCATGGAGGGGATCGTGCGAAAGGCCGGTGTGCATCGTAATGGCACCTTTTCTCCTTGCGTACGCTGATGATATTGATATTGTCGGCAGAACCAAGAGAGATGTTACCGCTGCTTTCGCCGCTATCGAAAAGGAATCAGCCAAAGTGGGTTTGACGATAAATGAGGGCAAAACAAAGTATATGCTGTCTACAAACAAGGGAGCGCGGCGTTTAGACTCCCACGTTTTATCCGGCAGCTATAACTTTGAAGTAGTCAAGGAGTTTATATACCTTGGTACCGCCATTAATTCCACCAACGAAATCAGCCTGGAGATAAAGCGAAGAACAATAATTGCTAATAGGTGCTACTACGGGCTCAGTAAGCAACTAAGTTCCAGAGCCCTCTCCCGATCGACAAAACTAACACTCTACAAGACGCTCGTTCTACCTGTGCTGCTTTATGGCGCTGAGGCATGGGTAGTTTCGCAAACTGACGCAACCGCTCTGGGGGTGTTCGAGAGAAAAGTTCTTCGCAAAATCTTCGGTCCTGTTCGAGTCGGCGATGACTATCGCATCCGAATGAACCACGAGCTGTATGAGCTCTACGAAGACATTGACGTAGTTCGGCGTATAACTGTGCAGCGACTGCGCTGGCTGGGTCATGTCCATCGTATGGACGACGAAGCTCCAGCGAAAAAGGTGCTAGAGGCGAGGGTCGCTGGTCAACGACGACGAGGGAGACCTTGCCTCCGATGGATGGACCAGGCTGAGGAAGCCCTAACCGCACTTGGTGTATCCGATTGGAGAAGGCGCGCGCAAAACAGAGGCGCCTGGCGAGAGCTGATGATGTCGGTTGAAACCCGGACACGGGATGTTACGGCCACCTAAGTAAGTAAGTAAGAATATATGATAGACTTATGCAGCCATTAAAAATTATACGAAGCCAAGGTATTATTGTATGCATGCCCTCTTGTAATTCTATAGGGTGAATGCCTTCAGGTCCCGGTGATTTATAGGGTTTGAAGCTGTTTACCGCCCATTTTAACTTTCTATTAGAGACGACGTCCTCGACCTCATGCTGGGAACAGCTAAGGTGAGGCAGGGGCGCACTCACGGCTTAAGAAAGAAGGTTAAGAGTTTCCTCTCTAGACATTGCCCATGAGCCATCCGACCTTTTGAGGTAGCTGGGTTTGCATGGTGTAGTAGCAAGAATTTTACGCAACCTGGATGCCTCTGAAATATCTTCAATTCCTTCACAGAATTTTTTCCAAGAGGATCTTTTAGCTTTCCTTGTTTCGCTTTGGAATATTTTAAGAGCTACCTTATAGGCAGCCCAATCATGTTGCGCTTTAGAGCATTTTACTGCGTTGAAGAGCTTTCTGCAATTAGTTCTTAGGCCATTCAGTTCAGAAGACCACCATTTTGGTTTTAGCTTCCCCTTGAGTGCGCTTTTTGGGCAGGAGGATGCCAGCTGTAGTTAATACATCGACTAGATTTTCTAAATCCGTTGCCGATTTTGGTTTGTCAATCGGACTTGATGGCAAAGATTTTGCCAAGGCCCTTCTGTAGAGTCCCCAGTCCGATCTTCTAATGTTGATAGAGGAGATTGGCTTAGGAGACGTGTTAAGAAAGGTATACTCAATATAGCGGTGGTCGGAATAAGAGTGCTCGTCAACACCTTCCACTCACCAATTTTGTCGAAGATGAAGTCTGAGGCTAAAGTTATATGTAAGACTTCACTGCTATTTTTTAGAACAAAGGTCGGGTCTTCACCCCTATTACATCTAATATATAAAATTCTCGTGTCACAATGTTCGTTCCCATACTCCTCCGTAACGGCTTGACCGATTCTTATGAAATTTTTGTATGCATATTCAGTAAGTCTGAGAATCGGCTACTATCTATTTTTCAAACCTCTAAGTGATAAGGGGTGTCTACCCCAAAAAATTTTTTTTTAATTTTTTTGATAAATTTTTTTTTAAATTTTTTTGATAAATTTTTTTTAAAATTTTTTTTATTATGTGGCATTAAAAAATACATAAAACTTTTACTTTTACTAAAATTTTTACTTTTCTATCACCTACCCCTGCTTTTTAATAGTCATTTTCATAATTTTATAATTTTTTATCCCGCTCGATAACATCAATTATTATCACTTGGTAAGTTATCCCCTGCATGTGTCTCCCCCTGTTATCCCCTGTTTTTTATTATGTGGCATTAAAAAATACATAAAACTTTTACTTTTACTAAAATTTTTACTTTTCTATCACCTACCCCTGCTTTTTAATAGTCATTTTCATAATTTTATAATTTTTTATCCCGCTCGATAACATCAATTATTATCACTTGGTAAGTTATCCCCTGCATGTGTCTATCGGTGTCACTTCTCACCCAGTAAACAGTGAGTAAACATCCCTCCTTGAGTAGGGATGACAACAAAGATGGTCTCCTATTTCTCTCGAACAAGAAGCCTTCTCTCATTCCCTCTACAATTTTCTGCTATTATTAGTGTTTATGCGTCAAGCGTAGTAGTTAAACATTTTTACTATCTCAGTGTAACTCTCATATCAAATATATTCTCAAGTTATTTTATTATAATTACTTATATAATATAATACTAATATTATTGAATATAATTAATTATTAATCTAATATATAAAAATATCGTGTCACAATGTTTGTGGCCAAACTCATCCGAAACGGCTAGACCGATTTCAATGAAATTTATTTTGTATGTTTGATGGGTATGAGAATAGGTTGTAAAGTACTTTTCATCCTCCTAGGCTAAACGGTCGTGGCTTTGACCATACAATTCACATTTTCGATACAGAATAACTGTGGCAGTAATAGTCACAGAACATTGAAATTCAGAATGGAGGTACCATTTGGTGATGGCCTTTTAATGGAAAACTTTGACGGGCATTGCACAAGGGGGTGTGGCTGCGCCCATACATGCCAAATTTTTTATATTGAATAACTTTGGAAGTAAAAGTTACAGAACATTGAAACTCAGAATGGAGTTACGACTTAGTGATTTCTTTCTAACTAAAAACTCTCACGGGGGTTTGACAAGGTGGTTTGCCTCCACCCTTACCAGCCAAATTTTTGATATCGAATAGCTATGGAAGTAAAAATCACAGAACACTGAAACTCAGAATGAAGTTACCACTTGGTGAAGTCTTTCTAATAAAAGACTTGGATGGGTATTAGACAAGGGGGTAAGGCTCCGCTAATACCAGCCAAATTTTTCATATTGAATAGCTATGGAAGTAAAAGTCAGAACATCAAAACTCAGAATGGAGTCATCACTTGGTGATGTCTTTCTAATATAAAACCTGGAAAGGCATTGGACAGATGGGGAGGTGTGGCTCTGCCCATATAAGTCAAATTTTTGATATCGAATAGCTATGGAATTAAAAGTCACAGAACATTGAAACTCAGAATGGAGTTACCACTTGGTGATGTCTTTCTAATAGAAGACTTGAACGGGCATTGGACAAGGGGGTGCGGTTCCACACATACCAGTCAAATTGTTGATATCAAATAGTTATACTATTTTTCTTATATATAAAATGTCACTCAATTAAATAAATAAATAATAATATTAATAAAAATAATAAAAAATAAAATAGCTTTGGAAGTAAAAATCACAGAACATTGAAACTCAGAATTTAGTTTCTCACTCAACTCAAATTTCTCAAAATGTTGTTGACATGGAAAGTTCACAAAAAATGGGAATGGTCGGACTATAGTCGCACAAACTTTTAAAAAAATCATTAAAATTGTACATGCTTTGATAGTAAAATACCACGCTTGGTATGTAGGGTCTATTCATCCAGGCGGTAGTCATTGTAAGTACAAATATGGACATTTAATAAATTATCATCAAACAAACAAACATACAACAGTGATGGAAATAATTGGATAAGGGCGTGGCCACCCTATACGATCACTTTTCAGCGGACTAGCGCGGAGTGCAGCGAAGCGCGCCGGGTAAAAGCTAGTATATATATATATATAACAGGTCATTCAATAAGTCCGTAGGATAATTAAAAAAAAAACAAAATTTTGATAAAACTCGATTATATTATTCAACATAGTTGCCTTCGAGAGCGATACAACGAGTATAGCGATTTTCCAACTTTTCGATACCACTTTCATAGTACGATTTCTCTTTCTCGTCAAAATAGGCTTCAATTTCAGCGATTAATTCATCATTGGACTTGAATTTCTTTCTAGCAAGCATTCTCTTGAGATCTGAAAACAGGAAAAAGTTGCTGGGGGCTAAATCTGGAGAATACGGTGGGTGGGTAAGCAATTCAAAGCCCAATTCGTTAAATTTTGCCATCGTTTTCATCGATTTGTGACACGGTGCATTGTCTTAGTGAAGCAACACCTTTTCCTTTTGCAAATGTGGCCGTTTCTTGGCGATTTCAGCCTTCAGTCGATCCAAAAGTGCACAATAATAGTCGCTGTTGATGGTGGTTCCTCTTTGGAGATAGTCAATGAATATTATTCCTTTCGCATCCCAAAATACAGACGCCATCACCTTACAAGCCGACTGTTGGCTCTTTGCTCGCTTTGGATTCGGTTTGTCGACTGCTGTCCACTCAGCTGACTGTCTTTTGGATTCTGGTGTGTAATAGTGAAGCCATATTTCATCCATTGTCACATATCGATCCATTGTCACATATCGACGATAGAATTCGATTTTATCTCGGTTTAACAGTGTCAAACACTCCTCTGAAGCATAAATTTGATGTTGTTTTTGGTCGACTGTGTGCTCACGCGGCACCCACAGAGCTTTCGCATGCCCGAATGTTCGTGTAAAATGGTAAAAGCACTACCATCTGATATCTTTGCAATGTCAGCTAGCTCGTGCATCTTCAATTTGCGATCGTTTATAACCAATTTGTGGATTTTTTTGATGTTTTGTGGAATAACAGTTTAATTTGGGCGTCCACTGCGCTCTGCATCATTTGTGCTGGTACGACCACGTTTAAATTGAGCAATCCACTTTTCTACCATTTGTCTCGATGGAGCAGAGTCCGTATAATGTTTATCAAGCCATTGTATGGTTTCCACTGTATTTTTTTTAGATCAAAAAGCAATGATTTATTAAAACTCGAAATTCACATTTTCCTATTTTTTTTTTTTTCAATAACAATACTTGTACACAAAATGCTAGAACTTACGAATCAATTGTCAGATTGTTGTCAAATTTATATACGTATTGTTTGAAGGTTGGTACTAAATAAACATCTTATGCAAAAAAATCTAGTAACGCCATCTATGTGTCATCCTATGGTCTTTTTGAACGTACTGTTATATATACAAGAACCAATAGATTTTTATATGGAAAACAGGGATGAAATCGGCTAAGGTGATAGTTGACCGTCGCTGTTTTGATTGTCGTTTTTGAAAACGACACCTAAATACCTATCGCATGAAATCAATAGGGAAAAAAGTGATTGTCAATTTGATAATCACCTTACACGGAGCAAAAGCGACGATTTTAATTGGCAATTATCAATTATCACTTTAGACGATACCACCCCAGTATTGCTGTTCGTTTCTTGCATTTCATTGGTATGCTTTCAATTGATTTTTTTTATATGTTCTATAAATTGTAAAGTGAAGTGACTTATGACTCTTAGAATTCCTTAAAAAACATGGTCATCATTGTACAATTTTAAAAAATTTTTGCAATCTTTTTACAAAATTGTATCAGAATTTTTTTTAATAAACTTTTTTGTGACTTGGTCGTGTCGGTTTAAAACTTAAATAATCAGATTTTTAGCATTATTTTCAAATATGCAACAATATGTACAAAATAAGAACAATTAGTTTAGAAAATAAGTTTTAGCAAAAAGTGTAACAAATATAAAATATTCCAACACATGCACTACAATGTAGAATTCGAATTCAAGTTTAACAATAAAGTGATTTTTTTATGCTCGATGTAAGCTAGAGTGCTGATTACGCATAACTTTACACGATTTACTACATTGTTGTTTAAATTCTGTACAAGGTAAAACTTGAAATATTTTTTTATTAAGGGTGTTTTTTCAAAACTATAGAACTTATTATTCAAATAAAACACAGAAAAATTAATGAAATGTCCAATATTTTGGCTTTATTAGTTCGCAAATTTTAGAGTATTTTGTGCTTGAGCACAATTTATGAAGACCAACCATAGCATAGCCGAGATTATCTTGCCAATAACGCGCAGAATGTTGAATTCCAACTGGTCAGTCGTAGTTTGTTTATCAGCATAGATCAGTGACTTGACGTACCCCCACAAAAAGTAGTCCAACGGAGTCAAATCTCTTGACCTAGTTGGTCAATTAACAGGCCCATTTCTGGATTTGATTCGGTCACTAAAAGTTCGTTTCAATTAAGTGATTGCTTCAAGCGCTGTATGGCTTGTTGCGTCGTCCTGCTGTTACCTATTAGCACTTAGACGATTGATATTGACGTTGGGAACAAAAAAATCGCGAATCATTTGCCTGTAGCGCTTACCATTGACGGTAACATTGGATCCATCTTCAGTTTTGAATATGTGTGAACCACTGATGCCTTCGACATACATACCACCCCTCGGGCCCTACTCTATATTGTGATGAGCCAATCAATGCGATGCGAAAAAAAAATGCGATATGTTCGCAAATCCGTACAATTAAATCAATTTTTTATTTTTTGATTAAAAAAATGTTGATTAAAAAAAAATAAAAAGCAAGGTCATGAAAAATTTTCCAAGCAAACCCGTTTTCATTTAAGGCTATTCGTGAATGTGCCTTTTTTTTAAATGACAGAGAAATGACAAGAGTTTATTGAATTTTATTATATCCCTCTAAAAAATTTTATACCTTTAAAAAAAAACCTTTTATATTGTATTAAATAAATTTTATTAGGCTTATATGTAAGTGTGAACAAGCATTTTTAATAACAGCGTTGAGCTGAAATTTAATAAATAAAACCTACAAGTTTTTCTAAATACTTCTCGGTCTTAGACCCAAGTGAGTACCATTTTTTGAACGCAATATTAAATTGATCATGGGACGCACTTCCGGTCCCAAGGGCAATAGTTCAAAGTGACGCAAAACCTTGCTGATGGTACTCTTCATTTCCAACATGGCGAATTTCTGTCCTATACAATTGCGGGGACCAGCACTGAAGGGCGTATAAGCAAATGGATTTATTTTATCACCAAGCTCGGAATCAAAACGTTCGGGCTTAAAAGTATCGGGTTCAGGAAAGTAGTCAGGATCACGCATGACAAGATAAGTCCAAAGGCTAACATTGCACTTAGCTGGCACAGTGATGTCACCTAGAAGAATGATAAAAAGTATAAATGCAAAACTGAGAAGAGACGAGGAAATACAGAATAGAAAGTTTAATTAAAAAATTTGAAAATTCTATTTATAATTTAGAAATTTTCTATTGAATACGATAAACATCAGTTCAAATTCATAAAAATTTAATTGAAAAAAAGAGAAAATTCATTAAATTTTCGAAAAAATCAATTCAAATGCAGTATTTCCTAATGCAAATACAGAAATAATCAATGCAAATGCAAGAATTCCATTTAAAATTTCCAATTTAATGGAAACACAAGAGAATTCAGAAGATTATTCTCAGAAATTGATTTTTAATTGTTGTTTTCTTTATATTAAATTGTATTTCAGCATATTATTGAAGTTAATTTAGAAAATTTCTGAAGTTAAATTAGAATATCTGAATATAACTTCTAAAGATCTTTTGATTTCCGTATTCCAATTGATCTTCTTTTTTTTATATTTAAATGAATAGTATAAAAAATTTTCTATATCCATACATATAATAACATCCTCTGTGAATAAATTGCAATTTTTCACAAATAATCAATGGAAATGCAAGAATTCAACTTGAAATTTCCAATTCAATAGAAACTCTTGAGAATTCAGAAAAACATTTTCAGATATTGCTTTTTAATTGTTGTTTTCTGTATGCAAAATAGTATTTCACCATAATATTGATTATTTCTGAATTTCAATTAGAAAATCGGATTATAACCTCTAAGCAGCTTTTGGTTTCCGTATTCCATTTGATCTTTTTTTTTGGTATTCATACAAATATCAGTAAAAAACTTTTCATATCCATACCTATGACAACATCTTCAGTGCTCTCACGCCCTATAATCGGCACTGAAGGATAAAGCCTCAGAGATTCTTTCAAAACACATTCCAAATACTTCAGATCCTGCAATTGTCGATAGGTGATCGGCTTATTTTTATCTGTGCCAATTATCTGTTGTATTTCATCGACCAGCTTTGTCTGAATCTTGGGATGGCGTGCTAACAGATAGAGACAGAACGAAATGCCGCTAGTTGTAGTATCGTGTCCCTCAAACATGAATGTATCAACTTCTTCGCGTATGTCTTCATTGCTCAAAGGAGCGCCAGCAACCGTGGATTGCAGTAGTACATCTAGCAGCGCCATGTGTTGTTTTGAGCCAATGCTAATGTCCGCAGAATCTTAAAAATTTGCCAGATATAAAAGAAGTAACTTTAGTCATAATTTCCTCAGCTTATATAGGCTAGAAGTACTCATTGGTTTATAACTGCCATCGGCTATGGATTTCTCAAGAGCAGCTCTACGCTTCTCGATCACCTTAATGGTAAAGTCATGCATGACTTCGATGCATTTGTACAATTCACGATGCTTACTAGGCGCTGTCAAACGGAATAACCAGTTGGTGCGCTGTAGAGGTTTAATAAAACGATCGGCCATAATTCGCACAGTTCTAAAGAGGAGGAAAAAAAAACAATAAACATTTTATGCCTGACAGTATTGATAGCTAGATATTTACGTGGACAGAGCCTTTACATAACCAATATCAGGATTGTTTTGCGCATGTACCTTGACACCCATGGCAGTTTCTATTGAAAATGTTAGATTACATGTAAACCTTAATTTAAGAAGGTTGCACAACCTACCTGCTATAATGTCCAGCGCTGTCAGACAAACAATCGGAAATACATCAAAAGCTGTTTTGCCGTCAGCGTTCAAATAAAGTTTATTTGCCATAACAGAACTCTGCTGATCGAAAATCTCAACAAATTGTTCCAAGATCTTAAAGTGAAAAGTGGGCGTTATAATTTTTCGGCGTGAATGCCATTTTTTGCCAGTGCTTAAGAGCAACCCGGTACCCAACCATGGCTCCAGAAATTCATAACCGATGCTCTTTTTAATCAACTGTTGACTGCTATATACCGCTTCAAGATATTTTACATCGAAAATATTTATATTGGGCTGATGTAATACCCAGAAACGATGAACTTTGCCAAATTCTGCTCTATTTTTCTTGGCTCTATCAATCATATCTGGACAAAGTAGAGAGTTCGTTTTAAATGAGCGCAATTTTTTATTTAATCATATAAGTTACTTACTCTCTGTATTGATGCCAATCACTCGCAGTGCATTGCCTAAAATGGGTACCGTTTGAGGCCCTCCAATGTTGTATTTCTTAAACATATCATTGTATTTCTTCCGGTATAAATAGTCCCAGATAAAAATAAAAGTAAGAACTCCTAGCAGCAGTTCCAACATCTTATGATTAGCTTGAAGTGCTGAAATGTGTTGAAATTGTGCTGAGAGTTATTATTTAAATAAATAAAGTGCATGTTCAATGTTCTAAAGTGCGATTTTTTAACAGCTTTTTTAATTTTTAACTCTAATTTATGACCGTTACAATTCGACTCATCTCGCCACATCTAAATACCATGCCTAAAAATGTGCAGGAAATTAAGTGGTGTTAACCGAGAAATTTAAAAAAGTGCATTGAACTTTTTAAGATTCTTTAAATTGCCACTGGACATTTTGTTTTTTTTTTTTAAGTTTTAACTGTATTTTCTTAAAATATAAACTGACTTTGACAAGTAATTCATATTTTGTAATATAAAGTTACAATTTTTCGTAAAATTATTGTTTTGACCAAGAAATCGATTTTGAGATTTTTATTTCTTCAGAAAAGTAAAAATCCTAGGATCATATTGCTTTCTAAATGGTTTGCTATATCTCAATTTACCGGCAAGTTGTACATTAGAGTGGTCCTTAGTTGTATGGAGAATATAATTTTTTTCTGATCTTTACGCACCGGGGCCTTGTTCCTCAACATGCCAACTTGGTGGCTTTTACACCAGATTTGATGAATTTTGAAAATTTCGGCTCAAGAAAAATGAGGTTTTGTGCTTTTTTTTAATTGAGATGGCATTAAAAGTGCCTTAGCTTAAAAACATGCTCTCAACTTAAGTACTATTTTTTGTTTTTTAAAACGCACCATCAGTGTTCTACCAACAGTATTCGATAAAAAATAAATTTTTCGTTACTTTCCAAAAATAAATGCAACCGTGTGGCATAGACATTGATATTTTGATTATTTATTTCAATATTTTCCTCAGCGTAAACTACCTGTGATTGCCTCATATTTAGAAAAGGTAAAATAATTAATTTTATAAATGAAAACCTGTTTAATAACTATCTTTTTGAAATTTAAGCAATTACTAATTCAGAATCTAAATATAAATATGAATAGACGAAAAACAGTAGAACTAGATCGAAATTTCATAAGACCACCTGGCTGCCCCCTGTCCAAAAAACGCGCAACCAAATTGATCACGTTTTGATTGACGGAAGGCACTTCTCCAGTGTATTAGATGTACGCACGATCCGTGGTGCAAACATAGACTCGTATCATTATCTTGTCCCAGTTAAGATCCGTACATGTCTGTGTGCGGCAAAGAATGCGCGCAACCCTACACGGAGAAAGCGACTCTCACACTTGCTTCAAGAAAGCACTCCTCCGATCGACGATATATGAGCGTAGTGGGTACACATCTCCCAATCTATGCGTGCGGCTCACGAAGAGGTTATAGGCTACCACCGCCCTCGCCAACATCAGTGGCACGACCAAGATTGTTGCGACGCCACAGCAGAGAAAAACGCCGCCTACAAAGCTACCCTGCAGTCAGTTGTAACGTGTGCTGCTAAAGAACGATACAGCGAGAAGAGGAGGGACGAGAAACGTCTTTTCAGGTGGAAAAGAAGAGAGGCAGAAAAGAGCGAGTGCGAGAAGATTGAGATGTATGGCGACAAGAATGAAGCCCGAAAATTTTTCGAAAAGATAAGACGCCTAGCCGATGGCTTTAGAACCTGGGCCTCTTCCTGCAAGGATAAAAACAGGAATCTAGTGACAGATATCCAGAGTACACTGACGTTATGGAAGGAACACTTCTCTAGTCTTCTGAATAGCGATGATAACATAAATCCAGCCAATAGAGATGATATCCCGGAAACCCCAATTATAGATTACAGCGTTGGGCTCCGCTGCCAGACTATGATGAAGTCTTGACAGCCATAACACGGCTTAAGAACAACAACAGCGGTCTCCCGCTGAGCTGTTTAAGAATGGAGGCGAAGCTCTGTTTATACACAAGCTTATATGCAGAATATGGTCAGAAAAATGCACTCCAAACGATTGGAACCTCAGTGTACTCTGCCCAATCCACAAGAAAGGCAATACCACTTAGATATATCGATGGCCAAAAAAGCTGATTTGATATCACTTTGCAAGGGTCGACTGATTCCGCCCGAGTATCATCTATGGTTTGAGTGGGTATTCAACTATTAATTACAATTACCAACCCATATACTTATCTCTTCTTTAGATCGCTGGCAGACGAAAATGATCAACAGCTATTGGACGACTCGAGTGATATGGATTTGAGCGACGAAGATTAATGATAGCATTCAGTTTTTTCGTTTTTGTTTTAGTTGACTGAATAAATTATTTTGCACTTTTAGCAAAACCGTCTGCATCATTTTATGATTTTGACAGAAATTTATTAATCATAGCGTTGTGTGAACTCTCCACTATGAACATGATCATATGATGCGATAATATTCACGAATACACTATTCCAACTGCAAAAATTGATTTTTCAGAACTGGTCAAACATTCAAATTCATATATCTCCATAACAACTATATTCGATATATATGGTTTTGCCGTAGTACCCACGATATGCAAGTAATGCACCCATCAGCCCATCATCATTATTCTTATGATTATGTTTTGCTTTGATTGTTTTTGTTGTTGTTTGTATAAAATTTGTTTGTAGCCGCCTCGTTACCTGTTGCTAGTAAACAATACCAGCCATAGCCAGTTTATTTTGTTTCCGCTGATTTTTCGCTCTATTATCAAATCTCTATTTATTTAAACGCACGCTTTAAACCAATTATATCAGATGAATATCTTTGAAAGTTTATGCTTCACAATTAATCTTAGAGATAAGATCTAATCTAATCTAGTACTGTGTACTTTTGCACAGGCTACCCCAATAGAAAACGGAAGGACTATTATATCTCCACGCTTACTGTTTAAGTGGTATATTAACTTTGTCACTCCGTTTGTAATGCACAAAAGGAGGTGTGGTGAGTATAGAAAATCATATATAGTTTTGATCAGCATCACCACCTGAGTCGTTATCTTTCAGGGAACCTAAGTTCACTATGAACATGATCATATGATGCGATAATATTCACGAATACACTATTCCAACTGCAAAAATTGATTTTTCAGAACTGGTCAAACATTCAAATTCATATACCTCCATAACAACTATATGCGATATAGATGGTTTTGCCGTAGTACCCACGATATGTAAGTAATGAACCCATCAGCCGTTGCTGTAGAGAATTTTATAATATATCCGACCATTACTCAATTTCCACGTCCAAATCCTCGTTCAAGCGATCTCTATCAAAGTGTCTTTCTCTTCCTAATAAACCCAGCCTTTGATCTTTTTTCTTTTCTTCTCCTCTTTCTAGTATGTATGTACCTTAAGTAAGGTACTAAGGGTATGTATAAGTCCTATATATATAAGTCCTCTTAGGTATATGTACTCTTACTTTTAATTCTCTTTTCGCCAATGCTTTTTTACGTGTTCGTGAAATCATGTCATTCAGGTGGGCGAACTACGCCCACTTCAATCCGCACATCTTCGACCACCAAAACAAGGAAAGAGGAGAAGAATAAAAAAATAAATAAAAAAAAAATAAAATAAATTAAGTTAGAATAAGTAAATTGCCTTGTTTGGCCGATAAATAAGTAAATGCAGTTGAATCTGGATATAACGACTTCGCTTATTACGACTAACCGTTTTAGCGACCACTATGTAAACTCAAGTTTGGCTTCATAGCTCAGTTCTAGGAAAACATATCCGTTTAGTACGACTCCGGTTTAAGCGACCATCTGCTTATAGCGACCTGTTTTATAGACAATCCATCCGGTTAGAACGACGCGCAGTGTGTCTGAAGCTCTGAAGGCTGCGGAAACGCTCGATGTGTTTATTCAAACTATCTTTGATGATGATGTTATGAAAATTAGGATGTCGAGTATTCACAATGTTGTGCGAAGTTCTTACTATCGTACAAAAATTAATAAAAAACAAACTCGATGCCAAATCGACTAATGACATACCGCATTTGAAGCGTCAGTCCAAGCAAATGTTTACAATGGAACAGTACACGCCACGCGAACGCTCTAAAATTGTTGAAATTTACATTCAACAAAACAAGTCAATAGTGAAAACTCAACGTGCTTTCAAAAAAATAAATAAAGTGAAAAATGCGCCTTCCAAGAAAACAATTTATCGTTTGTATGAAACTGAAAATCCACAAGAGATTCAAGAGGTACCTCTTCACGATGCAAAAGTCACTGTTTGGTGCGGCGTTTGTGCTAAAATGCTCATTGGGCCGTTCTTTTTCGAAGATGATAATGGCCACAGAGTTACTGTCAATCAGGAGCGTTATCGCGATATGATAAACAATTTTTTCATGCCAATCGTTCGTCGAAAGCGTATCAGGCACTACTGGTTTCAACAAGACGGCGCGCCACCACACACAAGCCGCACTACAATCGATTTTTTTAAAAAACAATTGTTCCCTGGCCGTTTGATGTCAAAAAATGGTTTGAAGTCAAAACGCCTCCAGACTTCTTTTTGTGGGGTTATTTGAAATCAAAGGTTTACGTCAACAAGCCAAAGACCCTAGAAGAGCTGAAAACCAACATCCGTCAAGAAATAACCGCCATTCCCATCGAAATGTTGAAGAAAACCATGGAAAATGCTGCAAAACGGGCACAATATGTCGTAAAGGCCAATGGCGACCATTTACGAGATATCATATTCAAGAAATGATGTAAGCAAATCTACTTGAACCCAATTAAATGATATTCATGACGAACAGACAAAAAATTGTGGTTTCTTTGATTTATTTAAAAATAAAATGGGCGCTTCGAATATTGACAACCCTGTATATATTACTGCATGTTTTTAGTGCGGAATATTTAAGTAACATTAAAATTATTATTATTATTTCCGTGAATGGAAACTCATCTAACTGTACATTTAAATACATACATATGTACATATTAAAAAACAAGCTTAATTTATTTGTCCGTTTTGTGCGTTGTCCGGTTAGTACACAGGAGTTTCGCCGGTCACTTTGAGGTCGTTATATCCGGATTTTACAGTAAATAAATAAATATCGCATATAAGGTCCTGTTGAGCATATTATGTGAAAGACTGAAGCCCATCGTAAACCAACTAATTGGATCTTATTAGTGTGGTTTCAGACCCGAAAAATCTATCACCGACCAGATATTCACGCTACAAAAAATCTTGGAAAATAATTTAGAGAAACAAATCGACACTCACCATCTTTTTGTCGATTACAAAGCCGGCTTCGACAGTCCAATAAGGAATCACCTATACCCCACCATATCTGAATTTGGTATACCTACAAAATTATTTCGTCTATGCAGTATGACACTGAACAACACCAGCAGTGTAGTTAAAATCGGCAAGGAGCTCTCCCCCCATTTGTTACCAAACAAGGTTCCAGACAAGGTGGTTCCTTAACGTGCGACATTTTTAACCTAATTATGGAGAAGATCATTCGACCAAGTAGAAGACAACCTGACGAAACTTGGAGCTTCCAACTGGCGCCAGCAAGCGCAAAACAGAAATGGCTGGCGCAATTTCTTACACCAGGCAAAAACCGACTTACGCTTGTAGGCGCCACCTAAGTAAGTAACCAGTCAATTCAATTTTTATTTCATTTCATTTATCAAAAAACATCTGTTGTACTTACTTAAAGTCGTTTCCGTACTTTATGACAAATTTTCTCATTTTGATAGAAAATAAAATTACTCTTTATTATTCGAACTTTACTTGAAGTAAAGACCTAATATGAAATAAGGCCAAAAAAGGCTTTGTTTCGTAATGAAATATAGTCTCAAGTCGATTTAATATAACACCTCAAAAATTAAATTTTTTTATTTTATACAAACAAAGATTGGATCTTATTTATTTTTGAGTTTGGGGCTTTATTTCATAGAGCTCAGTTTTTTAGATAAAAATTTGAATATAACAAAACAAAAAATTTGCGAACTCATTATTTAGAACAAAAACATCTCCGACTGCAGAGCCTAAAATGCAATTCACGTAATCATTATTATCACAAAGAATAATTAGCTGATAACTTACAAAATAGATAATACTGAAAATAAACCTTAGCACATGGTTATTAATGCCTCATAAAAATAGATATTATTTAAAGTCTGAACTTTGGATTATGTTCTAGCTTATATTTTTTCTATAAAGCACTTTATCAATTTTTTTTGTTTAAAATTCATTTAGCTTATTAAATGTTTCAAGAAAATTAAGGATTAACATCCTTGAAGTATTTACATATATTTTCGTTAAAGTAATTCGAAATTCACCTTGTCGAGAAAAATTTGGTGGCTACTTTGTTCACTGCTACTAAATTGACAGTTTGAAGCACTTCTTTAAACTGAAAATTTTACTCTTATTACGCATATATAAATAAAATTGGCCACTGAATGATTGTAGGTGTGAGCTTTAACCATTTATTGTGTTTTTTTTTTGTTCTTATGATTATGTTTTGTTTTGATTATTTTTTTTTTATAGAATTTGATTGTAGCCTCCTCATTACCGGTTGCTAGTAAACAATACTAAAAAAAGAAAGAACCAGTTTATTTTGATTCCGCTCATTTTGCGCTCTTTTATCAAATCTCTATTTAGTTAAACGCACTCTTTAAGCCAATTATATCAAATGAAGATCTTTGAAAGTTTATGCTCGCAATTAATCTAATAGATAAGATCTAATCTAATCTGGTACTGTGTACTTACTGTTATATCCCCACGCTTACTGTGTAAGGGATATATTAACTTTGTCACTCCGTTTGTAACGCCTAAAAGGAGGTGTCAGCATCACCACCTGAGTCGATTCAGCCAAGTCCATCTGTCTATTTTCCAGGTAACAATTTCGCCTAAATAAGCAAAAAGAAAAAAAAAGTTTTTTTAATATATTCATTTCCAATTCCATTTGGATTAAGGAAACAGATAAGATTTTTTTTGTTTTTTGCAAACATTTTTTTGCTTAAAAAGGGTATTCACCTCAAATTCTTGAATAACTCAGGGGGACAAAATAACTATTTTTGGAATTTCCCAGCAATATTAGTATTATTTTCGAAAATTAGTGGTGCTAGAAAAAATTTATAATAGTTTTGAAATCAGCGCACCAGGATTAGTCGAAAATAATACTATTATTGCTGGGAAACTACAAACATAATTATTTTGTCCCTCTGAGTTATTCAAGTAATTTGAGGTGAATACCCTTATTATAAAAAAAAGCTCACCAAACATGTTTGCCTAGCATAACCTCTGCATAAATAAGTAATGCTGTACAATGCATCAGAAACAGCTAAAAGCGCGATGATATATACTGATGAGCTTGTGTAGCGGCCAACGAAACAGTCTGTCTACACGCAGAGAAAAAATATGTATGTTTATATATGTTTGGTTTTAAAAACAAAATATTCAGAGGGAACCACCTAATGATTAAGAACTTTCCTTCAATAGCATTATTTTTCGATATAAGAAGATATTAGTTGGGTCCAACATTAATATAATTGCCTTAGGTAAAAAAACTAACGTCTACATTAATATGCTTGTGACAAAATATAATTGTGTATTTCTACCCAATAAAAATATATTTGCATCACTGTTAAACTCAAAAAGAACAGAACTCTGCAAATTTAAAACAAACGGAACTCCTTTCTTTTATGTGTTTCGCCTAGACATACATATATCTGTTTCTTTTGCACTTGCACGAAAAATAGCGGAAACCTTCCTCAATCGGTTGAAACTACTGAATTTCAACTTTGATTGCAAATTTCTCAGAATTTTGCGAAATAAATGAAATTTTTATTTAGATATGTTTTGTTATCTATTCAATTTTCTTTTCAGTGACACCAAAAATATAAACATATCTTTACAAATAATCTATATCTTTAAAAAGTCGGCTGCACTAAAAAAATTATACTTATTTAAAAATAATAATAAATGATGACATTACAATAAGTTATGCAGTAGATAATATCATTGTTTTCTAATAAGTATAATTTTTTTTAGTACAGCCAACTTTTTTATTTTTTAAAATTATATATAACTTTGAACCATTCATTGGGACATATTATAGCTTGTTTTCTGAAAAGATAATTTTTTGAGAACAAAAGTACTTAATGGCGTTGATTTGGATCTCATTGAAAGGTTTTAATCGAGAATATTTGCTTCAAAATTATTGTGTATATCACAGAAAGACACAAACGAATTCATGATCAATCTTAAAGACGGGTCGAATTATACCTTTTCAACCATTTAATTGAGCGTGCTGCAAGAGCGAAAAGAAACTTTGAAATTTGTCATAATTTTGCTTGAGAGATAAAGTGCTATTGATTTTTTTTAACTATCCGCAAATCCAAGCGTTGTTGTGCAAAATATTTGGACTTGGACGGTTAAATCTAACAGATAACGTTGTTTTATAATTCTATATACAGGTAATATGGTATTTAATCTTTTAATTGTGTTTGTACATTTTGAAGTGACTCACTCTTTTTTCTGAATTATTGTACTTTTTCCGCACAAACTTTATTGACGATGTGGCACCAAATGTCTGATATCCAGTAAATTCCAATAAGCACGAGATTGAAATAATTTTAAAACTGATTTTAAAAAAAAACTTTTAAAAAAAACACAACCGACTACAAAATCACAACAAAGTAAAAAATAATTTTAAAATTACTTTTCCTTTTAATTTCTTGGTCATATTTGATAATTTATCTAAACATATTATTACATATGAAATGTTATTATTTTAATTTTTTTCTTATTTGTTTTATTATCATAAATATATTAATTTCTTCATAATTACAAAAGCTTTTAAGGTCGGCGCTATTATAATCAGACTTTTAATCAGAAGCGCAAACTTCAAAGCATTTGTATTCATGAAGAAATTAATATATTTATGATAATAAAACAAATAAGAAAAAAATTAAAATAATATGATTTCATATGTAATAATATGTTTAGTTAAATTATCATATATGACCAAGAAATTAAAAGGAAAAGTAGTTTTAAAATTATTTTTTACTTTGTAGTGATTTTGCAGTCGGTTGTTTTTTTTTAAGTTTGTATTTCTTCTTTTTTTTGTTCTGAAAATTGTTCTGAAAAAATTTGTTCTATTAAATTCTGAAAGTTTGTTGGTTATTTCAAATATATGTCTCTTAAATTTAAATTAGATGTCACGTGTTTTGAAATATTTATACCCATTTTCTAATATTGCCACGCCCTTTTGTTAAATAAGCGCCCACTTTCTTGAGCGTTATTTGTAATAATTGTGTCTACCCCTGTACTTCATTTCAGTACCCCAGCGTCAATATTAACTGAGATAGTGTTTGTCTAGTATTGCCACGCCCATTTATCGAATAACGCATACTTTATTGACCGTAGTTTTTAATAATTCTGCCTACCCCTAAATTTCAGTGCCCTAGTGTGAATATTATTTGAGATACAGTAATTTCTGGATATAAGCCCTCCGGTTAATGGATTTCCCCTCTTATAAGTTAACAAAATTAGGTCAAGAAAAATCTCCATAAGCAATAAATAGGAAAAATTCCCGTTTAAAGTATTTCCCGCTTAAAAAATCACCCCGCTTATAACGTTGCAAATTTGTGAACCATTTCAAAAAACTCATACAAAAATCTCCGCATAAAATAAAATATAAAGTTGGCAGCGTTGTGATGATTTTTTTTGCGAGATGGCAATCTTTGGTCTTGTATTTGCAAACCTGTAAAAACATATGTTTTTGAGTTATGCAAGTTATAAACTGCAAAAAAATGTAAGTTAAATAATTTTTCATGTTTTGTGTGTATGCAGTTTCCTATAAGATCGGTTGTTCTTAGGGCGAATTTTTTATATAAGCTAAAACTGCTTTTAACCGGGATTTTCATAAAAGACTTTCCCGGATAAAGAGTTTGAATTTTGAGCATTTTGCTAAATTCTTATATCCGGAAATTACTGTACACTGTTTTTCTAATATTGCCACTCCCAGTTGTCGAATACCGCCCACTATATTGACCGTAATTTGTACTAATAATGCCTACCCCTATACCAAATTGCAGTACCATTGCATCAATATTATTCGAGATATACTCTTTTTCTAATATTGCCACGCCCATTTGTCAAATAACGCCCATTTATTTGACAATCTTGACCGTAATTGTATTAACTGTGTCTACCCCTACACTAAATTGCAGGGCACTAGTGTCCATATTATTCGAGATACAGTGTTTTTCTAATATTGCCACGCCCATTCGTCGAATAACGCCCGCTTTCTTGACAATAATTTGTAATATTAATACCTACCCCTATATTAAATTGCAGTACTCTAGTCTCAAAATTATTCAAGATACACTGTTTTTCTAATATTGCCACTCCAATTTGTCGAATAACGCCCATTTTGGCGGTAATTTGTAATAATTGTGCCTACCTCTACACTAAATTGCAGTACCCTAGTGTCAATATTATTCGAGATACAGTAGTATCTAGTACTGCGAGATATAGTATTGCCACGCCCAGTTCTCGGATACCGCCCACTTTTTTACGGGAACCTCCGTGTTTATGATATCTATCTGGTCACCAAAAAATTATGGCAATCAGGCATATGGTTTAGGAGTTATCGATGTACATACATTTTAAAAAAAAACAGAGAAACCGACGATCTTGAGAACCTCCTCCTTTTTGAAGTCGGTTAATAATTATTTTTTTTTTTAAAACTACCCAAATATTTTAATCAAAAATTTTTAATTTGCTGGTTAATTTTCAAAATTTAATCATAAAAAAAAAAATAATAAATGGTATTAATTTTCTAGTAATTCTAAATTTTCACAGAAAGTAATAGGTTGAAGTTCCCATTTATAAGCGGCTTATTATTAGTTAAAAACTAACTTCTTAAAAATACAAAAATTAATTCGTAATTTAATTTAATTTTAATCATGTTCTTATCTTACTTTAAAAACTTCGTGCAAAGTTAATAAAAAATTATTGCAAGCACAATTTTTTTTTTTTAACGGTTGCTATTAAAGACAAGTCTTGGAAATTGTGTAGATGAAATTATTTTTTAAACGAAGTTTTTAGTTTGCTTGTTGATTTTGTTACAAACACCTCAGCCAGTTAAACAGCTATCCGAATAAATATTTGCCTATGGATAGAGTCAGAAAATGGTCAGGAACTATTTATTTCGATAAGGAACTGTTTTTAAACGTGACGCAGTCTTTGATATTTATCCTAATCAGGTCACCTGATCCTGGTAATAACAGGATCAGAATTAGCTAAGGACTACTTGAGTAGGGATAGCCTCAGGAAAACCTGATATCCATCTAAAAATATATTGATATCATTTTTCTAAAAGGGCTATAAAAAAATAATTTGTCATTGCAGCCCTGGAAAGTTCTTTGACCGAGCTTCTTGGTTGATTTACTCACTTATATAAGAATTTCCTTAACTGATTTTCATTCGGGTACTGAGCTGAAAATGAAAGCTTAAAAAAACCACAAGATATACAAATTCTTAAATATTAATTTCGTAGAATAATTATACCCGTACTTGCATTCATAAGAAACAGTTTTTTATATGTAGTTTCCTTTTAAAAATCGATATGATTCAGTGGCTCTTTCTTGGCTCTTTAGATCTAAAAATTATTTTCTTTTTTGATGGCTGCCGTGGCGTAATGTTTGACACTAGAATTACCGACATTTTGAAGTAATAAAAATGACTGAACATGGCAGAATAAATACTGCAAATGTTCCATTTAACTCTAAACTAATTTCTTACAAAGGGAATTCAATAAAATGCATTATATATTGACGATCAATAAATGAATATTTCCACAGAATAGTCTACTGGGATCAAAAATTCAAATTTACATAAATAAATGATTTTTTCTAATATTATATTAAAAAACTGAATATATTTTTATAATAAATTCTTACTTCTGTACAGTGTAGTGCAGAGTTCTGTGCAGTGTACTTCATGACTTGTGATCTTATTGCATTGATAATTGTTTTTTTGATTTGTTTCATTTATTGAAAAACGCTTTTTTTTTTTTTTGTTTTTAAGGGGAATTCCTGGTTGGCAAACGTTTTTTTCTAAAAGGGTTTTTTTAAATTCGAAATACTTTTGGAGATATGGCATTTTTTGTCCAGCAATGTTTTCGCCAAAATGCGATTTGCTTAATTTGGCTACTTTTTGAATGCAACGGTTTGAAGCAACCACCTAATTTCGTTCAACGCGTTCTTTAGTAGGTAATATCTTGTTTGTATACGCATTTTAAAAATAAATTAATACACATTTTAGAGCTTAGGTATTCGTTTTTTAGGTATTGAAACGCCAGTTTCGTGGTAACCAACACGAAAGAGATGAGGACACCGAATTCACAACATCGGCAACAAAATTTTAAAATAATGAAACGAAGACATAAGCATTGACAACAAAACGGAGAATTGCATTTTGGAGTTTTATACAGTTTTCTCGGCGATTGCTAATCTGGTGATATGTGCCAAATGTGAAGGAAAAATCGAGTTTAAAAAAGCACCGCCGTATGGAATTGGCTTCAAAATTGGTGTTCACTGCGCTTGCCCGACCATCATATTTAATGAACCGTACAGCTGCAAGCGCGATCTATGGTACACTACGATACACTCTTTTAAAAGCCGCAAAAAAAGGGAAGGATGCCATGGTCACAGCCGATCCACAGTGCGACCCAACAATGTTTACCATTTCAGGTGATGGCACTTGGAAAAAACGTGGCTTTTCTTCACTATACGGCGCTACAACGTTGATCGGCAAATACAGTAAAAATATAGTCGACTCTGTTGTAAAGTCCAGCGTATGCAACAGTTGCAAGTATTTGGAAGCTAAGAAAGAAGAAGACCCACTGGCATATGAAATTTGGATTGAAGACCAGGAAGAGGAATGCCGTGTCAACCATCAAGTAAGCTCTGGGAAGATGAAGGTGGATGCGATAAAGGAAATGTTCGCCATATCAGTCCAAAAGCATGGCGTAAAATACTGCAAGTATATCGTCGATGGCGACTCAAAAACATTCAAAGCTATTATAGACGACGATCCATACGATGGCGACCCAATCGTCGAAAAAAGAGAATGTATATCGCACGTGCAAAAAAGAATGGGCACCAGATTCCGCAAGGCCAAAAAAGAGGACAGACGCATTGGCGGCAAGGGTGCCGGCAAACTCACAGATAAAGTCATCTCTGAACTAACAACATATTATGACCTCGCTATTTGTCGTCATTCAGAGTCGGTTGCTGACATGAAGAAGGCTGTTTGGGCAACGTTTTTGCACAAAATCTTGACTGATGATACTCCGCAGCACCAAAACTGTCCGACCGCTGCGTAGAACTGGTGCAAAGCGGTAGCAGAAGGGACCATCGACAGCTTCAAGTATACGTATGCACCACTAAATCAGAGAGTCCAGGAAGCAATCAAACCTATTTAAGAAGCTCTGTCAGCTGATGATTTGTTGAACAGATGCCTTGTTCCGAAACTCAAAACAGCAACGAATCTTTCAACGCAGTGCTTTGGTCATTCGCACCGAAGCATATGCTCACCGGCGCACGCACTATTGAGATTGCCAATTATATTGCAACTGTCATATTTAACGAAGTTTTTTTGCCAATACTTCAAATAATGAACCTAATCGGGGCATCCCGATTGGCAACGTCACATATGATTTCGCCATATCTCGGAACGAAGAACGTTTGAAAAAGTCCGAGGCCAGAGCTCTGGCCGCATCAAAAGAAGATAGAACTGCCCGAAGAGGACAAAGAGCCGCTGAGTTCTTATTTTTTGAAGAAGAGGAAGGAGTTCTTTATGGGGCTGGCATTGCAGATTGATACATGTAAGTATTTAAGAAAAAAAAAAATGTTTTATTGCCTAAAATTTTCTTTGAGTTTATTCAAAAATCACGTTTTTGAACTTCGAAGTCACTTTTCTTCGGTTCTACTGAACCGATTTTAATGAAACAAAGTGCAATCGACGCAGAATTGTCACCATACTGGTCCCTACCTCAATTACAATTTTAAACAATTTTTACTATTTTTTTTACACTAAACTAAAAAAAAAAGACCCAAAATCGGTTTTTCATTTTTCAATGAACGCCATTTTGTAAAAAATAATCGCAAAATTATGATTGAGGTAGGGACCAGAATTACGTCTGTACTGAATCTAGCGCCGTTTACTTTTTCCATTTCAGATGATCCGAAGTCGAGTTATACGGGCCGCAAGCAGCATACCTTTTTTTTCGACGCCCAACTTTGAAGGCCGACAACCTTTTGAATAGCACTCGTATAAAGGAAATAAAAATTTAAATTTTATAAATACAATAAAAAAAAAAAGGAATTTAAATAACTCTTTTCGTTTTCAAATGAGAAGTTTTTCAAAAAGGGTCCAAAAACAGCCTTCCAACCAGGAATACTCTCTTAAAGCATTGGCCCGCGCTTAAAATTTCTTACCAGTACCAGTACCCAGTGGCGAACGGATGCATCCGTCTTCGAAGACGACTTTCAAGACGGCAGTCAATCTTCGAGGACAAATCGCTCCAATCCTATAGCTGTGTTCGAAGCCCATTTCAAACAAATTAGCCAAACGACTTGCAAGACAAGTGTATCTCACCTCTTCGAAGACGGCTCCAATACACGTCTTCCGTGTCCGCATTCGTTCAAAATTGTTGCTCTTGTTGTACGATTTTTCCTCGTTCGTGTTCTCTCCCTTATTTTGCTCTAGCTCTCGAAATAGATTGCAAGACAATTTTATGTTACATGCTTGAAGACGGCTCTGATACATGACTTGCTAAGTGTCCGCATTCGTTTCAAGTTGCTGCATTTTTTGTACGATTTTTCTCGTTCATGTTCTCTCCTACAAATTTTCTTTGTTTTGTGTTATTACTGAATTAATAGTGTCATGCCCAATAAAACATTAGTATTGTTACTCCGTTGTCGTCAACGAATACAACTAACAGACATTTTTCTAGATACAGTCGCAAACGAGTTCCATTTTATTCCGCGTGCTAGATCCTTTGTTTATTGATAATTGAAGCGAGAGAGCAAAGCAATTTCTACAAAAAGCGTTATCGCGAATAGATCTCTGCAATGCATTGACCGATTTTAAAATTGGTTGCACTGAACAGTTCTTTGCTTCTAAAACTAGAGCATGACGAAGCTAAAATTTTATTAGCTCAAAAAATTTTACTTAAATCCAAACTTCAAAAGTGTAATGTGTGTTGTAATTCGCAGAATTTAATGTCCTCAAAAATTTGGTCCAGGGAACTGACCAGAGAGTGCTGCCAGCAAACGAATTGTTGTTTTTTTTCATATGTTTTTCTTTGGTAATTTTTTATTGTGCTACGTATGTATTCAAAGAATTGTTGAAGTTGTACTTTTTTTGGCGTGTTGAGGGTGAAATTTATCTTGTTGGCTGTTAGTTGTATTTGCAGAATATTAAAAGGATCAGATACCAGCCATGGGTTGGCCGATTTTAAAATTTTTAACACTGAACAGTAATTCCCTTCTGAAATTATTTTACAACGATTCGTACTTAAGGTCTGCAGAGAACCATCCATTCTACTTGTACAAACAGATAAAACAAGAAAGAACTTGATATTATTAGTACAAATACAACAACGAGTAGAGTTTAACTTATGCTTACATGTTTTGGATAAAGCAGAGAGCGTATCATCCCTTTCACTGGCTCTCTTTGTAGTATAAGCCATGATACAATAATAAGGTAGGGCCGCTTCGCTGAGTGCTCTCACGCGTCAACGAAGAGTGGATAATGAGAAGGAACATATATGTCAAAACGACGAATTTCGTAGAAATTGCAAATGAAGAAAATATTTTATGTTTCCAAGTTGCAAACAGTGCGGTCGCGGGTGTTAAATTTGTGCTAATTTGAATGAAAATATTATAAATACAACTAAAAACAACTGCGAAACGTGAGCATAAAGAAATTCGCTATGAACAGCTTATTTTGACACCAATCTCGCTTTATTCTGCTTTCTACTCCATTCCTCTCCGAGTCGACCCTACCTTATAATTCTGCCATGGTATAAGCTTTTTTTCTCTTTATCGGCTCCACCAAGGTTCATTAATATAGGTTAAATCACTTGAGAGAAGCTCGGTCGAACTGTCAGAATGGATAAAAGGAAATCAAGAAAAAAAAAAACCTGAATCTGTGCAATTTTTAGCTAACAGCTACTTTGACAGTTCGAGCAAAGGCGGAAAAGAGTGATTTTCTCTCAAGTGACTTAACTTATATTAATGAACCTTGGGCTCTACTAAGCAGAGTAACTGTTTTAACTTTTTTTTAAATGGATATATCCATTCAAAATGGATATTCCAGATAGTTCTCTTTGTGTTAATCTCGTGCTTTTACTATTTCTATACTACTAAAAAAATTTAAATGGGGTAATGTATATGGATTCGGTGAATCGATAGCTTTATATAAGGTACTTGTGCCACATTTATTAGTTTTTAATTAATTAATTTTTAATTCCATTAAGTTGTCGAAAAAAATGCCTTTGTTATGTTTATTTTTTTTTTATATATAAATTTAAAACTTGAGTGCATTGCACTTATATAAAGTGTTTCTTTTATTGTTTTTTTGAAATAATTCGCTCTTTATTCTTTATGCTTTTGACGTCACATATTCAGATGTTCCAAGTAGAGATAATAATATTACCGATATATCTCTTTGTTGCGTATGTTCTCAAACTAGTATTCTTGATAATTTCACTCTCTCAGATATGTCCTATCGTTATGTAAAAGAGAAATATTCCATACATACTCAATGCTAAGAGAGCGAAACCGATACAAGTTGATATAAGAAAAAATAACAACACACTACTAGTATGCTTGGATGGTTCTTTGTAGAGCTTTAATTCGTACTCCAGAACTCTCAGCATAACACCAGTAAATGGAATACCGATTACCCGAAACCGACTACCTGAAACCGATTACCTGATACCGAATACTGGGATTAGTAATACCTGAGAGGGAAGAAGACCCGAAAATACTCGACATCCGACCAGGACCAGATGACACTCTTAACCCTTTTACGGATACCCTAACACAACTGCTACTGACTGCGATTAATATTGTCAATAAAAACTAAGCTTTAAATTTAAAACTGCGTCTTCTTATTTAACCAAAGTTTTGTGGATCCTTTGGGCAATCCTGGAGCGGCTGAACTTACCTAAGCCATTGATAAAACCAATGTTATAAAACCAATCGTGGTAAAATCAAATTTAATTAATTAAAAATATTTTACAAAAATCAAATTTATTGGTTAAAACGCAAATAATATTTACAACAACTTCAAAAATTTTATGTGGAACCCGAATTTAGTGTTCTCAATTATTTTAATTTGCGTTTGTTTACAAGCACTGCCAGAAAACAATTAATTCTCAAACATATGTTCTTAAAGCTGATACGTACTAATATGTTATATGCTGCTCCAGCGACCTAGTATATTGAAAACATAAAATCTACAGAAACTACCTTTTGTACCAAACACTACTAAAATGCTATTTAACAACTAATTTATTAAATAAATTGGTCCTTTTAGTTGTATTTTCGTTGTTATCGAAATCGAGGCTTAACGTAGAAAATATACAGTAAGAAAAAAAAAAAATGATAAAACTTCCTTTGTAATTAATTGGTTTAAATAAGTCACCATGTTATGTATACACTCGAGGCTTAAGGGCTAAATTCATGCCATTCTTAGAACGCAAAATCAAACTCAAAGATGGTATTACATCTGGTCCCATGGTAAGCAATTCATAGTTACGCAATAGCTTGCTGATGGTGCTCTTCATTTCCAACATGGCATACTTTTGACCAATACAATTACGTGGGCCAGCACTAAAAGGCAGATAGGCAAAGGGAAAAATTTCCTTAGAATTATCGGCAAAAAAACGTTCTGGTCTGAACTCGTTGGGGTGCTCAAAGTAGTCCGGATCGCGCAGGACAATAAAAAGCGGTACATTCAGATGCGTATTGCCGGGTATTATTTTATCATCTGTAATAGAGGTTTGAATGTTAATAATCAATATAAAATCAATTCAGTTAATTTTATCGCTTACTGATTTGCGAATCTTCGCTAAAGAAACGTCCAATAATGGGTACAGGTGGATATAGGCGCATCGATTCCTTGATCACACATTCCATATACTTCAAATCTTGTAAATCACGATGTGAGATCGTGCGTTCCTTATCGTCACCGACAACTTGACGTATTTCTTCAAAGACTTTCTGCTGTATCGCTGGGTAACGTGAGAGCAAGTATAGGGCAAATGAAATGCCGCTGGTGGTGGTATCATGACCCTCAAACATGAAAGTATCGACTTCTTCGCGTATGTCCTCATTACTAAGCGGTTGTCCAGCTACAGAGGACTGTAGGAGTACGTCAAGTAGAGCCATGCGTTTTTTGACGCCTAGATCGGCTTCGTCATTAGCTGCATAGGAGTTTCGTTAGAAGAAGAGACGACTATAGTAAGTTAATTGAGCGTTTTTGCGTTCTGGATATTTACCGTCAGTTAGCTGCTTATTCAGGCTCTGTTGTAGCGTCTTTCTACGTTCTTCGATAACGTTCTTTGTAAAGTCCTGCATTATTCTTATGTTCGCCATCATGTAGTTGTATTGTTTGGGCGCAACCAAACGGAACATCCAGTCTACACGCCATGATGGACGTCGCAAGCGTTGTGCTATAATTTCGGTAACGCTGGAATTATAATATTTTTAAAATTACTTTTATGAGAACAATTCTTTTTAGACTTTCTGAAAACCATTTACGTTTTTACGGCCTTGACATAACCGAATTGTGGATTCTCCTGAGCATTGACCTTGACACCCATGGCAGTTTCTATAAAAAAAAATGTCAATATAGTTGAGGTAAAAAAAAAATATGCCGATTGAAGTAAAAACTATTAAAATCTTAAAGCTATTTCCTTCTCAAGGAAGAATTCTCGTCCGTCACAAGTTTTAAGCTCACCTGCTATAATATCCAATGCTGTCAGACAAACAACCGGAAAGACATCCACTATCGTCTTACCATCAGCTTGTGGACGTAGTTTTTCAACCATGATGCTGCTCTGCTGATCGAATATATCTACGAACTCCTCCAGTATCTTAAAATGAAATGTAGGCGTGATAATCTTGCGCCGAGTATGCCATTTTTTACCAGTACTCATGAGCAGACCATCACCCAACCAAAGTGAGAGCATATCATAGACATTATTTTTGGTGATCAATGTGGGACTGCTGAGCAAAACTTCCAGGTCTTTAGGATCTGCTGAGAATATAACCAGCTGATGCAGAACCCAGGAGTAAAAAGTTTTACCCTTCTCCTTCACAGTTTCGCGGAACACATCGATTACGTCTATTTTAAAAATAAGAGAGAAAAATAATTAAGAGAACGAATATATAAGAGAGTAAGAGGAAGTTAGTATGCATAATAAATTTTTGCTACGTCATAGTACTAAAAAGCAAAGTACCATGACTCGGGCTGAAAGGTGGGTTGTAGTGAAGTCATTACGTTTTTTTTTTATACTATAATATTTTGCACTTACTTTCCGAGTTAAGACCTCGCATTTGTATTGCACTTCCGATCAATGGCAATGCCAGACGTCCTGGTATTTTTGATTTTTTGAGAACATCTTTGCGATGTTTTTTATAAAAAAAATCCCAAATTAGTAGCATTAAAAATGCACCACCCACAAGTGTCAATAACATGTCAGAATTTTAACTTAAATTATATAATCAAGTTTTAATTAATTGTAATATTCTTTTATTTGGACAATTTGTGATACACCCACACACACACACACTTTGCTGATCAAACTTATCCCACAATGTTATGCTTGCTGGCGTGAATTGATACTAATTTGAAAAGTTTGTTCTTTTGCTTCAAGTTAAAAAACTAGTTAATAGTTGATAAGCTTGTTACGGTACACTGCGCAAAAATAATTGTTATGCGAACAGAATTCTCTTTTTATCTCCATATCTATACGTTTATATGTATTTATACAAACATATTACATAGTATCGTCTGGTCGTAATTAATGTAGCGAAAAAAATTACGCTTATGAGAAATTAGTTTCAGCACATTAGAAGTTCGTATTCTGAAGTACCTAAATTTTCCAAAAATATATATAATCATTGAAATATTATAAAATGGGCTATCACATAATAGATAACAGTACCTCTTTTTTTTTTTTTTGAGAACAAATTAATTTCTTCAATTTATCTGGATCGAATAATGGTGATCACAAATGTACTTTTAAACATTAATCCTTAAATATTCTTGAACATTTTTTTATCGAAACATCAATTTTGTTCCAATACTAATACAGCTACCTTAGGTGTGAATTTTTAATACGTATAGTAACCTGGGAAACTCTCAGAGTCTTAAATTTAAAATGTGTTTAAAAAATGTATATCTTAGACTTAAAATAGATCGTCAGTAGTGTTCGACAGAATATTCGGTTTCAGTTTCGGCCTTTTTTGTCAGTTATGGCTGTTCGGCCTCAATATGGCCGAAACTGAAACTTCAAAATCTTATATTTTGTATGACATATGACAAAAAGTTAACGAAAATGCAATATTAATATTAATTTTTTATTCTTATTATTTATGGGGTCGGGGGTCGGGGTCGGCCGAATATTACAAAAAAATTTCGGCTTTCGTCAGACAATAGTCATCAGATAATGTCTTCATATGTATGAATGTTGACTGTATGTCCATCATAACCTTCTACACAGTTTGTCCGACTTCAACCAAAGTGGAAAATTGGGTGGTATTTACAGGGAGCGTGCGACTTTAACTATGATACAGTATCTTAGTAAATAACTTATAATACATTGTTAATATCTTTATTTATGAAGAAATGCGAAATTCTGTATCACGAAAAAGCACACTAACGATAAGCAAGACACAAGAAGGAATACATTTTTGGTGTGCATTTTCGTTGGTGTGCTTTTTAACCGACTTCAAAAAGGAGGAGGTTCTCAAGTTCGTCGGTTTCTCTGTTTTTTTTTTTTTTTTTTTTTTTTTTTTTTCAAATGTATGTACATCGATAACTCCTAAACCATATGCCTGATTGCCATAATTTTTGGGGAACAGATAGATATCATAAGGATGGAAGGTGCCCGTACAAAAGTGGGCGGTATTCGAGAACTGGGTGTGGCAATAATAGATCTCGCAATACTAGATACTACTGTATCTCGAATAATATTGACACTAGGGTACTGCAATTTAGTGTAGTGGTAGGCACAATTATTACAAATTACGGGCAATAAAATGGGTGTTATTCGACAAATGGGCGTGGCAATATTAGAAAAACAGTGTATCTTGAATAATTTTGAGGCTAGAGTACTGCAATTTAGTATAGGGGTAGGCATTATTATTACAAATTATCGACAATAAAGTGGGCGTTATTCGACAAATGGGCGTGGCAATATTATAAAAACACTGTATCTCGAATATTATGGATACTAGGGTACTGATATTTAGTGCAGTGGTAGGCACAATTATAACAAATTGCCGTCAACAAAATGGGCGTTATTTGAGAAATAGGCGTGGCAATATTAGAAAAAGAGTATATGTCGAACAATATT
Source organism: Coremacera marginata (assembly GCA_914767935.1). Lineage (NCBI taxonomy): Eukaryota > Metazoa > Arthropoda > Insecta > Diptera > Sciomyzidae > Coremacera > Coremacera marginata. Next base: position 160,306,756 of record OU612046.1, on the reverse strand, counting down.
GATACTATGGTGCTGGAATTTGGTATAAGGGTAGGCATTATTAGTAAAAATTACGATGAAGAAAGTAGACGGCTTTCGACTACTGGGCGTGGCAATATTAGAAAAACAGTGTATCTCGAATAATATGGACACTAGGGTACTGATATTTAGTGTAGTGGTAGGCACAATTATTAAAAATTGCCGTCAACAAAATGGGCGTTATTTGACAAATGGGCGTGGCAATATTAGAAAAAGAGTATATCTCGAATAATATTGATACTATCGTACTGCAATTTGCTATAGGGGTAGGCATTATTAGTAAAAATTACGGTGAAGAAAGTGGGCGGATTTCGACTACTGGGCGTGGCAATATTAGAAGAACAGTGTATCTCGAATAATATTGACACTAGGGCAGTGAAATTTATTGTAGTACAGGGGTAGGCAGAATCATTAAAAATTATGGTCAATAAAGTAGGCGTTATTCGATAAATGGGCGTGGCAATACTAGAAAAACACTATCGCAGTTAATATTGACGCTGGGGTACTGAAATAAAGTACAGGGGTAGGCACAATTATTGGAAATAACGCTCCAGAAAGTGGGCGCTTATTTAACAAAGGGGCGTGGCAATATTTGAAAAACACTATATCTCGAATAATATTGACACTAGGGTAATAAAACTTGTTACAAAAATGGGTATAATAATTTCAAAACATGTGACATGTGATTTAAGAAGCAGATATTTGAAACAACCAACAAACTTTCAGATTTTAATAGAACAAATTTTTTCGGAAGAATTTTTTTTATGTTGTTTATACACTTTTTTCGAAAATTTATCACATTCTCTAAAAAGGAAGAAATTAAAATTTAAAAAAAAAAAACAACCGACTACAAAATCACTACAAAGTAAGAAATAATTTTAAAAATACTTTTCCTTTTAATTTCTTTTTCATATTTGATAATAAACATATTATTATATATGAAATCTTATTATCTTCATTTTTTTCTTATTTGTTTTATTATCATAAATATATTTATTTCTTGATGAATACAAATGCTTTGAAGTTGGCGCTTGTGATTAAAAGTCTGATTATATTAGCGCCAACCTTAAAAGCTTTTGTATTCATCAAGTAATTAATATATTTATGATAATAAAACAAATAAGAAAAAATTAAGATAATAAGATTTCATATATAATAATATGTTTAAATAAATTATCAAATATGAAAAAGAAATTAAAAGGAAAAGTATTTTTAAAATTATTTTTTACTTTGTAGTGATTTTGTAGTCGGTTGTTTTTTCGTGCTACAATATGAAGGGGTTAATCTTATATACCTGTATAAAACATAGTCATGAAATAACCCAATAAACATTGTGGCGAGGGGTGATTCGTTAACGAATCGCTTGTGAATCTTTTTTTTTAAAGTTTTCGAATAGTTTCATATCGACTTCATCAGACTTCATCAGAGGTTGAAAGCACCGTTTGAAATCATGACTTTTCTAAACTCCATTTAAGATGTTTTGAAACAAAAAAAAAATTTTCCGGCTTTTCAATATACAAATTTGTTTAAAAAAAGTATTTTTTACTATCTTTTTATTGTTAAATACGTAATTTAAGCGAATATTTTTTTAAATTTTATGTTTTTTTTATTTTAAGTGAAAAAAAAGACATACATTTTTATAAATTTTTATATGAAAAAATTTTGTGAAATATTTTTTCTTCTGTTATGTTATTTCGTGCTTATTCTTTATATAATAATATCCACTTATAATTTGTTCAAGAATTTCATATGAATAAGTTCTCGTTAACAAAATCACTAATATTCCCATTACATGTTTAATCAAAAAAAAAAAAATTTATAGTGGTCCACCGCAGTGCCAAATAATTTTTTTTAATTCTGACATCAGACTTAAATCCAGTAATCGACTAATACTGCCAGCACACACGTATAAAGTTTTTAAAACAAAAACATTTTTAGGGTTCCACCCTAGTGTTAAAAAATTTTTTTTAAGCTGACATCAGGTTTAAGTTTAGCGACCTCCACAAAAACAAAAATTTTAAAGGTTCACCCCAAATGTCAAAAAAAGTGTTGGCCAAATCCTTCTGGAAGCCTTATATTAAACTTGCCTTCATTTGTGCACTAGAAACCAACACAACTCATAAAAAAACCCATAAGTTATGATCAATAACACACTCAGAATATGAGTCCAAGATACGATCGCAATCGATTAAAATATGTATAATTTCCGTATTGTATTTTATGCCGTATAATATTAGTGCTGCTGCTACGCAGTACTTCTCACTCGTGAAAAACTCACTTTTTATGATTATTTGCTGGTGAACGATTGAGCTCTGCTGGCTTCGCTTTATTTATCGCTCGTGAGAAGTATTGAAAATAATGTCCACTTTTTATAATGCGAAACGATTGGCAAGCGAATGCTTCCTTTGTATCAGATATCTAATAAAATTTACTTTCTGTTAATCACTCGAACATGTTCGTATATTCATTGAAAAAGCAAAGTGTTATACGAACGTGTTGTCAATACTTATTACGTTCTTATTTTTTTTTTGTTCATATTTTATTCATATACATTTTCGAATCAGTAAATTTTATAAGAATAAATAGCTCAGAGGCAACGCTTTTGGTCTTTTCAACTAAAGGTGTGTAAAAAAATAAAATTATTTTAAAACTATCTATTGCAGGAATATCTTTTATAAATGATTCATCCAGTTGCAAACACTGTCTTCTTAAAAAAAATGTTTTCTTTTTTTTTGTTCTTTTGGTACCTATACCCTTTTTTACTCAGAACTCTTCTGAAAGCTATTAAATTAGATTTTAAATAACATCGGTTGCAAAAGCTGGCAAATTTCAAATCCACACCACGAATTCAGATGCAGTTCCTTCGATTTCACTTGCTTCTTTGGTTTAACAGTTTATTTTATTTTTTTTTTCTGCTTGATGACTTAGGTTGCCATAACAAAATATTTTAAATTTTCCAAGCTTTCTCTCATGGCCCACAGAATATCTTTAAGACATTTTCTTACTGTTGGTCTGAAAATTAATTCATGAAACTATTCAACGAGATAGCGCCAGCTCCTTACCACAGAAATCACAAATCGGTCCAATAAAAAGTTAGATTGATCTGGGATGGGTGTGGAGGTAAAAAATAAACATAAGACAGTAATAATTATGCTCTGCCGCTGGTTTTTTTCAAGAATGTCCTGCAAACGTTGACCAAATTGAGGCATGATTTCCCCTTAGTTGGTTACACTTTTATACCTCCCTTTTGCGTGTTCGGGGATTGGATAGACGTTCAATAAGAAATGTGCCGTTGAAAACCCTGATATATAATAATATGTGAATGTAATGAAGAATATTTTTTCTTATTTGTTACTTGAAGGTGTATGCAGAAGAAATGATACAATAAGCTTGGGCAGCGAAACTTCCTATTTCCAAAAAAAAAATCAAAAAGATTATTCAACATTATTAAAAACAACCCTCACTTCTAGTAAGAAACGCCCATACAAATTGGCAACTATATTTTAAAGATATGTTTGGAATGTCAATCACTATAAGAAACATTTAAAAGATTTGTTCTTCAAAAAATTTGAAATTTTTACCACCTTTTTATTGTTTTTATTTCCAGGCTAGCAATCTCGCCTATTAAACGATGAACAATTTTTATTCGATTCGTTTTCAAGTTTCAAAACATACGTTCGCATAACAGAAAGCAAAATTTTTATGTCGATCGAACTGTTATATTCCCATTTTCTGTCAAATTAGTATGAAAAATTTTTATGATTGTTTTATAAAAAGCAAAAACTAGTTTCTTTCGTGTGTTTGTCGAAGTATTCGTGTAAAATCGGTTTGTTTCGTATTAGAGAAAGTGGCCGTAAGTTTTTTTGTAGGGAACGATTAATGAGAAGTATTTTATTTTAATCGTTCTCCGCACTCTGGTTCGTACCCATGTCCGCGAATGCTCGCTTTTATTATCAAGCAAATTAAGCAAGATGTTTTCAGCATCTGAAATAGCCGAGTGGGTAAGCTGCCGGACTAGCATTCAGACAACGTGGTTTCAATTCTTGATGTGGTAAACTTGAAATTAAATTTTTTTTTTATTATATATTATTTTTTTTTATGATTTATATGATTCGTTATCGAATTGCTTCTTTTAGTTTTGGAAACTCGTTAAAGAATTGCTTTTTATAGTTTTGGCGACTCGTTAACAAATTGCTTTTTATAGTTTTGGCGACTCGTTAACGAATAGCTTTTTTCGGTTTTGACGATTCATTAACGAAGGAGGAATTTCTCCCGCTCGCAATATTATAAATGAATCGCTACTTATAATTGCTAATTAATGAAATGTACGCGAATGCGATTCGTAAACGATAACATTAGTGAATCATTTTGTTTGTTGAGAAGTTAGTAATTCCATAACTCATGAACGAAGCATCTGATTTGCTTGTGGATTTCATACACTTGATAATTATATCATCAATAAAAATTATATATTTCTGACAGTTTTGGTCGTATAGCACTAAAACTAGGTTTGTATGGTTACTGCAAAGTTTGTATGGTTACTGTCGGCAACTGTACCTTTTACCGCCCACAAATATCAATGAGAATGCTATTTGTCAAACGATTTTTGTCATATTTAACTTTAATTTTGTAATTTAATTCGTATGGTTATTGTCGGAAACTGTTCTAAATATGGGCGTGGTTAAACTATAGAAACAAAAATTTTACGAAATTTTTTCCAAAATGTGCAATCTATCGAATAAAATATGTGCATTGAAAATATTCTTTTGGAAGCTATCGCCACGCACCCATTAATCACGATTTTTTTAACTATTTCTTATAATCATTCTTATAATCACTGAAGTAACCCGGCTTGAAAGATGGTTTATTCCTTCTAAAGTTTGTGAAACGGTTTTTTAAATCGACGAATGAGGTCAAAAATACTTATACCAACTCCCGAGTAATGCCGGATATTCAGATAGTATAAGGTATATTTTTCAAAAAAGTCAATATTGTAGGGGCAACTCTCATACATTTAACATAATTATATTCTAATATAATATTTATGCATTAATAAAAGCTCTGGTTGAAAATTGTGAAAGAAGTTCAACCAAAAATTATCAACGAAAATATGGGTGGGACCCTACCACATCCCCCATATATAAAATGCAGCTTAAATACAGCATCAGTGCTAAACGGCATTGGGTATATTTCAGCTAGTAAATAAATATAGCGCAATCATGACTTTTCAAAATAATCCTGGACTGCTAGATTGAGTTTCCAATTTCAATCCCGGATTTAAAATAAGTTAATTAAAAGCTCTTAAATTTCGAGATGATTTCCTTTGAATTTAAAATATTCCGTCATCTTAATATTTATTTATGTAAAAATGTCGGCTTCCTATAAACAATATAAAAGTGTCAATTACGCTAATTGTTTGTTTATATAGAAAAGCGGTCCGGAGAATCAAATAAACAAAACATTGGTTGTTTTAATTTTAGTGTACCACACATACCTCATTTGCACATTAAAACAACAATTTCTAACAAGGGCGTATCGAGAGGGTGAAGCACAACTGCCCCCTAAGCTTTAAAAAATTAAAACAATAAATTAATATTGCAAAAAATATAAAAAGTGCTGCAATTTTATAACAACACATTTGTTCGATAAAAAATAGTCATTAAAAACTATAACTATACTCGTATAACATATATATATATATATATATATATATAACTATACTCGTTTCCAACATGAAATTCAAGTTTTTCCACTTCAAATTCAACTTTTTCCAGTTAAAGCAACTTTTTACAAATCAAAATTCTAATTTTTTTAAACTTGAAATTCAACTTACCCAAAAAAAAAAAAAAAAAAAAAATAATTATATTTACACCCCTGACTGACATCCTGGCTACGCTCATGATTTCGAACATTTCACACAAGATGTAATATCATGTAACATTATAAGCACAGTGTAAATATGTTCTACTCATGATCACCTAATACAAAGAAAGAACAATTTTTACTTAGAACAGTAGCAGCGATAATTTTAAGTGTTCCTCCTCGTACAATTAAGCTATTAACTTCAGCATCAATTTGAAAAGATCAAGTCATCGTTGAAACGCACATTCAATCTGGAACGTTGACATACTGGTCTTATAATTTATGCCGGTTTTGTTGTGACTTTGCATTCTCTGCATTAAATAATTTTACAAAACCGGCTACTCGAGTAGATAGAAATACTCTCTTTATAAATTCTTGCAAAAACTTATGCTGCATGCTCTTTAATATTGATAAGAAGCTACATTGAAAAATATAACTTGATGATTCTGATAAAGGGCAGTTTGCGACAGTTTGTATTAGTGTGGATACACAAAAACAGAAATGACTGTAGTTCACGTTACCACAAAATTAACTCAATAAAGTTATTTAACAATAGCTTTAACTTATCTAAAGTTTTTTTTTTTGTTTTAAATTTTATTGATCACGATTACTAAAGAAAAACAATTGACAATTGAAAAACAATGTGTAATCGTATTCGTTATCGTGATTTTTTATAATTGAGAGTTATATGTAACAAATTCAATTTTCAGTTAAACACATTTCCAATGAGTTGCTAAGTTCCTTTTATGAGGCTTTCAGAATAAACTATATAATATATAAAGTTAAACTTAGGCTTATTATAGCAAGTTCGAAACAAAAACTTAAGTAAGGTACATATTATCGGTCATGAGTAACCATCACATCTATCCTTCTTTTGGGAGGATCATCCTCCTTTTTAAGTCAAAAATTTTGGAAACCTTATTTTTTGTATTGAATCCTCCAAATATCCTCATTTCATATCCAAATTTTAACACAAATTTTTCAACGATAATAGCCCCAACACATTGAGCGCAACAAGCGACGAGCGCCAATTGTCAGTTTTAATTTACATGTATTGCTAATGGGACGCATTTTTTGAGTGTTTGTGACGACACTGTTGCGCGGAAATGTCGTCAGCTTAAATTTGATTCTAATTTGACAGGCGACAAAAGAAAATTTTCGTCCATTGCTTACATTTGTCATCGGAGATGTGAAATCAAAATGTTTTATTATGGCTGCCATTTTTTGAATTGTTTGCAGAAACAGTAACAAATAAAAGAAAGTTTTACTCAAAATTAAGTTTAACAAAAATAATTCGCGTCGCGTCCATTATAATCGCTTCGCGAAACATTTCTCTTTGGAGACAGAGTCTAAACGTGCTGTTCGCGCTCAATGTGTTCGGGCTATTACATTTAAATGGTTTTTTTCATCGTTAAATTTGATCCTACTTTTGTAATAAAAAAACTCTTTTGAAAGGAAAATCCTCTTTTTTGACAAATGGAGATGGGATGGTTAGTCCTGAGCTTCAGTCAAGTTGGTTAAATTTCTTTCTCATTTTGCTGCATGACCTGATTATCATTCATGCCGTTTTCATTTCATTCACTTTATTCGCTTGCGAACATTGTGCTATAAACATGGATAATTGCTCTTAAATTTTTGTATAATATGCTGCAGCTCATCGTATGCGGCTTCCTTTTTATCCCTTCACATATATTCTGGACAGGTAACATCCCATCTACACTGTCTCAAACAATTGTCCGTACACAAGAAGTCTAAACAGTAATTTGAATGTATGAGGAAAAAATATTCAATCGCTTGAAACAAAACTAATTTTATTTGAAAGATTTGAATTTACTCTTCTTTTATAAAGAGCATAAAGTATTGCTCGCCAATCGCTACAACAAAACAGTGAGGGAGTACAAGTGCAAAGTGCTCACTTTTTGTTCATACAAAACAGTATCAGAGCGCTCCTTTGTTGCTCCTCATGGAAGCGATCGAATATTTTTTTACTGAGATCGTTTGGAATATACTAAAAAACATGTTGAAAAGTCAGACGACTTTTGGAAAACAGTTATTTTTACGAACGAATGCAAGTATATATACTATTTTTGGGTCCAACGGCAGATGACTTGCTTGGCGAAAAGTAGTAAATATTGCTCTGCAGTTAAAAAATGTAAAAGCTACAGTAAAACAATGGTTTGGGGTGCGATGTCAGCTGGTGGCGTGGGGAATTTGGTTTCGCATTTTTTTAAAAAAAATCTTAAAGTTAGCGCAACAAACTTGGGTCTAGGAAACGATATTCGGTTTATTCAGGACAGCGACTCGAAGCACACATCGCGACTTGTGAGGAAAATGATTCCTCCCATCCTCCCCAAAGCCCTGATCTTAACTCCATAGAACATCCATGTGATATTTTAGAACAAAAAATTTCCATATAACAGCCACATTTCTGTTGATATCTCATATGTACGGACAATTGTTTGAGACAGTGTATTTTGTGCCTTTATAATTTTTTTTTCCATAAGTTTCAGTTTCCCCTTTATCGAAAATTCATTTCTTTTGTTATTGTTGGGCTTTTTTTGGGTCATTGTTTGGCCAAAATAATATTGTAATTTCTCAAGACTAGGTTATAGCAATTCAAAATAGCTCTACTTTTTTAACCTCTTTTTTTTCAATATTTCCTGATATTACGTGATGTTTTGGTCATTCTTCGTGTCGTATCAAGACCAAGCCTTATCCATTATATTTCAAACGATTTATTTTGAAACTAAGTATGATCTACTGTTCCACTTTTTAATTTCCAAACTTGTAAATATTTCAGATAATCTTCGCAGAGTTTTTCTCTACTAAAAGTTCTTCTCTAATTTTTGTTTTCACCTTGATACCAATCTTTTCTGGTTACTTCTGAAACGATATGCACCTTATAAGTTCTGTGTTCAAGTTCTTCAGAAATATTCTTGGTCAACTGTTAACTATGAAATTCTTTTGCATACTACAAACTGAGTCGATAAACCTTCATATTGCACAAAAATTTTTTAAGTGTACATTTTTTGTAGAGAGTCGAGAATAGATTGAGATTTTAATTGTATTACTTGAGAGCAGTGCATTAATAGCAGCTTTTATAGTTTATTTATTATCAAGTAATACAGCTGTTTTCATGACCTGAAATTAGTTAAGTGGAGGCAGCCGAGTGTTAAGGTTTATTTTATAATTTTAGTTATTTCAGTCGATTGAAGAACTTTAAAGGTGGCGGTAGATCGAAATTAAACGATTTTTTTTACTTGATTGCAACTAGTTTTGATCGCAAGGCAACTGATAAAAACGGAAGAATCTCTTTATTTGTGCATTTTTATAGCATCCTTATCAACCATCTGGAAGTTAAGAAATAATCAAACTGGTACATAAAAAACGCGTTTTAAAATGTTTTTGGAAATCGCACTGACGCTCATAACGCTTGTATTGCTTTGGGACTATTTGACAAAGAAACGTCGAAATGATATGCTTGCCTATATGCCGGGACCAAAAACGTTGCCGTTATTGGGCAATATTCTCTCATATCGCGGCCAGAGTCCTGTCGGTAAGTTATGCTGGCGTTTTGAATAACTTTTATATTTTTCTTTTAAATACTCTGACAGAAATCATGAAGTTTATTGAGGGCAATCGTCGCAAATACGGTAGCATATATCGCGTTTGGGGACTTAGACAGCTGGGCGTATTCTCCACCGATCCCAAGGATGTCGAGGTTATACTGAGTAGTTCGCAGCACATAACTAAGAATAATTTGTATGAATTGCTTCACGATTGGTTGGGCACGGGACTGCTTATGAGTACGGGCAAAAAATGGCATGCACGCCGCAAGATAATAACGCCTACATTTCACTTTAAAATACTGGAACAATTTGTCGAGATATTTGATCAGCAAAGCGCAATTATGGTAGAGAAGCTATATAAGCAGGCTGATGGCAAGACAGCGATCAATATATTTCCCTATATATGCTCAGCCGCCTTGGATATTATAGCGGGTGAGCGGGTAATTTTATATTAAATAATTAGCAGTTATACTTGAAGTTCTCTTTTTTTTTAGAGACTGCTATGGGCACCAAGGTCAATGCACAAATGAATCCAGACTTTCCCTATGTGCAGGCTGTTACTACGTGAGTTCAAAAAGAATTTAATAAAATCACACTGTCGCTCTGTTAAATGAAGATTGTACGAAAAAAAACAAGGTTATCTTGGTTTCGCTTTTGTGCTGAAGTTGTTTTAAATTCAAGCAACAAAGAAGTGGTCCAAATTTTGTTTGAGTATCAACAAAAATACGTCGACACAGAATTGCTTCTTGAGATTCGATTATGTTTTAAATCTTGATCTACTAAACAAGTTTTCTATTCTATTTAACAGCGTCACCAACATTATCTCTAAACGCTTTATTAATGTCTGGCAGCGCATTGATTGGGTTTTTCGTCTTACCGCACCGTCAGAGGCTAAACGCCAGGATGCCAACATTAAAATAATGCATGATTTTACGGAACAAATCATTATGGAGCGTCGCGCTACCTTGGAACAGTCACTCGCTGCGGGCAACTATAAATTGCCCGAAACTACAGTTGCCGGTGAGGATGTTGGTGCGAAGCGCCGTATGGCTCTGCTTGACGTTTTACTACAGTCCACTATTAATGGTCAGCCACTTAGCAATGAAGATATACGCGAGGAGGTGGATACCTTTATGTTTGAGGGTCATGATACTACCACCAGCGGCATCTCGTCTGCACTCTGCTTAATTTCGCGTCATGCAGCAGTACAGCAAAAATTGTTTGATGAAATACGCGCTGTCTTAGGCGACGATAAAGATCGTTCTGTAACGCTGCGGGAGCTGGGCGAATTGAAGTATTTGGAGTGTGTAATTAAGGAATCGTTGCGCCTACATCCACCAGTGCCGATTATTGGACGTTATTTTGCGGAGGATGTGGAATTAAGTAGGGGGTTTTTTTTGTTTTACTACCAGTCTTCAATTTAACTGCTTTTTTAATCCACTCACCTTAGATGGCAAGCCTATTCCAGCTGGCACCAACTACACTGTCGGCATTTATCTTATGCTACGTGATCCCGACTATTTTCCTGATCCCGATGCTTTTAAACCGGAGCGTTTTTTAAATGATTTCCACGATAGCGAGAAAATGAATCCTTATGCCTATATACCGTTTAGCGCAGGACCGCGAAACTGTATTGGTCAAAAGTTCGCCATTTTGGAAATGAAAGATGTCATTAGTAAAATATTGCGTCATTTTGAACTCTTGCCACTAGGACCGGAAATAGAGCCCATGATGAATTTAGTATTGCGTTCTGCCACGGGCAACCATCTTGGCCTTAGACCGCGTGTCTACTAAAAAATTAACGACAAATGTCATTCTTCTTGTGATTTATTTATTTATTTATTTATTTCAAAAATTCGTCTACTGGACTTAGTCCTTACAGACATAACTTAACCTAATTAACTGTTAATAATTTAACTATGTATGATAAATTATTTTATCATGTTCGTGTTTTGTCAGGTTTATTTGTGATATGTTTGTTATTTTTTGTATCTTAAGCCTGTATGTTACTTCATTAAATTGCTCATTTAGGCAATTCACAAGGTGTTGTAAAGTTGTATGTTGTATTGTTGAAAGTGAAAGGTTTTCTCATTTCCTTCCTTATAAGTAAAGCGATTTTTTTTGGCGAAATTTTGGTTGTATGTTTTGTTTATAGTGGTTGTTTGATGTGTATAAAATTAGCGTGATCGGACCGGAAGTACGCCTACCTGTCATTCAAAGTGATGTACAAAAAAAAATTTGTATGGAAGGTAGGCGTACTTCCGGTCCGATCAAGTCAATTTTATACAACTTACAACTTCTATAACATACAACTTCTATAAACAAGACATGCAATCAAAATTTCAAAATAATCGCTTTACTAATAAGGGAGATAATGAGAAAACCTTTCACTTAAGCCCGTATGATACTTCATTTTTTTTGTCCAATTTTAAAATCTGGAAACAAGTGGCGCGTGGGCAGGACAGACATATTTTGTAAGAAAAGGATAAACGTTGTTACTTTTTTATTTCTGGTGTTTTGAAGAGCAGCTGCATTTAATAAATTAATATTAGCTACACACATCACTTCCAATTCAGCATACATTTATATTAAATAGTTTTGTTTACTCTAAAATGTCAAATTAATTATTAACAGCACAGTAAATATTTGATCGAAACTAAATGAAGAACGAATTGAAAGAAACGGCAAAAAAAATGCAAAGAAAATTCGTACTATATGCGTACTCAGTCACACCAATTAAATTCATGCATTCGTACTATTTTAACTGCTCTAGTTTTCATTTTCAATGACAAAAATTGAGCAAAAAAAATTAAATATCATACAGGCTTTACAACAATACAACATACAACTTTACAACAGCTTGTGAATAACCTTATTGTTTTGTCATTGAAAATTAAGCTAGAGCAGTTCAAATAGTACGAATGCATAGATTCAATTGGTGTGAGTGAGTACGCATATAGTATGAATTTGAGGAAAAATGTTGGACGGACTGCATTTTCAACACATTGTTTTTGCGGTTCTTTCAATTTGTTCGGCGTTAAGTTTCGATCAAATATTTACTGTGAAATATTTTGCTGTTAATAATTAATTTGACATTTTTAGAGTTAACTATTAGTCTATTTAAGAAAATTGGATGCTGAATTGGAAGTGATCTGTGTAGCTAAAATTAATTTATTTAATGAAGCCGCTCTTAAAAACACCAGAAATGAAAAAGTTACTACTATTACCCTTTTATTACTAAATATGTCTATCCTGCCCACGCACCTTTTATTTTCAGATTTTAAAATTGGACAAAAAAAAATAAGTATACGGGCTTAAAGTTCTTTATTTTTCAAAGTAAAGCTTTTGTGTTGAATTTCATCGGGATAGCTTCAAAACTACGGCTGTAATCGTGATCACAGCCGGACAGACAGACAGACGAAAATCGAATCGGGAGGTAATGCTGATCAAAAATATATATACTTTTCAATACCTGCCACGCCTCCTTATTGGCCTTACAAACGGAACGGTTACGCGTTGAGGTATAAAAATCGATATAAGTCCCCGTAAGGTTTTCTCTTATATTTTCCGAAGAAAAAATGGTCAAACTGGCTAATAGAACCGGCTATAGCTCGTCAATTTTTAATTTCGAATTGACAGGCATGCACTGGAAAACCATAAACAAGCAGGCTCATTTTTGCTCTCTATATCAAAAAATTGTATAAATTTTGAATTTTTAAATTTTTTTTTTTTTCTTTAGAGATATCACAAAAATGCACAGTATTAACATACGATTTAAATAGGAATAAAGTAAATAATTAAATTGTTGTTTATCTGTAAGGGTGACTTACAGCTTTGCAGATTTTGTAAAATTAAGCATTGAAAAATCGTTCGCTAGTTTGATTTTAATCAGAAAATAAATATATCAGAAAGTGTTGTGTCGATTTTGTGAAACTTATTGAAGATGAAAGGTCATTAAGAAATTGATTTTTGGACCGAAAATATAAGCACTTAAAAAGTAAAATACCCTCAATGGAGAATGGTATTTGAACCTATTGGAAAAAAAATACAAGTACATTTTTAATGCATGTCATACCCCCTAAAATGTGCTCAATCATAAACAAAGTCGTGAGAGAGCTTGTGTTGTCATAGTAATATTTCGTAAGCTAAGTTGTACACGCAAATGAAACGAACACGCTGCACGATCGTAGTCTTAAATGTGTCGTTTAAAAAAAAAGTTCCCTTTTTTCTGGTTGGTAGCACTGTTATCGTTAAACCGGTAACGCTCAGTAGGTGACACTTTTTTCGAAGCAAATATCAAAGATACATATACTGGCAAAATATTTAAATTATTTTGATGGCCATCTGTCGTGTAAATATGGCTTCACATATTTTGACAAGGAGACAACACGAAAAGAACCGTTATCTGTTTTGTTTACTTCTTGTTGTGCGCCGCTATTTTTGTTTTCGTGCTAGTGTGGAGGCCGCCTGAATATATTTGTTTTTGAAAAATGACGAAAGGGTAAGTACTGATTTTTTTTTTCTATTTGTCGATATTGTCTAATGCTATGTTCACACTGAGGGCTAAATGCGCATTTAACAAAATGCGCATTAGCAATTTAGAATGCGTGGCCGTATGCTCCTTGTAAGAGTAAAAGAAACAAATATATACATTCAATTTCGTAAATGCGCATTTAGCTCTCAATGTGAACGTAGTATAATACTATGTTCACACTGAGGGCTAAATGCGCATTTAACGAAATGCGCATTAGCAATTTAGAATGCGTGGCCGTATGCTCCTTGTAAGAGTAAAAGAGACAAATATATACATTCAATTTCGTAAATGCGCATTTAGCTCTCAATGTGAACGTAGTATAATACTATGTTCACACTGAGGGCTAAATGCGCATTTAACGAAATGCGCATTAGCAATTTAGAATGCGTGGCCGTATGCTCCTTGTAAGAGTAAAAGAGACAAATATATACATTCAATTTCGTAAATGCGCATTTAGCTCTCAATGTGAACGTAGTATAATACTACGTTCACACTGAGAGCTTAATGCGCATTTACAAAATGCAAAATATATATTTGGCTCTTTTACTCCTTCAAAGAGCATACGGCCATACATTCTAAATTGCTAATGCGCATTTCGTTAAATGCGCATTTAGCTGTCAGTGTGAACGTAGTGTAAGACTCTATGGGAATAAAATATTTTACAATAAAAATAGTAAATAATATAGCAAGCAAGTAGTGCGAAAATGCAATTGTCACCTGCATGTGACACTGGGCATTATAGGTAGGTAGGTAGTCGCTGGAGGCTGATGATGATATTGATGGATATGTTATAATTTTTTCAAACGACGATGCACAGAGCCAAAACAACCTATTAAAATAGAACAAAATCGAGATGATTTCTCTATGGTTTCCATCCAAAAATACTGTCTTATTAAAACCATAGAGAAATTCTTATTAAAACGCTGTCATTCTTTATTATGAAAATCACATAGTTTCAAGAAGAATTTTCTTGTTTGTTAAAAGCAAACTTCTTAAAACTATAAAAAAGTCTTTTTAGAAATATGTAATTTTATTTTTAATTTTAAACGTTATCTTCTTGATCTTTAAATAAGAAATCTTATTAATTTATTTATTTATAGGAAATATAGAAAGTAGGAAAATATAATAAATAATTAGTATGAATGTTTCAACAAAACATTTTAATTTCATTTTCATGGATTCATGTATACATAAAAAAAGCCTAAAATTTTCTTCTTAGTTTAAAGTGTTCTCTTCTTAAACTTAAGTGAGATAAGTGAGTGAGATGACAATAGTATTTAAAACATTTCCACATCATTTCCTTCATTCAATAACGAATCTTATTAGGCAATGTTTAAAATATATAATAAGATTGCTCTGTGTGGACAGGTTATTGATGAAGAAAGTGGTGGCGAAAATGAAGTAGATCGAATGCACCTTCCAAATCGGATGTTGCGTTCTGAAGTAGAAGTGCAATCTTTATCTGATTCCGTGAATCACAATACTATTCAGAAACACAAGAATGCATGAACCTGCTGAAAAAAAAAAGAAAAGACGAAAATTTCCTGAACCGAAGTGGAGCGATGATATGTGCCGTTTTACTTCTTGTGGAAAAGGCGACTTTGATGAGAAATCTACAAGTTTGAATGATGAAATGAGTGCAGAAATGTGTTTGGAGCTATTTCCACCAGAAGACCTGGTACAGTGCTTTGCTGATATGAGTAACTGGTATGCCTTGAAGCTCAAACATATCCTAAATGTAAACCGGATTTTTTACACCCAGAAAAAGGATATTTATCATGAACTAGTATCTTCAAGCATCAGACGCAACCGTTTCCTTGAAATTCAGTGATATCTTAATTTTTGCGACAATTTTGAGTTGCCGAAAAATGACAAATTCGCTAAAGTTCGCAAATATTTCGAACTGCTAAATAGGTACTTCAAGCAGAATTTCCACAGAGCTAGTTCGTCTCACATCGCCATAGACGAAACTATGGTTCCATACTATGGAAAGCATGAGACAAACAACATATTTATGGAAAGCTTATTACATTTGGCTGTAAGCTTTGTCCAGCTGCTACACGTGAAGGATATTTGGTAACTTTTGAGTTGTATCAAGGTGCCAGTGGTCCAAAATTAAAAATGCAACCTGAACTGGCTTAGGGGTCGCTGTCATTTTGTAACTTCATTCTAAGCTACCAAAAAAACTCTGTCCCTTCAATCTTTAATTTGAAAGCGTTTTTACTGGCCTTCCTCTCCTAAAATATTTACGAGAGCAGAATATTGGAGGAATGGGTACTTTTAGCGAATGCCGTTTCAAAATCTGCAAGCTTTTGAGCAACAAGGGGTTGAAGATGAAAGAAAGTGGAGGAAAAAAAATTGTGGTTTCCTCTTTTTGCATTCGGAATGGATGCTTCATGTCAAAATGGTTGGGTAACCAAAAAACCAAAGCTATACTAATTGTGACTTTCGTAGTACTGTGGCGCTGTTATATCTTTAACAATATGGGAAACCTCCAATAAAACCCCCATTTGCGGTAAGCCCCTTCAAACAAGAGTATTGGAGGCTGTTTAACTAGGCAGAAAGACGGCGGATTGATGAGCTACAGACTTCTCTCGTTGCGGTTACTGCCATGAAAGAACGAGGAAAATGTGCGCCAAATGCAAACTAACCAATGAAACGTTTTTCGACACTATTCTAATTTAAAATAATGCTCAACTGCACTCTACAAAAACAGAAAGCAACGTTGCCCCCACTGGTTGAACCATGGGCGTTACCAGGTTAAAGATACCCAGCTGTTTATTAACATAAAAGCATAAATTAATTCAGTTTTTCCAGCTTTTCTTTGAAATTCGTATTTTAAGAGTGTTTTTTGAAAATGGAGAACTTTGATGGAGACTTCAACAAAGGCAAAAAAATGCAACCTAAGCCGAACAAAAATTAGTATAAGGCTGCGGCCAGAGTAAATGCAGATGCAGACAGGTAGGCAGATTAGGTCAGAAAACACATTAGAGCAAAAGAGATGCATGACTTGGTTACTTTATTGCTCTAATGTGAAATCTGCCTGTCTGCCTGCATCTGGATTTACTCTGGCCACGGCCGAAGTTTAAGGCAAAGATGTGATTAAAGAAAGGCAATGTCGAAAGTGGTAAACCCGTTTCCGTGATGGCAATTTTTTAATCATGGATGCCTCTCGTTCTGTTAGGTCCTCGAAAGTTTACAACGACCAAATCAAGACACAAGTGGAAACAAACATACATTCGACAACAATCAGATAAATTGCGATTGCTCTAAATTTCTCCGTTGGAACCATTCACGGTTATTTAAAGTCCGCTGATTTCATCAAAAAGTTGGATGTCTGGGCCCCACAAGAATTGAAAGAAATATACAAAGTCAATCTATTTGACATTTGCGATCAGCAAAGATGAAGCGACGGAGAAGCAATCAAAAGCAGACATTCACCAGAAAAAGGTTATGCTCCTGTCTATTACAAGCTCAGAATAGAAATAAAATTCTGAAGTCTCCTGTGGGTAACTACAGAAATTGAACGATCAACAGAAACGTCCTAAGCTGGTCAATCGGAAGGGGGATGATCTTCCACCACGACAACGCCAGGCCTGATACGAGCTTGGTGACCAAAAATTGCACAAATTCAGATGGCATGTTTATAAAATATATGAGCCTAAACTGGTTATAACAACCGTACCCTTTGGTCGAGGGTGTTAAAAATTCGGAAGTGATAGTATATAAGCTTTTATTGTATTTTGAGTGCTAAAAACAAAGCGCACTTTGCAATTACATTCAAGAGCATTCCGTAACGTTACCCTATAGGAACGAACTAAATGGTTTTTAAAAACAACTAATTAAAAAACTAGTTTAAAATAAACCAGTATATGAACTACTTTGAATTATATTAAGGCGGCAACTACTATGATTTTGACATGTTTTAATTGCAAATTTTTATTAGATTACAAGCTTATATATATTTAACCATGTTATTTCATCAAATATTATTAACTTTAGGCCATCAGTAATACTTTTCAATTGGTTGTTTTAAAGTCATTAAAAAATAATATAAATATAACTAATTTAACAAGTAGTTGAAAATATATGCAACGAAAGTCAATTGACTTATTTAGCGGACATCACCATACAAAATAAGTTAGTTCGTTCTATGGGAAAAAGTCAGAATTTCAACTAGTTGTGGTTGACAAAAAACTACTTTATCAACTACTTTTAAATTAGTTGATTTTCCTACAGGGTATTTATAAACAATTGTGTCAGACCCATGATGAAAAGTGTGAGCGAGAACGGTTAAGAATTGGGTAGTGAAAATAGGATGCTAGAGTATTTTCATGCCAATTGGCATTTTCGTGCCGGTTTCATTTTTATGCCTATTTAGACCGTGTCGAAAAGTGTTATCAAGAATGAATTCGAACTGGGTAGTGAAAACGAGATACAATATATTGAGCCGAAGACAAACAGGCATGCTAATGCTCACGTGTTGACACGTAGCTACACCCAAAAAATAATTTACTAAAATCAAGGAAATTTTGCGCTAAAGTCATCATATCCTTTATTTAAAGATAGCATTTTCCTTAGTTTAAGTAAGTTTTCTTCGCAGAATTTCTTTGATTTGAGTAAATTATTTTTTGGGTGTACAAAAGTCAATTACAAAAGAGGTACAACTCAAAATTAACAAAATTTAACTTTTTAATGTTAAACAATTCGTAGTGATCATGGTGAAATTAAACAAGGTTTAAACTTCCTCACTTTTTCTTCCATCGTAAAAATCGAAGACATGAAAAAAGTTGTTGTAAACAAAATATTGTCACTTTACCAAATGTCAACGAGAGACGCTGATATTTGGCATTCTTGTAATAGACACATGTGGCAACCTACTGCAACCTACTAAAAAAATTTTCGAATCGGACAGATAAGTCCAGTTCACAGTGTGAATGAACCTTTCTTTTTGAACAAGGTGGTATGTACAGTCTGTAAAATAATGAGCATTTTGTAGTCTAAGAAAGTGTTTGGTACCTATTATAAAACCGGGCGTGCCAATTTTAATCGGACGCATTCTATATCGTTTATACGACTTTAATCAAATTTTGCATATAAATGCTTTGGCATAATGAGCATTCCATGGTATAGTTTTAAATTTGGTGGTACTATAAAGGGGGGAGGGGTAATCACTTAAATTTTATTTAATCGAACGCCTTCTACCCAATTGTCTGACTTCAACTAAATTTTGCGGATATATGCTTTGGTATATTAAGCAGTACGTAGTCTATAAAAGTGAGCGTGATCAGACAAGGAGTTGTGTCACTTTAGTTACAATCGAAATTCTTCTATGCCGTTTGTCCGACTTCAAACAAATTATGTATATATATTCTTTGGTACAATGAGCAGTCCATTGTTTTGAATTTATAGTTCAGAGTAGGCGGGATAAGACAAGGACGCGAGTCACTTTAATTTTAATACTTTATCTCAGTTAATATCTATTGCCAGATTTATTTTTCAATAAAACGACTTTTTTTTAAGAGTAAGAGCTTATCTTCCACTGAGAAGAGGTATTCTCAAACCGAAAAGGAGAGTTTGGCTTTGGTGTGGTCGGTAGAACGATTCTATTATTATCTAACTGGAATCAATTTTGAACTAGTGACTGACAACAAGCCTCTGGAAACCATCTTTAAACCAACTTCAAGACCCCCGGCTAGAATCGAGAGGTGGTTACTTAGACTACAGGCTTTCAAATTCAAGGTGATATATCGCTCTGGAAAAGATAATATTGCAGACTCAATTTCCAGACTCTGTAAGATCCCCGATGAGGATTCGTTTGATGAGGCGTGCGAAGAGTCAATTTGTAATGTATTGGAAAAAACAATCCCTGCCACGCTAACGATTTCCCTAATTAGCAAAGAAAGTAGCAAAGACATGGATATTCGTTACGCAATTGCCAATATGGAGACTGAAGGTTGGGACTCGAACATATCAAACCCATATTATGTTTTTCGGTTGGAATTAGCAGCTATTATAGCAATTTTGCTGCGTGGAAATCGTAATACCGAAATCATTAAGACCAAAGGTATTAGAGTTGGCACATGAGGGCCACCCTGGAGAGTCGGCAATGAAGCGTCGTCTTTGAAAAAAAAGACGATAAAATATTTTTAGAAAAAAAAACGGAAAAACTTTTAGGAATAAATTCTATGGTAATAATACTATGGGATAATTCTATCTTATATGGTATATTAAAAAACACTTTTTTATAAAGTAAAAATATGTCGGTTTTTATCATGATTTTACGCATAGCAAAATGTTATTTCTGAATATCAAATTCTATACAAGCTAAAATGAAATTAAATATTAGAAATAATTGTATTTTAAGTATAAAACCAAACTATTTCTGCTGTCAGACTATTTCAGTGCAAGTAAGTTGAAATAATACAATACTGCTTAATTTGAAATAAATAATTTTTTAGAGGACCCTTTTTTGATCTGATTGATAACCCGTACATCTGGAAAGCAGTTCTTTTCAAATTAAAGAACGTTGACATTTATGAAATAACTCAAATTTGCAATTTTTGCTATTTTGAATAAAAAATTTACAATGTTAAGTTTTAGGAAAACGATTTAATTCAATCACTGCAATACTAGATGTGTCTTCGAAATCTTTGTTCATGTTGTTGTAAGATTATTCTTTGATTTGTATTGATTTGTGGCAGCCGTGGCGTAGTGGGTAGAGTGTGTGGCTCATTCGCCAGAGAACCCAGGTTCGAATCCTCCATCTGCCACAGAAGTTTTTTCAATTGAATTAATTTCTCTGTTCGGCCGTCACACACACAACGCAATGGATCATAAGAAGCTCGGTCGATCAAAACTATTTTTAAAATAAATGCAACACTTTTGTTTTATACTATTTATGACTGATTTTAACATTTGTATTTTTAATGCAATTGGTTCGTGTTAAACAGATCATTTGTAAGGACTTACTTTTTACAGGGTAACCTACTCGCAGATCTATCTAATCAAACTCGTAAAACTAACAATAAAATTAATTATTTTTGCTCATATATTACGGCGTGTCAGTACCTTATCTTGAAAAAAAACCAAACAATCGTTTAGAAATGGTATTAAAATGCTTCAAATTGGTTTGCTTTTAATCGTGATCAATAAAAGTTAAAATTAGACAAAAGTTAGATAAGCTTACGTTAAGCTACTACTAATCAACTGTATTCGTCAAGATTAGTTTGATGGGAAATAAAAGCTTATTTTTAAAATAAAGAACACATTTTTAAAATAATAGCCATTTTAGCATATGAATAACTATATTAATTGCTACTTAATTGAAACTAGTTGAGCCAGTTTTTGGTTAACTTATACCAAGTTTAATTCACCCTCTGTAAACTCTGCTAAAATGCCTCTGTACTGTAAACTATAAATCGGTGTCGATAAACAAAAACAGCTAATACTACGTTTATATTGCAGCTTAAACTCGAGATTTGGCGGAAAAAGTTTTCGTAACCTCTAAACTGTTTACACTGTCTGTTGGCAGGTTAAGTCTGACGTTTTCCGAAGTTAACTTGCGACATTTTCTGATTTAGAAATTTTTTAAATCGACATTCCCCTTGGTGGTTTACGAAAAAAAACAGAAACACAATGTTGCATTACAATATTTCAAGATTTCGATGGTGATTTCGATGAAACTTCTAAGCTTACAAAGTTTGAATTTATATGCGAAACTCTAGAGGTAAGTAAGCGGTTTCAGTACTTAGGGTGTGTGCGAATTGAACTAAATTGCTACTGCTAAATAAATTTAGGAAAATTCCGAGCTACCTAAATGCTTGCTATATTAATGACATTTCTTAAGAGAAGCGAATAATAAAATTTCTTAACCTTTAACCTATTTGTAATTAGCCTTAATTAACTTTAATAAACCCTAACTGCCTTACCTTAATTTAGTTTAGGTAGCAATTTAGTTAAATTCGCACACCCCCTTAATCTCATTTTTGGACTTAACCTTCAGATTTGGCTGCAATGTAAACGTAGTATTAGAGAAAAGGGAAAAAATTAATATACTTTGTATTTCAGAATTACTTATTTTTAAGGTATTGTTTGCTGTTTGACAAAATGGCGGGTGTAGAAAGAAAATGTTCACTTTTTTTGCACAAAATTGAGGTCGTTTTAGGTTAAAAATCAAGAAGTAAGTATCAAAAAAAAAAAAATGGAACGATTAAACACCCAGGAACTCTTTACTAAACCGAAAAAAAAATTTTTTTTTCTGAAGAACCAGTCTCCAGATATCTTGCTCACCGCAAAACTTAAGGGTCTTTCACGGCATTGCACTTTTCTATCTTATCGATAAATATTTTCGATGCTATTTTCCCTGACGAAAATGTCAGGGAAAAATCTTGAATAGCTACATTTTAATAATGTAAAAAAGACTTTGGTTTAAAATAAAACACAGCTTCAAAAAAATTTTTTAAAACAGGTGTCTTTTTTTCATCGAAAAACTCCCGGAGGCCCTTAAAAGTTTTTTTTAAATTTACCTAAATATCAAAATTATTTAGTTATCTAAACAGCTTTGGAAAGCTCACGAAATTTTCTTTCAGAAGATTCAATAAAGCTTAAGCATATTTGGAAAAATATGAAATATGAAAAGTTTCTCGGTAAAAATGGAAGCTCGATTTTGAAATTAGACCCATGGTTTCTTGGGCAAATTTTCTTAGAATTCGCCGTAGATTACGATTATGACAACCGCTTGATCGACAAAAAAATTGACCCACTCTTATGTACATATCGGTGATGACAAATCATAACAGCCTAACTCAAAATATCGTAAAAAAGCAAATACCAGAGTATTTGTGCAAAATGAAGAGACATTCATGTATTTACCAGTTCCATGTTCGATTGTTCCGTTAACTATCTCCGTATCAACAAGTTCTATATTCGATTGTTCTAACTTTCAGGAAACAGACAATGTAAGAAAAATAAAACATCCCTTATTTACAATATTTTTACCACAGCTATATCTGTGGCCCCAAGTCATAACAATCTAACTTAAAGTATCGTAAAAAACGATCAGGTTTTTGTGTAAAATGAAGAGCCATTCATGTATTTACAAGTTCCATGATCGATTTTTCCATTAACTATCTCAGTATCTACAAGTTCTATGTCCTTGTTGTACAAGAAAAAAAAAAAAATCCAGATTTACAATGTTTTGAGTTAGGCTGCTATGACTTGTGGCCACAGAAATAAGCTCTGCTTACAGGCATGCTACTCCCCTATAGGAACAAACTAACTTGTTTTTAAAAACAACTAATTAAAAAACTAATTTAAAACTAGTATATGAACTACTTTGAATTATATTAAGGTGGCATCCATTCAATTCTAAATAGTTTTTATTGCATTATATATGAAGTAATTGAAATACTACTTTAATTTCGTTGAAGACTGAAACAAACTAACTTGTTTTTAAAAACAACTAATTAAAAAACTAATTTAAAAGAAACTAGTATATGAACTACTTTGAATTATATTAAGGCGGATCCACTTTAATTCTAAATATCTTTTATTGCATTATATATGGAGTAATATAAATACTACTTTAAAACAAGTGGTTGATAAACTACTTTAAATTATATTAAGGCGGCAACTACTCTGATTTTGACATGTTTTAATTGCAAATTTTTATTGGACTACATGTTTGTATACCATGTTATTTCATCAAATATTATTAACTTTAGGCTTCACTAACATTTTGTTTCAAAAAAACATATTTTTTATTTACGACATTGAGCTGCAAGACAGACGTGGTAAACACACTTTAAAACTAATAGACTGCCTCAAAACCCTGTGAAACGATTAAAAATTCTTTATTATTTAAGATATTCAAATTACAAAGTGGTAGGGCTTAGCAAAAATTGGACAATTTGGACTTTGTGCGGAAAATGATGCATTGCTTAACCATTCAGCCAACACCTCATCACTTCAGTAGTAAAGACGCACGCCTTTCCCTATGTAGCGTCGAGTCTGCTCCATCACTTCATTACGATTAACACTTAAAATAAGCACTAAGCAAAATATCGGTGTGTCCATCGACCATGATTGATGGATTACCTCATATTTTGAAATGAAGCATCAAAATGCTGTCTTGTGTTAAATAACAGGCGCAGTATCCACACAATTCCGATCAATTGGATCGGCACCTTCGCTCATGTACCCAGGCGGTGGCGTGCCCGTTTTTGGAAACTGCTTCCGCAAACTGTATTCACGTAATGAATTTATGAATATATTTTTAAAATATACACAGCCAAATAAATTATCTCTTTGATGCATAGAAATTTAAAATTTTTGTGCGTTTATATTCATCTTCAGTTAGTGAAATATTAACTAGTTTTCAATTGATTTATTTTAAAGTAGTAAAAAATAATTAAAATTTAACTAATTTAACAAGTAGTTGAAAATATATGCAGACGAAAGTCAATTGACTTATTTAGCGGACATCACTATACAAAATATGTTAGTTCGTTCTATGGAAAAAAGTCAGAATTTCAACTAGTTGTGGTTGACAAAAAACTACTTTTTCAACTACGTTTTAATTAGTTGATTTTCCCACAGGGCACTTTGGAAAACAAGCACAAATTTGAAATAAAGCACACGCAAACTACAATAGCAGCGAGAACCTTCGCATACGATGAAATTTTTTGATGAACTTTCACGAGGTGCTACACATGCAAACCTCTTGCTACTAGCATGAAAGTTCGAAATTTTTCAAATCATTCGAACAGTACACGTATTCTTTCGCACTTTCACTGTCACTGGCCTGTGTAACCGTCCTGTTAAGAGAGACGCCGTGGTAGGTAGTTTTAGGGAATCGCTGGTTTCGAATCTGATGTCAAATTTTTTAAAATCAAGTTGACGGATAGGGCCTCCACATAAATTTTACAACAGGGTTGCTATCTAATAAAATTTATTTTTAGGAGTTCTAAACATCATCTAAGTACCATTTTAGACATGCCGATATGACAACGATTTCTTTAACCGATTCTCTCTTCGTGGACGCGTGGAGCCGAGGAGAAGGCGTATATAAAAGTCGTCCAAAAATCGTGCATACCAGCGATTTTGTGACGATTTGTCGTTCTTACTCTTTCACTCACATGAAAAAAAGAGTGAAACAGCAAGCAAACATCGTTCGGCAAAATCAGCAACAAAAGAAAAAATAAGAAAATCGGTGAAAGAATATCGGCATGTCTATCTTGGGACTAACAGTTTTACAAGGTCGCTGATTTCGAAGCTGATGTCAGAATTTTAAAGTTCAAGATGGCGGATAGGATTGCCACCCAAATTTTTTTATTTCTACGAATTCAGTGCTGTAGCGAACACTGATCAAAAACAGGGTCTCTGAATCCGAATACTGATAAAATTATGTAGCTTTTTTACAATGGGGCTGCCACCTAGTAAAATGTATTTTTATGTCACTGATTTCTATTCTAATGTCAGAATTTTAAAATTCAAGATGGCGGATGGGATTACCACCTAAATTTTTTTTGGTATTTTTACGAATTCTTGAAATTCCAACAACGGATTTGATTTCCAATCTGACATAGTTTTAACTGCCACCTAAATTTTTTGTATTTTTACATAGATTGGTTTAAAATGTAGATAGAGATTTAAGCTTCTTGAGCAATAAATAAGGTTTGTTTTAAGAAATAGTTGATCCTTCAAAAATGTACTAAAACAATAAGGGTATTCATGCAATGTCGAAAACGCGTCGAATATGCCGAATATCGGAAAAACCGTAAACGCCGAATTTGAACTGTCAAAATTTGTATGGAATCTGATATCTGGCATAGTTTCGGCGTAAACAGCGCCAAAAACTTTCGGCAATCAATTTTTGCCACCTTCAAATATTTTGCATGTATTTATTACAAATATTAAAGCAAGGCTGCCACTTTTTCAATGCAACTTAAAGAACAGCTGATTGATATACGGCACTCGCCGATAACTACAAAAAAGGTACCTCATGCAAAAACAGCGAATATTTTCCGATATACGGCATAGGAAAATATTCGGCATTGCATGAATACCATTAATATTATTTGCCAATTTCCTACATTTGACAGTGACCCAAAAACGCAGCTTGAATTTGAAATCAAAATACACACTGTTGAAATATTCTGTCGAAAAATTCCTGTGTAAATAAAAACTTCATGTTTTCTTACGTGAAAAATTTCAAAGTAAATTTAAAGCCAAATAATTTTATCAGCTAATCAGCTGAGAATCAGCTGAAAAAATACCAAACTGACTTTCAAAATTTGAAATAAAAGTTTGCGAAAAGCTTTTTCTAGTTGAGTTCAAGCTAAAAGCATTTTTATAGTAACACATTTCCTTAGCGCACGAAACGTGCTATAAAATAAATAATAATAAAGCTTTTACTATTTATAATTTATTTTTAGTTTTGATTCCCTTTCTCAGTTATCGCTTCGTTCTGATGCTGTAACAACGTGCGTTTTTGCGCCAACATGGAAATAAAAATAATAAAGATATTTTTACATTATTAATTGAATTACCGTAACGTTGAAGTTGTAATCACTGCTATTCATATATTTTATCTTGAAAAACTGTAATCAAACTAAAATACGAGCAAATTACGTTGCAAATATATGCGTTGGAGTTTTTTAAAATGCAATAGAAGTGCTTAGAAAAAAAAAACCGCACGTAAGTGTTTGTCAATGTTTTGGTTTTGTTTGGTGGAGATGACATGAGTTTCCGCGCATATTTTTCTAACAAAAATAGAGAGAAAAAAAATCGGGTTCCTTAACAAAAATGTAAGTTATAAAAACAAATTTAAGTTTTTTTATATTTTTTTTTTTTTTGTGAATGTGCCTAATTATTTTCAAAGAGGATATTTTGAAACGTTAAAACTGGTATAAAAAAAAAAAAATTCTGCCGGCATAACAACTGAGAGCCTTGAGTGAGAATATCAAAGTTCTGATCATTTTATTTTTAGAGTTAAAAATTTAGACTATACGTATGTATATCGATTTAAATTTATCGAAAGTTTTTATATTCAAGCTTATAAAATGTTTCAAGTCAGGGGCCGAATTACAGCATTCGTGATGAAGTAAAATCGTCAAAATTAATCGGCACTTGTCTCGTCTTGCCATTCGTAATATACTCGACTACGGATGCTGTAATTCGGCCCCTCATTTTTTTGTTTATCCAATAAAGTAAGTCTTAGTATCCAATAATATTACTTAGAAACTTAGAATAAAAAAAAGTTAAAAAGTGCATAATATGTAATATCAAATTTTTACAAATTATAATAGTAATTTATCGCTTCATTAAATGTATTTTTTGTTTTAATAATTTTGTTTTTTAACTTTATTAAAATAATATAAATTACTAATAATAATTATTTATTAAATAATTAACCCTCGTGTTATATATATCGTTATAAATATCGGGTTATATATTATTAAGTAGAACCTGAGTAATTAAGTTCGATTGATGCATGATACAATTATAAGGTAGGTTCAGTTTAAAATTGCTGCTCAAACGACAAGTTTTGCAACAACAAGGCTGTGAGGACCATAAACGTCACATGATAAAAGCAATAATAACAATTAGATAAAAATTAAAATTTGAAAAGCTGACTTTGACACTTAGCTCCTTTTTTAATCCATTCTGAACCCACCTTATAATTCTGTCATGGATTAGTGAACTTTATTAACACTACGACAGACTTCCAGTGGCGTAGTTCTCAGGAATTAAGGGGTTATATCTCCGGTGTTGGGGGACGGGATATAAAATTGGCCATTCAAAGCTTTAAAAAAGACGCTGTTTTTAAGTGGTAAAAAAAATATTGAAGTAGATGAAGTAAAGTGCCAACATGTACATTCAGTGAATCAAAAAAGTTTAGGCACAGAGCTGTTCTCAAAGTATCTAAATAACTTTTTCCACCTAACGGAAAAAAAATATGGCATCATTTGAAAACTGAAAGTTTTTTATTATTCAGTGCAAAAATATTTAATATTTCATTTTTGTTTTATGTATTATGTTATTAAAAAGTTACAATTTTACTTAAAAAAAGTTTAGGCACATGTGTAAAAAATTTTAATTTATTTTTGGTTTTAATACATTTAATATGTTGTTAGGCCTCCTTTGACTTGAATAACTGCCTGTAAGCGACTTTGCTTACTCCCAACTAGGATTGATGTCTGTTCGGGTGTTATATTTCTCATTATTGGCGAAGGGCCTCCTTTTGTGAATCTTTTGATAATATGCGATGGCTCCGAATTTTTTTCTTCTAAATATGTTCAATAGCATTCATAACTGGCGACTGTGGAGGTGTTTTGAGCTGTTGGCAATGGTAAATAAACCATACCTGCACAAGGTACGACGTATGTTTCGGGTCGTTATCTTGCTGAAACATAAATGGCTTCCCATTCATGCCCAACTTTTCAACACTAGGAAACAAATTGTCTTTCAAAATATTCAAATAAGAGCACTTATTAATTTTTTCATCTAAAAAGACAAGATTTCCCACTCCAGAAGCCGCCATAGGCCCCCACCGCCGTGTTTGACAGTTTAAATTAAATTTTTTCTTGGAGCTCATTGTTTGGTTTCCGCCAAACTTTTTGTGCACCATTTGTTCCAAAAAGGTTGAACTTCGATTCATCACTAAATATTACACTGTTCCAGAATGATTCCGATTGATGTACATGAAGTTTTGCAAACTTCAGCCTCTTTTTCTTATTAATAGCCGAAATAAATGGTTTTCGCCGAGGAACTCTTCCATGAAAACCAGCTCTATGTAGAGTATTGCGTATTGTTTGGGGATCGATGTTTTTATTGAAACTTTGCTGCTTTTCATTGCATAATTTTGCAGCCGAAATTTTAGGATTTTGGGCCACTGCAGCTACTACAGTGCGCTCCTGGCGTGGTGTTAATATTTTTGGGCGTCCAGATCTGCCTTCACGCTCTAATTTTCCCGTATTTATGTAATGTTTTATAATATTTCGCACACATGTATAGGGCCTCTGCACTATATCGCCAATTTCGCAATAAGATTTTTACTGCACATGAAGGTTTATAATAACTTTTCGAACATCTACCGAAATTTCTGTACGACTGCTCATTCAATCACGACATCAAGATCAACACTAATGCATGGAACACATTGACGACGACAACGACGTTACGCCATCTGCCAAATTTGTTTTGTATGTATTTCTTATGGAGGTGAGTTTTGTGAATATGTCTCAGCGACATTGTCGCTCTTGTTGATGTAGCCGATTTAGAATTATTTCTATTTTGACAGACGACAAATATTGCTCTTTTTTCATTGCTTAGAGAGCATTTTAAAAGCTTTATTAATTTAATAATTTGGCATTACGTGTGGGAGAGCTTTCTGTTGTGTTGCTTTCAAAATAATCGAGTAGCCAACGGTATGACTATATTTCTCTCTTTTGTCGTGTAGTAAAGCCGTTGCCGTCATCAATGTGTTCCATGCATAACTTAAATCAATTGACAATTGGATGGCTGCGCACTAATTATGTGCAGAAAACGGAATAGATCAAAGAGAACTTGTAGATTACCGTTATATTTGCAATAACAAGGTACACATATAGCTTGTGCCTAAACTTTTTCGTATGCATTTTTTCTTCTTCCGCTTATATAAAGTAAAGGAATTTTTTTTTGTGTATTTCAATTAAATTTCATCTAATCATACTAACTGCATCAAAAAATTGGCCAAATTAGTTGCTTTTAAATATTAAAGCAAAGTTCTTCTCAGAAAAATTGACTGTGCCTAAACTTTTTTGATTCACTGTATATCATGCTTTAAAATAAATGCAAGGCATTGAGCCAAATGTCAAAATATTGAGAAATGCTATTGATATTTAATCTTATCTTAATCACAAGATTATGGTTTTAATTTATCGAAATTCTAAAGTCTAAATTTCCAAAATCCGATTATAGATTTGGTTAAGAAAATCGGTTTGGCAGACGATGCTTAGCAAGAAATTGATAAAATTTGCTCGAATGAAAAAAATTTCACAAAATCTTCCAAAAATCAAAGTTCTCCTCGGCAGAGACCATTGATGTTAGCCTAAGACTAACAAGAACTCAAAAGAATGTCGTCGACACTTTTTCGGCCTGCCAATAACATGACATTTTCGTCAAATTATTTTATAAAATTTATAAAAGCAGAGGCGCCGGAAGAGGGATAAAGGGGCAGTCGTTCCCCGAAAAATAAAATGGTTGTGAAAAATGGATTTTGCAACAACAATATAAATTTTTTTCACATATCAATTATTTCCTCGAAAAATGTACCCCAAAACGATTCACTTTTCAGTTGAATTGCGGTTACAAACAACAACATATAAAGGATTGGATATTGACGGTGCGATTCACATTACTAAATATGTACTACAGGGGTTAACAACTGATTTGCCGTTTAAATGAATAGATTTTATTTTCATGATTGTAGTGTTCAACCGAAGGTTAACACAGTGCATTATTATATAACAAATATATGAGTCATTCCTTTTCAAAAGTTGTCTTATCCCTCTATTGGAATTTAAAGATATTCATTTTATTTTTCTTTTAATTAGTAAAAGTCACGTAAGTGTTGATATTTATTGAATATAAACTACTAACTTGCCTATTGTTTTTTATTGCCAACACATATTAATCAAAACTAGTATCGCCTGTGGCCGAAACTTTGCCATACAAAATCGGCGTTTAACCTGCATAGCCTGAACAGAAGTATTGAACTAAGTTTGATTTATAAGGCTGTCGCAGGGCTGATCACAATCTCTTCTCAGTACCCATAATTGTCAAAACCAGCCAATTTTGCGAATGATTACGAAAGAAAAACGGATGATAAAAGAGAGCACTTTCAGATTTTCTATGAACTGCCAACTTCGATTTGACAATTATGGGTACTCGTTCTCTCCCTTGCGACAACCTTATAAATCAACATTAACATTGTATTGAACAAAATAAACAATTATAAATGTCTTTGCATGTGTTATATGAAGCAAGCAGCAGTTAAACTGATTTTTTGACTCTGTCGCAGTGGCAAATTGAGCAATTAAGAGAAACCACTAACAACAATTGTGATGCACAGCTCTTTTAAAGTCTCTGCGACTCTCTCGTATTCCACTCTTGCTCGTGTATGCTACAGCTATGATGTGCCGCTACGTATTTTGTTTTTGCTTTCTCATTGTCCCATTGGGAAAAAAGGGTTTTTACATTTGCTTAGTTTTACATATGTTAATGACAACATATTCGAATAAAAATTATATTGTGCACATCTACTCGAAAATATCTTTCCATCGATAAAAAATTTATGTGGTTATGTTGAAGTTAACACAGTTAAACAGGAATCACAAACTTTTCTGTTTCCGTAGTAATATATAGATTAAAAAATAAGAGAGATGTTATAGGAAATAATTTGGATAAGACAAGTTATGTAACGTCACTACGGATAAGACAAGTTTTGAATTGTCAATGCAGGGATAAGACGAGTTATGAAAACTCTAACTATAGCTGTAGGTAGTGAAAACTCTTACTATAGGTGTAGAAAAAACTACAAAAGTATAGTTTAAAACCTTTATTAAAGAAGAATCTGAATCTTCAGCCGGAGTTTCACATACCTCTTCAGGTTGGCCTCCGCCCACAAATGGGTGTCCCGAAAAGTCTTTGAAAAAACTTACGTCCGAGCACTCTTTCCAATTTGTTCCAAAATTCTTCTCTGAAAGCTTATTAACATCTCTGAGTTTTGCTGCATTGACAGACACTTCAGGTGGGACAGTTTTAAACTGACAATATGAGACGATAACGCTAGTTTTGAAACCGAAGCTACTTTTTGCAGTCTTATAACTTCGACATACGGTAAGTTTTTATATATCAGATTTTAAGGACTCGCAAAGTGTACCATTAACAACGATTTCTCATTATCAACTCAGTTCGTGTCCTAGAGTGGATAAGACGACTTATGAAACGGCACGACTCATTTCTAGTCTATCTCATATCTATTCTAGACCTAACTGAAAATATATAAGAAAAATTAATAACGAATAATTTTTTCATTTCACATTGAGTTTTGTTTGTTTTTACATTATTTTTTCAACTTATTTTTAAATCTATCTTTTTGTAATATAAGTTATTATTGATATTTTTTTCATCATAATGACATTTTTAATGAAATAAAAAATATTTTAATAAATACAATTGTGATTTTTATACAAGTGATTTGAAGGAAAGTTTCACAAGCCATTAAAAAACTGTTAATTGGCTTTCAGGGACTTGGGCGAAGCCACACCCCTTCTTCAATGCACCTCCAAGCCTTCTACTATAAAAACATCACTAATTGGTAACTCCATTCTGAATTTCAATGTTGTGTGACTTTACTTCCGTAGCCATTCGATATCAAAAATTTGGTTGGTATGGGAGAAGCCACACCCCCTTGTCCAATGCCCGTCCAAGTTTACTATAAGAAAGACATCCATTCTGAATTTAAATGTTCTGTAGCTTTTACTTCTATACCTATTTGATATCAAAAATTTGGCTGGTATGGGCGAAGCCTCCTTCCCCTTGTCAAATGCCCGAAAAGTTTTCCATTAAAAGGACATCACCAAGTGGTAACTCCATTCTGAATTTTAATGTTCTGTGACTTTTACTGCCATAGCTATTCTGTATCGAAAATGTGACTTGTATGGGCGAAGCCACGCCCGTTTTGCATAGGAGGTTTGAAAAATACTTTACGACCTATTCTCATGCCATTTCTGGTCGAGCCGTTTCGGAGGAGTTTGACCACAAACACCGTTGCACGAGATATTTATATATTAAAAGATAAATGTATATAAAATTTGTATCTTAAATTTCAATTCAGCTTCTTTCGACTTTTTTTAGGCAAGCAACGTTTTCGTGTTTTTTTCAGGGGAGCACCAGGAAGGGTGGCAAATAGGGGGTAGGTGTGTTCAGAAGAAATATTGTATTGCAAAAAATAATAGGACCAGCTAATATATTTGACCCCTCTAAGGGTCAATTCAGTAGAGATATGAACTATAATCGACAAGTTTTGAGTTTCTTGTATAGGGACTTCCTTCTTTGTATAGGAAATGTTGAAGGGTTAAACAATAATAGTACGAGCTCATATATTTGACTCGTCTAGCAGTTATTTCGGGAGATATTTTTTTATTCGAAAATTTGACCATTTATTCAAAAAAAGGTTCTAAATACCTGAAAAATATTTTTCGAAAAATTTGACAATGCACCTATGATACTATGTGGAGACTTTGCTGATGATATAAATCGACCACCATGATATAAATAATTTTTGAATGAAGCAAAAGGTTTAACAATGTCCTATGATTAAAAACTCAGTAATACTAAATATAAAACGACACGACACTTGCAGAAATTCAGGGAAATAATTGAGTGCACTGAATTTCATTATGTTTCTTTAAAAATTCATTTTAAAATTTGTATGCTAAATTTTGGGGACAAAAATTAAATAATAAAACTAGATATAAACTAAGTTGTAGAAAAAAAAAGGAAAATAAAATTCGAAAAAAATAATTTCCGAATACTTTTGTGAGGCACTGTATAAAGGATTGAGCCAAGAAGTGAGGTGTGCCAGGTGCGCATGTCAATCTAATGTTCTTGTTTTTGCGCACCTTATTTTTTGTTTGTTCTGTTTTGATTGTTATTGAGTTGCACTAACTGAGCTGACGTCACAACAATCGCTGCCATACGCAGGACGTAATTTGTAATATATCATTCTTGATTTAAATCTGACTTCAAATAATCTCTTTGAAAATCAACTTAAGTACTCTAGAAATTTTTATGTCTTAAAACCTGTACTAATTAAGAAAAACTCGTACTAGTACAAACAACATTTATGAATATTAATCGCCTTATTTTTTTTTTGCGCTTATCGTTGACTCACTTCATATTTCATTGCCAACTCAGTTTTAATTGGTACAATAAACAGAAAGTTATTTATTTTTAATTTTCTTCTAAGTTGCTCTCATTAACTTAATTGCGCAATTATTAAAATTGAATCGCAAATTTCTCAGATATCATAAACACATGTGAACTTTTTCATTTAAGGGTATGCGTGAATTGATCTAAATTGGCAATCTTTTCTAAATTAGGGGAAGTTTGTCGGTAATGCAGGGGCCCTACTCTCTATTGCGATGCGACAAAAGAAAATTAGCAAAATTTTTGTGATTGTACGGATTTGCGTACATATCGCATTTCATTTTCGCATCGCAATGATTGGCGCGCCGCAATACAGAGTAGTAATTTTCGAGTAGACTTTTCCTGACTTTTTTTTAGTATTAATAAAATTAGGAACTGATTTTTGAGGGGATAAAAGTGGGAGATTTCATGGCTGAGAAACGGCGCAAAAACTCTTTGGATTGCGGTCAAACGTCGCTAAACACGTTTGCTTTTTCATGAAAATAAAAATAAATATTCATGTAATATGTGATGCACCCGCTCAGTTGAGATGCCTCAGCCATCTCATACATTTTCATTCTCCGATCGCCCAATGTCATTCCATAGATTTTTTCGACAATTTATGGGCCTACTCTGTGTTGCGATGCAAAATTGAAATGTGATGCATACGAAAATCCGTGCAATCAAATCAATTTTGCGTATTTTTATATTGCCGCATCGCAATAAAGAGTAGGGCCCCTGGTGTGATGACCCCTTTTGGTCGACCTGAACGTTCGTGCTGGTACGACCACAACGGAATTCAATAAAGAACTTCTTAACCATTGAACATGCCCATGTCCACTGACATGTTTGTTCGTCTGAAAGCCCCTATTGTCAAAAAGAAATTGGCCGCATTCAGCGGAGTCAACAGTTGGCAGCAGTTGTGTAAAAATTTGCTAAATGGTACAATTATGCAAGCGCTCACTTAAACTGATCAGTAGCAGGATTCCCAAACAGTTAAAGATAATCCGTGTTGTCGTTATCGGTCATTGTGCATGCACAGTTTCATAGTAAATGACAGTTTTCGCTAGTTAACTACAGCGACAATCGCCGTTAATGCGTTTGGGAATCCCGCAACAGGTAGCGGACGCCATTTAATCGAGCGATAAAATTCTATGCTACATGAACACAACTGTTGAGTGCTTTAACCCTTAACTGGTACGCCTCAAAAAATGTAGTTACAAGCTTATGTTTTTTTTCAAAGAAAAGTTTAAACTCGTACTGAAAAACTGGCCCTTAGAGTAACAATACATTCAGAGAAAAATATCGCTCACTAAGGTATCGCTATCATAATAATTCACAACTGTTGAC
Organism: Coremacera marginata; assembly: GCA_914767935.1. NCBI lineage: Eukaryota > Metazoa > Arthropoda > Insecta > Diptera > Sciomyzidae > Coremacera > Coremacera marginata. The sequence goes on along the minus strand of OU612046.1, from coordinate 160,271,467 downwards.
TCCGCTGAATGCGGCCATTGACGAGTTCAACTCGATGCTGTGCATGGAAATGCTATCAAGTTAGCAACGCCATTTTGTCAACTCAACGAAAACCCTAACCCCGAGTAAACTCGCTATGGAAACGCAGTATATGAAGTCGGATGAACGTAATTTCATATCAAAACTTCTTGATTTTCATCCTACATGCCGGACGGACCGTAGTATTTGCTTTCACACTTCCTACATGTCCATCCGACCTGTCAAGTTGATACTACATGAATTATAGTCCGAAACCCCCTATAATGGTTTGATTATGCAAACTTGACGTAACACAGGTTAACATGACGCAACGTACTATGGCTTTTTGTTGATTATGCTACCAACGTAGCAACCACAGCAAGTGTCAAATAATTCACTAGATCAAGTAGTTTTTCGTCGTCTACCATTCTAAATTATATTCTAATTATTAATATAATATCAATTTAAATTAGAATACTTATGGTGGATTTCGCTTCAATAAAAGCAAACAAGAAATAATTACTCAAAAATCGAAGTGTTATGTGTGATGCTGAAATGCCAGCCGACGTAACATAGACATCAGAATTCAACTGACTTCTACGTCGCGATACGTTTCGGGTAATTAGATACACAAAAAAACGCATTTGGTAGATTTCTATGTGACAAAAGAAACAGCTGTGTTGCGTTGATCTATGTTTGGCTAATTTGGACTTAAGGCTGCCTGCTTTAATGGCTGTTAAACAGTGTGACCGTTTTCTCGAAGTGCTTTCCTACTAAATTTTCAGATCAAACTACTAAAATCTACTACTTAATTTGAAAACTACCAAAAGAACCTTAAACTTATTTTTTAATATTTAAAGAAAATCTGTATTAACAAAAATTTTAAAAAATACTTCATTAATTTAAAGAGGAATATAAAAATTACAATTTTTTATATAAAGGCGAAAAGAATAATGTCATCGATATCTGTACAATCGGCTTGAATTTGAAATGGCTTCAACATGGGCTAAAAATTTATCGGTTGCAACGATTTTGATGAAAATTTTTGTATGTGTTTGAGTGGGTCACTGAATGGTTTGAATTAACTATTGGATCTAGTACAAAATCCAACTTTTCCGTTTTTTTCTTGGCATAATCAACTTTTGAAAGCATCGAATCGCTCCCATTCAGAGCGACATGCTTGTTCGTAACGTCTTTTCATATTATTCTTTTATGAGAACATTGCATTATAGCTGTGGTTTGCTTCAGTTTAAATTTTAACAACAGCTTATATTAACAATGTTGCTGGAGTACACAATGTTGGCACAGTTAGAAAAGAAGTGAAAAAAAATATCACACCATGCAAATCTTAAGAAAAACTACCAATAACTGCTAAATCTCAAAAACTACTGAAAAAATACCAGTATAAATAAAAATAAAATAAAAAAGAGTTCAAAAACTACCAATTTAGTCGTAAAACTACAAAAAATGGTCACACTGCTGTTAAACACAAAGCAGAGTTGCATGAGGACGTACTTTTGTACTAGCTTTGGTACGTTTATATTGTTGTGGTATGTTTTTATTTTTAGGGTGCGTTTTTATTTTTTGAGTACAGTACAGTCTCGCTAATCCGGTCTCGGAATCCGGAACTAGTATAGTTTCGAAATGCGTCCGTATTACTGGAAGTGTCCGGAATTCACGAAGCTGAATAATTATTGAAAGGAATAAAAGTTAAATGTGCATTTCATCTATATTCGTTCAATCGCTTTAATTAAAACAGTTTTGTAAAGAAATTATACGACCATAAGTAATAAATAATAATAAATTAACATATTTTCACAAAAATATCTTGTACATAAATGCACATTCACATGTAATTATAAATAATATAATATGCATAGCGCCATTACCATACGCAATACAACAATAAACTGATTCGGATTGAAAAAAAGAGTCAAATAACCAAACATGCTTGAATTTTTTTCTGTCCGAACTAAAGCGGTACAGTATTAAAAATGTCCGAAGTGTAGAGATGTCCGCATTGCGGCGAAGTCCGGTATAGCGAGTGTCCGGATAAGCGAGACTATACTTTACGATGCATGAAAATAAAAGTAAGAAAGCATGAATACGTAAAATGGAATCCTTTTTTTTTTGTCACCACTTTTGAAAGGCACGGTAGAAAAATGGGAACCGAAGAATTTAAAGTTTTGAAGTTGAGGTCCAAAACGACGGGAAAAAGTTGGTAATTGTACATAAAAACCAAATGTTTCCAAATCAATTTTTTTTTTAATATAAAATTTTTATTTCCAAGGGAAAGAATCGTTGTAATATTGTTGAAGTTGAACACTATACACCACAATGTTATTAAAATGATGGTGATTGCGAATTTTTCCACTATAATCACAAAAACGAACACTTGTAGAATCAGAATCAATGAAAAATTCTCTAAGCAAGCTATTTATTATTCCTTCAACTAAACATCTTTTTGAGAAACTTATGGAGACGAAATCAGATTATGTTAACCTTTTATTCTTGAAGCATGTGTGAATCTGGTTTTTTTCTGTAGCTTTAAATTTCTCCAAGATGAATTCCAATTAAAAAAATTCCAGAATGTTCAAATTAAAAATAACATGAAAATGGTTAAGAAAAACATGTTGACAGTTTTAACTGTCGAATAGTTTTGTTAAAACACATGCCATAGACAAATATGAATTTCTCAGTCATACATACATCAATTTATTTGTACAAATATTAAAATTTTTCTTTTTCTGTTTAATATTCTAGCTTTTCCTCACATAAAGCAATTTTAAAAGATTTCGAAACGAAAATGTTGCCGGAATTGCTGATGTTTTTAATTTTTTTAACTACCTGGCTGCTTTTGACTGATTATTTAGCGCAAAAGCGTAGCACTCAGCATATGAAATGTATACCAAGTGTATCGAAGGTACCTGTTATGGGCAGTCTAATAGCTATGTTATCATTTCGTCCGGATAGTAAGTAATATAGAATGTAGCAATTATTATGTAATCACTAATTTCTTTTCAAGATCTACACATAAAATTTCATGAGTTTGTGGAGCGTTTTGGTAAAACTTTTTATGCTCGGGTTTTTGGCATACTTGTAGTGGTCACCGCAGATGTTCGCTACCTAGAGGAATTGCTACTCGGTCACAAGCACACGCACAAAAATATGATCTACATGATGTTGCGTTCTTGGTTGGGTGATGGCTTAATACTTAGCCATGGTCAAAAATGGCAGACAATGCGTAAAATTCTGACGCCTACATTTCACTTCAAAATTTTGGAACAATTTGTTGAGGTTTTCGATCGACAGAGTACGGTGCTGGTGCAACAATTACAGAAGTTTGCGGATGGTGAAACGGTGGTGAATTTCTATTCACATATGAAGCTAGCTGCAGTGGATATTATTGCAGGTAAGATTGAATTTATGCACGGGGAATCATATAAAGAGGCCTTAATATATTGGTTATGGTCGCATAGTAGTGCAACTAGTCGCAATAGATAGTTGTAGGATATTTCCAAGACTTATTGAAAATCTACCAAACTCTGAAAGTATCTGTGAAAAATAAATTTTGTGCTTAATACTTTAATTTTGTCTTTTCAGAAACTGCAATGGGAGTGCGTCTGAACGCTCAAACAAATGCCAAATCAAAATTTGTAGAGGCGGTGGATGAGTAAGTAAAGAAAATCAAGTAGATTTTCTCAAAATAAATTAAGTGTAACAGTGACTGAGAAACGTTGCGAGTGGTGCCATTTACACTGCCACACATTGAAACTTGACCATTATTAGTTTCTTAAATTTTATTAAATTTTGTTTATTTTAATACATATTTCCATGCCTCGAAATTAGAAAAAATCCTCCTAAGAATTTATAGGTGAAGGTTCGTAAGCCAAATCTTTTTATTATTGCGATCATTATCTGTAGTTCTTATCTAGATTATAGACTGATTAGAACTAGGATCTAGAATTAGACTGTAGTATTGGTGGTTTTAATATACTTTCATTCAATTTTAATATAGCGAGAAACAAATGGATGTAACAAACATAAATTGCCGAAAGTTTTGCGGATATGAAGGAGCTTCTGCTTTCCATATTCTTCTCTCTTCACTCGACAAGAGAAAATATATTGCTTCGGCAATATTTCCTTATTTAAAATGAGACTAAAACGGCGCACTTAAAACTAAGAAATCGTTCAAGTGACATTGTGACGCGTTGCTGTAGCGCTCAAAATGTAGTGAGGATAATTTGTTTGGCAGAGTTTATACGTCATTCAAATTGAATGAAGAATATCGCCTTTTTGGTTCTCTTTTACTCTCTTCGAGATATTTAATTGAATAGATGTTCACACGTGATTTTTTGATTGAATGGCTGATGCCGACTAAAAGTGTTGTTGTAAGTACCAGAAAAGCTGATTATGCAACCCTGTGATTGATTGATGCAGGTCTTGAGCTCCATCAACATTTTGATTGATGCGATGAAGTGTTGAATGTTCATTTCCGCTCTCGCACAGATTTCATCTTTTTTTTCGCTGGGAAAACAACAACAAATTTTGAATGATCCTTCAATTTGAATGACGTGTAAACAGTGCCTTAAACGAACGTTACATTAACGAGTTCACACTATCAAAATTTTTGCCAATTTGTTGGTCAAACAGTTTGACAACGCAAGTGTCCACATTTTTAAATTTTTCGTCAAATGTTATTTTTATCTTGTGCACCAAAGTTTAAACATCGTGATGTCGAAACAGTTTCTGCATATATTTTGTAAATTTCTACAATAATTAAAAATTCTTTTTATATATTTTGTCTCAAAATTGTCTTAATTAAATTTGTTTATAAATTTATATCAACAACAACTTTTCTGTTATTTTAAATGTTACACGATGTGTTCACATTGAAATCTTTTTTGAACTGACAAAAATCGTACCTTGAAATTTTACCAGTGCTCACAACAAATTTTTGTCATCAAATCGTTGTTCAAACAATAGAAAAATCAAATGATTTTACAAAAAATTTGATGAGTGTTCACATAGTCAAATTCTTGTCAAATTCCATAAATATTTTTGTTTGTGAAATTTTTTGTTGACTTGTGAGTAAATTGTTTCATAAAAATCAAAATATTTTGATTTTTGGCAGAGCTCATACGTCATTCAAATTGAGTGAAGAATATCGCATTTTTTGTTCTCTTTTGCTCTCTTCAAGATATTTGATAGAATAGCTGCTCACACGTGATTTTTTGATTGAATGGCCGATGCCGACTAAAAGTGTTGTTGTAAGTACCAGAAAAGTTGATTATGCAACCCTGTGATTGATTGATGCAGGTCTGGAGCTCCATCAAAATTTTGATTGATGCGATGAAGTGTTGAAAGTTCATTTCCGCTCTCGCTGAAAGTTCATCTTTTTTTTTTGCGCTGCGAACACAACAACAAATTTTGAATGATCCATCAATTTGAGTGACGTGTAAGCAGTGCCTTTCTGCTGTTTGACAAACTATTTGACGAAGAATTTAACAATATGAACAGTAGTCAAATTTTCTGGTGCCATTTCTTCAGCTAAAAAAGATTTTGTAATGAGCATACCAAGTTAAAATGTAAACAGAAAAAGACGAATACTTTTGGAAAGAGTTTATTGAAGTATACTTGAATTATCCTGAACTCTTCGAATTCTAGCAAATTTCATATACTGTGATGTTCATCCTTATGAAGTTTCTGTAATATTCTGGTTAAGTTCCTCCCAATTGTTTAAACAAACTCGTATGGGTATACTTCAGGCTTTGCTTAACCCACTCTTTCGCCCACAATCTCATCTTTCTTCGTTTCATAATATTAGATTCTTCACCCTTCTTATTCCATCACAAAATGTGTAACAAGTGATCCCACTAATTGTTCCACCATCCCTATGCTTTCACTTCGGTGATATCAATAAAATTTGGCGAAAAATTTGACAATGTAAACATTTGTATGGTCACACTATTTGATGACAAATTTGACGATGTGAACAGGTCTTTTGAGATCTTGTTGCTCTGTTTATGTGTTTTGGGCGACTAATCGATTAATAAGGGGGTTTCAGACAATACTACATGTCTATCCGACATGAAATTCGGCAAAATAAAACACTTTTTCGTTGAGCTTTCAGACATACTACATGTTGGATAGACATAATTATTTTTCAGCTCTCAAAAAGCACACATCTTAACAATGGCAAAACAATTTCTTGCTGCTCTCATAAAAAACTACTATAAATTTCAATAAATTATTTCTAAAATTAATTATGTGAAACGCTTATAAGTTTTTTTTTATCCTTCTTCGTTATTTCCTTCCTTTTCCTTAGTTTTCTTTTGATGTTGACTCATCGACTACACATGTCCGATACTACATGTCCGATGGACCGGCAGAAAAATTAAAACCATTTGATTTTCGTACTACATGTTGGATGGACATGTAGTTTTAGCTTTCACACATCGTACATGTCATCGGACATTCAATGTCCGATAGACATGTAGTATTGTCTGAAACCCCCTATATGGAAAATATGTGCTGTGCGGACCTTATGCGATCTCGTGTGCCACATGTCGACCATTTTCACATGAGCAACAATTTTTGATTTTCTCCGTCACACAAGCTAAAAAAAAAAACAACAACAACAACCATACCTCGGTGTGGCACACTTATTCTAACGCTCGCTGCTTCACATAAATTCAAAAATGGCCGCCGTATTGCACACGAGACCGCAGATGTGTAACCCGCATTACGCGGTCAATCATTGGACATCAATCATTAAAATGTGTTAGTAAATTAATAATTTATTTAAACGAAACAAAATTTAAACTCCTTTGTGTGTTAGTGAGTATTTGTTTGTGTGCGTCACACAGACTCGTTGATGGCTTGGTTGACCAAAATCAAACTATTTTGATATTTTCCAGTGTGTGTTCAGTGGCTAGATGTGTGTTAGGGCTTGATTGACAATCTTTTGGCAGTTCGTTTGTTGTCGTCGTGCGGTAATCATGTCTGCAGAAAGAAGGAAAGAAGCGGTGAAAAAAATTTAAGAGAACATTTTTTGGCAGAGTTTATTGAAGTTTATTTATAATTTATGATTTTCAATTCTTTTAAAAGATTTTCATTTGATGGGTCATTTCATTTTTTAAACCAATCTTTTATCCAATCTATTTTCCTTTTATTTTTACGTTTTTTGATGCAACTTGCTAATGCAATATATCCTATGCAATCATCTGCTTCACCCACCGCGTGTCAGAATTTCACGAGAAATAATAACATCAATCGACACGCACACATGCTTGATGTCAAATGATTGACCGTGTAAGAACCGCATTAGATCTGGAATTTTTAAGTCTTAATTTAGACGTAAGAACATTGTGCAGGCAATTCTTCTGTTAAAATGTTTCACATGATAAATTTGCCAACACGGAATCATGATGTAATAATTTAAGGTAGATGCATGTCTGAGAGCCAATTGTCAGAATTATCAAAAAAACGTAAGACAACACTGAGCAAAGACGCAGCTTTTCAAGTGAAGCAAAATTATTGCATTGTTAGCAGGTTTATCCGATGCTTCAAGTCAATTTGATTCAAACTTCAAACCGTCTTGAAAATTTCAAAGCGATTTAATAAAACCCCATTTTAAATCGGTTCTAAAATTTTAAAGTCGCTTAGAAAGAGCGCATAAGCAAGAATCAATTCTTAAACCATTCCAAAACTCAGCTGTTTTGCTTTCATTGTCAAACTTTATCGGCCGTGGCGTAGTGGGTAGAGTATGTGGCTCATATTCCAGAGAACCCAGGTTCGAGTCCCCCATCTGACACAGAAATGGCAAACCTCAGAGAGTATAAGCTACCATGAAAAGCTTCAAACATTTCAAACATTCAAACATTTCCCAACACATTGATTGATCATAAGAAGCTCGGTCAAAGTCCTTTCAAGGGCTGAAATGGCCATTTTCGTTTTTCGTCGTTCGTCAAACTTTATCGAGAGCGCGCATTGAAAAAATATTAAATTCAGTTTCTTAAAAATAAAAAAATTTATAAACACCTACCTTCTCTTATTAAATAAACAATTGAAAATATTCTATTATATTAATTAGCTTTTTTTATCTCTCAACCACACAAATATTCGTAACTACAATAAACCGCGAATGACAAAAGTTCAATACTAATATTTAAATATCCTTAAATAATATATTATCTTCTATTTCCCATTTCAGTGTAACAAATATTTTGACAACACGCTTTATTCGTCCCTTTATAGCATATCCCTTATTTTTCCGTCTTTTTGCTCCTACACTATACAAAAAACAGTTAAAGGGTATAGCAATAATGCATGAATTTACTGAAAATATCATTAAAAAGAGACGTGAAGCTTTGAAAAATACTCAACTCATTCAAAAGGAAGCCGAGAATGATGGTTAGTTAAATATGATTTATCGAAATAAGTTGATTTGGTATTAATCTAAGCTATAAACTAAGATGAAAATGGCAACAAAAAACGTTCGGCTTTATTGGATGTACTACTGCAATCGAGTATTGAAGGAAAACCTTTGACTGATAAACAAATACGTGATGAAGTCAATACATTTTTGTTCGCAGGACACGATACAACAACGTCTGCCACATCGTTAAGCCTTTATTTACTATCTCGTAATGCACGCGTACAGCAGAAGCTATTTGAAGAAATATACGCTCACTTTGGTAATAATCGCGAGCGTGCAATCAGTGTGCAAGACTTGCAGGACTTGACGTATTTGAACTGTGTAGTTAAGGAGTCATTACGTGTGTATCCAACAATACCGGCAGTGGGTCGTTTGCTTCAGGAAGACTGTGTCTTAAGTACAACAAATTTCTTATAAACATAAAATCTTTTTATATAATAAATTTATTTCTAGCTGATGCCACTATACCAGCGGGCACCAATGTTATTATTCTAATCTGGGAAATAGTTCACGATCCTGACATTTTTCCCGAACCTTTTCTATTTAGACCCGAACGTCATTTGGAATCAAATTCACGTGCAAACGCATTCAGTAACATATCCTTTAGCGCTGGTCCACGCAACTGTATTGGACAACGTTTTGCTCAGTATCAAATGAAAATATTCCTAATAAAAATGTTGCTACATTATGAGCTATTGCCACTAGGGCCTGATGTGGAGCCTTGTATAACAATTGTATTAAAATCTAAGACAGGTGTTAATTTTGGTCTCAAACCGCGATTGTATTGACTTTTAGATTATGTTAATGGTAGATATATTTAAAATAGAATAAATAAAACATACTAGATTTTTTTTATAGAATTTTGAATTTTCTTTTATCCTACCTCATTTTTTGTTAAAGCTACTTGAGATTATCTGAGAAAGCATACAACTTCTCGTATGATCTGCCAAATAATGAAAGTCCGATAGCGTGAACACAGTTTTATTTATTTTATGACCTCTAACAACAAAGCATATGATTTTTTTTGTCATTAGAATTGTTTCTATTTCTATAAGAGAAATCAGATCAAAAAATTTTTTTTATATTCGAAGAATTAAATAATATGAAAACAAACGGAAAAGTAAGGAAATTGGTTGAATTAACTATTTCCAATGTTATTAGGTTTAAAAATAGTAAATTTATTTCACAAGTATCCATTTTAAATTCTGTGTGCCTATAAAATCATTAGAAAACTACCGCGAAAAGAGGAAGGAAGAGAGTCGCCTTTTCAGACGCAAGAAAAGAGAGCAGGAAAAGCGTGAGCGTGAGGAACTAGAGGTATACCAGGGCAAGAAGGATGCACGAAAATTCTATCAACAGGTTAAGCGTCTAACTCAAGGTTTCAAGCTCGGAGCATCCACTTGTAGAGATCAAAATGGAAATCTGAATACGGATACACAGTGTGTGCTGAGATTGTAGAGACGGCACTTCTCCAATTTACTTACTGGCGACGATTCCACCAAAGCCGCCCATGGAGAGCGCAGCTCAGAGCCACCAATCAACGATGACGGAGTGGAAGCACCACCACCTAGCCATGAAGAGGGTCGAGTTGCTATCAAACGACTCAAAAACAATAAAGTAGCGGGTGCTGACGGCCTGTCAGCTGAATTGTTTAAAACCGACGGCGATGAATTGATAAGGCGCATGCATCAGCTCATCAGCAAAATTTGGCTAGCAGAAAGCATGCCCGACGATTGGAACCTCAGCGTACTTTGCCCCATACTTAAGAAAGGAGACCCAACAATCTGCGCCAGCTATAGAGGTATCAGTCTTATTTCCATCGCATATAAGGTTCTCTCAAGCCTACTACTACGTGTGAAAGATTAAAGCCGATTACAAAAAGACTGATTGGACTTATCAGTGTGGCCTTCGACCTGGTAAGTCCACCATAGACCAGATTTTCATGCTACGACAAATCCTGCAGAAAACCCACGAAAATCAAATTGACACACACCATCACTTTGTCGATTTCAAAGCTGCGTTCGATAGCACCAGAAGGGATTGCCTATACGCAACAATGTCTGAATGAAACTATTATGACCTGTCAGATGATTTGAGAACTCTGAAAAAAAAGGATAGAAAAAATTATATGCTTTCTCAGATAGAAGCAGCTTTTAGCTTATATTTAAGGAAGATCAAGTGAGAAGAAGACGAGAGATGAAGTGTACCAAGTCATATACATTGGAAAATCACGAATATGTTATCAAGTATGCTGAGATTATTTTTTTAAAAATAATTATATCTAATATTTTCATGTACCTTTTTAAAACAGTCTTAAACAATGTTTACTCAAAACTGTGCTGTTAAGAGAGTGAAAAGTACTAATTTCTTCTCAAATACTGCGTCTGTGAAATAGGCGTCCTGACAGTTGGCAAGATAGTAACCAAAGTAGTGAAACATTTTACACTTAATGAATTTTTTTTTTTTTTGCTTATAAATACGAAGTCGTTAAATTATTAAAAATATTTAATTAATTCTGTGAAATTCTGTGTGAGTGTCTTATGACACTCTTTGCTGATGTGAGTGAAAGAGTAATTGTGAAAAATCGTCACATCGTCGCTGGAATGGATGATTTTTTGAACGATATTTGCTAACGATTTCTTCTCAGCTCCCAACAACAAACAGAAAATCGGTGAGAAAAATGTTTAACTGTTTTCATGCAACATAATAGGTAAATGTTGAATAACACGGCATAGTTTGTTTGGACTTGAGATTTTTGCTATTAATTTACGAGAATTATTGATATCAGAGCTGTGAACACTGCAATCATATATAGAATTTTAAGAAGGACTGAATAATGACAGAGGAACACATTCAACGAATCCACAATTGATGCATAAATGAAAATTTTAATTCACATTCAGTTTTAAAAAATTGTTTAAGTATTCACTCCAAATCCAAGTATTTTCGTTATTCAAAATAATTAATTAATTTTTTATTCATATGAATGCCATTCGTAAAGAATGAAAATCACAAAAAATTTCAGACTTTTCAATAATTTTTTTTATATATTCATTGTTTAATCATTATTCAATTTTTGTTCATTATTCATTTGTTATTAATTTTTTGTTCATTATTATTTTTTAATTCATTCAAAAAACTCAATGTATTCACATTTTTTAAGTAAACACTGGCTCCTGGAAACTTTCGGCGTTAATGGCAATGAAATTTCGTTGGTACGAAAATTTGTCAACGAGCAGCAAGTAAGTAACAGCACTGTATATTTTATTTCTATGTGGTTTACTCTTTTGAAACAATTTAAATATGATTAAATAACTTATATAGAATAAAGAACTTTGCACCAAACATTTTTAATTTTCTTAACGCATGCAAAAGTAGCCGATTTATTTGGAATCTAGTTCGTTTGCTCTGTGCTGAAATGACTTCGGCCTATTTTTAAAAAATTTCCGTAATTCACATTCCAAGCTCGTGTGCTTGCAGGTTAAATGAATTATCGTTTAATCGCTCGGTCTAAGCACATTGTAAAACGTGCTATTAAATGCTGATATATATCTGGCAGTACCTTTATGGTGACCATTATCATTTTCAAGGTGGCAAGACCACCATCAAAGCCGGACGTTATATATTCATTTCCCTCTAACATCAATTTAAGCACACGAACAGCAAGCACAAAAGAGAAAACAGCAAAATTGTAAAGAATTTTGAACTGCGTTGAGTAGAGTTCAGTTCCATTTTGTCGGCTGTGAGAAAAAATCACATTTTTCCCTAAACTCATGCAAAAATTTTAAACAGAAAAATATATAAATAATTGGTAGAAAGAATACCGAACGCAGAGAAACACAGCGGAGTTTGTGGAAAAAGTGTGTAAATATATTAAAACTTATAAAATATGAATAAAACGAATATAAAGCGAATATAAATTTGCTGGCATAGCAAAGTAAAAAGGTTTTTTTTCTTTAATTGTGGACTGAGCTGCATGACTAATGTTACAGAAATTGTAAAATTTTAAGTGTTTAATTTTGTGATAGTACGAGTTAAAAGTGTTTATAAAATGTTTTGGTAGTAGAAATAAAAAAATAAAGTTCTTAAATTTAAGCTTTTAATAACCTATAAAATGTTGAAAAAAGTTTGCGCGATTTTTTTCACCGAAGCTACTGCTTGGGGAAAAAGTGCGAATTTTAATATGCCGAACGCTAGTTACTCTCAGCTCGCTTTATTTCAGTCATGCTTGTTATGCAGCTTTAACAATTTAATATTTACTTCAAATTATTTGAGTTTTTAAAATGTACACATTTTGTAAAAATTTATTAAATTCTTAATTTTCTGGTATTCGTTCGTATTTCATATAGTATTTTTTTCTATGCGCATTTTTTGGTTTTCCATTTTGTTCGCATCACCCACCATACAAAAAAAAAAAAAAATCAACGAATCAATTAACCGTACAGCACAGCAAAGCAGAATAAAAATAGTCTTCATGCTATACGTAGTTGCCACCTTTGTGAAAGGAATAGCATTTGTAGAGGAAATCTCAAAGTTTTATTTTATCATTTTTATTTTTAGAAGTACTTTAAAATGGCTGCATTTCTTATAGTTCAATAAAATCAAGTTGCAACAGAGGGTACCAATATTGTTATCAGAAATTCTCCTCCGAGGAACCCTTTCAAACGACCCAACATGTTATCCAACAATGTTTTCCATTTGAGTGCTTTTTGTTTCCACTCTACTCATCACTTCATTTAGAAGCAATGTCTTTGAATTCAATTTGAATGCCTGCCTTCATATTTAAGCATTTCCATGATATTGTTTGCCATGGTAAAGCAATTATCTCGAATTATCATTGGTGTTCCATATACAAAATAATAGAAATGTATGAAATTTCTGTATTGTTGGTCAGGCAGCTTTTAGCCGCCAAAGACAGCGATTTTAGACGTTAAAATTAGGCCATGATATAAATTTTCTAAGAAATTCTTGAAATTACATCTACTGACTTTAAAACTTTTCAAAAACTAGAAGGAATATTGTGTGCATCTTTCTTTAATTCATACCATTGAAATTAAACTGATAACTTCGGTGAAATAGGCAAAATTGTAACTTCGTAAACTTTGTAAAATTGTAACACCTGAAGTTTATGAGATAAAGTTAGAGAAATTATTTAGTTATGTGTGCGTGCCTTGATAGCTTCCAAAATTATATTTTTAAGTTTTTTTTTATTTAATTTCGATAGAATGGACATTCCCAATATCATTCGGTTAAAAAATTAGACCGAAAATTCGGTTAAAAAATTAGACCGAAAATGATTTTTGGTAAGCATTTTTTAAATTTTCTCATTTAAATGCTCTGTTTTGACCTCGTGTCGTAATGTGCTGTAGCGTCTAATGTGTTCAGACGGTTCAACTTGTGCATATAGGTTCATGTGTTATTATTGTTTGTTAAACCCATTATGTCTGGGAAAACCACAATTTTCAAACGATGTTTGAGACTTTTTTCTGCCATAAAAAATAGAAATAAAAAATTTCTATCCTACAATTTTTGAGGTCGCTCCTTCGATTGGTGCAGTCTGTTTCGCATAATAGTGTTTTAAAATAGCAATCTGGCGCATTTTAAATAAAAAATTTAAAAATTTTTTTATTTTAAATCTCGCTAATAAAGTTTCAGGAACAATTCAAGATGAGTGAAAATCGACTTTTTAATTTTTTTTTGAAAATGTGTATTTGGAGTTACAGAGTTACAGAGTTACAAAGTTACAGAGCTCGAAAGTTGGGGAAAATGGTATTAGCATTATTGGTATCAAAAGAAAGGTTATCCTATTCAGAGCTGGGTCGAAAAGTATTCATTACATTTCAATTCCAATTCCTTGGAATTATGAATTGGCAATGGCTATCTTAATTCCTCAGGAAAGTAGATGGAAAAATTCGTCAATTACATTAAAAGAATTGTTATTTGTAATTGGACACCTCAATTCCTCAGGAATGTAATTGATGAATTTATCCAATTACATTTTTGAGGAATTGACGAATTTTTCCAATTACATTCCTGAGAAATTAAGATGAACAATTACAAATTCATAATTCCATGGAATTGCAATTGAGATGGAATTAATTCCAAAAGGAATCATTACAACCCAGCTCTAATCCGATTACCTATTCAACGAGCTATCAATCGTTAAAATCCATCCATTACTTTTAAAGATATAGCAATTTACATATGCACAATTTGATGACCATACTTACCTTAGCTTATTTCGTAAAAGAGTGACACTCATGCTCAAATTCTCTCTTTTTACTCAGGTTCGCGAGTTTGACTATTCTATTTCGTCTGTCATCAGTCATCCGCAAAGTTATTATTTGTGCGCAATTCATCGCGCGCACTCATCGCTATTGCGAGTTAAAAGCGATCCATCTTCCAACGATCGCCGGAATGAGCGAAAGATTTTGAAAATTTTTATTGAATCGCGCATTCATCGTTGGAACGATCAAAAAGCGATCCATCTTCTAAAAAACCCTTGGGCGAATCGCTTGCTTGGTTAATATTTGAAAAATGCACAAAAAAAAAATTTTAAAACAAAAATTAAAAATTTACAGGCTGGCAGAGGGGGTTGCTAAAAAAGGTGTGCCTCCATCTTGACACGATTTCAACCCTTCAGTCGTCTGAAAACAATATTGGGAATTAGGTAGAATGTAAGAATATCCCGGACTAGGGGAAGAAAAATACATTTTTTCCGCGAATTGCCGACTGTTTGAAAATAAGTAGTTTTTTTTGCATTTTTGCATTCAAAGCTTTGAATTTTTTAAAAATATTAAAAACAAAACTTTTACATAATTCTAGTCCGGGTCTTAGAGGGATATATAAAAAAGACCTACACCAAATCTTATGTTAATAGGTCCATTAGAACTTGAGATACATATCATGTCAAGCGTCCCAGCAAACCAAATTTGGCGACTTTTGTCGAAATTCCGACTAATTCGTAACTATTTCGAGCTGTCGTTACAATTACAAGAAGTTACAATACAAGAAGAAATCGTTACAATTTCGTTACAGCAAATTGGTAAAGTTTACATTTTTATACGAATTTATATAGAAATGTGCCTGTTTGTACGATATATTGAATTTCGACAACTTTGGTTTGCTGGGGTGTTAGAAAAAGTAGTTTCGAGAAAAACATGTCTAATGTTGCGTACATAGTGAACGCCGGTTCAGACAGACAGGTATATCAGATTAGATTTTCACATCGGAGCAATAAAGAAACCAAGTTATGCATCTCTTTTGCTCTAATGTGTTTTCTTATCTGATCTGCGTGCCTGTCTGAACCGGCATTCACTATGTTCGCAACCTAAGATTTGAGTTTCGGTCGTACTACATTAGATGACGCACCACTAAAATCGCTAAACTCGTTAAATAATCGGAATTTTCAAAAATCCTTTCAAGGAAATATTTTTTTTAATGTTTTTGTATATTCGCTTTGAAAATATCAAAAACAAATTTCGATTTGTTCAAAACTCTACACATGAATACTACTTTAATGAGCAAGAACAATTTTTTTATTTAATTTTTTTGTGATGTATCTCCATTTTCAAACCCAGTTTTGACTCCATTTTTTGTTCTCCATCTTTTTGCGAATATGCCGTTATTTTG
The DNA here is from genome assembly GCA_914767935.1 of Coremacera marginata. Lineage (NCBI taxonomy): Eukaryota > Metazoa > Arthropoda > Insecta > Diptera > Sciomyzidae > Coremacera > Coremacera marginata. The sequence goes on along the minus strand of OU612046.1, from coordinate 160,255,398 downwards.
AAGTCTTTCTATTTACTGGATAAAAAGTTTCCTATATGTTGGTCAGGGACATAAGAGGCTGTTCATAAATTACGTAACATGTTTTTGGCCAGTTTTTACTCCTCTCCACTCTATGTCACACTTCGTCACAAAGTCTTTGAAAAGGAATTGGAATAGGAAAAATGAAAAGGAATACTTCCTCCCAAAAGTTTGAGCACATATCACAGAAATATCTGGTGATAAATATTGTACCATCCAAGGTTTATTAATACAGGTTAAGTCACTTGAGAGAAGCTCGGTCGAACTGTCAGAATGGATGAAAGGAAATCAAGAAAAAAAAAAACACGAATCTGTACAATTTTTAGCTAACAGCTATTTTGACAGTTCGAGCAAAGGCAGAAAAAGAGTGCTTTTCTCTCAAGTGACTTAACCTATATTAATGAACATTGGTACCATCAGCAAAGTTTTTTTTTTCTTTTCTTTTTTTTGATTTCCGTTTTTGTTAAGTCGTGTTTAATTCAATATCGCTTTGAATGTAATTTTATATTTTTCTAAATAAAACTTTGGTTATTTAAACGGCCGGGGTTTATTTAAAAAAATACTTTATCAGTCACATGAAAAAGTTTCTCAAAGGATTTCTCTTTGTTTTTTTTTTTCTTCTGAGCTTTTCTGCATATAAACTTCCATGTCTTTAGTTGGTGCGTAATAAGTAATTTTAGTTTTACTAGCGAGAGATTAACTAATATTGAAATCAAGGGAACGATTTTTAGTAGGCTTAAATAATATTGGTGACACTAGAGTTAATGTTAAGAAAATACTTACATCCTCTAAGAATGTTAGAATTGTTAAATAGCAAGTTTAAAAAACGCATAAAAAGCAGCTAAAGCAAATATTTAAAGCAGATAAAATTAATATTATATTGACTTTAAATTGATCCCAATTTAGCAATTTAATCCTTGGACAGAAATACCAAATCAAAATGGGTTAATCTTATTTTTCAATATTTAATTATTTCAGATGTCTTGTTTTTTTTTATTTAAGTTTATTTTATTTTAACAACTAATTCATTTCAACATATTTCTTCATCATATATCACCATATTTTATTCAACTTATTTAAAGTTTCCTTTTCTTTTACTCTTTTTTCAGTTTTAATTTTAAAACATTTAAAAAAAAAATTCATACAAAAAACTAAGCAATCAAGCATCATTCATCCCGAAGAATTGGCCAAAATCAAAGCTACCAATGTATGGCAATAATATGAACGGTGGTGGCCACATGCCCTATGGCTTCAACGGCTACAACAGGTCGAGGTAATTTTTAACACATTTTATTGCAAAAAAATCAAACATTAAATCAACATTTAGACTTCATAACTCTGCATGTTGGCGGTGATCATAACATGAATGCGACATTTATCTGCAGAATAAACAGCTCTTTTGCTACTATAGAAAAAATATTTTAAAAACTTTGAAATATTATACTTTTGATTTATGTCATTATTGCTGTCGACATGCAATTTTATTATTTAATTAATAGTATTCATAACATGTTAATAATTTGACTCTCATATTAATAAATTTATAGTTTTAACTTTCGAATACAAGTTGCTGTGCTGCAGCGCCCTAAAGTATGCAGCGCTCTCGTGCAGGCAGCTAGGCTAGATGACACGAAGACATGCATATATTTTTTTTTTTGTTTATTTAATTTATTTTTCCATTCTTATGTTGTCATTGTTATTTTTTCCCCTTTTTTTTTGTGCTTTTGTTGCGCTTTTTGTAACATATTGATTTTTGCTTATAATATGCAACATAATTCTTCATATTGAACTTTTGCCAAGTGTAGCTTGCCTAGAATTTATGTTAAGTTAAATATGCTGTTGTTGTTGCTTTATGCAAAAGCAATGAAATGAAAAAAAACTGCAAGCTAAAAACGGTATTGAAAAATGTGTGTTTTTTTTCTGTTTCTCTGCTGCAGTTCCTCAACATTGTATTGCCAAGCTATGCCGCCAAAAAGTAGACAAGCATTTTTTTTTTTCGTTTGATGCTTTAGTTTTCTATTTCTTAAGCTTTTGTTATTTTCAGTTGCATTATGAATGGACACCCAACGCCCACTATTTGCACGTTTCTGACCGCATTTTATACACAGCACGATGCAAATTCCGAACTTGAAGTTCTTTGAAAATTTTCTGCTTTGGAATTTCCATTATTGTATTTCAAATATATAATATATATATATATCTAGATTATATGCATGTTTGCTCAATTTTCTTATGTTTTCTGGCTGTCATGCATATTCATGTACATAACATCATATCTATGCAAGTATGTGTAAATTTACAACAGTTGATTTATCGGTCGTCGGTATGTGTGTTTGTGTGTTTATGCCTTTTTAACATTGACAATGCGTTTTTAACAATGAAATCAAAGGCCACCACAAAAAGCACAAAACACGCGCTTGAGTAGAGGGAAGAAAAAAAAATTATTATTCGTCAAAGCTAAATTTCTCGTAATAATATATAAAAACAAACATTTGCTTATTTACAGCAGCAGTAAATATTATAAATATCTATAATTTTAACTATAAAATTAACAAAACAAGCTGTAAGCCTAACACTTGATAACTTTTAATAGCAGTAATATAAACGGTATTTAAACTTAAAACTAGTGCTTAATAAATTGCTTAAAACACAAACAAAAACTACGTGAAACAACAGTAATATCACAAAAATCTACAACAATATATTACTTAATTAGCACAATATGTACCGGTAAATGTTCTATTCTAATTATCAATGTATTCTTATACTTTTTCTAGCAAAAGGTGTTGTTTATAGTTTATTATTTCTACTACAAGTTCTATACTATACTTATTTATTTCTTCAATTACTGTACTTTATTTTAATACTATGCTTTATATGAGTTAATCTCTATCCAAATCAAGCTGTGCTAACTTTCTACTTCTTATTTTTGCATCCCCTTAATTTATGTGGATGGTCAAAATTTAAATATATACTATTATATAAAATTTAAGTTAAAATGAAATAAAATATATTTGTGCTGCAGCACAATATAGGAGTAATTTTCTTTAAAATTTTTAATATGTATATTTAATTAAAGTGTAACGTTTTTAATGAAATCATCTCCAATGCCACACACTGCCTTGATCGTTTTCTTTTCACGCGTTTGTGTTGCGAGAGTTTCAATAAACTACATGTTTCTCTATATAGTCATTTCTTTTTATGCCCAGGTACCACACCACAAAAAAAAAAAAAAACAGACAAGCCTCGAGCAAGGCGAAAAGTGATAATACATACAACTGAATTTAGGGAGGGAGGGAAACTAGACACGCTCTCTGATTTAATATCGCACATTTTGGGGTTGTTTCCTGAAAGCGAAATCGTTGTAGGGGCCGGTAAAATCACTCGGACCAAACAACACCCGAAGGAAAATATGTTGAGCTTTTTGCTGAATCGAACCAATTGATTCAACTAGTGAAGGAAGAACCCACTCTTTTCCCACGAAGTAATCTGCATAGCCATAATAACTTAGATCTCTCTGACTTGCATCGTGAAAAATATGATGTGAGTGTCAATAAACCTGTTGGTAATTCGGATCATTGCAATATCTCCGCTGTTTTTTCATATTCTAACCTTCGCAGCGCTACGTCTGAAGCCACCATATAGTGTCTGTGATAACTTCGCTCGGTGGATAAAGTGCTTCCTTAATAACAGAACGATAGGTATCGTCGACGGCATATCGTCCTGAGAGCACGGTATCAACGCAGGAGTAACGCAGGGCTCCTATTCTATCGTGTACTTTATTTCTGGTTTTTCTCAACGACCTTCAAGAAACGCCCGAGCTCTTTAGAGATTGAGAGCAAGAGGCAACCAATGAATCACACACTTCATAATGACTTGAAAAAATCTTCGAGTGGGATCTTACTAAAATAGTAGAATTTAATACAAGCGAGGCCCAGTGTTGCCTGTTGACCCACAAGCGAATCAATTGCCCCTTACATCCCCTTAATATGAACGGTGTATATCTTTTGGAATTAGATGCTTTTGATGTTCTGGGCATATCAATACAATCAGATATTCGATGGAATGATCACATTTTTGATGTGTCAAAAGAAGCAGCCAAGTGTCTTGGCTATTTCAAACGGAACGAGGAATATTTTAAGTAGAACATCTTTATCCACAGCTCAACATGCCTACCTCAAAGGTAGATCCTCGGGGACCGCCCTGCATGAGATTATCACAACCATAGAAAGATCTATCTTCTTTAAACAATAGTGGTATTCAATGAACGACGTATTTGTGATGTAAACTGCGTATATGTGGTAAGTTGTATGAACTTACGGCATATACGCTATTTACATCACAAATACGGCGTTAATTGAATACCACTAATATACTCTGGCGGCCCTTTTTAGACATAGAAGGCGCCTTTATTACAACATACATACAAGAACCATTCAGTATTCTCTGACCAATTCAGGTGTGGAAATACCTGTGAGAAACTAGATAGTCTCAATGCTCAGTAGTAGACTGATCCAGGCAAACTTTTGCTGTAGCCAACTTACAAGATTCGTTAATGAGGGCACACCTCAGGGAGGGTTGCTATCTTCCCTACTCTGGCTCATAGCCATTTACGAAGTGCTTAATTTACTGAATTGTTACGGAGTCAACGTGATGGCATATGAGGATGACATGGTTGTAATGGTATCCGGACTGTTTTCCCCCACTCTCAGCTAGATTTTGCAGAGAGCTGCTATGTGCGGTCTAGCAGTGATTCCCAGTAAGACGGAACTGATACTATTTATCCCAAAAACCAAGGTTCAACACTTTGTCCTACCGAAATTAAACGTCCAAACAACACTTCCACTATTCAACAATGTCAAATATCTAGGAGTCATACTAGATTCTAAGCTCAACTGGAAAACCAACGTCAACTACAAAGTTAAAAAGTCCTACATATCCTTATACGCCTGCAAGAAGACCTTCGGTAAAAATGGGGTCCTTAACCAAAAATACTCATATGTTTATACACCGCTGTAGTTCGTCCTATCCTGATATACGGTTCACTAGTTTGGTGGCAGGCACTGAATAAGGCGTACAACATATCAAAACTATCAATGATCCAGCGATCCTTGTCCAACCGACGCACTTAACGTCCTGACACACCTACTTTCTATAGATCTCCGTGTAAACTCATCGCAACAAACTGTTCAGTCAGACTCAGGTAGTCCCACAACTGGAGCAACAGACCATATGGACACAACATTCTTAGTTCATTACCAGAGGTACTGGTGGTCAAGACTACTGACTACGACATACATAAGCTTGATTTCACAAGGTCATTTACTATTAAAGTCCAAACCAGGGTACAATGGTGCAATGGGGGACCTGATTCAGTCTTTGATATACCAATCTACACTGATGGATCCAAGTTGGACTGCGGAGTTGAAGCCGATATCTTCTCAGAGCAACTGAGTGTGGCGGAAGTTTTCCGTCTAACGAATTTGGGTAACGTCTTTCGGGCCGAACATCTAGCGATAAGAGAAGCTTGTCGAGCTAGTAGTCGAGCCAACATAAACAACCTTAATGCAGCAATCTTGCCGGACAGACAAGCCGCCATAAAAGCTTTATCTGCGGTTAAAAACAGCTTCAAACTGGTAAGTTGGTGTAAAGAAGAACAAGCCCGGCTAAGTCACCAACTTGACATATCCATAATATGGGTTCCCGGCCATAGGAATATTTATGGTAATGGGTTGGTTCTTCCCTCGACCTTTCCAGTGCGGAAACAGTCGCAGTCCCACTAAGTACAGTGAAGAGAAGGATTATTACCACTCTTATTACCTTGCTATAGCTAGTAATAAATGGAGAGGACTACCAACGAGTACCATATCAAGTAAAATGTGGCCAACCTATAACCTAGGCAGAACCCGAGATATGATATCTAGATCTCGGACCGACATGGCCAGGATCACAACTATCATAACGGGGCAACTGATGCATTGAAGTGCACGCTGAAAAAAAAAAATCTAAATTCCCTTAAACGCCCATTGTCCAGTGCAGCTGCGTAGGTGTTAATGAAAAAGAAACACACATTTCCTATGCACTTGCCCTGCACTAGCCAGATCTTGAACATTCAAACCAACCGATCAACGAATCATCTGATCTTCGTTCGATCTACACCTCATATATTAGGCCGAAAATGGAGTACAATTCGCACATTTGGGCATGGGTTCAAGATCATATTCGGAGCTACTGGACCGTGTTCAATGATGTGCGATATATATATTTGATAGGCGATGAAAATATTTCACCTTCTCTTTTGGGTATCATCACAATGTTGGTTACCTAAGTCTTCTCTACATGTACTACCATGGAAAGTGTTCAAGGGAGATACCTACATAGCCTGACGCCACCAGCTCGTATATTTTCTAGATCCATTCGGGCAGCTCTACAAGCCCATACCTTTACCATTGCCTCTTTGCCCAATAGAACATCGTATTACCGAGATAATTTGTTCTTCAGTCGCTCAGTAAAATTGTGGAACAGTCTTACTGCGAGCGTGTTCCTTGGCAGTTTCCAGTTATGTAGATGTATATCAAATTTTCACCAATGCTTCTCCATTTTTCCACCCTCCAAATAACTATTACTAAGTCTTTCGAATCAACGCAATGCTTCGCCGTTATAGGGGGCATCCCTTGAGTGAAAAAATAAAATAAAAGCCGCTACACTACGAAAACACTCAACCGAAGTATGTAAAGGGTGTCACCCAAAAGTCACTGACATTTTTATTCGGGAACTTATTTTTTTGTGACAGGCGTAGAGTACTAAATCTGTCTAATACAGTCAACAGCAAGCATGGAAGCTTAGTCACGGTCGAGCAATGCGTACAAATCCACTACAAAAATAGTGAAAATTTTGGCGAGACGATTCGCAAAACCCACTTCTCCTCAGTCATTATAACGCACAGAACATCTTGCAACACTGGTCAATTTTATCAATAAATTTGAAACCACTGGCTCTGTTGTGGACGATATTTGGAATGATTGTCCAGAATTCGCCAGGATGTCTTGAAAAATTTGATGAAAAGGTTTCGTGGGTGCAAGCAAGTTCGGGGCAGCCGTTTGAGTTTTTCCATAAATAACTTCTATGTCTGTACTTTATAATTCAATAAAAACTCACAGACTCACTGATATTTGAAATGTCAGTGACTTTTGGGACACGCTTAACTTCACCCTATAAGTTCACTCAAGTTTACTTTAATCAAATAAATTTTTCAAATTAAAAATAAATAAAGATAAAACAGTCAATAGCTTCTTCTTCATGGCCATAGAAATTGAAATAAACTAAGCTATACAAACACTTGCAACAATTTGACAAGTTTTAGAGCAGAATTGTTGAGGTTTAACAAAGAATCTGCAACTCCTTACACCCCCTTAAAAAATGACAAATGTAACGACATAACGCGATACACCCTCAAAAACACAAAAACAATAAAGAAATTCACACAAAATATTGCATACAAACTTTGCAAGTTATGCATAAATAAATGTGGACAAAAACAAAAAGGCAAAAAAAAAAACAAACGAAAAGCAAAACCATAAAAGCTGACAAAACCGTCTGCAAGGCAGACAAAACTAAACGAATTTGAAGAGGCTGAGCAGCGGTATCAGCAGCAAATTCATGCTGCATTAAAGTGCGCGCAACGAAAACAGGGAAACGTGACACTTTTACTAAAAACAAACTCAATGGAAGAAAGAACTTGAAACAAACGCTGTATGAGGACAAACAAGAATAGGAATGAAAAAAAAAAATAAAAAAATTAAAAGAAACAAAAAAACCTTAAAGTGGGCGAGTGTCTCAAGTTACAAGGAAAATAAACGCCGGATACAGACTCATAATATTTGGTATTGAGATTATTTGTGGCGCTTATTTGCAGTTGAGTAACTTAATAAATTGCCAATTCCTGTCGAGAGTGCCCAGAATGCTGGGAGAGAAGAGATATAATTTCAATGAAGTGTTGAACAACTTTGCCAATGTGCGGGGCAGAAAGTTCGAAGTACTGCCTTATACTACTTCTACAACATGGTGGTTAGTTAAAAAGTTAGAAGCCTCAAAGAAAGTATAGAGCAGTAGGCGGATACTTAAATGAGATTATTTGAGAGTTAATTGAGCAGAACGTTTGTTTGCATTACTGATGTGAAGGCAGATATTGAAACAAATAATTTGCCTAATGGATGAGTGCCACAAAAATTCTTAATTCAATAGACAAAAAAAAAAAAAAAAAAAAATAAAAATTGTGAATATAGGGGAATTTTGACATAAGCTTAATTTGCTACGCTCTTATATAAAGTTAAATTCACGAAGAAAATTAAAGACTATTTTACCTGCTGCTTGTTGATAATATATATTGGGTCTATAATTTAATTCGTGCGGTTTTTTTTTTCAAAATTTGAACGTTTATTTAAGAAAAACATGTACAGTAGTATTATTAAAAGTATTGTCTATCGTTAGCTACTACTTTTTCCCATCTTTTTGGTAACATATGGATTCCGCGCCAAAACAACTGCTCCGGTTTTGAGGCCAAAAATTAATCAAGCCAATTTCTGATACCCTGTTCTGAAGTGAAGCGTATCCCGATGAGAGCATTTTGCATAGACCGAAATAAATGATAGTCGGACGGGGCAAGGTCCGGTCTATAAGGCGAGTGAGCCAAAACTTCCCATCCAATATTTTCCAAATAGTTTTTAACCGGTCTTCCAACATGTGGCCGAGCGTTGTCATGTTGAAAATTATGGCTTCGTGTCTGCTCGCATATTCCGGTCGTTTCTTGGCTATGGCTCTCTTTAAACGGATCAATTGTGTTCGATAGAGGTCACCTGTGATTGTCTGGCCCGATTTTAAAAGCTCATAAAAGAGCACACCCTTCTGATCCCACCAAATACAGAGCATTACCTTGGCATCATGGATATTTGCCTTTGGCTGGGAAGGTCCTGGTTGTCCGGGCTTCACATATGAATGTTTGCGTTTCAGGTTGTCGTAATGGATCCATTTTTCATCCCCAGTCACGATCTGATGCAAAAATGACTTCTTTTTGTAGCGTTCAAGCAGTATTTCGGACATGCAAAATCGTCTTTCCACTTCTCTCGGCTTCAAATCATATGGCACCCAATTTCCTTGCTTTTGAATGAATTCGGTTGATTTTAAACATTTTGAAATGGCTACTTGAGAGACTCCCAGCATTTCGCAAGTTCTTCTTGTGTTTGACAAAAATCTTCATCGAGCAATGCTTCTAATTCTTCGTCTTCAAACTTTTTTGGCTAACCAGGACGTTCTTCGTCTTCTAAGCCAAAATAACTACTTTTAAATCGTGCAAGCCACTTTTGGCACGTTCGCTCATCTAGAGCATGTTCACCATAAACTTCCACCAAAATACGATGACTTTCGGCAGCAGTTTTCTTCATATTCAAGTAATGAAGAAGAACTCCCCGCAAAAACACTTTCAGGCACAAAGTTCGACATATTTGAGTGAAAAAAAATATTGTTGTTTACGCTTCAAATGAATGACATATACTGAAAAAGACGCAAAATGACAGTAGCTTTCAAACGCATGTTAGGAATATTGGAACGATGGAATAATAATCAAGTTACGCCATCTCTTAGCAAACCGCACGAATTAAGTTATAGACCCAATATATTAAGACTGATTGACTTTCTAGTAATTTGACCACATAAATATTTAACATATTAAATGCTTTTCTATAATATTTCAAATGGAAATAATTAGAAAAAAAAATTATACAAACAAAATCGCTGGTCTAGACCAGTTATTCTCAAACGTTGATTCACGGAACAGTAAAAACAGCATAGGATGAGAGTCCGACAATGTAACCAAATCGAATTTAAAAAAAAAAAAAAAAAAAATGTGTATTACTATATTATCCTACGAACTTTTCCGCCCAACTGTTAAAAAGTTGGAAAAAAAAGGAAAAAAAAAAAGGGAATTTTAGTTCGGTCTGGTCATCTTTTGGTCTTATTTCTTCTTGAAACGGAAAACTTTGAACTTGAATGGCGCTAAGGTTAGCGCTGAAGTTGTATAAAACAACTTATTTTATGTGGAAGATGTAGGGTTCTAACAAATAGACCAATTTGTCCCACACTATGCGCAAAAGCAGGCAAAGTTTTGTGGACAATTTTCCAGACAAATTATATTACATTATTTCGATTTTTAACTTTGAGTTAGGTAAGTTAGTTTAAGTTAAGTAAAGTGAATCGTTTGATTTATAATTCACATTGCGCTTATAATTTGCAAACCAATGATTTTTAAGATCTGAAGAACATTAAGAAAGTGTTTTAGTGCTCTTTAAACGTTTGAATTTTTAATTTTAAAACAGTGCTTTGACAACTGTTTTGCTAGCACTTATTAAAATTTCGATTTTTAGTCTGTTTCAAACTGTAACTACTTCTGTTCGCAATTTTTTTGAGTTCAGTCGTTGTCAAAGTGTTGCTGCTGCTGCTTGCCAACTTTTTGAATATATTTTCCAGTGTTTGTCAATCTGTATTTATAATAGTTTCGTACATTGTTTAGTTACTTTAAATTTGCTCGCAAAGTTGAATCACCTTTTTATAAATTTCGATGCACAATTATTGTTAAACGACAATAAATAATGTCAATTTAAAGTATAAAAGCCAAATAATGCTTCTATAGGCTATATTGTGGTCTTTATTTTTCTAAATACTTGTCATTGTCTGTATACCTAGAACGTCCTTTTTGATATCGGCTTTGATAAATGTATTGCAATTTCAATGTTTCTGTATTTTACTTTAATTATCACACATGCATCACAATATAAATAAGCATATGAAATTTCTTTATAAATGAATAGCCACACAAAGAGCTCTCTCTCTTTCTCTCTATTTCTCTTCCGCACGCTGAGTGCACGATTAAATTTGTTGTGTGTCATAAATGCTGTCATATTTTATAAACAATTAAGCAACATTGTTAAAGCAACAAGGTCTACATCCCAACAAGGGATTAACGTACCTAGCATAATTTTAAATATATTTAAAATTAATTGGTTTTGTTTTTGAAACGTATTTCAGTGACAGCTTAGGTTTAGATTTTGTCCTTACATAAGTTTATTTAAAATATCTTCTAATTTTTTTTTTTTGAGCTCAAAAATTCGTGAACAAAACATGTGTTCAAAATAGAAAGTTTGTAGGAAAAAAAAAATAGAAAAGAAAAATATGAGTGGCACACTCAAGCTAAAAGTTATGCATAAATTACTTATACGCTGCTCGGGGATAGAAGTAGAAGTCTCGGGGGAGATAAAAGTTCAGCTTGATACCATGGATTTTTTAACGAAGCAAGATAAATTTCATTAAATGCAAGTGCATGCATGTCTGTCTGCTTTTTCTGTTAAAGTTCTCAAACATTGTTGCTATAAAATTTGAAAACTACATATTAAATTTTGAAATTCAACAAGTATTTTTCTCCCGTTTATTTTTTAATTCAGTGTTGCTGTATAACCGTTGGTTGCTTGCACCGCGAAAGGTAAAAATCTGCCTTTTTAGGTCAAAAAGATGACAATACTTTTCCTATAATCTATGTAAATCTGAAAATAACTAAATTAGAAAAAGTTAAAATTAATTATAAAACTATATTAAATCATAAAAATATATTAAATCATAAACTTATAAGAAGTTGATTGAAATCGATGAATGTGCTTTCGAAAAAATTGTATTCAACAAACGCTCTGTCCTTAATCGCTCTGTATGCATGCTCTAATAGAAAACTTTTTGAAGTTCCACAAATAAACATTGCGTGGGGTGATTCGTTGACGAATCGCTTATAAATCGTTTTTTTTTAATTGTTTTGAATAGTTTCGTTCCGACTTCATCAGAGGTTGACTTGTTGATATTATTTCGTGTCTGTCTTTATATAAATAATTTCCTCTAATAATTTTTTCAAGACTTTCATATCGATAGTAGTCCGGGAGCCCAGCAATCCTAAAAGTGCAGTTACACGTATTTCAAAATTGTTTGTACTAACCCTTAAATGCGCATGAACTCCGATTGTGATAAAAAAAATGTAATATACAGAGGGCCAATTACGCAAGTTGGCTCCTATCGAAAATGGTAGCGGAATTGAAATTCAATTATTATACAATACACCTCTGTCTTGTTTGTTTTCGAATTCGCCCTAATATGAAGCGTGTGTGGCGAATTCGAGCTGACGTTCGTTTTTAAATACGACTGACATTTCTTGACGGATTTGACACAAATAAAGTAAAGAATGTAACATTTTGCAAAGAAATGGCAAAAATTGCAATAAAATGTGCTGGTTAAAATTAATTTCCGCGATAAGTGCAAATAATTAACAACTTCTCCAAAGACTTACAAACGGATGTTGTTTTCACAGATTTCGCTAAAGCATTTGATAAAGTTGATCACGAAACTTTACTTTTAATTCAAGATGCCTCCTTTTTGCTGATGACCTAAAAATGTTTCGGTCAATCGAATCTGACTCTGATTTCAGTCTTCTCCAACATGATCTTGACTCGGTAGCTAATTGGTGCACTCTTAACAATCTTTCACTTAATATTGCGAAATGCTAATGTCTATCTTTCACTAGGTCCTCCTCCCCTATTTTCTGCAACTATTTCATCAACTCTACTGCTTTGGAAAGAATTTTTTGCAAAAAAGACCTAGGAGTTTTGCTTGACCCGATACTTAATTAACCGACTTCAAAAAGGAGGAGGTTCTCAAGTTCGTCGGTTTCTCTATTTTTTTTTTTTTTTTTTAAATGTATGTACATTAGGCCGGGTCGATTTGTGGGGAGGCAAAAAAATCGCCCATTGCTCTGTGAAAATCGTATTCTAGGGATCAAAATAAGAAACTTTGCCGAAGGAACCATACCTCTAAAACGAATTCTAATGTCCCCCAATTTGGGTCGAACTTTTGGGTAGGGGCAAATTTTGAAAAATCCCACTTTGACCCATTTAGAGTGCTCCAATCGAGTCCAAATGTATGACCGACCCCCACTAACTTTGGAGGCCCGACCCACCCATGCCAGTGGCACACCCCTGAAACCCCCTGGGGGTTCCCCATACATACATTTCAAAACATCACCAGTTTTGGCACTTTACATGAAAAAATCAGCGAAATGCCTGTTTTTTTTCTTTTTGGAGTTTTTTTTCTCTTTAGAAATTTATTCAACCCTTTTAAAAAATGAAGGTATCACTGTGACAATTGCAAATCGGAAAATTGCTTGTGTGCGTTTTTTAAGGCACCACAAGACACAGCTGCATGTCGTAAACTTACTTGTGTAGTTTTTTTATAGCGCCTACTTAAGAAATGAAGGTTGTTTTTACAACCCTTTTTGTGGGTATTTTATGGCACCTCCTTAAGAAATGCGCGTTTTATGCAATCATTTTAACAATTAAGGTATCACTAGAATGCACCGCAACCCTTTTAAAAAATTAAGGTATCACTGTGACACAATTGCAGATCCTAAAATTGCTTGTGTGCGTTTTTAAGCCACCACAAGACACAGCAGGTAGAATTGAAATTACCATTTAATTCTTATTACCTCGTCTCGTAGACTATATATAACGCAACTGTTTTTGTGAATGCATTAAGTCGTTGTGAAGAACTCAAAGTGTGAAGTGCTAATTTCAGATAAAAAAATATTTAAAAAAAAATAATAAGTGAAGTTGACCATTCCAAATCAAAAAGTTTACAATGAATCCACCATCCTCTACACCGCAAGATGAAGCAACATCAACAACTATCGAAAACCCAATGAGTCATATACCCAAGCACGATGTTTCTGTTTTTGGTGTGTCTACTGATTTGACTGATCTTAATTTACCAACCCATTCTTCTTCAACCGGTTGAAGAAGATATGGATAGAAGCACAAGTTCACAATACACAGAGAGATACGATTGTTTTAACTTTGCCTTGGTATGTGACAGATTTGGTGTGCCTGATAGAGTAGCATCGGCATTGGGAACCGCTCTTTTTCAAGATTTTAAAATGAAAGATAAGCATGGCAAACCTCTCATCATGGATAAATCGAAAGTTTGCAGAGAAAAAGAGAAATGCAGACAAGAAGTGGTTCGCAAACGGTTAGATCATACCAATTTGTTAGCGTTTTCATTCGATGGCAGAAAAGATGATACTTTAACGACAGCTAAAGTTGATGAGAAGTATCATACATCATAGGATGGTAAAAGAACCGCATCTTGTTATTTTGAGAGAACCCAATTCTGAATTGATTGGTTTCGTAAGACTGGAACATGAAACCGCTGAATACAAAACAACCAAATTAAATGATTTTTTTTAACGATAAAAATATAACACTGACAACGGAAAATCCAGATGCAAATTTAAGAATTCTGGTTGAATTTATAATTAAATGTTATGTGCCAATGTACTTCAATATCAAGTATTACAGCTCTGTCGTGTACGGCAGTGCATTATTTTTCAACTTCATTAGTTGGTCACGATTTCTAGAACCTCGTTTACGCAAAATTGTCAATCAAGTATTTACAGATAATTCATATTATGCGCATTCGGAAAATATCTTGTTATCAATGTTGTTTGATGATAGCAAAGAAAAGCGCTACTGTGCTATCAACATAATTCTACGCTATCGAACAGATGTTGACGACCCAACGCAACTTAGAGCTTATAAAAAACCAGATATAAAGTTTAATTGCACAAGTTACACGGAAATGATCAATATGAATGACATAAATAACGTATTTGAACCACCATTCACGCGAAGCATTCCGTACGATACATTGAAAGAATATTTAAATCAAGATGATCCACCGTTTAATGATCCAAAAATTGCATCACACATACAAGGAACGGAACGACATGTTCAATTGCTAGCTAGCGTTTCCAAACGGGCTATACCGGAAAATGTAGAGGCTGTTATGGCGACGACATTAGAGATCCGTGCGAAATTGCCCAGACTTGAAAGTAAAAAAGACTTCAAACAATAATTTTTTTAGTTTCTTTTCTATAACTAACTTAAATTAATTTTTTCATTTACATATGTTCTGACTTAATAAATTACAAAAGAGAAAAAATAGATAATAAATAAAAATAAAGAAAAAACATAGCCATTTCGCTGATTTTTTCATGTAAAGTGCCAAAACTGGTGATTTTTTGAAATGTTTGTATGGGGAACCCCACAGGGGGGTTCCAGGGGGTGTGCCACTGGCATGGGTGTGTCAAGCCTCCAAAGTTAGTGGGGGTCGGTCATACATTTGGACTCGATTGGAGCACTCTAAATTTTTCAAAATTTGCCCCTACCCAAAACTTCGACCCAAATTGGGAGACATCAGAATTCATTTTAGAGGTATGGTTCCTTCGGCAAAGTTTCTTATTTTGATCCCTAGAATACGATTTTCACAGAGCATTGAGCGATTTTTAAATCGACCCGCCCTAATGTACATCGATAACTCCTAAACCATATGCCTGATTGCCATAATTTTTGGGGAACAGATAGATATGATAAGCATGGAGGTGCCCGTAAAAAAGTGGGCGGTATTCGAGAACTGGGCGTGGCAATAATAGATCTCGCAATACTAAATGATGAATACAAATTGATGAATACAAATGAATGAATACTTGATGAATACAATTGCTTTGAAGTTGGCGCTTCTGATTAACAGTCTGATTATATTAGCGCCGACCTTAAAAGCATTTGTATTCATCAAGAAATTAATATATTTATGATAATAAAACAAATAAGAAAAAAGTTAAGATAATAAGATTTCATATATAATAATATGTTTAAATAAATTATCAAATATGACCAAGAAATTAAAAGGAAAAGTATTTTTAAAATTATTTTTTACTTTGTAGTGATTTTGTAGTCTTAAAGTTTTATACCAATTAACACCTTAATAGCCAGTAAGTGCGGAACTTTTTTTGTTGAAATGAAATAAAATAAAAAGTTTTTTTTTTAATTTGAATTGTAAATTTTAATAATATTATAATTGTTAAATAGTCTATAAGAGTAACAGCTCTGCTTGATTGAATAAATAAATAAATGAATAAATAAATTTTGACAGTTATAATAAAAAAAAATGATTAATTGTTATAATAAAAAATAATAAAAAAAATCCTTACAAAAAATTTTGAAATTCGTGTAACTACACTTTTAGAATTGATGGTTCCCCGCCTATAAGTTCCAATATGAAAAATGTTTTTTTAAGAGAAATATTTTCATTAACTTTCTGTTGTGAATACGTAATAGCGTATAATTAATAAGCGAATAATTTTTTAAAATTTTATTTAAAAATTATTACTAATGATTTTTCAAGATTTTCGTATCATTAAGTTCCCGTTAACGCATTGCTTTTTTCGGTTTTGATGAACGTATAACGAAGCCGACTTAATATGAAATTTATTTTAATGCACAATTTTATTTTGGCCGCTAAAAATTCCATTCACATTTTTCAAGGTCGGCACTACTACTTTTTTGGCATTTTGGAGGACGTTGGAGAATAAATGCTGAGAATGAGAGAGAGAGAGAACAGTACTTGTTTGCAAATATTTTTAATCTCTTTTCATACAGGAAATCACAATTCGAAAAATGTCCAAGGAAGATTTTATAATATTTAATTACAACTTGAATGAAATGTATGCGAACGCGATTCGTAGACGATAACATTAGTTAAGCATTTTGTTTGTTGGGTCCGTTCGGCTTTTATTACTCTGCTGCAGCTTTTTATATACCTCTTTGTTTGTTGTGTAAATTTACATTTTTTTACAACATTGCAAAATTATGTCATCGTCAAAGCAAAATTTCATATTTATCTAAAACATATTTTTTTTTATATATAATTTGTATTTTATCGCTAAATTATACTGCAGTAGTTTACAACGATATTCAATAAGATATGTATGTAGTAAAAAAATTTATGGCCTCTCTTTTGAAACTTGTCTATGCTTGGAACACACAACAGGACTCTACCTCTGCCTGTTTACACTGACTATCTTCTTTTGTATTTATGGTGCTATTATCTTGTGCGTGTGCTAAAATCTTTTGACGAATTGGTTTTATTGTTCTTATAAAGAGAAGAAAAAAGAAGAGGGGAAAAACACACAATAAATAGCTAACAACTTGACCTACTTTAACCTTGTTTTTTAATGTACTGAACATTTTTTTATGACTTAATATTCTACAACACATTAAATGCTTAAATAAGTTCTGTCGTTATAATTTTTAAGTTTTCATATTTAACTTAATTCATGCACATTAACATTTATGTATGTGCATGCATATTCCCTGTGCTCATTCATTCGCCTCTTTTCGACACACAGGATATTTCACAGGAATTTTACTATCTCAAACATAACACCTCGTCAACCTTTGCTCGATAACAAAAGGCCTGAATGAAAGTTTTCTATATGTATATTTTTGATGTTTTTATTTTTGTCCAACACAACGACACTAAAGTTTACATTAGGCACGGGGGGCACACACACACACACACACACTCTTATACAGATTGAAAAACTTCACATGCAGTAGTGCTACTTCATTATACACACATTCACTGTTTTCTCGAGCCGCCACACAGGTATACACCCCCCACCTACACTCGAAAACCTTTTTCAACACTTATTCTTGTTTTGCTTTACCTTTTGCTGTGCTTGCTCTTACCCAGCTTTACTTGGCATGTCTTCTTGCTCTTCAGCTGTTTTTTTGCTCAATTTTCATTCAGGACATGGCGGCTCACATCCTGCAGGTTGTTTTATCTCTACTTTGTCATCACTTTTCCCAACATTTACCTTCATCCACAAATTTCAATTTAACAATTTGTACGCTTGTGTTGTTCGTGTTCGTGTATTACTGCTACTCGCTGCTCTCGGCTGCTGCCTTCTCATGCATGTTATATGAGTGGTTTAAAGGAGGCCCTCTTTTCTTTTATTGTTTGGAATTGGCGCAGAATCTACTTCATTCAGTGCAAAAACTGAAATACTGTCTACATTTATGACACGTGATTGACATTTGAAAAAACTGTTCTGTATTTTCAGATCGTGTCTCAAATTGAGACTAAATTGAAAATGATTTTGAAGAAATTTAGGTACTTGTTTTATAAATTTGTTTGGTTGTTGGTGCTTTGACTAGGTTTTGAATAAATATTTGAGTATTTTAAGAAAGATACACATCGAGTAGTGTGACTTTGTCATTGGCTCTGGTTTTTGTGGCTACGTGTTACTCAAATCTTAACGAACTAATTAGAAGGCAAAAGCGTAACTATTAGATTCTGTGCTCTCTTGATAAGACCACATAGATTTGGCTGTTTGTCTCGAAGTTTTTAATTGAGGAATGACATTTGAAAATTCTCTCTTCTTTTCAATTTTCACTTTGTAACGATATGATATGATGATAAAAATTTACTTACCCACCCGGCATAAAATCCGACTTCAATATCGAAAATTTAAAAATTGATGAATAATTGATATGATAACTATCAAATTCGATATCGATAACGATTCGTAAGCGCATGTTAGCTTATGTTTCGAAAAATTATTCGTTAACGACTCCAGAGCGATGAATACTTCGAAACAAACGCGAAGAAAATAATACTTTCGGATACATTTTTTGGAACTTTCAGACTTACTTTTATTATAACTGAAGCGGTAGCACTGGTATGAAATAACTTTAGATTTTTGGTCACCTTTTAGGAAAAAAAACCGGTATTTTTCTTCGATAAAAGTTCGCTTTGATAAAAGTTTTTTCGCTGGAAACGAGATATGGGCCGGGTGGGCAGTAGTTGTGCTATAAAATTAAAAATAATGAAGGTTATTTTATTTATTGATATATATTGATATACAAACAGGAAATATTTATTCGAAATGTCCGCTTTTGGCTTCCACGCACGCCTTAAGTCGGACTGGCAAATCATCATTAGTCGCACGCACCACGTTCATTGGAAAACTAGCCATAGCACGAATCAAAGCTGTCTTAAGAGAATCAATGTTGGGGTATTTTTTGTGGCAAACCATGTCCTTTAAAACTGTCCATACACTTTTTAATATATCGGGCTCAAATCTGGACTGCCAGAGTTCCATTCTTCAGAGGAAATAAATGCTGGCAAATTGTTTTGGAAGCAAGTTTGGGCCAAGTTAGAAAGCTGGAAAGCTCACGACTGGTTTTGGAACAGAGAATGGTTAAGTGGCTTTACAAAAGCTTCCAAAACGGTTTCTTGGTACACTGGCCGTTTGGTTTGAAAGCCCAAAATGTCAAGCCTATTTTAATAATTCGACTCCTGGACTTTTGCGTAACATTCATCTCTCGGACCATGATTTTTTGTTTTGGAGCGGATTTCGCTGAATTCTTGATTTGACGAACTTTGATGAGCTGTGGCGTTTGAACTGTGCGCGGATGGCCTGATGACCGGTGGCGGTTTTTAACATCTTCAGTCTTCGCAAGCAAATTTTGTGCACCGGTAGCCAAACAACCGACTAATCACGAGTAGGCGGAGCATTTTGAAAATATCACACTTAAATAGTGCTGTAACAGCGCTACGGTTCGCGTTATCTGACCACTTCATGGTGACAGATGAAACCATTTTTAATTCTTGACACAGATTAACGCTTTACAGGTTATATTTTATAAGACATGCGGTATTAACGGGGTATGTTCAACTTTTCTATTGGAATGGGCGCGTCCAATGGTGTAACAGTACTTATGTCCCTACTATGCAAGGACTTTATCGTAATATGTCTTCATTTTGTCATGCTTACCGCTGATGCCCACTGTTGTCTAAGTTACCATTGAATTACATGAGTATTCGAGTTTTTGAAAACAGTTTCCTTTATTACAATTATATGGTAGTTTTGAATATGCCACGGCTTTAAATAGAAGATAGAACATAATTATTAATCGGAAAGTGAATAAAATAAATATAAATCATAATATAATAAATAATATAACAAATGACATAATATAGTAAATATTTCGAATTCATTATATTTTAAAAATAAATGGAGTTTTCTTAGCACAACGGCCATGCGCAGCCTCTGCATGTGTAAATCTGCATAGTAGTGATAAAATTTAAAAATATTAGATATAATTAGATATGTACTAAATATTTAGTTATTTAAGTAAGATATTCATTTCATTCGTCATGCAACTGATATTTTGACATACATTTTATCTTTACATGCTGTATATTAAAGGCTGTAGTTATACCCCAAAAAGTGCAATAAACGTTGCATGTGCTTGAAAAAATTCGCGTAAAATTCCAAAAATTTCCATACAAACCGCACTTTAAAACGTAATTCGGACGGCTATGGATACAAACGTACTGTGTTCAATTCTCAGTGGAAGCAAGAATATAAAAACTTTTAAATAGCATTTTTTCGTTTTTATACAACTAGTGCGGCGAATTGCTCTGTTGTTTTCATAAGAACCATTTCGTTACATTGGTCTTACCATCCATCAGGCTCACCGTATTGTTGTATAGGCGGCTATAATCGTTTCACTTCAAAAACATAACCATATAAAACCAAGAAGTCGGCCAACCAAACCAAGAATTTGAACCCCCAATGGAGTTAGTTCGGGAGAGATAAAAACTATAAACGACAGTCCATAAAAAGGGTGGCAGAAATGGAGTAGGTATAGGTATGTTCAAAAGAAATGTTGATGGGCAAAAAATAATAGGATTGACTCATATATTTCACCCATCTATAGGTCAATTCGGTGAAGATATGAATTATAATGGACAGTTTTTGTATTTTTTTTTTATGGGGACCCCAGAAAGATCGCAGATAGGGGTTAGATATGTTCAGAAGAAATTTTTAATGGCAAAAATAATAGGACAGCTCATATTATTGAATCCTCTAGGGTTCAATTCGGTGATTTTTTTATTTTCGAAAATTTAATAATTTATTCAAAAGAAGGTTCAAAAATACAAGTAAAAAGATATAGAAAAACTTAATTCTATGTCAAAATTTTAAAGTAAAATATTCGTTTCATTCGTCATGTAACTGATATTTTGACATATATTTTATCTTCCTACGCTGAATATTAAAGGCTGCAGGTATACCCCAAAAAGTTCACAAAACGTTGCATGTGATTGAACAAAAATTTGCGAAAAGACCCCATACGAACGAATTTTTCTATAATTAGATATTTAGTTTTTAAAGTAAATTATTCTTTTCATTCGCCATGTAAATGATATTTTGACACATATTTTATATTCCTACGCAAAATATTAAAGGCTGTAGGTATACCCCAAAAAGTGCACAAAACGTTGCATTTGCTTGAAAAAGATTTTGACGAAAAGACAAAATATTTCTACATCGAAATGCTGAAGCGCTGACTGCTTCATTTCAAATCATTTCATACAAGCACTTAATTCGCCAAATAAAATTTGCTTCGATAGCCGATCACCCTTAACAACTTATATATGACTGTGGAAGTTCTCTATCGATTCGTGGCGGATAAATTTATTTTTTTTTTATTATTAAAATAAAAAATTAATGGTTGCGACATAGTTTTAATAGACAAAAACGATTTAAATGTGCTATTTTAAATGTTATTGTTATGGCGAACTAATAAATTAATGCACAATTAAAATTTGGAGAAGCCGAGAATCGAACCAAGTCCTCTGAAAAGATCCTCTGAGATCAGAACATTTGCTCTGAGATATTAGTCAAGTTAGTATTTTAGAAGCGAAGCGTTTTAATGCTTAAAGTTCAACGGGCACTTAATATGTAGTCTAACGAATAAAACAGCAGATATAAATTTCAACTTTTTTAACGACTTTTTTTATGAGTGCATTTGAACATGTTTACACATTTATTACCGACAAAACAATTTTGCAGAGAACAGTAGCTTCCTAACTCCAAATTCAATTGACATTAATAATGCAACTAAGCTCAAAATAAATAAGTTTTTTTTTCTTTTTTTGGTGCAAAATTTAATATTCCAAAATCTAATTATACAAACAACTTGTTCTTTTATCTCTGCTTAAAAAATATTAAATTTTCAACCGTTTTCTCCCTAAGGAATAAATAAAAAAAAAAAATAAAGAATCGACGTCAGTGGTTCTTAAAAACATAAAATGCAAGGTGGACGAAAAGCAGACGTTAGACGCTTTACCGAATCTATACTGCTGCTTCAAGCAACAACGACTACAACTACGAGTACAACAACAGTATCAAATAAATACAGCAATTCAAATGAACTTGCAGTTTATATCATGTGAAAAGTTCAACCCAAACTCAAATATGGTGCAGGTAGATTAACGGTGAAGTAGTAGAAGGAGAAACAGCTGAAGACGTTGCTGAAGTCGAAGAAGCAGACACTTGTTTTACAAATCTACAAAACCAATTTGAAGCTATTTTGCTTTTATACAATATATATACAGGGTGGTAGTGTTGTCTACCATAATTTATGTAAAACGCAAAACAAGCGGAAATGCTTTGATTATCTACCTGTTGGGGGAAATAAGTTTATTTTGTGGCTAAAATTATATTGCAGTTAAGCATTCATGGGAGTGATTTGGAAAATATCTTGAAGGAACAAATGTAATATGGAACATCATTTAGAATAGCTATTTTAATAGGGCCTCAATTTTATTTAATTAATAACGCTAAGCGTTAGCGTTTTGTGCTAAATTGTTACCACAAAAAAAGTAGTAGGTTCGAATTCTGCACTGGTCATTAACTTCTATTTTTAAATTTCTATATTTCAAGTTCATTCATATTGAATGTATGTTGAGGCAGTTTTACTAAAAACAAAACAAAAAAAAAAAACCATCTGCGACGGAAAATTTTTCGGATAAACGTATTTTGACAGCTTTAGACAATGCTAATTTTTATTTTTCATTATGAAGTCTTTCAGGTTGGTTCACTAGTGACTTTAAAAGGAAAGATAGATTCACCAAGAACAACAACTAGATTCATCTGTAAAATAATGCTTCTCTAAGCAAGACTCAGATCTTTTGTTTATTTGAACGCACAATAATTTTTATAATGTTTCTATGTTAATTTGAAAATTTTTATTCAAATTTCACGGTATTTTTTGCCTACAGCAGTATATTAATTTTGATAGGTTTTTGGAAAAAATAGGTAAGATTCACAATGCACGCGTGCATAGGCGCTGGCCCACACTGTCTTAAAGCCAACCACTTCTGTGTATTAAGGATATTTTTCTATGTAGTTTTTGCAATCTGTCCCTCTCCACACTCATTCAAAGAGTAACAAAAACGTGTTAGCGCTCTTTATTGATATAGACAAAACGACCGTGGTGAAGCCGCGTACCACTGTGGCCTGCTAGTTTTTTTATATAATTTTTTGAAGTGAAAACTTTTTTAGGCATATTGAACACATTTTGGTAGGGGTAAAAGTTATGAATTCGCGTCAGCAATGTTAACGTTAGCAATGCTATGGTCGTCACTACTGTTAATGTTAACGTCGTAAGCACTATTATTAAGGCTTTCACTTTTAATGCCTGCACTTCTGATTCAGCTATCAGGTAAGCAGAAAACAGCAAGGTTTTTGTGTTTTCTTTGAATGGGGACTATCAGAAGGTGGACAGATAACATTACGTTCAAAAAGTCCATAGGATGACAAAGATGGCGTTACTAGATTTTTTCCATATGATTTTTATTTAGTATCGTTTAGTTATTTAATATTTTCAAACGTTCCGTATTAAAATTTGACAACAATCTGACAATTGATTCGTGAGTTGTAGCATTTTGTGTGCAACTATTGTTATTGAAAAAAAAAAATGGAAAAAAAAGAATTTCGAGTTTTGATAAAGCATTGCTTTTTGATGAAAAAAAAATGCAGTGGAAACCAAACAATGACTTGATAAACATTATCCGGACTCTGCTCCATCGAGACAAATGGTAGAAAAGTGGATTGCTGAATTTAAACGTGGTCGTACCAGCACA
The DNA here is from genome assembly GCA_914767935.1 of Coremacera marginata. Taxonomy (NCBI): domain Eukaryota; kingdom Metazoa; phylum Arthropoda; class Insecta; order Diptera; family Sciomyzidae; genus Coremacera; species Coremacera marginata. The sequence continues at coordinate 160,231,464 of OU612046.1, read as the reverse complement.
AATGATGCAGAGCGCAGTGGACGCCCAAATCAGACTGTTATTCCACAAAATATCAAAGAAATCCACAAATTAGTTACGAACGATCGCAAATTGAAGGTGCACGAGCTAGCTGATATTGCAAAGACCCAACAGTCGGCTTGTAAGGTGATGGCGTCTGTATTTTGGGGTGCGAAAGGAATAATATTCATCGACTATTAGGAAAGGAACCAGAAAGGAACCAGAAAGGAACCACCATCAACAGCGACTATTACTGTGAACTTTTGGATCGATTAAAGGCTGAAATCCAAGGCACCAAGACAATGCACCGTGTCATAAATCGATGAAAACGATGGCAAAATTGAATGAATTGGGCTTCGAATTGCTTACCCACCCACCGTATTCCCCAGATTTAGCCACCAGCGACTTTTTCCTGTTTTCAGATCTCAAGAGACTGCTTGCTGGAAAGAAATTCAAGTCCAATGATAAAGTAATCGATGGAACTGAGGCCTACTTTGACGAGAAAGAGAAATCGTACTATAAAAGTGGTATCGAAAAGTTGGAAAATCGCTATACTCGTTGAATCGCTGTCGAAGGCAACTATATTGAATAATATAATCGAGTTTTGTCAAAATTTTGTTTTTTTCTTACTTATCCTACGGACTTATTGAATGACCTGTTAGATAGGTCAATTCTGGAGAGACTAAAGCTAAAATCGACAGTTTTTTTTGTTTTTTTGTGTGGAGACCCCCGAAGGATGGGTGCAGGTAGGGGTTAGTTGTGTTCAGAAGAAATATTGAGAAGCAAAAAATAATAGGACCCTCTAGGGTTAAAAAAAAATCTATATTATGTACATAAAATCGTTCGTGCGGGTTCGTGTCCGTTAAGATCTCAGGCACGGTAACACCTAAGGGCACTAAATTTACAACATCTGTTATCAAAATTCATATCTCGAATAATAAATAGAAAAGAAATTCCCACACCCCCTATTATCGCCCACAAATCAATAAAAATGCTATATTTCAGACGAATGCGGTTGTATTGGCATACTTTAGTTTAGTATGGTTACTCTCGGCATCTGTACTAAAAATGGGCTTGGTCGAACTGTAACTACGCCTACTTTTCAGAACTCATTATAATTCCTGAGTTGTACATGTTTTGATCATAGTTATACTTGGAGTGTAGGTGCTATGCGACCAAGTGTCGGTCACTATATATAAAGGGTTTTCCGATAGGAACTTGACGACTTTGAATTCAATTTCCGAACGCACCCTTTCACTAATCATCGAACTGTCACTGTCAATTTATTTCACAGTTTACTCAACATTTCTATCATGGTAAAGAACACGAACGGACAACGTCTGCAAATTATAAAAATTTACTACCGAAATTCAGAGCCGGTGGTCGCAACTTTAAGAGCGTTCACTCCAATTTTCGGTCGTAATTCTCGCCCTAGTAGACAGACAATAACAAGTTTAGTGCAAAAATTTGAGTCTACATATTCGTTGTGTGATGTTGCCGTGCCAGTGAGACAACGGGTTGGTCAAAGTGTCGAAAATATCGCTGCCGTTCAGGCGTCCGTAGCAAACGATTCAAAATAGTCAATTCCACAGCGTTCTCATGAATTGGGCATCGCCCTGACCACTTTATGGCTAATTTTGCGTAAGAATCTTGATTTACACCCATACAAGATCAAGTTGACTCAAGAATTGAAGCCGATTGACCATTTGAAGCGACGTACGTTCCCCGATTGGGCTCTGGAAAAAAATGCGCCAAGATGATGAATTTCTTCGCAAAATCATCTTTAGTGACGAAGCTCAATTTTGGCTCAATGGGTTTGTCAACAAGCAAAATATGCGTTATTGGTCGGTTGAAAATCCACATGTGCTTCAGGAATCACCACTTCATTCACAAAAAATAACTGTTTGGTGCGGTTTGCATGCCGGCGACGTCATTGGACCATATTTTTTCGTCGACGATAACGATCGTAACGTTACTGTGAATGTTATCGTGCCATGATTACCGATTACTTTTGGCAAGAATTGGAAGATATGGACTTGGACGACATGTGGTTCCAACAGGAACAGGAAACAGGTGCCACAAGCCGCACAGTACACGTTACAATCGATATATTGAAGAGCAAGTTTGATGAGCGTGTTATCTCAAGAAATGGGCCAGTCGATTGGCCGCCTTGTTCGTGCGATTAAACGCCTCTAGACTATTTTCTTTGGGGCTACGTCAAGTCATTGGCCTATGCCAACAAGCCGACGAAGTTGGAAGAGCTAAGAGCCAACATTGAACGCGAAATAGCGGCCGTTTCGGCCAAAATGTGTGGCCGAGTCATCGAAAATTGGGTCCAACGAATCGACCGCTGCATACGTGCCCGCGGTGGCCATATGAACGAAGATGAGTTCCATTCATAAATGTTTTGATTGAACTTCAAGCCGATAATAAAGTTTTTGAAATATCTCAAATGGTATGCGTTTTATTTAAAAAAAGTTGTCAAGTCCTTAATGGAAAACCCTTTACATGTATCCACGCCTACTTTTTCCGCCCATCTGAATATAATCATGTCTGTATGTACCCCAACAGCTCCTCCACAGTTTCTCCGAATTCAGCCAAATTTTACACACATATTCTTTGGTATAACGAGCAGTTTTTAGAATAGAAATGTGGGCAGAATTAGGAAAAGGGGCTTGTCAATTTAATTCTAATCAAACTCCTATATGATTTTTTCGACTTCAACCAAATTTTGCACATATATTCTTTGATATAATTTTTTTTTTTACATGCAATAACAATAGAGTTCAGCTACTACAGCTATATCGCACTTCCTCAGCATTAACCCATCTAAAGCCACTACCCAGTAATCATTGAAAATATCAATGTTATGGATACCCGTGACCACAAACAAGTTAATGTGGGAAAAATTTACCCACCAATAAATGGGTTGGGCTCAGGGACAACACAAGACGTAACAACTAACCATGCGTATATATAGATCTAATTACACAACTAATTTTAATCTACTTTTGAGTTGACCTTTTGACAAATTAACATCAAAAACGCTACAATTGTTAACAAAGGAACTCATGCGACTTAAAGGAGCAGTAGCCATATAATTTGTTCTACTAAATGGCAAATAAATTAAGTTGTTAGCGTTTCTACTGCTTCTACGGTTAGTGTTAAAATTTATGTGAGAAAGAAGTTCTGGAGAATCGAATACACCTGTTATGAGCTGGTGTAAATATACGATATCTGCCGATTTCCTTCGATCACCTAAAGACTGCATTTTTAATAGTTTTAAACGATCCTCATAAGGAGGAAGGTCTAATATGTCAGTTCCACTTAAGCCCCTTAGAGCAAACTGAACAAAACGTTTTTGGATTCTTTCTATTCGATCAACATGCACATTGTAACTTGGGGACCAAACTTGACTTGCATACTCTAAGTGAGGACGCACGATTGCATAATACAACGTTGTAGTTGTAATCATGCTATTAAATTCTTTGGCCCAGCGTTTTACAAAACCAAGCATTGAAGATGCTTTTTTACAAATATTATCAATATGAATGTTAAACGACAGCTTAGAATCCATGCATATACCTAGGTCTTTGACGGTGTCTACACGACTCAAGGCAGTATCTTTAATCTTATCAAATATAAAATTATTCCTTTTCGCGAAAAGGTCATAGTTTGGCATTTATCTGAATTTAAAAACATATTATTTTTAGAACACCAAACTTCAAAGGATTTTAGATCAGACTGGAGTAGATCTGAATTATCTCTAGAATTAATCGTTCTGTATATTTTCATATCATCGGCATAAATAAGCAGGTGAGAGTGTTCAATGACGTGAGTTACATCATTGATAGCTAAAATAAACAGAAGAGGACCAAGGTGACTACCCTGAGGAACACCTGATCCAGCAATAAATTCAGAAGACAATGCGCCTCGGAAACGTATTTGATAAGATCGCTCTACCAAATACGATTAATAGCACACATAATGAGCAGTTTAAGGTCTCGAAAAGTGGGCGGTATTAGACAGTGGACAGGGCACTATGTTTTTCCATACATTAAATGCACCCTTAATGCTACACCAACCGGGGCTTTGCCGGGTATTACATCTAGTTTGATATAGCCTCATATGGAACACACTGCAATAATTTACATCTCTGCTTCGTTCATACCCCTTTTATACCTTTTTTATATTCTTAACACTTACAAGCGTGGGCAACAATTTACGTAAGCAAGTATTCCTTTCAATACCTCAAAGAGCAAAAGTCACTAAATGTCAAAAAGTTACGTTAACCATATAAACTATTCTAAAAAAAGCAAAAACAACCTTGACATAAAAAAGAAAGATCTAAACCCTGTATATAAAACTAGAATACAAGAAAAAAAAATCAGCAGAAGGAAAACGTGCTGAATTTAAAAATAAAGTTTAAGCAATGTTAATATAAACGGAAGTGGATTGAAAATTGAAATAAACATTTCCGGTCAACGGCATGAATTGAATTTCCTTCCCCCCCCTCCCCATACACACAAAAATGTGCTGCTTACTTTCTATAAAGCTCATAACGGCTGTAGATTGTGAGAGCGCTATAAAAACCATTGTTATTTTAATAGAAAATCTCAATCAGACTGTTTTCTTTTTTTTATTATTCTGAATTCTGCCTGAATTTGTTCTTGTTCCATACAATTGCAATTGGGCGTATTGCTATACAGGGTGCTCAGGCTGAGCACTGTAAGATTGTGCTTAGCCTAAAAGCAACGTAAAAAATTTTACTACTAAATTATTTAAGCAATTCAACAGCCTGTTGAAGGAGCTACTAGTTCTGTTTATGGCTTGGGCGAGTGTTGTGCGAATAAAGAACTGTAAGCAGCAGCAGCAGCATTATTGCAACTGAGACAGAATAGTTGAGCTCTACAGAGTAGTTTTATTGTGCCAGCAAAAGATAAGAAATGATGGCAATAAAATTGGCGACATTGAGTGTGCATCATTTTTCTGAGAAATACTGCTCGTCCTCGAGCTTAATACACAACACAAGCACACTGGGCGCGCCACAGTATGAGTGACTTCCGCAAAAGCGTAAATATTTTTAAAATACTTAATAGGTCCTTTGGTCGCTTGTCTATGGGCATGAAATTATTTACTCAGATTTTATTTTATCATTTAGAAAAGTAAGCAAGTGAGTAAGTTGCAAAAAAATGCTGCTACTCATCTCATACCCAGCAAACAATAAAATCGAAACCAACAGAAATGCAAAAAAAAAACACACACAAAGAAAAATATGTGTGGCATTAAAATAAGGATACGATTGGAGTATGTCAAGGTCTTGACACAATTTCAGCTGGTGCTGCGTTGTCGTGCTCATTGTTAACAAAAGCAGCAGAATCAGCAGGAAAAAGAAAAATGCTTCCTAAAAACGCATGAGAGTGAGCAAGAGAGACAGAGAGAGAGTGTGCAAAACTGCAGTGAACTACTTTGAACTATTAGTAGTTTTTAAGCAAATTAGAAACTTTAAAATTGTGCATTAAAAATAAAAATTAAGCAAGCACAAATTTTTTAAGTGCTTCATTAAAAAATTATTTCTAATAAAAAAAAACTTTGCTTATATAATAAACATTAAGCTAGGATTAGGCGCAATTTTTGAGGAGACATAAAAAAACAAAGCGCATTGTTTGTTGCCTGGTGCACTCAATAAACATAGAATATTTTTGCAGCTAATAAGCAACTCTTTTTCGTGACCTCTTTTTTTCTCTTTTGGACACCATCATTAAAGTAGTCACGAATGCAGTAGAGCCAAAAACTTTTGAAAAATTATTCGATGTAATTTTATTTTTTCAAAACAAACATTTATATTTGTATTATTTTGCACTTTAATTAAAGGTTCGTTAAAGTTCCACAAAACATGACAAACTTGACGTTGACATAACAATTTATATCGTCAACTCGTTAAGCGACGAGTTGAAAAAGTGTTGCTGCGGTATGCAAGTCACAAATCTATTTGTATGGGGGGAAAACTTTGGAAAGTTTCGTCCTTCGAAGTTGGCACGCTATAGTGAGCGAAAAAAAAATATATATATAAAAATTTAACTAGCTTAATGCTTTAAGCAGCAGCAGCAACTGAAACTGATAATTTTTACGTGTTGCACTCAATTTAGTTAAATAGCACACATACGAGTTAGATTTTGCCATAGGTAATTAAAGCCAACTTTAACATGCGTGCCGCGCAATCTTTATGATTAAAAATTCTGTGTGTTTTCATTCAAATCGATTGAATTTATTTTTATTTTAAACTCTGTCAGCTTCCTTATCTTATAATTTATTGCTGCCAAGACAGTTTTTACTTTAGCATATTGTCTTATGGCACGTTTATAGTGCCGACTGGTTGCTGTGCAGTGCCAAACCGAGAAGGGAAACTGGAAAACACTGCACATACAAAGCATATGAAAAAAAGCTCAAAGTACGTATAGTACCAGCCGAGCAAGCAACTTAAAGCGACTTGTGCGCTGGTATTCAGAGTGTCGATTGTTGCTTTCTTGCTCGCCCGCACGGTTTGCATGTATTTTGGTTCATTTTACACGTTGTTTAGTTATTATTTCCATTAAATAGCATAAAAAAAAGAAAAAACAACAAGGAAAACTCCTATAAAATACATATGGACATTTCCACAAAAAAGGCCATCGTGACACGAAAATGAAAAGTTATTAAAAACTTATTATTTAATGATATTATCTTAGAGAAACATTAAAATTATATTGATTTAAGCAATTTCAACATAAACTCATTTAACATGATCAAATCATCTGCACTGTTTCACAAATAAAATTTTTCTTTTTAGTAAATGTTTAATAATTGTTTCGTAAACGTTTTTGTTTTAGTAAAAATTGATGAAGGCATTGGTAAAAATAATGGAAAATGTTCTGAGGCAAGGAGAGGCAGAATATATTAAATATGTTTTTTAATTACTAAATTACATAATTACCTGATTACTTAACTACTCAATTACCCAATTGAATTTCAATAGAAATTTAAGTAACGTAACGTAACGTCAAGTCAGACGACACAGCCTAATAAAAAAAACGAAAAAAGATTTTTGAATTTGATTACTTGGAAAACAAACTTAAGAAGGGTTTTCCAATAGGGGCTTGACAACTTTGAATTAAATTTCTGAACGCACCCTTTCACTAATCATCGAACTGTCACTGTCAATTTATTCAGTATACTCAACATTTTCATCATGGTAAAGTACATGAACGAACAACGTCTGCAAATTGTAAAAATTTACTACTGACTCTAATTTTCGGTCATAATTCTTGCCCTAGTAGACAGACAATAACAAGTTTAGCGCAAAAAAATAGAGTTTACATATTCGTTGTGTGATGTTGCCGTGCCAGTGAGCCAACGGGTTCGTCGAATTGTCGAAAATATCGTTGCCGTTCAGGCAATTCCACGGCATTGTCAAGAATTGGGCATCGCCCAGACCACTTTATGGCGAATTTCGCGTAAGGATCTTGGTTTATACCCGTACAAGATCAAGTTGACTCAACAATTGAAGCCGATGGACATTTGAAGCGACGAACGTTCTCCGATTGGGCTATGGAAAAGATGCGCCAAGATGATGCATTTGATCGCAAAATCATCTTCAGTGACAAAGCTCATTTTTGGCTCAATGGGTTCGTCAATAAGAAAATATGTGTTATTGGTCGGGTAAAAATCCACATGTGCTTCATGAATCACCACTTCATCCACAAAAAAAAACTGTTTGGTGCGGTTTGCATGCCGGCCGGGTCATTGAACCATATTACTACAATAATAATAAAAATTAAATGCTTAGAGGTGAGGGGTGGCGGGGGAGAGAGGGAGAGGGGTTTTGAACTTAATTTTTCTAAAATTATTTTTGTGATCATTCAACGAAAATCATATCTATTAAATTCATCTTAAAATCATAAAAAACTAGTAAGGAATGGAGCTTCGGCAGGGTATCGAAGCTAAAATACCCCCTTTTTCCCCCGCGGCTGTATTGAAGTATATTCGAAGTCTTTAGCCACGACAGACACGATGACATTCAGTTTTAAATACTTACGAAATTTTCCTATTTTGATGACGTCAATTTGTTTGGGTGGTAGGCGTGGTTTCCATCCGATTATGCTAAATACCATATATAGAGATTATATATTATAAATACCATATATTATATATCAAAGCTCATGTGCAAAATTTCAAGTCATTTCTTTAATTTTTGTAGATTTTTAAAAGACTAGATTAAAATAAAGACATTGTGTATGGAGAGTAGGCGTGGTTTTCATCCGATTTTGTCAAATATCACAGTGATGGGGTACATTAAATATCAAAGCCTATGTGGAAAATTTCAAGAATTTGTATTATTAATACGGAAGCGTATTTTTTGTGATGACTATCAAACCTGTACTGTAGGCGCGATTTTCATGAATAAGGTCTTATTTTTTCTTAAATATTGTGTATTTTTTAAAAATCCTGAACTATTTCCTATGAATAAATCCCAAATTTCTTTGTGGTGCCTAAAAGTATGTGATCGATTTTTATAAAAATTCAACAGAAACATAGAAAGTTTCTATGAAATCCTTGGTTCAAAGGTAAAAATAGTTTCGTAATATAAAAACAAATTTACCTATCACTACATGTTTTTAATTTTAGTGTTTTAACGCCAGACAGGATTATTTGTTTTCGTGGTTTTCATCCTATTTGGCTCATTTTCGAACTTGATATTTTTATTTCTTAAAAAGAAACTTATATTTAGAATATCATCGCGATAGCTTTCGTGTAATCGTGTCCACAGACGGACACACGGACAAATTGTTCGATAACGGGACACGGGACAAGCACTACAATAACTGGACAATTCCTACGAATCCCGACCACCTGGCAATCCTACTGGTAATGCTTGCTTGCAGATTACCAAAAGGCTGTAAATGTTACTAAAAGGTGAATTTCTTCGGTAATAAGATCAACGTTACCGCGTCAGAAACGATATGTTAACCATAATAGTTGTATTTTTGAAGTAAAAAGTATAGTCGAAAATATATAAAAAAGTTTTTGATATATTTGAAATTACCTAATTTACCACGTAAAATAATTCTCGAAAAAAGATCAGTTCAAACTTTAATCTTAAAATTAAAAAATAAACTTGGAAATAAAAACGTAGTAACAAAGCAACAAAAAACATTAGAAAACAATTGCAAAAAAATCAAAACAAGCTGGAACGCCAAGTCACAGTGAAGTGGCTTGCAGTGACTTGAAGCGTCTTGCAGTGACTGATGAAAGTGCGTTTCAGCAGCGTTTTTTCTTCACTCGTTATCCGCTCGTTTGAGGAAAGCAAAAAGTATACACGAAAAGAATCAAGAAAAAAAAAATACTCTTAATAAATACAAACAAACCCAAAAAAGACAAAAATCAGCTGCAACAAGTCGGCGGCAGTAAACGCGCTCTATGCGCACTACCAGCTGCTTAAAGCATGACGCTTTTTCAGCTCGGTCCGGCACAGCAACAGCTAAAGATTTTCTAACTGATATTAAAAATAATTTAATATTAATTCACAGCCTTTAGCGTTTTCAGTCACTTATGTTTAAAAATTAATGAAACTGTATTTATACACGTGACACTAATGTGGAATTCTACCCAATAGGATTTCAAGTTAATTAATTAAACAATCAATCATACGTTAATTGATAATTGAAGTTTCCATCTGTCAACATCTAGTAAAATCCATAGTTTTGAGGTTTCATTCCAAAATGAAATAATATCACTTAATAGGAATATCAAATTTAACCTTAACGAATTTTAATTATCTGAAGTTAATTAATCAAACAGTTTAATTAATAGCATTCGTACTTTAATGAATTAATTTATTTTACGGCTCATATAGACACAATTTTATAATTTACTTTAAAGTTAATATTTTATTTTAAGTTAATTTGCACATTTTCGCAAATATATTATAGCCTTTGATATCCTTGCCGCTGTGATAAACTTTTTATATTAACGCATCAATTATAGTTTGACATTATTTTGCACTCGCTCTATATATTTTTTTTTTCTCTCAAAAGCTATTTGTTGTGAATTTCTTGAAAAATAGTGGAGATTTTCTTTCTTTTTTTGCTTCATTCACTTTACACAATAAATTCCTACAATAGCTTCATGCAATCTGTAACATTCGCTGATCTCACCTCTCTTTCGTCTTCTATATACTATATATAATGTATCGCTTGTCTTGCTCTCACCCATCGTAGTAGATGTTGGTTGGTAGCTTTTGCTTTTGTTGAGCTTGGCTTACTTGTGACTTTTACCTTGTCAGATGATTTCATGGTCATGTAATGGCATAGCATGGCATGGCATCCATTGCAGCGCATTCAATTTGTGATTTCTGTTAAAACTTTTTACTATTATCAACTTCTTTACAGCGCCCTCTGTTGTTGTTGTTGTTGCATCTTAAGGCAGTAGATCTGCATGCACTGCAAATGAACCAGTCGAATATAAACTCCCTGCCTGCCCTTACATTCAACCATTTATTTATCTTTGTACATTTCTATGATTGCATTTTTTGTTTTTATTTAACATAAGTTTTTCTCTTTTCTGCTACTCTTGAGTATATCGCTTTACTAGCTCTGTCTTTATTGCACACACTTGTGCAATTCTTGTTTTGTTTGGCATCTGACTGCTTTTATCAGTGTGTATTTGGTTGAGTATTTGTGATTTAAAAAGCTTTTAAACGTTGCATTTTGCAACGTGTGATATTGTATGTGTTTGTTTTGTTTTACATACATACATAGTATATTTGTTTGCCAATTTGTTGCTTTGCTATGATAAACCACAATTGGAACATTGAGCTATCAGCAACATAAACTCAAACACAAGCACAAAGCCACGTGCATTCACGCAATCATCACATGCAGTGCAACACAAACGAATACATTTTAATTGTTGTTGTGCAAATGTTTTGTTGTTCAGATACTCAATTGTAACATTTGATGTATTAAAGAATTAATAATTTAAATAAGATTACTAAATTTGAATGCATTAACAGCAGAGTATTTAATAATTAAAATACTTTGAGATTATTTGCTTATTAAATCAAGTCAATTTCAATAAATTAATTAAAGTGACTTACTTGATGAACATTCAAGGCATTTAATTACTTCTAATACCAATTACTGGAAATAAACTTTTGAATAAGTTTCGAAATTCTCTTGAGATATTACGTATTGCTTATGACAAATTGCAAGGATTTTATAGAATGTAAATTTGTTTTAATTGAATGACAATACCTGGTAATTGTTATATTTTCTTCGATTCCTTAGTAAAGAAAATGAAAAAGTCTGCAATAAAAGGAAGCAATTTTTTTATTGAGTATATAACTTGAAAATAAGGCATTCACAAGAGATGACGTAACTGGCACGTAGAAATTCGCTGTAAACAATATAGTACTTTAAAAAAATTAACTAAATTTTGAAAAAAAAAACTTATTATTTAACACTGGTCATAAAAAAAATTAATAAATCAATAAATTACTTAGGTGGTTATAACAACCCGTGTTCGGGATTCAGTCGACCTCATCAGCTCTCGCCAATCGCCTTTGCCTTGCGCGCGCCTTCTCCAAAAGTATACACCAAGTGCGGTTAGGGCTTCCTCGGCCTGGTCCATCCATCGGAGGCATGTTCGTTGACCAACGACCCTCGCCTTGAGCACCTTTTTCGCTAGAGCTTCGTCGTCCATACGATGGACATGACCGTTATACTCCGAACTACGTCAATGTCTGTGTAGAGCTCATACAGCTCGTGGGTCATTCGGATGCAAAATTCATCGCCGGCTCGAACAGAACCGAAGATTTCGACCTGGAAAGTCCACCATAGACCAGATTTTAACGCTTCGCCAAATTCTGGAAAAACCCCAAGAAAATCAAATTGACACACATCATCTCTTTGTCGATTATAACGCTGCGATCGATAGTCCGAGAAGGGATTGCCTATGCGCAACAATGTCTGAGTTCGGTATACCTGCAAAGTTGATTCGATTTTGCAGAATGACGTTGAGCAACACACGCAGCACCGTCAGGGTAGGAAATTACCTCTCCGAAAACTTCAATACCGAAAGAGGTGTCAGGCAAGGCGATCCACTGTCTTGCGATCTCTTCAACATCATCATCATGGAGGGGATCGTACGAAAAGCCGGTGTGCATCGTAATGGCACCATTTTCTACAAAGGTGTCCAGCTCCTTGCGTACGCTGATGATATTGATATTGTCGGCAGAACCAAGAGAGATGTTACCGCTGCTTTCACCGCTATCGAAAAGGAATCAGCCAATGTGGGTTTGAGGTTAAAACAAAGTATATGCTGTCGACAAACAAGGGAGCGCGGGGCTTAGACTCCCACGTCTTATATATATGTATATATGTATATAATATATACATAATAAATCGGGGATTGACCGAAGCGGACTACAGTGAGTCCCTTTTCGTCTCCATTGGAAAAAGCATGCTACCGCTCGGAGCCCTCATACGTGAGTATGCTCCTTACATAAGCATTCTTTGTCACCTCAAGTATATCCTTGTAGGTCAGTTGACCAATCTCGGCTTCGCCAATAAATGGACGTCCCAGAATGGTCAATCTTATGCTTGCCAACGCCGGACACTGGTACAGAATGTGTGCTGCTGTTTCCGGCTCCTCTAGGCATAACCTACATGCACTGTCCTCAATCAGAGTCATCTTCCGGAGATGTAGGGACCGTGTCCTGTGACCAATAGAGTAAGCTAGCTTAAAGTCCTTCTATTGTAACGGATAACTTTTGCTGCCTCACTACGAACCACTTCACGGCCGCCTTCGATTGCCTGCAATTAACAGCTTCTGCCCACCTTGTTCGGTGTTCCGAGTCCGTCCATGTTGTCGCCTATGGCGATACGTGGCTCTGGTCCACAGAATTCTTCTGCTTATCCTTTTTTCGCTAAAGAACCAGCATTTTCATTCTGTTCTATGCCAGAATGTCCTCTCACCCACATAAGTGAGATCTCATTTGTCTGAGCGCACCTATTGAGTTTGGTAAGACATTTTATGGCCAACCTGGAAGTTATGTCTGTACGCTGCATGCACCTAATCACCGACTGATTGTCAAGGGCAATGACAATTTTCTTGCTATTGACCCGGTCATCTATCAGGTGGTCCAGTGCATGCACCACACCAAGCATTTCCGCCTGGTACACAGACACAAACCTCCCTAACCTCAGGACACAGGATAGGCCCAAATCTTCTGAGTAAACGCCTGCCCCGGCTCTGCCATTCATTAGAGAGCCGTCTGTAAATATACTGATATCGTTACCAACGATTTCTTCATAGACGACTCCATCTGTTATAAGAGTTTTATCACATTTTTTTGTTATCCTTACACTCTGCCTTCCGTCCATAGGCATCTGTACATCTCTATGTACAATATCAAGGATGCGCATATGACCATGTAGGGCGTTGATCCATGCCACGCAGCACATCCTGAGGGCTGTTAGCGCCGCCGTTTTCTTTATTTCTAAATCCAACGGCAACATACCTAACGGACCTTCATTGTGCGCATATTGCACTTGTTATTCTAACACACGCCAGCCGTTGGACTCGGTCCAGTCTCTTCTTAATGGTTTTCTGGCTGACTTGTCCACCAGATCACCGAAGCATACGTTATGACAGGTCTAACCATCATAGTGTAGATCCATTTCATAGACTCGGGGCTTAGCCCCCATTTGAGACCACAAACGCGTCTACACTGAAACAGAACCTCTTGGTTTTTTGAATCCTATCTTCTACATGCTCGTTTCTGAACTGAACTGGAACAGTTTCCCATCAAGGGTTATCCCTAGATATTTAAATTTCGTGGATATGTTGATTTCAGCTCCAAAAAGTCTGAGTGGAGCCGGTAATCGGTTAGTCCGGGTAACCGGTAATCGGTTAGTAATCGCTTCATTAATCAGTAATTGGTTCGGTAATCGGTTGGTTATCGCTTCGGTAATTGATTCGGTTATCGGTTGGTAATCGCTTCGGTAGTCGGCAACTGGTTGGTAATCACTTCCATTATTAGTAATCGGTCTGTAATCGGTAATGGGTTGGTAATAACTTCGGAAAACGATTGGTAATCGCTTCGGTAATCGGTTGGGAATCAGTTGGTAATCGCTTCGGTAATCTGTAATCGGTTGGCAATCGTTTCGGTAATTGGTATTCATTTCGGTAATCGGTTGGTAATCGCTTCGGCAATCGGTAATGGGTTGGTAATTGCTTCGGTAATTGGTTCGGTAATCGGTTTGTAATTTTTTTGGTAATTAGTTCAGTAAGCGGTTGGTAATCGCCTCGGTAATAAGAAAAAGCTCACCAAACATGTTTGGCACGGCATAATACACGGCATATGCAATGCTGTACAATTCGACAGAAATGAACAGCTAAAACCGTGATGATATCGCTAACAGTGTGATAATATCGCTTATAGTGTGATGATATCGCGAATCTATAGTTTTGCTCTCTACCAAAAAAGTGCGCAACGCGCCTAAAGAAGTTTACACTTCAAAAATGCCAACAGTTTAATTTTTTTCGGAGTGTGGAATATCACTTGTGTGTCATTGAAGGGTTAATATTAGGTTTTAAATAGAAATAAAATATTAAAAATATACATTTTTAGTAGTTATATTTTGATAGTTAAACTTAAGTTAAGTTTATGAAGCATGCTAAATTCTTGCCCACCACTGCACAAGCTCTGCGTTTGTTATTGTTGTAGCTACTTTGACATTAAGTTAAGATAATATGAAAAAGTTTGAGTAGAATTTGCATCATTTATTTGGCCAGAATATATTTAATTGAATACTTGGCTTAAGCTTTTCTTCAGTTCGCCAAAAAAATCCAGAAACAAAAATTTAACGAAATGCTTTTTCGCTAACTTGCCTACGCTACAATGATTGGTGGAGACAGAGAGAGTGAGCGGGAGCGGAGCCAGAGCGAGAGATAAAAAAGAAACAAACAAATTGTTGTTCTTTTTTGTTCAGTGAACTTTTGACTTTTGCTCAGGACTGCAGGCGACAAAATTTATGGCGGCGTCAATTTTTGCATATCCATTTTTTGCCCCTCTCCCCTAAATCCTCACTAGCATTGCATTGATTTGCTTAATTTGTATGATGCCATTTTTTTCAATAGACTTTGGACGCCATAAAAAATATTTCGAAAAAAAATATGTGTCAGTTCTTTTGGCAGAGTGACAGCAAGGTTATTTGAAGGTTTAAGGATACGATTTTAATTTCAACAAACAAAATAGCTGGCACCACAGTCAAAATGAAAGCTCATAATTTAGACAAGTGGAGCATGAAAACTGGTTGTTGGCTTGGTGTAGCTTTCATGCTCTCTTAGAAAGTGAACGCAGTCTATGCGTCTGCAGGCAGAATGCCGACCACGTGGAGACAATATCTAGAAAATTTGGATCAAAAACAGTGCAACCACTAATTGATATTTCTATAAAAAAATAAAGCAAAAACAAAAACAGAGTTCCTGCTCATACTCTTAGTCATGCAAACGGACGGAACTCATGCTTATACTTTTCTTTATTTTTTTTTATTTTGTTTTTTATTTTTTGTTCCTTCCTTCACGTAAAGAAACAGCATGATTTTGGCATTAAACATGCCATTTGCTCATAAGCATGTGAGTATGTATTTATATGAGTTCTCTCCTACCTACTCTTTTTTGATACATATATGTATATGTGGGCCTGACCAACTATGCAATTTTCTCGGCTCATATTGTCTTCTAACTCATAAAAATTAATTAGAGTAGATTAATTGTTGTATTTTTAATGGCCTTGACTAAACTGAATTATTTATCCATTATTAGAACAGTCAAGATAAATATTGACCAGAAGTTATCAATATTCTGGGCAAGTGATTTTATCTCTTCCTCATCTTGTTTACGAATAATTTTATTTGTATTCCTTTCAAGTATGAACACCGGCACGTACGTTTTCTTTCAATACATTTTTTGTTCCGTCAGGTTATTTAATGTTATTATTGTTTTGTTACTGTTATTTAATATTATGTTTTTGTATTAATACCAGGCCCGTAGGCACGGGATGATATTCGGGCTATAAACTACCCACATAGGGTCTAGAAAGTTAAAAAAAAAAAAATAATGCAAATGTGATTTAAAATCAAAAGTTTTTGGAGAGCAAAATGAGCAATACATTTTACACACACATGCTTACACAATTATTTTTCATATAAAATTGTATTTTTGTTATATCACGGGAATAGTATAACTATTATTCTTTACGCTACAATAAGGGACTTGAACTATTTTGATTTGGTATTAATGTAAATGTATTTTGGTATTAAGTGGCGTAGTGGGTAGAGTGTGTGACTCTTACGCCAAAGAACACAGGTTCGAATCCTCCATCTGACACAGAAAATTTTTTCAATTGAATTAATTTTTCTGTTCGGCCGTCACCTCTCTGCAGACAATGGCAAACCTCAGAGAGTAAAAACTGACATGATAAGCTTCTTGAGAACATAAGCCGTTCGGAGTCGGCGTAAAACATGTAGGTCCAGTTCTCGATCATTTGTGTGCAAACATTTCACATCACACACAACACAATTGTTCATAAGAAGCTCGGTCAAAGTCCTTTCAAGGGCTGAAATGGCCATTTCGTTTTTTTTTTTTATTAATGTAAATGATGAAATCATTATTAGTTAGGTTATTGTTTAAAAATTAAAAAATTCAGTTTGTTTGTAACAAATTATAAGCATCAGAAGCACTCTCTAAATCAGTGGTGTCTAACCGAATTTGTACTGAGGACTACTTTGAAACCATGACCATGCTTCGCGGTCACCAATCCTTACAAAAATATTTTATTTTTTTTTTGTTGAACACATCCAAATCTGAAAAATTTTCTAAATTTGGCATTGCTTACGTCAGAAAAGCTTTTTTGTTTGCTTGTTGAATCTAAAGAAAGCTTTAAAATTTGACTCTATTAATGTAGACAAATAGGATTTTGAAGCAAAATAAAAAATCATAAACAATGAAAAATAGAAAAGCAAGATGTTCTGGTCTCTTCCATAACAGTACACAACTGTGCAAGTATCTGAAGAATTTATTGACGGCATGAGTGGCACAGGAAAGAATGGAAGCGTCTGCAAAGAAATAGCTCTGCAGCTACAAAGCTGCTGTCGCTGTAAATTTGAAACCAGTTCAGCTAGTGTGAACGATCGTGTTAAATGGAAAACTCTTTTGTTTAACATATTAAGCTTAGTCGGTTTGAACATGTTATAAGCATGCTTGTAAAAATTGCCGATTCTAAGTATTATTCGTGCATCATTTTGTTTGCGGGCGCCTAAAAATACGGTCGCGAGCTACCAGGCGCCCGCGAACTACCGGTTAGACACCACTGTTGTAAGCGTATAGCCGATGCATCCACCATATACGAAACACACACACTCGAAACGAAAAGAGGCTCGGGCTACAGTCGTGGGAACTCATGGGAGAGCGAGAGCGAGAGCGAGAGCGAGAGCGAGAGCGAGAGCGAGAGCGAGAGAGAGAGAGAGAGAGAGAGAGAGAGAGAGAGAGGTTAAAGTTTGATTTGGTTAAAGTTGCAGCGGAACGTACTTGTGTACTATTTTTGAGTACGTTTTAATTTTTGGGGTACGTTCTTATAATTTGAGGTACGATGTATAAAAGTGCGAATACGATTTAACTTTGTGTATTTTTAGTATGAAGAATGCGAGGTTTTGTTTATTTTGGTCACTACTTTTGAAAACAATTTGGCCCAATCCCTAAAATTCTGAAAACATTTGTACCATAATAGTTTTGCGTGGCGTATGAGCAATATTAATTAATAACATGAAATAGCGTCGCGCATACGACGTGTTAATCTTTAGATAAGCAAAAAGCTTTTCCTACAAAAGTTTCAAAATTAATTTCACCTTCCAATAAACAATCTCTGCGATTGTTTCACTTTGTGACTTATACATGATTTTCTAAAGTTAAAATAATTTCCAAGAATTTTTTGTTACAGTGGCACTAGCTTCAAAAATTGTTTCAGTTTGTTTTGGGATCATTTTGGAAACTATGAACATGGTTTTAAATATTAATGATATGCAAATAGATTGCAACGTTATTTGAACAGCGTATTGGCGAATGTTCGCGGTGTCCATTATATATTATAATTATTCAATAACAAAAAGGCTTTTGTATTTGTAGTAGGCCACCCTTTTACTATTTAATTCTACTTATCCCCTTGGCTAAGGAGCCTCTGGTTCATGAATCTAACACACTCTTAGTGCGAAAATGAAATAACCAGACTACTTATGCACACTCATTCGATAAACAAAGTACACGTGCAAATGAGTAAAGTATTTATGACACCCAGAAAAGAAAAAGTATTGTGTGTCAACTACATGAATACTGACGTGGCGGGCGTCCTATACCAGAAAACAATATGTATACACATCAATTTAATTGGATACAATGTAAATTCGCACTTGTACCAAATACAAGATTTAGCAAGTATATGAACGCTTCAATATTAATTTCAATAGTACCAGTGGCTGGTGCAAACCGAGACCTATCTTAAATCTTTGGTATATTAATAAAGCCTGCTCTCTTATTGAGAATATACCAGCCCAGTCGTACTTCCGTCGGTCTCTCTATATCTATGCGAGTGCTGAACACAAACCACAACAACACGAGACTAACCGAAGGGCCGTCCTCACCTGATGAGGTTCCTCAACATCACTGACACAAAAACCAAAAGTTCAAGAGAACATTTACAATAGTTCACTTACTTACATCAGACTTACATCAGCCTCCCTGTTATCATATTAGGATAATAAGATTCATGACTGAAAACTCAGAGTGTATAATGTTCAAGTGTTCCTTTCAGCTCCCATAAGCATCCTTTTATAGATAGATTAGATCTCCTCATCATTTTAGCGGAAAAGACTATCCATGCCTGTGCTAACAAGTTCAACTGGACAACTGTTATACTAATCGCAGGCTCGTGTTAAAGTGATATATCCATTTTCCATATCTACTCCAAGGAAAGACCTTTAATGCCGGGCTCCAAGGTAGGTCCTTCTTTTAGACGGATAAGAAAAGACTAGTGGGCACTAGTTTCAGACTAGTTTCAGCTTATTTGAAACTTTCCTTTCTCATCCTGGCTTTGGACAGGCAGTTTATATTAAGACCTGGCGGAGTTTTATTCAAAGACAAAACCGTTCAAGGGTATTTTTGAAAATGTAATGGTAAACTTTGTGACTTGTGCATTACTATTAATATAGCCAAGACATAATCCAAGGCCATCAGATGAGAAAAGAAAAGAGGAACTCATACTTAATACAGGAAAATCAGCAAGTCCACTTGACATGCGGTCGCACTCTGGTCTTGGTCCAGAGCTTGGGCTTGATCTAGAGCTTGGTCTTGACTTTGGGCTTGGTCTTGTTATTGGTCTTGGCCTAGGTCTAGGTCTTGGTGTTGGTGCTTATCGTCGTATTGGTTTTGGTTTTAGTCTTGGTTTTGGCCTGGGCACCTACTCTATTGCGATGGGACAAAAAAAAATTCGTAAAATTAATTTGATTGCACGGATTTGGATTTGTATAGGCTTGGTCTAGTGCTTGATCTTAGCTTTGGGTTTAGTGTTATTCTTGGTTTTGTCCTAGGTTTGGTCTTGATCTTGTTATTGGTCTTGGTTTTGGGCTTGGACTTGGTTTTGGCCTAGGTCTTGATCTTGGTATTGATATTTGTATTGGTCTTGGTCTTCGTATTGGGTTTGATCCAGGTCTTGTTCTTGGTCTTCATAGTCTAGGTCTAGAGTTGGGATTTAGTTTTGAGCAGTTTTAGTTTTAGTTTTGGTATTGTTTTTGGTCTTCGTGTTGGTCTTGGTCTTACCCTTGGTTTTGGTCTTCGTCTTAGTCTAGATTTTATTCTTGGTCTTGATCTTGGTCTAGAACTTAGACTTGTTTTTGGGCATGGTCCTGGTCTTTTTCTTGGTCTTGGTTCTGGTTTTGGTCTTTGTCTTGGTCCTTATATTGGCATTGGTCTTGATCTTGGTCTTGTTCTTAGTCTTGGCCTAGGTCGGGGTTTTGGTTTTAGTCTGGAGTTTGGTCTTAGTTTTGTGCTTGGCCTTGTTCTTGGTGTTCGCCTAGGTCTTGGTCTTTGTATTGGTATAGGTCTTGGTTTTGGGCTTGGTCTTGTTCTTGATCTTGGCGTAGGTCTTGGTCTTGGTTTTAGTCTAGAGCTTTATCTTGGTCTTGGCTTGATCAAGGTCTTGGTCTTAATCTTGGTATTGGTCTTGGTTTTTGGCTTGGTCTTGTTCTTGGTATTGGTCTTGGTTTTAATCTAGAGCTTCATCTTTTTTTGGGCTTGGTATTGTACTTGGCCTAGATCTTGGTCTTTGTTTTGGTCTCGGTCTTGGTTTTAGTCTAGAGCTTGGTCTTGGTCTTGGTTTTAGTCTAGAGCTTGGTCTTGGTCTTGATCTTAGTTTTGATTTCCGTATTGATATTTGTATTGTTTTTGGTCATGATCTTCGTATTGAGTTTGGTCTTGTTCTTGACCTTGCTCTTGGTCTTTGTGGTAAACTTGGTCTTTTGGTTTTGGTCTAGAGCTTGGTCGTTGTCTTGTTCTTGGTTTTGGTTTTGGCCTCTGTTTTGGTTTTGGTCTTCGTCTTAGTCTAGAGCTTGTTCTTGGTTTTGGGCTTGGTGTTGGTCTTGGCCTAGGTAGGTTTTGGTCTTGGTATTGACCTTGATCTTGATCTTAATCTTGGTCTTAATCTTGGTTTTTCTCTAGGTCTTGGTCTTGGTCAGAGGGTAGAAACTTCGTCTGAAGATTGAGAGTTTGTGGTTTGGTTTGATTGAGAGTTTCGAATTACACTGCCAACAAATACTCTTAAAATAACAATTCAATACTTCAATTCCAACTCTTAAAATAACAATCCAATAAAATAACTTAATCGATTTACCGCCCATCTAATTCACTGTGTTTTATGCACGGCTAAAGAAGTTTCACTTTAAAATCTAAAATGCTATAAAAAAATTTTCTGACCTAATGCTATAAAAAAAGCTAGAATACACTGGCATAATATTTTTAGATCTTCTTTCAGAATATATTAGATTTGTTCATGTGTGCATAAATGTGTCGCACAGTGTTATTTGTGATATCGAACGATGAATCGTTCAAATATTGACTGTTTCATGGTTCAACGCTCTCAATATATTTCCCATTCTTTTCAGCATTAATAATTAAATTTCAAAGGCACGTGAATTTTTCTCTACATTTTTACTGTGGCTTGAAATGTCACTGATTTTCATATCATTCGGTTTAAAATCTGGCAGCACTTCGCACGCGTGTGTATAAAATACTCTTTAAGTCTGCTCTAGTCGATTGCCGCTACTTTTGCGTAGAAGTGTTAAGGCGCCATTTATGATGTCTGCCAAAGTCTAACGACTGATTGTCTGATTTTTTGCGCCCAGCTTTTTCAGGCAATAATCAGTAAAAAAAATATTTAAATTATCAAAATATTACTTCGAACATCATGCGGTCGCTTGCTTAATGATGTGATTTTCTTGCTATAATTTGTTGTAAACAATTTTTCCTTCCCCGTGTCTGTGAACAGCGCCTTTCGGACGGCTGGCTACTTTTTGTGAAGCTTTTTCTCGGTAGGTATTTATTTGACAGCATGCGCGTGTTAAAGTGTCTATAAGTGTGCGTATGTGTATGTGTGAAAGAATGTGTGAGCTTTTTATGACAACACAGTGCGTTTTATTTATTTACATAATTTTTTTTATTTGTATGTGCTTAAATTCCAAAGCGGATACGGATATTGATTATTCTCTGTAGCTTTTATCAGTTGGATTTTTTTCCAGCTCTGCTCTTCTCTTCTGTACTCTCGTCTTCATCGTTGGCAATGGGTTTTGGGTTTTGGTGGTAATAAATAATAAATATAAATGCCGGCATATTAAATAGATGGCTAGGCTCATCGCTACACAATTGATAGCATCTTAAAAGCAGTCAGCCGGTCAGTGGGTGGGTACAACACTAGGTCTCATTATATATAATGTCCTCAGTTTTGTTTTGTTGGCTGCATCTCTACTACGACTACATTCCTTTTATTTACTACTTATATCGTATTTTTATTGCTGACGACCGTTAATTTGAATCGCTTAAGTGTGTCTTACTATTTTTTTTTTTGTTGCTTCTCTTACACTTGTACGAGTTGTTGTTGTTGCATAAACGACTAGTAGCTGTGGACATGAAATATGTTTACATACAAATTTGTTCGGTCTTTTATATTGTTTTTTTTTTCTTTTCTTTATATTGTCATTGTCATTGTGACAATATTTATGGTACCCTAATTTATTAAACTTCATCTTTTGGGTTGCATTGTGATTTTGAACCTTAAGTAACAGTCTTGGGAAAACATTTTTTTTTTCTGTCTTTATATGGGTCAAGATTCGTTTTGACTCTTATATATAAAATAATGTTTAGTTGTAGACCATTTTCTGTTTAATTATAATCTCAATTTTATTATTTCCTCTTTATATTTGTTGCCTTGATTTGTGAAAACGAATTTGAAGCCAAAGCTTTTTCTTTGTAATGTAAATTATCAGCAAGCAATGACAATAAAAAATTTGCATCTCTCTCAAGCTTTCCAAGCAACTCAAATATTTATATATTAAAACATAAACACAAAGATTTAACTCTCTTTTTACACACTTTAAAGACAACACATTCGAACGAAATGAATATTATTTGAAAGCTCTGAATCATACCAAGTGGATATATTCAAAATTCATACAATATGATTCGTATTAAAATGTTTTATCGTTAAGAATGGTAAAAATTGGATATTTTTCCCCCCCATATAAAAGAACAACAACAAAACACAAAGCCAGCCGTACTGCTGTGGGAGAGTAGAATGTGAGAGTGAAAAAAAAAGTCCAAAAGCTTCAACAGATCTGTGTGGTTGTTTGTTGTTGCTCTTTCTTTCCTATCTTCTCGGACAAACTCGATCAGTGTTGCTGAGGCAAAACAAAATAAAAGGTGTCTCAATAAAAGTGCACATTTTTATTTCATTGCATTATACATCATTTTTGAAAGTTCGATTCTTAAAGTTTTTTTCTGTTGCCATATTAAACAGGCCAATCTAGAGATCAACACTGCGTGCTTTGGTTTTGTTTTAAATGTCAAACAATTATTTTATTGACACTTTTTTACTAAAAAAAATAATTACATGCAATAATTACAAAATAATTACAATAATTACAAGTATGCAGAATTTAAAAATGGAAACAATATTGAAGATAAAAGTTATTTAAAACGTAAAAATTATTGCATAGACAATTTGCTTACCAAAAAAAAAATTGCTTTTAAAGTGAACTCCATTTTGAGTGATCATGTCCATCTTCTTGTAGAGTTGTAATAAAATGCTTACGTTTCGTTGTCTTAAAAATTTGTGAACATTGATATTCACTTAATTTTCATTTTATGTGCAAAAAATTGCGTTGCGATTTTTTGCGATTTTCGAATAATCTCTATATTTCTCGGATAACTTTCATATGGCGATTCGCTGTTATAATTCATATTTGGAAATATGCAGCCAACAAAAATGTGAGGCAGTCAGTTGTGTTTGACTATTTGTTAAAGCATATTGTAAAAATAACTTCTTTACCACCAGACGCGGTACCACCAGATGCAATGGAAAAAAAAATTCCTTTGCATTATCTGGAAAAAATATTATTTTCACTTTTTGTTTTTTCATTGAATAAAATGTAATAAAATTTGTACTGTGTACTGTTTTTTTTTTTTTCAATTGATGTTATGTTTTTTAAAAAGTTTCGGAAGAAATGTACTGTTTTTGTTAGAAAAAATAAACGAGCGTTAGTTTTGATAAATGTATCTAGTTTATTAACAATTGCAAAATATAAAAATGGGAATATATTTATATGACAACTATCCAACTTAAATTAGTGCCTTTCAAACCATTATTTCATGTTGTAAATAAACAATACAGTGAACAGCTCAATAAACTAAAATGCTTATTTATACACACATTGTAAAACTAATGAAAAACGTAATTCTAGTTAATTAAATATCAATATATTTTGCATTTAAGTTGCTACAAACTTTTTCAGCTTATCTCAAACTTGTATTTTTGAGCTTAGATAAAATTATCTAAGAGCTTTTGTATAAAATTCTAGTCTTCCCTTCCCGCTTCATTATACTCTAGGGAAACTATAAAAACTTTTTGATGCTTTTAGTTTAATCGATATATAAGTATTGCGTATGTATTAAAAAGAAACAAATGCTAATCTCTATTATTTTCTTTCTCTTTTTAGCGGCGGACGTATGTGGGGCATGTCCCATTCACTGCCATCTGGAATGGTTTGTACACGCTTATTTAACTTTGCTAAAACATTTTTCTTTTTTTTTTGATTACAAACAAAAACTAAATCCAAAAATCTACAAATACAGAGTTAAAGTTTCTTTTTTGAATTAATTTTTGCATTGAATTTTTGGCATTTTTATCATGAATAATATTTTATTATACTTTAATTACTGAATTATTTCAAAGAAAAGAATTTCCATTAACTCTGGGGCACGCACACGCTTTTCTATATAACGATGATACGAAGATGAACAATAATTTTTTTTTTTAAATAGAACAAAAGCAGTTAAAATATTTATAAAATTAAAGATTAAATACAACACAAAAATACAACAACATCATTTCACATACTACATTTTACATAACAATAAAAAACCAACAAAATTTAATCAAAGAGTTCTATAAAAAAAAACAAAAAAAAATATTGTAAAAACAAAAAACACAAAAACACACGAAAAAGTTGATTACACAATTATACCAAATTTAAAATATGTAGTAGTTAAAGGTCAAATATTGATTCGGTAACTGACAATATAAAAGAGATGCAGCTCCAATTACTGCGCGCGATGGCGAATCGACTTATTTGGATTCCCCTCTATGCTACGTTCTACAGCAGTGCTCGACATCTCGTGGCAGCGTCGGTAAAGAGCTTTCTCTGCCGCCACACGCATTTAAGCACACTTACGCCAGTGTTGCCATTTTGGATACAATTGTACTTTTTTCAGTACACTCAACTTCTGAAAAGTACGTTAGTACACTCGAACCATTTTCAGTACTATTTGATCAACACCTCAGAGGAAGCTTTTAAAAAATAGTATACCAGATTCTAAAGTTGTACAAAATTTTTGTATTAAAGGCCTGTTTCCAGCTCTCAAGTAAAGCATAATTTTCATATAAAAAAACTGAAAAGTAATCAAAAGGAAATTTTCTTTTTTAAAAATGTCTTAAAAGTGAATCTAGCTCGGAAGAAAAAATATTTTTATACTCCTTTTTTTCGATGAAAAACGAACACGGAAATATTGTGAATATCAAGAAATATATGCTAGTCACATTGTTTCTAAAAGTAAATTTTGTGAGAAACAATGTGCTTGTAACAATCTTTATTATAGAAAACGTTGTTATTGCAGTCTGATGCAAATTTTGATCGAGAATATGTAATGTTTTGCTAAAACATGTTGCGAAAATTCTCACATTGGGTCAAATCCTTTCGAGATATGCTTAAAATAAAAATAGATCAAATCACTAAGTTACACAAAATTAATTTTTAATCCTCCTCTAATTAATTCATTCTCCACTGGAAAGACCCAAAATTTTTTTAATAGATAATGCCAAATATATAAAAAAAAGATACTGAATGGAAACTATGCTGCAAGTGAAACACTTCGGTAAGCATAAAGTAAGTTGATTTTTAAGAAAGTTACCGTAAAATTACATTGGTAAAGGCTTTGCGACTTTTGATCCACACTTTTCGATCCACAACCGAAGACTGTCTCAAGAAGTGCAAGAAATTGCAACAGTAAAAACTGAAAATAACGTTTAATGCTTGGTTTAAATCACCCAAAGGCAATAATCAGTAACAAGAAACAGTTATATTTTCTTCACATTGTTTCTTCAAGTAAATTTGGTTACTTGAAAGTTACAATATGGTTACCAACAACTTCATATGCCTATTCAACAATTTTTTTTGGGTTTGCTGGGATGACCAGAGGTGCAGAATTATAGCGGCATATTTGGCGGTCGAAAGAGAAAACAAGTCAACCAGTTTAGACATAGGCAATGTAGCCATAGACCATACCTCAAAATATCTATTTAATTTCTACTATGCCTAACTGCTGTATACACACGTTGACCTTCACGAAAAACAATGGAGTTCTTAGACCACTCAAGTACAGGAAAAGTATACGCAAAAAAATATTCGGTGTTATAACCATTTTCAGCAAACGGACGATTGCTCATAAGAAAACTATCAGTACCACGTTTCGGGCTTTGTAATAGAAGGATACTGGGGCAACTACTGTCGGGCAGTACCAAAGTCGATTTGTGGTAAAAGGATATGCAACATTTGATCTATCTTTTCCCATCCAAAATACTTAACTCGCCCGTAAGTCAATTGTATTTGTACCCAATATTGAAAAGAGAGTATTCATAAGTTAATCTGGTTATAGAATGCATGAACGTTTCGTTAGGTATATATTTACACAAAGTTTCTTAACGGGCAGACCAAAATTCACCGGAGGCAGAGCAGAGTAGCACATATCCAAACTTCGTAACAAGCGTATCCTGTTGATACGGACTGAAAACCTGATACTGCTAGTTAAGGTTAATCCTATTGCTTAACTGCAAGAGCTTTTGTCCCAGCCAATCCTGATTGGAAGACAGGACAGAGAGATATTTCCCCGCAGCTCAATTTTCCAACGAAATGTTATATATTTCATTCAAATAAAATTATTTTATTTTTGTGTGCTGTCAAAAATTCTTTCTTACTACTTTTTTTATTCAAGAAATATGTAGAACATTTTACTTGACTCATTATTTGAGAGCTGGAAAGAGGCCTTAATAGAAAAAACACAATGAGAACTTTTTCAGGCCCAGCTACCGTCTTTGAAATATCGACCATTTGTAAATCTCAGTATTATCTATGAAAGTACAGACTGTTCTGTTTCGAAAATCTCAAGAAATACTTGAAACAGTTTTAGAAACTTTAAAAAGGAATGCCATTCCTTTAGAGAATATGGTTAGTTTTACTGCAGACAACTGTTGCATATCTTATTAAAATACAAAAATACCAGATGGCTTTAAGACAGGATGTGTCCTAGGGATGCCCTTGTGTACTATTTTAACTTAATAAATTTTGAACGTGAAGGAGAAAATGCCGAACATATTTCATTGTCAACTCAAAATCCTTCTACTAATTATACTTTCTACTTTTATTACATATTTTGAAAATTATCAATGAAGTTAATTTGAAAATGCATTCTGAAAATGCACGAATGCAAATCGTGAAGTCATAGTAGGAATACAGAAGCCATAAATCAGGAATACCGATCATTGCCGTAATGTGAAAAATTACAGATGTTAAAAATGCATTTGATGAGCTCTTGTTAGGAACAAGTTTTTAGGATTGCTGAAGAATTCATGTTAAAACGTGTTCAAGTTGGAACTTTTTCTTAAGTTAAAACAAAATTGAGAAATCGTTTACAAGCTAAAACTGGCTCAGCTTTTATTTAAATCCGAATTTTATAATATGCAAATATTCGGAAACTTGCAAAAAAAAAAAATGTTTGTAAAATAACAAAAACGAGCATGTATAAAACTAGTAAGGATGGAGCTTCGGCAGGGTACCGAAGCTAAAATACCCCCCCGCTGCCATGTCGAAGTATATTCGAAGTCTTTAGCTACGACATACACGATGACATTCAGTTTTATATATTAACGAAAGTTTTCCAATTTTGATGACGTACTTTGTATGGGAGGTAGGCGTGGTTTTGATCCGATTTTGACATTTGTCATAGAGCTGGTTAATGTTATACATCAAAGCTAATGTGCAAAATTTCAAGACAATACTTTAATTTTTGTGGATTTTTAAGAGATTTTACGTTTAAAATAAAGCCAACTTGCATGGGAAGTAGGCGTGGTTTTCATCCGATTTTGCCATATATCATAGAGATGGCTTATATTAAATATCAAAGTTTATGTGCAAAATTTCAAGACATTTCTATAATTTTTGTGGATTTTTAAAAGATTTTACATTTAAAATAAAGACACTTTGTATGGGAAGTAGGCGTGGTTTTCATCCGATTTTTCCAAATTTCACAGCCAGGATTAAAATTGAAGATCAAAGCTTACGTGCCAAATTTCAAGGCATTTCTTTGATTTTTGTGGATTTTAAAAACATTTTACGGTTAATATAAAGTCACTTTGTATGGGAGGTAGGCGTGGTTTTCATCCGATTTGGCATATTTTCTAACTTGATCTTCCTTTTTTAAAAAGAAACTTATAATTTCATCGCGATATCTTCAAAATAACGGCTGTAATCGTGTCGACAGACGGACAGACAGACGGACACACGTAAATCGACTCAGGAGATAATGTTGATCAAAAATATATATATTTTTCTGTACCTGCCACGCCTCCTTCATGGCGTTACAAACGGAACGACAAAGTTAATATACCCCTTACGCAGTACGCGTTGGGGTATAAAAATGTAAGATCAGTAATGTTAATAAGATTTTAAATTTGAAAATAATCCTTGAATGATAATTTTAAAGTTTTCGATACGCTTGGTTCGAAAATCAAAAAGCAAATGCCATCACTGATGTACTATACTAGAGCTTTCAGTGTGGTTTGAAAATTCATGAGTGATCGATGTACATTTTCTCCACTCGTATTGAAAAGCACGTACACTGCCATTTTTATTTGAAAGCTTTACGCTGCGCAACACACTTTTTTTAACAGTGCAAAATTTACAGAAAGCTTAAATGTATGCACATAAAGGCCACAGTTTGCGGTTCTGTAAGAATGCCAACCACTGTTATACAGCAGCAATTGTTACTTTGGTGCGCACTATATGACGTTGCATACTAAAAGGGCTGAAAAGTCCCGTAATTTTTGAATGGCGCCACTAAAAAGTGAACACGACTCATTTCGAGAGGCTTTGTCCATTCGATTACAAGCGACAGTCATTTAAGTGACGTTAAAAAAAAAATTAAAAACTGGAATATCGCATCTTGATCAAACATTGTTTTTTGATGAGCAAAACTTTTGAACAATCATTGAAATGTGTGCAGAAATGTTTTCCCACATCTGCCCCCTTTGAGAACAAAAGTTTATCGATGGTTTAGTGAATTTGAAATGGGTCGTACGAAAGTCGACCAAAGCGGTCAAAAGACCAACGCTCGGCCGATAAGGTTATGGCCTTCTCCGTTTTTTGGGATGCGCCTGGCATAATCTTCATCGATTACCTGCAGAAGGGAAGAACAGTCACAGGAGAGTATTATGCAGCGTTATTGGAAAAACTGAACGACGAAATTAAGGAAAAACGGCCTATGGTGAAGAAAAAAGTTCTGTGCCATCACGATAACGCACCGTCACACAAGCCCTTGAAAGCGAAGGCCAATTTGTACCAATTTTGCTGACCGAGCGTATTCTCCAGCAACTATTATCTGTTATCAAACATCAAGCGTTAGCTCCAGGGAAAGAGATTCAGATTGAATGAGAAAGTCATCCCGAAAATCGAGGTGTATTTTGAAAGCTAAGATACTTCGTACTACAGAAAAATCATCGAAATATTGGAAAATCGCTACATACCAAGTGCATCGCCACCGAAGGCAACTATGTTGTGGAATAAATATAACTTTGCCCAAAAAACGCTTGTTTTCGTTAAAAATCCCAAGACTTTCCCCTTGTTATTTAGAGTAAACGCGATGCGAAAACAATCCATAGTTAATCGAATTAGTCGCTCCACGACAACATTCCCGAACTGAATCACAATTTTCGGAAAATTAGCAAGCTTTGTTCTGCCCTTCATGACAGAATGGCAAACCATATTAAGCACAAATGACAATAGCATTGCCAGATCTAACCAGTTTATGCCAGTTAATCACTTACGAAAAAGTGAAAAATTAACAAGTCGAAAAATGGAACCAGTTTTGTAAAAATTTAAAATTAAAAATTAAAAATTTAAATTGAAATTATTAAAACGGCGTACAAAAGAATTATTTTTATATACGAGACACCCTTTAGAACTTTCATGAGTAACGATTGCGTGAAATTTTTTTCTTAGAAGGAAGTCACCCTCTTTTCTAAACATTCAGACCACAAAGCTTTAAATTATTTCTAAAAACATATTAGCTAAAAAGTAATGAGAATCCAAATAAAGACAATAGTTTTTGTGACACTACTGAGCCATATAATAAGCTTTCAATGTCAGAAATTAATTTACAGGCGACAACTACCGACACAAGCGCCCAACCCAACACCACGCATCATAATTTAGAGTGCATTTGCACCTGCTTTGTGTCTATGCGTATGTGTTACTTTTCCCCTCTTCTTGCTTAACACACTACAGCTAGTTCATTAAAGCCACTTAAGAACAACCTTAACATCTTCAAATCCCACCCACATTAAAACGTAGCCCAAGTGCTAGTCTAAGTTTAGCGCCGTAATAACAACAAATTGTTGTTTTCTTTTTGTATTTTTTTGTTTTTTTTTTTCTACACACAGTTTATTCACTTTTTACATTTTGTTACGAGACGTTGTCATCGTCTATTGCCACTGTTTTTTTTTTTTTTATTTTTTAGCCAGTTCACGTTGGTTATTGGAACATTGAGTTTTTTTTTTTTTTTGTTTCAACTAAAAGTTTGAATGTGCTACACGCGCTTAATCACAAGCACACATATAAATAAACATGTACAACTAAAGTAAAAATGTATATGTTTAGTTGTAAGGTATGCATGGTAGTTAGGGTTTTTTTTCACTACTTTGTGTGTTAGTGTTGCTGTTGTGTGCTATTTTTCTTCATATGTTGTTAAAACTTTTAAGCTTTGTTAAAAACTTTTTGAAATACAGCAACAGCTTAACGCCTTCGCCCACCTTCAAACACTATTTGCGCCATGCACCTGTTATATGTCTATATGTAAGTGTTCTATAAACATGACTAAGCTTTGCAAATTTTTTATTAAGCTGTTGCGGAGAACAACTTGTCTGTGGCAGCTTCAATTGTTTATTGCTCATTTGTGACATTTTTTATTGTGATGACAAAATTAAATGTAATTTTGTGTTTTTTTTTTATAGCACCAAAGACTATAATTTAAATAGTTAAGGATTATATTATTTTGTTGCAAAATCAGTTGTCCAGTTGAAAATTATTATTCATTTATTGTTCATTAATGACTTACAGCTCTATACAGTAGTCACAATTGAAACAACTTTCCTAGTCTGAGTACTTTGAAAAAGTTAACAGCTCTATACAGAAGTCACAATTGAAACAAATTCTCTATTCTTTTGAGTACTTTGAAAAAGCTCTCTCTGTATCAATAGTGTGGGAAATATTGAGGAGCAGCCAAGGCTGTAGTTATGCTAGGCAAACAGGTTTGGTAAGCTTTTTTTGTTGTTAGTGCTTTTCCCAAAAAAATTAGAAATAAGCTTTTTTCGTGCTCTAAAGCACTAACAACAAAAAGATCACCAAACATGTTTGCTTAGCATAAGCTTGTCACAAGCCAGGCCCGCAGCCAAGAGAGCTTTAGGGTTCAAACCCCCCTTCCCCCTCCCCAGTAGGGTCCTGAAAGTATGAAGAAATAATACAAATTAAACTATTAAAATCAAAACGTGATCGTTGTTTTTTAAGAAAAACTGAGTTAATGCTGTAAATTTACTTGAAGATGCAAAAGTTTCAACACAAATTTAAAAAACTTTGCTTAATCAATGATTTTTTTTTTGTTTGCCAAATGAAAGATTAAATTTTCTTTTAAAAGTCATAATCAAAATATTTGAATTTTACTGCAAGAAGTTTGTATATTCAAGAACCGTTTTCTATTATTGATTTTCATGCTCAAAATTTACTGATATTCGAAAAAGTATATATTTATTTGAAATTATACCCCGAACGAATATAAATTTTAATAAATTGTAGAAAATTAGGTTGACATTTTTTATGCAATATCTAAATGCTTATTGTATCAAAAACCTTTGTGAAAGCTTTCGTTTGAAGGAGTTTTTTTTTCGAAATTATGAAAAGCTGTACTGCTAAAATGCAAAATATACACGGACCATGAAATTTAACACATTATGGGGTATTCCATGTTAAGCGGATAACTAAAAAATGTCCCTTTCCATTTTGTTGCTTTCTTGGTATATAAGACAACTAAATTCACCAGCTTGGCACACAAATTTAGCCTAGTGCGAAGTCTTTTTCACATTACAAACTTCGGAAATCACCTCTAATCTAAATGTACTTACTTTTTTAAAAAAAAAAATTTCTCAATAAAAAATTATTTTTAAACATTTCAATTTCAAACAGTCCAATATTATGAGGAATTTTAATGATTTTTTTAAGCATGTTAACAAATTTTCATATGAAAAATTAACTATTACATTTTTTTTAAATTCGACATCTTATTTTTATTATGTTGAAAATTTATAAAGCAATTTCGAACTTCAAAAGATTTTATTTTAATTTTTTCAAATTTTTTAATTTGCAAATAGCTTGAATTTAAATCCACGACTGAACAAATTTTTAAATATAAAAAAAAAAGTTACTATTTAATTCTTTTTAAATAATTTAAACAACTAAGCAATGGTTTTTTAAAAAAATAAGTCTTATTTTGATGTGATAACTCTAATAAGATATTGGTTCTGTGCAAAAACCAGTTTTCGAATTGCGATTTTCATCTAAAAAAATCTAAAATTTAAATATGACATCAGAAACGATTCCTATGCTCAAAAATTTTTTTTGAAAAAAGATTATATTGGGTATGATTATGTCAGTCATGATATCAACTTTTTATGAGAAAATGTATAGTCCAATTTATTAAATTAAAATATTTTTTTTTTTTTATTATACTTTAAATTCTCGAAATCGTTTACGAGAAAAGTAATATTTTGGCCTCTTACGATAACTCAAACTAGGCTTCACACAGATTCTAATACTTGTAACAGTACGTTCAAAAAGTCCATAGGATGACACACAGATGGCGTTACTAAATTTTTTCCGTATGTTTTTTATTTAGTACCAACCTTCAAATGATACGTATAAAAATTTGACAACAATCTGACAATTGATGCGTGAGAACAAAAATGTAAAAAAGTGAATTTCGAGTTATGATAAAGCATTACTTTTTCATAAAAAAAAAATACAGTGGAAACCAAACAATGGCATGATAAACATTATCCGAACTCTGCTCCATCGAGACAAATGGTAGAAAAGTGGATTGCTGAATTTAAACGGGGTCGTACCAGCACAAATGATGCAGAGCGCAGTGGACGCCCAAATCAGACTGTTATTCCATTTGAAGGAAATTGAAGGTGCACGAGCTAGCTGACATTGTAATGATATTTGAATTTGGGTATGCGAAAGCTCTGTGCAAAGTGTGTGCCAAGTGTGTGCCGCGTGAGCTCACAGTCGAACAAAAACAAAAACGAATTGATGCTTCAGAGCAGTGTTTGGCGCTGGTAAACTGCAATAAAATCTAATTCTATCGTCGATGTGTGGCAATGGATGAAACATAGCTTCACTATTACACACCAGAATCCAAAAGACAGTCAGCTGAGTGGACAGCAGTCGACGAACCGAATCCAAAGCGAGCAAAGACCCAACAGTCGGCTTGTAAGGTGATGGCGTCTGTATTTTGGGATGCGAAAGCAATACTAATCATCGACTATCTCCAAAAAAGAACCACCATCAACAGCGACTATTACTGTGCACTTTTGGATCGATTGAAGGCTGAAATCGCCAAGAAACGGCCACATTTGCAAAAGATAAAAAAAGTGTTGTTTTACCCAGACAATGCACCGTGTCACAAATCGATGAAAACGATGGCAAAATTTAATGAATTGGGCTTCGAATTGCTTACCCACCCACCGTATTCTCCAGATTTAGCGCCCAGTGACTTTTTCCTGTTTTCAAATCTCAAGAGAATTCTTGCTGGAAAGAAATTCAAGTCCAATGATGAAGTAATCGCTGAAACTGAGGCCTATTTTCACGAGAAAGAGAAATCGTACTATAAAAGTGGTATCGAAAAGTTGGAAAATCGCTATACTCGTTGTATCGATCTCGAAGGCAACTATGTTGAATAATATAATCGAGTTTTATCAAAATTTTGTTTATTTTTCTTACTTATCCTACGGACTTATTGAGTGACCTGTTGCACAAACTAGGGCTTAATAGAGGCGTAAGATTGCCAAAAAGAAACCAAATCTAAAGACTATATTTTGTTTTTATGTGAAAAGTCCTCCCGTTTATGTGAAATGTGCCATAAAAGTTGTGTATTAAGGTCCAACCGTTGAACTTATTAAAAGAAGTTTTAATTTTTCATGGTTCATTTTAAATTTTATTTTAATAAACTGCTAGAAATTTTTACCTCTAAAACTATTATTGTGGTATAAGTGAAATTTTTTGATAGAAAACTTTACTTTTTGTGTCAATTTTGTCAAAAGACAATTAAAAATTTTCAATTTGGACTATTTCTTAAAAAATTAGAGGCAAAAAACTTAGAACCCAAAATGAATTTT
Source organism: Coremacera marginata (assembly GCA_914767935.1). Classification (NCBI taxonomy): domain Eukaryota; kingdom Metazoa; phylum Arthropoda; class Insecta; order Diptera; family Sciomyzidae; genus Coremacera; species Coremacera marginata. The sequence goes on along the minus strand of OU612046.1, from coordinate 160,196,834 downwards.
ATAAAAAAATTCAATAAACTTTTGTCATCTCTCTTTTAGGGTCTTTTAAAAAACAGGCACATTCACGAATAATCTTAAGAGAACTCGGTTTTGCTTGAAAATTTTCATAACCTTGCTTTGAATTTAATATTTTTAAATACCAGTAGTATCTACTTATCCGGGTGGCAGCGGAGATAAATAGAAACGTACCTCAAAAATAAAATTTTTTTCTTTGGAAATGAAATATTTTTTTTTTTTTAAATTTTGTTTAGAAACATTTATTCATTTATTTCTTGCGTACAATTACCTACTTTTCTTCCCGTCGCTTTAAAAGTGATGAGCAAAAAAAACGGTCCACAACTTTCAAAACTCTTCAGGGATATCATTTTTCTCCCGTGCCTTTCAAAAGTGCTGACAAAAAAAAAACGGCTCTCAACTCATTTTAACATTTTGGAGTACCCTTTCCTTCCATTGTTTTTAACGCTCCGTGTGCACACTGGGTTCCACTAAACCCCAATAACAACAATTTCTTCTTCATTCTTGTTTTTCGTTATTGGAATAAATAGTGTAAAATTATATAAAAAAAAAATTGGAATTTCTTTTTGTTTGTATTTTTTGGATAAAATAAAGTCCAAAAACTATGTGTGCACACGGAGCGTTAAAAGTGGTTAAAAGGGTTAAAAGTGGTGACAAAAAATAAAGTCCCATTCTACATACTAAAAATACCCAACACCAAAATTTCATATTTATACCTTTACTTTCATACATCGTGCCCCAAAAAAAAAAAAAAAACGTCCCAAAAATAGTACAAAAATTTCTTCTGGTGCAAGTCCTCTGCTACTTATAGTTTTTTTTGTTAACCCCCGCTGTCTGTCCCCTTTAGGTACAAACCTGGCTACGTGCATGATTTGACGGCAGCGTATAATAAACATGCATAAATTTACGCTTGCAGTATTGAACAGCTGACAAAAACTTTTCACCTAGATGTGGGGAGTTCAGAAAGCTTTTCGCTTAAGACAACTTTAACAGAATACGAATCAGACCAAATCAAAATTATCACAAATAAAGCTTACATTGTATAAAATAAAAAAATGTATACAAAACACTCTTTACACTACACCACAAAACAAACAGACGGCTTTTACATAGTTAAATAAGAATAACTAAAACGTATTAAAATCAACTTTTTTGTGTGCCCCGTGTGCGTTTTATTAAATTTTAAATTTTATACAAATATTTAATATTATTCTAAAACTAAACTTCATGATTATTTTATTAAGCTTGATTAAAAAAAAAAAACTTGAGAATGTCGAATGTGAAACGTTTTTGAGTTGAATTTTAAAATATTTCATGCATTTTATTCCTAAGCATTTCATTAATTTTTCTTTTCCAAACATTTTATATCATAAGATTTGACTTTATTTTTTCTTTTCATTTTATTTAATTAACATTGTTGTTGTAATTGTTGTTGCTGTTTAACAATATTTTTCCTGAGAATGTTTTTTGTCCAAATTTTTCTTTTAACATTTTTTTTATAAATATGTACATTTCTTATATGAATAAGTTTTAATTTCAACAATGAATTTTGAAAAGTTTACAATATCTATGAATTTTGTGAATCTTTTGCTTATTGTTTGGAAAAAAAAAATAATTACATCATAATAAAAAACTTGATTTTTAAAGTTTATAAAGTTCACTCCTTGTTCGAGAATGTATCCGTTCGTTCTGATTGATTGATTGATTGCATTTGAGCATTATTTTTTGGCCATGTCAATTTTAAAAAACCGTTTAAATATTTCGTATATTAAAATAATAATAAAAATTTATGCAAATTTTAACTAACGTTAAAACAGAATAAAACAAAACAAAAAAAAAAAAAGAACCAAAAGAACAAGTTCTTCAAATTCTCTCTTATATGAAAAGCAAAAGCGCCACCAATGTTCAAAATTCTTTGAATTGAAATTTCAGTCACGTTATGCGTTCTCACCACAGGACACAGACTTCACATCGTCCTATCCGACTTCATCTATAAACACGCGTCGTGTGTACAATGATTTTCGTGCCGGAGGCGGTGGTAGTGCCATGGGTTCCATGGGCAATATGGCTGCCAGTACAAATTCATTAACCGGCTTTGGTGGCGGTGGCGGCGGCGGTGGTGGTGGTGATGGCTCTGATTTTGGCAGTGGTGGTGGTGGCGGCATTACAAGCGGTGGAGGTGGTGGCGGCGGCGGAGGCGGCGTAAATGGAACCAATCTAATTGTCAATTATCTGCCACAAGATATGACAGATCGTGAATTATATGCGTTGTTTAGAACAATCGGTCCTATCAACACATGTAGAATAATGAGAGATTTTAAGGTGAGCGAGCGTTATGAAGTGATATTAAGTGGGTATTCCTGACGTGAGTCGCCCAACCAGAGTTAGAGTAATAAAGAGAAAAAAGTGCATAAAAGCAAAATGAACTGGAAAGTTCTGTGTCACATAAGTATTTAGTTGTTTAAAGACAATAATGGTCATTTCTTAAGCGACATTGAACAGACTTTTAAAGCAACAACCATTGGCTGAAAGTAGTCCAAAAAGTATTGGTTACACTTAATCACAAAATTTTTTACACTTAAAAACTAGTTATCAATAAACAACTAATAATCGTGATATTGCGATTAAAAGTCATTGGCCATAACTTGTCAAAAAAGTATTGGTTATATCTAACCATAATATTTTGAGTTTTATAACCAAGAAACTTGTTGCTCTATAGTTGATAATCTTGGCTCTAAGTTGTCTAAACATATTTTGTTTATAACACTTCAAAACCTTGCCAACATAATACTGGTCATCAGTAACCAACAGACATGCGTGACACTAAAAAAAAATGTCATGGGTTATGGCTATAGTTGATAATATTGGCTCTAAGTTGTCTAAACATTTTTTGCTTATAACACTTCAAAACTTTGCCAACAAAATACTGGTCATCAGTAACCAACAGACATGCGTGACACTAAAAACACTGTTTTTTTAATACATTTTTTTACCCTAACATCATTATTAAAAAAAAGCAACCAACCGTATTTTTTGTGTCATGCAGCTACTGATTATAAGCATGGCATCACGCGAATGTAGCCATCATGTCTGTCACGTTATGTTGACGTCTCAAAACACCATGCATTCGGCTCTGTGTCTTCTTCTTCTTCTTCATGATTTTGTTGTTGTTGAGTGCATGACAGGCTGTTGCTGCAGCAACGTCTACAAAGTTGCTGCTGTTCTTAAAGTTGCCGCGCTTCGTTTCATTTTTAACACTTTGTGTTGCTCTGTTGCTATTTTTTACTTTTTTTTTGTCCCTAATGTCTGCGCTTACAACTGTCCAACTGTCTTATTTGATGACATATTTTGCGCAATATGAAAAAAATATTTCCATGTCTTGTTTCTCTATAGTATCCTTTTGTTATTATTTATTAAATTATTCTTTTGTATATTTAACGAAAAAAAAAAAAAACATAAAACAAATCAAACAACGAAACAACTACAACTTAACACTACATCACGGCCATGCAGACTGGATACAGTTTTGGTTACGCTTTCGTTGACTTCGCTTCTGATTTGGACTCACAACGTGCGATAAAAAGCTTAAATGGCATCACTGTGCGGAATAAGCGTATAAAGGTGAGTAAAATTTTTATTAAATTTTTTCATATTTAATTTTAAGTATTTTCAATGAAATATTTTAACTTCTCCAATGCAACTAGTTTAAAAACTAGTTTTTTTTTTTTAAATTACAACACAAAATAATCATCCTTTTTCAAAAAATATGCGTAAGCGCACTTAGAAAGCTTTTTTTATGGCGCTTATTGTCGGCGCCTACTTTTTTTGTGTGCGCACATAGAAAACTTATGCGTCGAGAAAAAGCTCGACTGCAAAAATTATTAATAAAATGTCATCAGAGGAAAGCCTCTATCTTTACGAAAATAGCGTGTATAAACTTTTGAGAACAAAGAAAAGTATGCATAAAACAAATCGCGGTAGAAAATATTATGGTAAATACTAAACCTCTGCACGAATTAACTCGTTTCTACTACAACAATTGTGCATTCGGTGTCGAATTCAGTAGTTTACATAACTAAAGGATCCGCCATCTAACGTTTTTTTTTTTCAACTAGTGCTTATTTCGTGAATGGTAACACTTAGCACATGTCTGATTTGACAGATAATTAGTTTTATCCTTCCGCTGAACGAATATGGTTGTGTATTCTTCGAATATGCTTCGCTGAGTGGGCCTGCGATCGACTTACAGAAGATGCCGATTTTGCCAAAAAAATCATCTTTTCAGATGAAGCTCATTTTGATCTTGGCGGGTATGTAAACAAGCAAAATTGTCGCATTTGGGGCACAGAAAACCCGCACGCATACATTGAAAAGCCGGTGCACCCAAAACGAGTCACTGTTTGGTGCGTATTTTGGTCCAGAGGCGTAATTGGGCCATTTTTCTTCGAAAATGAGCAAGGAGTGGCCGTTACAGTCAATGGTCATCGTTATCGGGAAATGTTGAACGAATTTTTGTTCACAAAAATTGAAGAGGAGGATATTGGCAACATTTGGTTTCAACAGGACGGCGCTACGTGCCACACAGCCGAAGCAACACTCGATGTTTTGCGCCCTGTTTTTGAAGATCGCATTATCAGCCGCAGAGCTGATGTCGTTTGGCCACCTCGGAGCTGTGATTTGACACCGTTGGACTATTATTTGTGGGGTGCCCTCAAAGATAAGTGTTACGCCGACAAGCCAGAGACAATGACGCTCTAAAGGACAATATTCGTGAAGCCATTGGTGAAATACAGCTGCACACAATCGATTGTGTGTGCTTAAAAATTGGACCGATCGTGTAGGCTATTGCATGGCCAGCCGAGGCAGCCATTTGAAAGAAATTATTTTCCATTATTAACCGGAAGGATTGTACATTCAAATAAAAAAAGAAATTTGAGAAAATAGTCAGTTCTCCCATTCCATTATTAACCGGAAGGATTGTACATTCAAATAAAAAAAGAAATTTGAGAAAATATTCAGTAGTTTTTTTTTGAATTTTCAAAAAAAAAAGTTCGCCAAAGGTCCGCCAAGACCCTTTATAACAGCGAGTGAAATTAACACCATAGCCATAAATAGTCTTAAACCGACTTTCAAGACATTCGTTTGGAAACGATTGTTATGTTTGAGTCGTTCGAACGACGACTAGCCGGTAGCATTCGTCGGACAAACGAATCTAAACCAAACATAACAGAATGAAGGATTTGTAAACGATTAATGCTGCATAAAGATTTTAAGATTTTAAAAATTGGAAATTGGAATTGTACATGCGTTGGCAGAATTAGACGGTCGCAATTGAGACTGTCAGAATTTTAAAATTCAAGATGGTTAATGGTGCTGCCACCTACAATTTTTTATTTTGACGGATTCGGTGCTGGAGCAAACACTAGGTAAAAATGGGTCGCTGAATCCTAATTCGTTGCCAGATTTCCAAAATTGTGTTATTTTTTTTTTTTTAACAGTATTGCTACCTACCAAAATGTATTTTCAAGAGTTTTAAACATCATTTAACAGTATAAAGGGTCGCTGACTTCGAATCTGATATCAGAATATATGTATAATGTCAAAATCAGCCGATTTTTAGGCTGCTTGGTGTTTATTGTGGCGGCGTAGTTGCTGCTGCTGTTTTTGCTCGACAGCGCGGTTATTGTTCAAAGTTGTGGTGTCTTCCTGTGGCTTTGCACAATAAAATTAGCGAACAATCACAGATTTCTTAAAAAAAATAAATTGTGTTATTAAACGCCTTATTAAAAAATATGCAATGTCAAAGTAAAAAAAAATTTTATCATATTTTCAAGTCAACTTTTAAGTTGCGAGTGGCACTTTCTTAACAGAAAAAATATTGGTAAAAACTTTTACATTGAGAATATTAGTACTCCAAACTATGATTCTGCATATTTATTATTACAAATGTATGGCTTTTTTTCGTTAGCGACTGTGCGACAGTTCTTCGTGAAGTGTGGCTTCGACTGTTAAATTTTACTTTAGACAACAATAGCTGACTATCGACTGCGATCGTTTTTCAGCTAATACAAACGCTGCGTGTTAGGTGGCAACACTATTAACCATGAATAGTGATTCCATGAATTGATTTTTAAAATTGTGACATCAGATTCGAAGTCAGCGACACCCCTAAGCACTGTTAAACCATGTTAAAAACTCTTGAAAATACATTTTAGTAGACGGCAACACTATTATAAAAAAATTACACAATTTTGGAAATGTGGCAACGAATTCGGATTCAGCGACCCATTTTTGTCTATTGATTACTCCAGCACCGAAATTCGTCAAAATAAAAAATTTTAGGTGTCAACACCATTAACCATCTTGGATTTTAAAATTCTGACGGTCTAAATTGCGACCGTCTAATTCTGTCACCGCATGTACAATTCCAATTTCCAATTTTTAAAATTTTAAACCCAATTTATGCACCGAATGTTATCTTGTTGTGCACATAACATTCGACTCATATATTTTTGCTGCATTCATTTTTTACAAATCCTTCATTTCCTTTATTCTGTTATGTTTGGTTTAGATTCGTTTGCCTAACGAATGCTACCGGCTATGTTATGTTTGTGTCGTTCGGAACAATCACTCGTTTCCAAACGAATGTGTTGAAAGTCGTTTTAAGACTACCCGTGCAGAGGTTTAGTAAATACCATACACTATTTCTGCGGCTTAAAACTGATTCGAAGAAATTTTTTGAACACCTTGTGACGAACCTTTTTGTCGAGGTATCACTCGTCGGTGTCCAGGGTTCGTTCACAAAAATTTATTACACAACGTTTAAATTTAATTCCGATTTTATTCTTATAAAATAGAAAGTTTAAAGTTAAATTGAATTCATTGTATCATGTATCACAAAACCAAAAGCCGTCTCACGCTGTCTGCAAACAAGTGAGACAAAAAATCGTTCACTGCCTTATGCAAAACAATGATCATTAATGAAACGTTTGCTTTTCGTTTTCTTTAATGACACATTAGCAAAAATTACGTTAGCTCTCTCTTCCACTGAAAGGTTGCGTGTTTCGTTCGGCCTCACTAACAATTCGAATAAAAAATATCGACTTTGTATCACTCTCTGAGAGATCGGTTCGGATATCGTTTCGTTTATTTTCGTTCTCTGCTTGCTGCTCTAAAAAATCGAGTGAAAAGCAAGAATAAGAGAAGGAAGATGCATTTCAGAGAGGCAGACTGCCGTAACTGTCTACATGAATTTCACAGCTCGTAGAAAATCTGAAAGCGATGAGAAAGCTTTAATTGGAAAAATGTAAACAAAAAAGTGTTTTGTATTGATTTTGACAATTTTGGCTATGAGAAAGAGAGTGCAGTCCGAAATACATCTACCTTCTTTTATTCTACCATGCATGAGACTCATTGTTTTTATTTTACAACAGTATGCAGTTATGCTGGAAAAGAATCACTACCCATTTTATTCGCGATATTATGACTGAGGATGTGCTCTATCATTCGAGGGCATTTGCTTATATTTAAAATATTGAATAAATATATTAATTAAAGAATAATATAAAGAAAAAGTATTTAAATGTAAAGCAGCGAGTGCCTTTAATTCAAAGAAATTATTTGCACCAAAACTGCTTAAAAGTGGCCCTGATTCGAATGATTCATAGGTCACCACCCAGTTCCCTCAGGAAGATTCTTAAGTGTTTCTTCTTTATGCCTCTCAGTTATTAATGCTTTTTTGTGCCATTTTTCTTTTCCGACACAAGGTCAAGTGTGCTTGTGGGTTTCTTACTCAAGACGCCCAAGTACACGCAAACACACACAGACATACACATACAATAAAAACTTTAGCTAGCTCATAACAAATCCAGCACACAAACTTAAGTACTCGCAAGCAATTCTAACACTTCCGTTTCCTGTGGTACACCAACGCAATTACCAGAACCAGCTCCAGCACCGCGTACATCACAAAACACATTCCCACAAACACACACATGCACGCACAAATACGACTTGAATTTAAGTTCAGTTGAGTTTAAATTAAGTTGTTGCTAGAGCTAAACACGAAACCAGCGCTAATCGATGTGGGTGGGGTTGTGAATGGGTGAGTTAGTGTATGTGTGTGTCTGCTGGCGTCTACAAACTGAAGCGTGACATCTACCCAATTAGTATAGCATAGGTTGTAGTGGTATGAGTTGTATTGAATTGAAGTGGAAATTGGTATGAGTCCTTGAAAGAAAAACCCAAACTAGATTTAATAGTTTATCAAAATGAAAAAAAAAAAAAATACTGCGAAGAGCAAAAGTACAAAGTAAAAATAATTTGCAGTTGTGAAAAAGTTGATTTACTATTTTTAGTATAGAAAAAAATATATAAACAAGAAGTTTGTTTGTATTTCATATACTTTCGGAGTAACTTTGTGCGGTTGGCGATTTTATATTAATTCTCTCAACATTTGCAGGTTGCGCTACCACTCTCAAGAGTCTCTAGTAGAAATAAAAGAAAAAAAAAAAAAATGTTAAAAAAAGCACAAATGCATGAAGTAACTTTGAAGATTTCTGAAGTTCATGATGCGAGTGACAGCAACATTAACATCAACTGAGAGTTAGAAAATGGAAAAAAAAATTACACATAAAAAGCTGTCGAACGCATAACAGCACACGCGGGATATCCAACAATAACAGCAAAAACTGAAGTAGTAGCATTCCTTAGTTGACGACACGCGTGCCAACAGCAACATTCCGCTACTGCTTCCTTCTTCTACTGCAGCTTCAGACATACACAAAAGGAAAGACAGACAAATGACAGTGTTTTTTACTTAGTTAAACAAAACAAACACAGAAGGACAGAAATAAAAGTTATAAAAATGGGAAGTTGAAAAACAAAAACTCCGATCCAATAACAATGACAACACATTTTATATGACAGACATGTCATTGTGTCAACATTGTCAATGCTCTCGGCATGTCTTCTACTGCACCTTTATCAGCCACAAATTTTTACTTAAATCACTGCTACTCCACCCACTACACCACAAAAGGTTGCTTGTCTAAGCAATGACTGGGATTACTTTAACGTCATCATTGAGGTGTCCTGACTGAGTTATTGTTGTTTGATTTTTTGTTTTTTTTTTTTTTTTTATTGGAAACAGTTCAAACGCCATCTTCACATAAAATAAAGTGCGTCATTTTTTTTAAATGAATTTCAACTCAAATGTTGCCTCAGATTATTATCTGACGCTTCAAAAGCAATCATTGAGCAATATTGCTTAACTTTTTTAATATAAAGTTTAATCTTTATATAGCTTCCTACAACTTTACAGACATACTCACTCGTAAATCAAATTTTCTATAAGTAATCCTGCTTTCATTAACCTTCAAAGGTATTTTGTTTCAATGCCACTTTTTTAGTAAAACTGAAATCGATAAATTATGTATTTTCTTGCAGTTTTGCACTTGGCGACATATTAATTAGTAACTAAAAAAAATATTAGAGCAAATAAGTAAAACAATTCGCAAAATCAAATTTCAGACCTGGACTTAGTGTAAAAACCATAAAAAAAAAAACGAAATGGCCATTACAGCCCTTGAAAGGACTTTGACTGAACTTCTTATGATCAATTGTGTTGTGTGTGTTGTGAAATGTTTGAACACAAACGATCGAGAACTGGACCTACCAGCTTTATGCCGATTCCGAACCGCTTATGTTCTCAAGTAGCTTTTCATGACAGTGCTTACTCTCTGAGGTTTGCCATTGTCTGCAGAGAGGTGTCGGCCGAACAGGAAAATTAATTCATTTGAAAAAACTTTCTGTGTCAGATGGGGACTCGAACCTGGGTTCTCTGGAGTATGAGCCACACACTCTACCCAATACGCCAAGGCCGCCACACATGAACATACAAAATGGCGAACAATGTTTGCTTGCGATTGATGTTCGTGGAGTGCACATTGGGCCAGAGGAAATCTCAAAAATCAAGCTTTTCCAAATACTTGAAAATTCACTTGGTTTGAACTTGAAAAAACCAAGCAAAGCAAGCTTCGTATCAAACTAATCAATCGCAAGCTTTACTGCGATAGAGTTTTACTGCTGCGCACAAAAACTTGAAGCGCTTGAAATTTTCGGGAAAATTCTTGAAAAGATTGATATGTTCGGCAAAAGCTTAGAAGCTTGCAAGTATCCAAATAGTTCAAATTGGGAAAGCTTGTTGTCTTGGGGGTCGCTGATTGCGATTCTGATGTCAGAATATAAAAAGTTGTTTGGACACTAGGGTGGACCATTACCATACTTTTTTGTGATTTTGACAGATTTTGCCATTTTTTGCAATCTAAGTCGGATCAATTATTTGGATTCTGATGTTATGGAGATGATGTTCTGAGATTATAAACTCCCATATCTCGAAGGGGAAGCAAAATAGGTAAAATCTAACCATTTTTCGAGGTTACTATAGGAGGAAGCATTTTTAAGACACACAAATAGGGGGTCATCACTCCCCCATTTTCCACATTTTTAGAGGGGACGTTGAAATAAGTGTTTAACTGTCCACTGAAAGTCAAATTGTAAGTCAAACACGTGTTTGGGTCCCTACCTAAAAATATGTCAAATAGGGGGTTTAAAAGACCCCCTACTTGTGTGTCTCAAAAATGCTTCCTCAAATAGGAACCCCCAAAAATTGGGTACATTTTAACTATTTTGCTTCCCCTTCGCAACCCTATTTTGCTGACGTCGACTTGACTGATTTCAAGTTTACTTGAACTTGATTAAAAATTATCATGTTCAAGCGCGCTTGTATTCATAAATTTAACAAGTACTTGAAATTGAAAATGAATAGGCTTGTGCAGTTCTCTGTTATGTATGCAAAGTTTTATATAAAATCTAGTGGATTATGTCCTGAAATAAGTATTTTTAGGTTTTTTAATGTAATTTTATTTAACTAGCCAACAAATTTAGAAAAAATTTTTTTATGCAGAGACCTGAAATACTCAGTTTTTTTCCTTATAGGTCGAATATTAGAGATACAGGGTGAGGTGAAGGAGAGCACCTTTTTCAGTTGCATATCGCTCAATTTCTGTAACTTTAGAGCATGGAATGTTTCAGGTTTCTTGAAAAAAATTATCATAGAAAAATATCCTGGTAAGATCTGCAAAAAAAGTTCCTCTTTTTTATCTCTTGTCATGTAACTAAGAATTTTTCTAAAAAACTAATATTTGAATTACCTGATTCAGATATATTCGGATTTTTTATTGTAGAGCTGATTTTTATTTTGTCAAAACGATTTCAAAAATACCTTGATTAGTAGAACTAGAGTTCGCCAGTGGTCGAAATTCGGCCTTTTCGCTCAAATTAAAAATAGAAAGAGAGTAAGCTATATTTTTTCCTTTCTTCACTTTGTGCGGATTTATATGGAACTTTCTTTGTTCGTTCCTCTCGTTTATATTCTTCGTTTTTGTTTCCTCTTTCTACTATATGGAACCAAGGTTGATTTATAAGGTTGTCGAAAGGGAGAGAGCGAGTACCCATAATTGTCAAATCGAAGTTGACAGCTCATAGAAAATCTGCAAGTGCTTTCTTTTATCATCCGTTTTTCTTTCGTAGTCATTGGCAAAATTGGCTGGTTTTGACAATTATGGGTACTGAGAAGAGAGTGCGATCAGCCCTGCGACAACCTTATACATCAACCTTGTATGGAACTTTCTTTGCTAGTTCCTCTCTTTTATATTCTTAGTTTTTGTTTCCTCTTTCTACTCTCGTGTGAGAACGTAAGCGAAATAGAGGAAAAAAAAACTAACAAAAATATGCCGGAAGTTTTTTCTTTTCTTTTTTGTGCGCATATTCTTCGTGTTTATAAATCCACAATGCGTACAATACACCCGAAATATTTTACCTGTTCAAAGCGGGTGATTTTCTTTAAAACTGTTCGGTGCACTCCTTCTCCCTACTCTGATTCATTTAAAAAAAAAATAATCATCAAAATGGTTGAGAAACACCCTCAATGACATACCACCCCCGAGCAACAATTTGAAAAAAATTCATTAGTGCTTCTCCCTACTCTAATCCATTTAAAAAAAATCATCAAAATTGGTTGAAAAACACTCTGAATGCCATACCACCCCCGAGCAACGCCGGGTATTTCAGCTAGCATTTTTCTTTAAAAATTCGTTGCTGCCTCCCCTACTCTGATTCATTAAAAAAAAAAACTTCAAAATCGCTTGAGAAACACAGGAGCAAATGGTACTGAACTGTTTTGCCTTCACCTATTTATATATGTTGAATTTGGAAATCTTATATAAGTTTTAACAGCCGCCAAGGATTCAGTAGCAGTTATTAGCATTCCAAATTTGCAGAGTATATTCTATGAGAAAAGAGCTATAATTTGCACGTTCAAACAACTCTTGACTCTGCGGGACTCAAAAGTTCTGCTCTATTAAAGTTCGTGAAAAACAGCTATGTATTTTATATGGGATTAAAAAAAAAAATTTTAAGGTCGGAAGGAATTTATAATGCACCACAGTACGTTAATCCAAGAAAACTGTTAACATGACCTTGATTTTTGAGCGACTTTGGCGTGATCTTTTCGATCCTGTCTCACCTTTGGCACTATATTCGCTTGATTGATCGGCTGTTTCCAGGTCGTTAGTATAGATTCAAGTCTCATCTCCCGTAATCATGCATTTCAGTTTATCCTGATAGTCAGAAAGCATCGTTTCACACACTTCAACACGATGCTGTTTTTCGAAAAAATTTAGCACTTTTGGAACCAAACGAGATTTGACATTTTTCGGGCCAAAATGATCTTTCAAAATGGTTTTCGCTGATCCTTCAGATATTCCAATTAGAGCCCTGCATGAGTATGCTTTTTCGCCTACCTGAATATATTCACTTGCTTTAGAATAAAAAAAAAAAAGCTTTCTTTATCGCTTTTCTACTTTGCTCATACCTGCTCTTACACTCTCTTTGTTTTATTCAGATATAAGAAAAGAAGAGAATAAGAGCACGATTCTTTACTAACAATAGCAGGTAGCAAATAAAGCAATAAAAAAATAACAAAAATGTATTAAATAGATTAATGTAAATAGATGCTTTTTGTATGGGGATCCAAAGAAGGGTAGCAGATAGGGGGGTAGGTGTGTTGAGAAGAAATGTTAAGAGGCAAAAAAATAATAGGACCAGCTCATATATTTGACCCCTCTAAGAGTCCATTTTTTATTATGTTCGTTCGTTCGTAGAAATAGATGTTTTTTGTATGGGGACCCAAAGAAGGGTGGCGGTATGTTCGGGAGAAATGTTGAGGGGCAAAAAATAATAGGACCAGTTCATATATTTGACCCCTCTAGAAGCCTAGCTATGGCCGATATAAACTATTTTCGATAGTTTTTGTTTTTTGTATGGGATCCAAAGAAGGGTGGCAGATAGGGGGTACATGTGTTCGGAAAAAATGTTGAGGGGCAAAAAATAATACGACCAACTAATATGTTTGACCTCTCTAGGAGTCCAGGTACGGCCGATGTAAAAAATGTTCGACAGTTTTTGTGTTTTTTGTATGGGGACCCAAAGAACGATAGCAGATAGGGGGTAGGTGTGTTCGGAAGAAATGTTGAGGGGCAAAAAATAATGGGACCAACTAATATGTTTGACCCCTTTAGGAGTCCAGGTACGGCCGATATTAACTATTTTCGACAGTTTTTGTGTTTTTTGTATGGAGACCCAAAGAAGGATAGCAGATAGGGGGTAGGTGTGTTCGGAAGAAATGTTGAGGGGCAAAAAATAATAGGACCAGCTCATATATTTGACCCCTCTAGAAGCCCAGCTATGGCCGATCTAAACTATTTTCGATAGTTTTTCTTTTTTGTATGGGATCCAAAGAAGGGTGGCAGTCAGGGGGTAGATGTCTTCAGATAGGGGGTAGATGTTGAGGGGCAAATAATAATACGACCAACTAATATGTTTGACCCCTCTAGGAGTCTAGGTACGGCCGATGTAAAAAATGTTCGACAGTTTTTGTGTTTTTTGTATTGGGACCCAAAGAAGGATATCAGATAGGGGGTAGGTGTGTTCGGAAGAAATGTGTTGGGGCAAAAATAATAGGACCAGCTAATATGTTTGACCCCTCTAGGAGTCCAGGTACGGCCGATGTAAAAAATGTTGGACAGTTTTTGTGTTTTTTGTATGGAGACCCAAATTAGGATAGCAGATAGGGGGTAGGTGTGCTCGGAAGAAATGTTGGGCAAAAAATAATAGGACCAGCTAATATCTTTGACCCCTTTAGGAGTCCAGGTACGGCCGATATTAACTATTTTCGACAGTTTTTGTGTTTTTTGTATGGAGACCCAAAGAAGGATAGCAGATAGGAGGTAGGTGTGTTCGGAAGAAATGTTGAGGGGCAAATAATAATAGGACCAACTTAAATGTTTGACCCCTCTAGGAGTCCAGGTACGGCCGATGTAAACTATTTTCGACAGTTTTTGTGTTTTTTTTGTATGGAAGGTAGCGAATAAAGCAACAAAAAGTAACACAAATATGAATGTTCATACCCTGAATATAAATAAATAAATGCGTTTGATTGCACCTCTATCCCACATCAAATTGATTATGCATTAAGAATAACATAAAGCATATTGCTGGGAAAAACCAACATATAAACTCTTATTCAGGTCACTGCAGCAGATACTGAGTATTCGCGTAGTTTATTAAGTGCTCAGGGAAAAAACTGAAACAACGCGTAGCTAGCGAGCTCAGCTCAGTGCAAGAGTGTACAGGCAAGAGTGAGAACAGAGAACAAATAAATAGTTATTCTCTTGCGCAGATTTAACCTGTGCTACACGACCTGTTGTTTACATTTATTCGCTTGCACTGACTGCTACAGCAGAGAAGGAGTGTATATTCGAATCATATCAGTAAGCTCTCCAACAGTCAGTCGACGATTTTCGAACACTAATTCTTTGATTTGATTGACGTGTTGCTTATCACTTGATGTTGATGGTCTTCCAGGACGTTCCAAGTCATTAACACGTTCTCTGCCTTTTTTGAAATCTTTGTACCACTTATAAACATTTTTTTCTGTAGCATGGTCAAATCACTGAAGGCAAGGCCTTCTATAACTTTCTGAACGTTTCCGCAGCCGAAATTTTCATTGCGCAAACAAAATTTACAAATCGTTTCTGTGCGTTACCGGCAATAGCAATCTTGTTACCGAAATTCATTACCGGTCTTAGTAATCGGTATTCTTTGCACTCGGTAACACTGTCAAACATCGTAAGTTCGTTTAAGAAGAAATAAAGCTCTTTTCTTGCATCTGGCTTGTTACCACCAAAGGAGATGGTGACAATATTCACTGGTAATGCTCGGCTGCAGAATACCAAAATGATGTACACGATACCAAAAGTTGAATTCCTTCGGTAATAAGACTTACGTTACCGCGACAGAATCGATCTGTTAATAGCACTTCTTTGCTCAACAAAATCAGACATTGTATAAATCGCCAAAATCACTTTTAGTCGTTTAGAAAACACAAGCGTAACTATGTAACAAATGATGACATTGGCATTAAATTTGGCACAGATGTCAGTAATAGTAGTACCAACATAAAAATAATAGAGTTTGCCCGAATCGGTTAGTTCGCAAAACTTAAATTACAAATTCACTTTACTTATTTACTGATACACGAACACCTTCTACGGTATGGAAAATTTAACGCGTTAGAAGGCTAAGATATAACAATACCAACATTTGTAAAAAAGTTATCATATTTCCTTAAGGTACATCTTCCAAATACTTCTTTTACTTTAAGTGCTGCTTTGTGGGTTTAATACAAGTAGAAATAAATTTTGACAGCAAAAGTTTATTTTCGCGGCAGCAATATAAGTTCAAAAACTGTTCAATATATTGCTTCTCCATACAATTTAAACTTAGTTCCATAACGTTGTCCCTTAAAGTTATGTATTATATATTCTCCTCATATACCGATGTTTTTTTTTATGTCTATAAATAATTAATTGAATTTTTCATCTAGGTTTCATACGCTCGTCCTGGCGGTGAATCAATAAAGGATACCAACTTGTATGTGACAAATCTTCCACGAACAATTACTGATGATCAATTAGATACAATATTTGGAAAATATGGCAACATTGTACAAAAGAATATACTGCGCGATAAATTAACTGGCAAACCGCGTGGTGTTGCATTCGTAAGGTAAGAGCCAACATTAAGCCAATTCCATAATAATTATTTATGCTAATGTTTTTCTTATCGCTCTCTTCACTTTACTTACTATAGATTCAATAAGCGTGAGGAAGCGCAGGAGGCAATCTCAGCACTGAACAATGTCATACCGGAGGGTTCTTCGCAGCCGCTTACCGTGCGTCTTGCCGAGGAGCATGGCAAGGCGAAAGCACAGCATTTTATGACACAACTTGGCATGGGTGGTCCACCACCGCCACAACAAATGAATCCGGCTGGCTTCAACAATATGGTGCATAGAGGTAGAAATCAAAAACCACGTTTCCAAAAAATGCATCCATATCAAAATGCACAAAAATTCATTTAAATTTTGAGAATATTAAAACAAAAAAAAAAACAACAAAAACAGTGCATGTGGATGTTTTGAATCATAAAAGAAACCATATGAAAACAAAAATGGTAGCATATAAAAAAAAAACACATTTTAGTTTAAAAGAAATTCAATTGACTTGTAACAATGGGAAATTTTATAAATTAGCCCATATATGCTTTGTTTACTTAAACTTTGGATATTTTTTTTCTATATTCCTTCAAACTTTCCGCTGAAATTTGTGTAATTTCTTCTTTTTTTTTTGTGCCTTCAATATCACACCATTATTGAATTTTTTTTTTTTAATAATATTTTTCCTTTAAAATGTTTTTTATTTTTAAATTTATAAACTTTTGACTTTGGTTTCTTATATTAAATACATTTTTAAATAAATAGCCTACTTTTTTTTCATTTATTTTCTTAATTGAAATGATCAAAGCATACAATTTATTTCATAAGCAAACAATTTTGCAGAAGTATAACTTATACAAACACACTTACAAAAATATTATATACATATATATAAATATATATATATAAAAGAACAATTTTGAAATTTAACACACACTTAGCACGATGACATTTTTAAAAATAAAATAAAAACTAAGTATTTAAATGTTAGCAGGTGTTGAAACTTAAACAAAAATTCAATATAAAATTTGAAAATTAAGAAATAAAATTAAAGAGATACGCGCTACACCCAGCAGATTAGTAATTAGGTAATGAAAAATGCTTTTTTGTATTTTTTTTTTTTAAATTTTTTTTATGAAAATAACATATGTTATAATAACTTTAATATTTTTGAAACTCAATTAATGGGCGCACTTGAAATTAACAATTTTTTTTTTAACTAAATGAAAACAATCTGGGTGTAGTTTTCGTAATTTTAGCTGTATGACAAAACAATTTTCTATACAAATGTAATCATTAACTATAACTTACATATATACATATTTATAACTGCGGTAGCAGGCAATAAAAGCTTAAGTTTCATTTTGACATAAGTCAGTTTTAAAATTGTAATTTTGTTTGTTTTAAATTTTTTGTTTTTTTTTTAACTCAACTTGAGCGATTATTGCTTGTAAACACAGATTCAAATACTAGTTAAGTTGATTGAAAAACATTCTCGGTAAAAAAAAAAAAATCTAAAAACATTTAAAAAACTTCCCGCGAAGAATTTGATTTCTATTGTAGCTAAAGCTAGACCGATGATTTCAAGACAAACCCACCCATTACCTATTCATGTAAAACATATTGTCTTTTTTTTTTTTGCTTTTGCAGCCAGCATATAGTAGTTAACCAACAATTAACTTCTTTACACCTCAAATTTTTTATATCGTTGCGAAACACTGGCTTTCTTATAGCCCACATTTAAGTATTTGTTTCCAATACCAACTTGCTTGCTCTCCATACGATCACAAAAAAAAAAGCTCCATAAAAAATAAGCTTCTCATTAAAGAAAACAAAATACATTCAAACTAACTTCGCTAAAGGGAAACTCACCATATAACTCAAATACAAATATTATAACCTTAACTTAAACTCAAACAGTTTCATAAACAAAAAGTTGAATACTTGTTATTAAAACTAAAATATATATATATTCCATACAAAATACATCTTCTTATGGTATACAAAATATTAAAACAAAAAAAAAAAAAAAATTAAACTATTTATGTAATCTACATTAATCTCCACTAAGGATTGAATGTTTTATGCAATTTTAGTAGTTTTAGCAACGATTACAATATGATGAGAAGCATTAATATTCAATATTATATGAAATAAATTTTAAACTAAATTTTTTTGTTTTTTTTTTCAAACAATTTGTGGTGTATAAAAAAATGGCTATCATGCCAATATATGCACCTTATCTATGGTTAAAATTGAAAGTTTGCAATACCCCTTAATACGGTTTTAATTGATGGCTTTAAATTTGCCAAAAACTAATTTTTTTGGTACAATTGTAGGGACTTGTATTTTGATGATTTTTAAGGGACTTGTGTTTATTCATGGCTATTCTAGAATCTGTAAATTAATTTACCAAATTGAATTTGAAACCGAAATACCTTGGGCTGTTATCCACGCTATGCATGGAACACATTGATGACGGCAACGGCTTTACTAGACGACACCAGCGGAAGAAATGTAGAAAGCGACGCAACAAAAAGCTTTCCCACATGCAAAGACAATTTATTAAATGAACAAAGCATTTGACATGCTCAAATCCCGGTTTACACACGTCAACAGTGCACGGTCAATTCTTAAATTCCTGGGTGAGCGACTTACGAGGAAAGAGTAAAGAACAGAATTGAACGTACCGGCAACTTTTGCGCATTATGCTTTGTTCTTTTATTTCCCGTTCTTTTTCACTTCAACTTGCAAAGCATGGCAAGAATTGATCGTCAACTCTTGATGTGTGTAAACTGAAGCGTCAACTTTAAAAGGAAATGCCAAAAAATTTACCGTCAACTGTTGACGAGTGTAAACCAGGACTAAGCAATGAAAGAAGAGCAATATTTTTCGCCTGTTAAAATAAAAATAATTCTATACCGACGACTGCGACTAGAGCGACCATGTTGTTGCGTAACGTCGTTGCCGTCGTCAATGTGTTCTCTGCATTAGATTTTATGACCATATCAAACCGTCCGTTTTGACCATTGACGAAAAATTAATATTTTTACGATGTAACTCCATTTTTAATTCGGTCGTTTGCTTTTTTATTAATTCAATTCACTTTGAATAGCATTCGCACAAGATGCTGCAGCACATGCCTGTATGTCTTTATTTCCGAAAAATCGCCAAAAAATTTTTATTGGGTATTCGTAAAAGTTCATTTACAAATTTTACCAAAAATTTAACATTTTTTTCTTATATTAGAAACGACCTTTATTAAGCCAAGATCGATAACCTTTTGCCATTTTTGGACTGAAGCCATTATTCCATCTGTGTTTAGAACTTCGGCCGTGGTGCTGTGGGTAGAGTGTGTGGCCCATACGCCAGAGATCCCTGGTTCAATTCCCACCTGACACAGAAAGTTTTTTCAATTGAATTAATTTTTCTGTTCGGCCGTCACTTCTTTAAAGACAATGGCAAACTTCAGAGAGTAAAAACTGCAATGAAAAGCATCTTCAGAACATAGCCGTTCGGAGTCGGCATAACTTATGCAGGTCCAGTTCTCGATCACTTTGTATTCAAACATTTCAAAACACGCACAACACAATTGATCATAAACAGCTCGGTTAAAGTCCTTTCAAGGGCTGAAATGAACATTTTCGTTTTTTTTTTTTTCTTAGTTTAGGGCTTAAACTTCTGAGCGAAAAACTGATCCAAGTACGTTTTGCAGGCCTCCACACACAAATTTACACCATTAAGAGCGAGTTCTGCAGAGAAAGCTTCCCAACCAACCTCTCACGGTTTCTGCCGGGTCATCAAAGATGTGTGGGGTCTGGCGTTGTCATGATGGAACATAACACCTTTTCTGTTCATCAATTCTGACAGTTTTAATTGAATTGCTAGCTTCAATCTCGTTAATAGTTGACAGTAGGGTACAGAATCAATCGTTTGACCAGGTTGTATGTAGAAGCTCATAATGAACAATTCCCTCCCAATCAAACCAGACGCACAGCATTACCTTTCTTGGTGCCAATCCTGACTTTGCCATCGTTTGTGAAGCTTCACCTTGCTTCGTCCATGTTCTTTCTCGCACATTATTGTCTTACGTGATCCACTTTCCATCGTCCGTAAACATTTGCTTAAGAAACGGTTCCATTTAATCAGTGATTCGCAAATGGATGTTCGATCAATTAATTTTTTCGCTGTTAATTCATGTGGCACCCAAACATCGAGCTTCTTTGTATATGCAGCTTTCTTTAAATGGTTATTAGCTATTTGCAACGTCCATGCTGCTTAAGTGTGTGTTTTTTTTTAATGATTTCGTCGACTTTTTTGGTGCTTGATCGATAAGAGCGTGTTGCATCTTTTACATCAAAATTATCAGATCGAAAACGAGCAGCAAACTACTTCGCTGTTTTTCTAGTTAACAGCATCATCTCCGTAAACTTCACAAATTTTTTCAGCAGCCTGCGACGCATTCTCACCTTTGCTATAATAGAAAAGCAAAATATGACTATAATGTTCCGAATTTTCACAAATTTTTAAATTTAGAGATGCGTGGCTTGTATACGATAGAACCCAGGTTCAAAACCCAACTGACACAGAACATTTTTTCAATTGAATTAATTTTTCTGTTCAGCTCTCTGCAGCTTCTTGAGAACATGAGCCGTTCGGAGTCGGCATAAAGCTTGTAGGTCCAGTTCGCGATCATTTGTGTTCAAACATTTCACAACACAACTGATCATAAGAAGCTCGGACAAGATCCTTTCAAGGGCTGAAATGGTAATTTCGGTTTTTTTTATACAGAGATATGCATTGTGAGCCGCTGCACAAAGGGGTTCATTCCAGATAGAACCACCTCGAGCTCTTGGTTAGAAGAAGCCTAAATATGTGTGCATTCTTCTAGTTAGCGCAGGACAGGCTCATAGAAGGTGGGAGATGGTTTCTCGTACCTGCAACTTCTACAGAAGTCATTTAAAGTAACTCCTAATCTTTCTGCATGTCTGCCTATCTGACAGTGCGCTGTAGCTAGAACAGGTCTTCCCAGCGAGAGAAGGGATCTGGATCGCCCGAGATCTATAGTCAGCCAAATAAGCCTGAATACTCTACATATTAGGAGTTCAGCCTACCTAGTCTTTGCTTTCGATGTAATGTTGTTATTCCATGGCGGACCAATAACCCAGTATGTCCTTGGTGGAATCTAGCCAAAGTGAGCAAGGGCTTGCAGTGATCAGTCCTAGATGGAATAAAGTTGAAGTTGTTGAGTATGGAAGAATGCTCCGTTATCGGGCGTTATTGGGATATTTTCATGGGTAATTGAGGTCGAAAGTCGTCCAGACCTCGGCAGGTTACTGACGTCTTCAAGGCCTTCTTTCAATTCTTTATTCAAACCAAATACACGATTTCACGATATCGAATCATCACCGAATCCGCTCTAAATCCGTTTGCAGCACTCAATTTCACACAAGCGCGTTGTTCTAATTTCTTAATCATTGTGAAAGTCGCCGAGCGTTAGTTTTTCAACTAATAAAAGCAGCTGTTCAAGCTTTGGCAGAATATGAGAAATAGTGTTGCCAACTTACACTAAAAAGCTTTTATCGAAATAAAGGTTGTTTTTGATTTGATTCCGGAATTTTGTGATCACAAGGTTCAAAGCCATAAATATGCACTAATACAAAGATTTCTCTTAAAGTTTAACACACAAAGGGAAATTTAGTTGGTCTTTTCTCAATTGTTGCCAGATTCTAGAATAGCTCCTTTATAAAATACAAAACTTTTTCCTTTTCTTTAAAATGAAAATTTGAACTGAAATTATTTTGTGAATTGCATTGTTTACTTGCCTTCATTTTAAAGGTACGTTTATGTATTGCAAATTTTCCATATACTTTATAAACATCTCGCTCGTCGTCTCAATTCAATAAATTTTTGTTTGAATTATTTTCTGGGAAGCATTTTTTTTTTTTTGTTTTTTTTCTAGGTAAATACCAGCTAACAATTTTTTTAACGCAAAATAAAATGGTCAGCGTGGTAAGTATACGCCGACCGATATTGTCGTATTAAATTGAAAACGCAAATTTTTTTGTACAAACAACGTCGATATCGGTTTTTTTATAAACATTTTTTTGTATTTTTTTTATATAAAAGATTACATTTTTTTTATAGGAAAATTGATATGAAGATTTTTCAATCAAGCTCAACACGAAAGGTGAGATTTTTTTTGTTTTTTTTAAATGCTGTTATATAATAAATAAATTAATCTAAATAATAAAAAACAAACTTAAGAGTAATTATGCTAAAATAAAAAAAAAAATAAAAAATTATTTCAGTTTGCAACACAACGAAATAATATCTTAGGTATTTTTTTAAGCATATTTTTTCTACAAATGCAACTCTGCGTATTTTTTTTTTTAACCTTTTAGTAGTATTTTATATTATTTAGTATTTTATATTATTTAGTATTTTATATTATTTGAAATAGTGTATAAGTTTTGAGGCTTTTACACAAAAAGCTTACCTGTTTCCTATACTATTTTAACATTAATGACGTTGTTATGCTTAATATGTATAACAACAAATATGTTTGGTGAGCTTTTTTGTTGTTAGTGTTTGACGAATGAAATGAGAAATAAGCTTTTCTCTCTATTTGTTTATTACACATAAACAATAACAACAAAAAAGCTCACCAAACGTGTTTGCCTAGCATAACCACGACACAATAAAAGGTTTGTCTAGACTTTTAAATGGAAAATTAAACGATCTTATATTTAAAATGGTTCCTTTTATCAACCCAGATAATCGAAATAAATTTTTGAAATGTAATGAAACTGACTTTTTTTTTTTAGTAACCACAAAAATCAGATACTCGCTGGAGTTTATTTAATTTAAATAGAAAAATTTTTATTCGAATCGTTAAAATGATTTTTGAGCTTTAAGATAATAAACAAAAGTTGTTTTTTTTTACTTGAAAATATTTCGAAATAAAAAAAGTCTAATTTAAAAAACTAATCTCGAATTCAAAAATTTAGACAAACCCCGAAAAACAAAAAATAATCAAGTTTTTTAATATTCTTTTATGTTATAACATTATAATTTTATGTCTATATTTATGTTATTTTAAAATTCGCGTTATTTTAAGGTTTATACAACTTTGAGTTAAATAATAACGGTCAGAAAAATTAAGCAGGTCTTACGAAATTTTGTACTCTCTCCCATACTTGAGTGCCACTGTTGTACCATGTCAAAGTTGACTCGATTGAAGAAAATTTTTTTCGTATAACGTATTACATAGAATTGAATTAAAGCATGTAGCTTGTCTTAATCTTTTAAGAATTTTCAAACTACATGGTTCAACTGAAATTTTTGTAATACGTTATACGAAAAAAATCTAGTTGAAGCGAGTCCACTTAAGTTGAGTTGGTATACGTAATAGGGGCCATAATTTATAGTACAGTCGGTCTCATAAGAGCATGATCAGCAAAACTGAGTTACTGAATTTACTTCTTACTGCGCTTACAACCGTTAGTATGTTTCTGGTCTCGCCAGCGTCTTTTGTGACATGTGCTTTCTAGCGTCACACAGTGAATCGTCCAGTACAAGCTAGTTGAATAGAATTATTTTATAACTTTTATACTTATGAGGTCAAAATAAAAAAGAAATTGTTCTAGAGTGGATGTCGGTTATGCACTGAATTTCTTCACTACCGCTTTAATTTGGATTAATTGGGGGTTTTCCCACTTTTAACTCCGTAACATTTAAACAGTTGGACATGGAAATGTCATTTTGCACATTATTAATGCAAAATGATTTCAAGTTAGAAGATGTGTGAAATATATCGAAAACCACGCTTACGTTCCATACAAAATGACGTCTTTATATATGAAAAACACGTATTTAACATATACTAAAAAAAAGTTCCACCTTCAGGAAATTTCAAAATAAAAAATAGACAGTGGAGGATTTTTATATTATAGTATCAGATCATTTATGTTTCAATCATTTCATTATATTCCAAAAAGGGTACAATAGGTTTATGGTAACTTAAGTAAAAAATTAGAATATTTTATTGGAATTTCTGTAAGTATCGTGTTAAAACCGCATCGTCGATTGTAATTTCATATTTAGAACTACTGAGTTTTCGATCATTGAACATAGTCAAACCTAATGCTTCATTCAAAAATTCAATTAGTGGCAGATTTTTATTAGCTGCAAAGTTAAAATTGAAGTCTCAATTTAGTATGCATCCTTGAACATTTCTTCTCAACACACCTAACCCCTACCTACTACCCTTCTGGTGGTTCTCATACAAAAAAAAAAAACGGTCGGTGGTAGTTCATATTAAAGCTCTGCATAGAACCATCCAAGCATACTAGTTATGTGTTTTTTTTTTCTTATATCAACTTGTATTGGTTTCGCTCTCTAAACA
Source organism: Coremacera marginata (assembly GCA_914767935.1). Taxonomy (NCBI): domain Eukaryota; kingdom Metazoa; phylum Arthropoda; class Insecta; order Diptera; family Sciomyzidae; genus Coremacera; species Coremacera marginata. Next base: position 160,172,235 of record OU612046.1, on the reverse strand, counting down.
TTGAGTATGCATGGAATATTTCTCTTTTATATAACGATAGAACATGTATGAGAGAGTGAAATTATCAAGCATCAAGAATACTAGTTTGAGAACATACACAACAAACAGATATATCGGTAATATTGTTATCTCTAAGTGGTACATCTGAATATGTGACGTCGAAAGCATAAAGAGCGAATTATTTCCATAAAACAATAAAAGAAACACTTTATATAAGTGCAATGCATTCAAGTTTTAAATTTATTTCATAAAAAAGAAACATAACATAGGCATTTTTGTCGAAAACTTGATGAAAATAAAAATTAATTAATTAAAAATTAATAAATGTAGCACAAGTACCTTATATAAAGCTATCGATTCACAGAATCCATATTTATTACACCATTTTTTTACATCATAGAAAAAGTATAAAAGCACGAGATTAACACAAAGAAAACTATCCGGAATATTCATTTTGAATGCATATATCCATTTAAAAAAGAGTTAAAACAGTTACTCTGCTTAGTGGAGCCGATAAAGAGAAAAAAAGCTTATACTATACAAAACATGTAGGCATAAGTTAAGCTTTACTCGTTGTTGTATTTGTATCAAGTTTTTACTTGTTTTATCTGTTTGTACAAGTAAAATGGATGGTTCTCTGCAAACCTTTAGTTGGTTATAAGAATTTTAGTGGGTTCTATGGAAGCCTTTGTTATAAATGGATGATTTTATGGCAAATCGAATGCACTGAGACTAACTCAAGTCAAGGATATGTTAATGTTATGTAAAGTCATGTAACCGGAAAAGTTGCCGTACATTCGATAGGCCATTGAATAAAACTTTTTTGCTTTATGGGTCCTTGAAACCTATAAAAGAAACACAATGACATGGGATAACTCCAGTTCATCTGATTTTTTGAGCTATGTGAAGTCATGCCATGTGAACCAAGGAACCACGTCTGACAATTTTATTATTTTACATATCCATTGAGTCAAAAATGAGCTTCATCGCTGAACATAATTTTCCGATAAAATCGCAGATCCCATGCCAGTTGATTTTTGCTCCCTTCACTAAAATTTCGAAGCATACAATGGTCATTCGGCTTCAATTCTTGCAAGAACTGAATATTTGAAGCCTGCAAACTAAGATTTTTGCGTATTTTTTTCCATATAGTGAACCGACAAAGACCTAGCAGTTGTGAACGACGTCAAATCGATAAATTTGGATCTTCTTTAACACTCTCCTGAATGGATATAATATTTTTTTAAATACACATTATTTATTCATTAGAATGCGTCTCGGTGCCACTGCATGTGGCATAGAAAATTTTGTACGAAAACGATCAACAATACGGCAATATCCCCCTTGGAAATACAATTTTTTTTTTTTTAACTTTTCTGTACAATTACCTATTTTTCACATCATCATTTCAAACTTGATGAGGAAAAAAACGGTCCTCAACTTACAAATTTTTAATTCTTCGTGATACCTTTTATCCCCAGTGCTTTCAAAAGTGGTGACTTTAAAAAAAAAAATCGTATTCGTACTTTTATGCTTCGTACCCAAAAAAAAAAAAATAAAAACGTACCAAAATAGTACAAAAGTACATTCCGGCGCAACTCTGCTCGATTGTTATATGATGAAAGTTGGTGCACAAAACCATAATTTTAAAACAAAGTTTCTAAAAATTGGTAACGTTGTTAAAGCTTGTATGTCATCACAATAAAACAGCAAATAATACTGAATAAAAATAACACTCGCAGTATGTGCATGTACGCATTTCAAGTAACTTGAAATTGCTTGAAAGCTTTGCTCTTCACATATTTTTCGAGCTCGAGAGAGAAGAAGAACAAGGAAAATGATACACGGGCTTAAAACTAGCTTGGATTTTACTTTAAAATTTGATATTGATTTGTGAAAATAAATTCAAATGTTGTCTTCGAATATAAGTGCTAGTTTTTTAAATATAAAGTGTTTTTATAAGAAAAAAATCATTAATTTCAAACAAATTACCTGTTTTCAATTACAAAATTGCGTTAACAGCTATTGTGCTTGAAAATAGCTTGAAGTCGTTTTCGTACCTATCAAAAAAAAAAAAGAAAAAAAGCCCTTGAAAGGACTTTGACCGAGCTTTTTATGATCAATTGTGTTGTGCGTGTTGTGAAATGTTTGAACACAAATGATGGTGAACTGGACCTACAAGCTTTATGCCGACTTCGAACGGCTTATGTTCTCAAAAAACTTTACATGGCAGTTTTTTTTACTCTCTGAGGTTTGCCATTGTCTGCAGAGAGGTTACGGTCGAACACAGAAAAATTAATTAGTTGAAAATTATAATTAAAAAACATTATGTTTCAGATAGGATTGAACCCTGGGTTCTATCGCATGCCAGCCACGCACCTTAACCAGCATGCTTTACATTCATGACCCATGCTTCTATTTGTCTTGGGTTAATGCGTCTATTATTGTTGGTTTGTCTGCATAGACTAGCGACTTAACGTATCCCCAAAGAAAAAATATAAATCACAAGCGTCAAATCACAAGATCTTGAAGGCCAATTAAGAGGTTAATAACGTGAAATTATGCGTTCATAGGATGTTACTTTCAATAAATTAATCACATCTCTAACATTCATGCCATTTAATTGGAAAACGAAAAGAAATTGACAGTAACACGCTGATTCGCCTCGTTTTTAAAAGAACCTAGGTTCTTTCTCACACCAGCCACGCACCTTAATCAGTATGCCACGTCTGAGATTGGCATTGGTTAAAAAAAAAAACACCCTTTACTATGTTATGTCGATGTACGGGAGAATACTGTAGCGATAAGCAATAACAGCTTAAAGGTCCAACCAAGTTATGCGTAAGCAAACAAAAGTATCAGAGAGAAGTTAACGATAAGTAGGCGCTATGAAATTACACTTTAATGAAATATGGCCAAAAAATAAAAATGAAAAATTTCACAAAAAATTATACAGAAAGTTAAAACAAAACAATTGTTTGTGTTTTTTTTTTTTTTGTGGGGCAATTTTTCATAATGAAATTAGGCCTCAAAAAGTCAGAAATTAAATTAGACCCCAAAAGGCTAACATCTAGAGTTATCATGCGAGATAATTTCCCTTGTACGAAATTAACACGACTGTAGGAATTGTAGAGCCATTTACTAATGGATCTCAATTAGAAATTTATAAAATCATTTCGTGCAAGGGAAAACATTTCGTACAATACTATTTTTTCCAAGTTCTTGATAAGATTAATGCAAATTTGAATTTTCTGAGGAAAATTTTCATAAGTTTTGGGGTCTTTTTCCCAATGAAATTAAACCAAAGTTTTTTTATTTGTTTTTTTAGTTGTTTTTTATTTTCGTGCTGCTAAATTTCGTGCCTAAAAAGTAAGCACCAGTAAAAAATTTAAATTTAAATCAATTCAAATAAATTGTCAAGTAAAAATTAAATTTTTCTTGTTTTTGTCGAAAAGGGTAACCAATTTTTTTTATGAAAATTATGTTGAGTTTGAGAATTTAACAGCGGTATTCACACAGTTTTGCTAAGATTGTCTTAATTACAAATTTAAAAAAAAAAAAAAATCAAATGATATGAAATCGGTGTAAGGAAATAAAAAAATTCCAATTATTTTAACCCTCATCGGTCCCCAAGGAAATGCATCGAATTGGTCCCATTGTATTTGATACACATTCAAAAAAAAAAGTTAAGAAAGTTGTTTTAAAAATTAAAAAACTGATTGTTTTATATTTTTGTAGTTCTATTTTATTGTTTTCATAAATTTAAATTTAGAAAATACATTTATAAGCAATAAAAATTTCAAAGAGAAAAATGCTTATTTTTGTGGCTATGATATTGCGCATTTTTCGCATATATCATAATGATGATCATTACAAACATAATTCTTACAATTATCACAACGATTTGAATACAAATTTTTATTGTTTTTATATGTACATATGTAGCAACGTCCGCGTTTCGTAGTTTTTGGCAAATGGGTATAATCGCCGGTAGTGCTTCAATATTGAGCCTTCGAGGCTGAGATTCCCGCTTTTCTATGTGTTTTTGCACAAGAGCCATTCCAAGCTCCTCAATAAATATTCGAAGACGTATATTTTTATTGGTTTTGTTGTTTTTCCAAGCCGGAAATAGCTAAATATACGTTTATATATGCATTCAAAGCACTCACGTCCAACATGTTGCAAAATACTGCCATTGGCCACCGATTTATCCTCCTTTTGCAGGTGTAGGTAGCCATCATCTGGTCCATAGTGTCCACGCCACTCTTGGTTTTGTTATAATCCTGAATTAGATTCGGTTTCTTCTCAGCATTTTCAGTTATAACGACGGCATTGTGCCATGTACTGAGCAGTGTAACATATTTATAACGCTCGAATACACAGGTTTTTTCCTCATATCCAACAATACTGAAGGAAATTGGGTCCTATTTTTCCGTATAGTGCCCAGAATAGTCATTCGGCGTTTATGTAACTCTTCAGCCAGTTCATAAGATGTGAAGAAGTTGTCGCAACATAAATTTGCGTGTTGTAAACATATCAGGTAGTTGAATCGGCCAAAATCCAAATCTTTATGCCGTATTTAGCCGGTTTCGACCGTATGTATTGTCGAAACGGACAGCGTCCACGAAATGGAACTAGCTGTTCATCTACTGTAACATTTTTGCCCGGAATGTATACAAATTGCAAATTATTGTTCCATTTTTCATATATGGTGCATATCGGGGTCAATTTATCACGGACAGTAGCAGTATTGGCATTACGTTCTTCTTAATCGTCAAATCTGATACATCCATGAATTCTTTTGAAAATTTTCAGTGACATTGTGTCTCGAAATATTGGTCTCATTCCATAGTTGTGTAACACATTCACCATACGAACGATACACACTAGCAAGCAGTAGCAATCCGAAGTACGCATGTAGAGTATCCATATCTATTTGTTCCCATTCTTCTTTGTATTTCCGCAAACCATATAAAATCGTCAAATTCAAAATAGTATTTTCTATCGGTCGCAGAAACAAATCAAATGCAGACAAAACATCTACAACATGAGCAGCTGCAACTAGTTTTGGTCCTACAACAACAACAAAAAGAAACAAACACGGAATATGAAGCACAAAACAAGAAGGGTAGGTTTTTTACCTGAAACAATATTATCAGCGCGCCTATATGAATTTCTTCGGTAATTTTCAAATGGCTCCGTTTAAAATTGAATTTTTTAACAAATATTTTGCTATTGCATTTCGGGCAATTTCTTCTGCCACATTTTGTTCCAGTGGTTCAACATCGTACTCATCAGAATGCTCACTCATTTCTGCAACGTATTCTTCCTCCATTGTGAAATCATCGTCACTATCTACTGGAGATTCTTCTGCTTCACTTCCAGATTCGGAATCCATATCATATTCGTCTCTTTGACGGTTTTCACGTAGATTTTTTTCCATTTTTTTGAAATCAATTGAATGTATGTATAACGCAATGAAGTATGCGGCAGATAAAAATCACTTTAAAATTCACTAAAATCACTTATCACTTCAAACAAATTCAATTCAATCTTCACTCGTGTGTGTTCAAGAACATACTGAAAACAAAAAAATTAAATTAAACGAGCCTAACCCAAAAAACAACTGCAATAACCATCGGCAGATGTATTGTATCAAGTTGATATGAGGGACCGATTCGTAACTATTTCGTCTCAGGTAAAACCAGAAATGCCCGAACATTAAAAACTCATTAGACCGATTCTACAGGCAAAATCATGCTATTTTCCCAAAAACCGGTTCTTTCCATCCGGCAGTTTTTTTTTTATTCAACTTGAAAGACAAAAATTGTATAAAATTGATACGAGGGACCGATGAGGGTTAAATACGCATTGCAACTTTGTTATACGAGTGTAGTAGCACACTACAGAATCGAGCACTCTCACTCAAGTTTTTAATAGTAAACGAAAATTAAAAAACATAACGAAAGTAATGCTTACGCAACACTTGTTGGCAAAACCAAAATAGACGAAACGAGACGATTGCAACTTGCCGAACGTCTGACGAATTGAGACGCTAGCAGTTCGGTTCTTACGAAACAAAACGTATGGACAAGTTGTTTCTTTCATCTTCGTTAAATAACGTTTGTTCATTTTGGGCAACAACATTCACACTGCTCCTAAAGGATCGATAGGTTTCATGAAAATGACAACAAAAACTAAAAATTCGCTCTCAAAGTCAAAATTTAGTACTTTCAACTGATTGATTTCATCTTCACACGAGCACAGCTCGGGAACGAGTAAGCTTATAATGTTGGTTGATATATTGTTAAAAAGGTGATTTTATTACCTTTCCAATGAGTTCTTTAAATACGTATTATGTGTGTTTGTTTTTCTGCTAGAAACAATAGCATGAATCAACATCGTGAAATACTTCTTAACCCCTTAGCTCCCAAAAAGGAGCAGCGCCTACTTAAATTTCAACATATTATTGATCGTAAGAAAATTACAAATCAAGCCTCATTTTTAGTTTTTGTTGTCATTTTCATGAAACCTATCGATCCTTTAGGAGCAGTGTGCATTGAATTGCATTAAAGCGAACATTTTCGTCTCTACTCGTTAAGCCCGTATGATACTTCATTTTTTTTGTCCAATTTTAAAATCTGAAAACAAGTGGCGCGTGGGCAGGACAGACATATTTTGTAAGAAAAGGATAAACGTTGTTACTTTTTTATTTTTTGGTGTTTTTAAGAGCAGCTGCATTTAATAAATTAATATTAGCTACACACATCACTTCCAAATCAGCATACATTTATCTTAAATAGTTTTGTTTACTCTAAAAATGTCAAATTAATTATTAATTGCACATTTAATATTTGATCGAAACTTAACGAAGAACGAATTGAAAGAAACTGCAAAAAAATTGCAAAGAAAATTCAGTCCGTCCTACAAATTTTTCTCCAATTCGTACTATATGCGTACTCACACCAATTGAATCCATGCATTCGTACTATTTGAACTGCTCTAGTTTTCATTTTCAATGACAAAAATTGAAAAAAAAAATGAAGTATCATACAGGCTTTACGGCGCAGTTCTTGCGTTCTTGCGCTTGTATATTTGCGCTCTTGCTTTTGTTTGCTTGCACATTCTTTGGTTATGCCTCTGATTTCAATCTACAACGAGAAAACTTGCTTCAAAGTTTCAAACTTCTTTGATTTTATTTTCATAACTGACTTTTGCGATTATGACTTATCTGGACACAGAATTTTCGAGCCAAGTACAACCAGTGCGGCTTGTATTTTATTTGTCAATATTATTTCCGGTTATACGAGGGCAGTTTGAGAAGTCAGTTACTTTTTGAATGAAAGTTTTTTTTGGCAAAATCGCGTTTTATTACTTAACATAATATTCTCTTAGAACGGAACATTTAGTTCAGCTTTTTTTCCACTTTCCCCTCCATCCCCCCTTCCAATAGGTCCTCAAAATAGGCGTTTTTTTCAGTGTTGAGCTTTTCATTCGATCCAAAACTCTGACCATCGAGCCATTTCTTCAGGTTTGGGAATAGTCGCAAGATTGGAAAGATTAGCTTAATCACACAATCATGATTTTTTTACCATCCCTGCACTGTTTTAAATCTTGTTTATTTGACACTGCTGCTTTGGTGGCGCTGTAGTAATTTTAAATCTTAATTTAAAAGTAATTGTAGAAGCTTTGCATGCACACATAAACATTCTCACTCTACTGGTTTGGTTGAGCTTATAAAGCTCATATTAAATATGCTATAGGCGTGCTGCAGCTGGAGAAACAATGCATGGAACCCATTAGTTACCGAGCCAATACGAACGGAATTTAAGCGCCGAAGTTAACATTAGCGAGTAACAGGCAAACTACCCAACAAACAAAAGATCTCGTTATTGTGTTTTTTGGTCGAAAGCTTTAATTTTATAAACGTCTGATTATATTAGCGCCGACTTTAAAGGCTTTATATTCATAAAGAAATTAATATATATATATATATTTTTCTGTCTGCTTAGGCTTATGTATAGATTTATGTAGGCAGTACTGGTAGAACACAATATTATAACTTCTAAGTTTATTTCAGTCATCTAATTTGTAGTTACGGGCATCAATATTAATCAAAAACAAATATTCCAAGTCTTAGTATTATGTAAGAATAAATTTTGTTGTCTTTATAAAGACTGTAGACTACTTTTTTTTAAAAGGCTTTTGTTATAAACCCAAATTTCAGTAGCTGATGCTATTAAGGGCAGAAATATATTTTTTTTTTTTAAAACAATGCCTTCTCATAGTATAACGTTTCATACTTATTCTCACCTAACTTCATACAAATTTTTTTATTATTATAGTGTTATTTATATATTTATTTGTACTGGCAAATTTTTTTTTTCCTTAAGGTATCATTAAATCTTTATTAAATCACAAAATAACTATATTAAGCATTATTTTTAAGCATATACGAACATATTTATCAAAAACTAAAAACATATCCAAAAATTTATAAATCAATTCTTTTCGTTTTTTGTTTCTTTGCATGCAGGCTACAACTATGCAGGTCTCATCGATGGACTATATAGGAAAAAGTCCTATCATTATCCTTACTTATAATTCATGCAAATGCTGCGAATGCTGCTATTGTAAATATTAAAAAAAAAAAACAAGAAAATGCAATTATTTTTTTAAGTCATAATATAAATACCAGTATTTTTTTTATTTTTAGTTTTAGTTTTTAGCGTGAAAAGTAGCTTTAGAAGCTTATATATAATTATAATTAAAAGAAAAAAGTAAAAAGCTAAATTAAAAATTCCAACTGTGTTATAGAAGAAATAAATATTTAGATTTATAATTTGTAAAAATAAAAACAATACCAAAAATACTGTTAAGTGTATTATAAAAAAAGAACATAAAACTTAGCAAGCAAGTTTAGACTTGTTTTTGTAAATAATTCTTAATTATAAATATAAGCAGGAATATGAAAGTAATGTTTTAAGTACTGTTTTTTTAAATCAATTGAGCGCCACTTCAAAAGCGTTTTTTAGGGCATTGATAAAAGTATTTTATTAAAAAGTTGCATTTAAACAATTGTAAAAAAGACATTTTATAAAAAGATGTATTTAAAGCAGTGGTCGGCATTTTTACACAACCGCAAACTTGGCGCTTATGCGTATGTATTTGAGAATTCAAAAGCTTTGCATTGTTAGAACAAAGTAGGTCTGTTTCCGTACTCGATTGTACTAACTTGCAATGTGCTAAAACGTGTTTCCGTACTTTTTCTAGCTAGAAGAACAAGCATAAAATTGCTCTCTTGAGCTCGAAAGTTACTCGAAGTGTGCTAGAAGAAATTTGTTGTTCCAGCTACATAAGAACAAGCATCAAGAAGAATAAGCCTCAAGGAGAACAAACCTCATGAAGAACAAGCAAATGTCAAATTGTCGTTCAAAACAAAAACAAATTGTTAAATAGCAAGAAATAATGATACATATAAATAAATATAAAATATCAAGTTATAATTGGCGTCGTTTGTTTGCGTTTGTAAAAAGTTAAAATTGGCGCTGTTTTCGTGCTTGAAACTAGCTAGAAGTCGTTTACGTACTTTTGACACTATTCTCAAATTTCATTTTACTCTCTCACATTGAACTTTATTCGACTTTTACTTGAAAATGTGTACGGAAGCACACCTAGTGTGTTGCGCAGCATAAAGCTTTTTTATAAAATGTCATGAAAGCCGACAGAGAAAGCTCTTTACCTACGCTGCCACGAGATGCCGAGCACTGATTTAAACAGTTCTGTGGCGACAAGGAATAACTCAAAATATCGTAAAAAAAAACGATATTTTAATTGCACTATGACCTTTTTTCTGAAATATGTGAGCCGTTAAACCAACGAAATATGTGCAGACATAAGTGGTTATTTGTTCTGTGCAAAAACGGATTTCTCCATTCTTCCAAAGATTGGCATTGAAGAAAAATGTCATATCGCTTTTTTACGATATTTTCAGTTTAGTCTTTATTCCTTGTAGCCACAGAATTGTAATAAAAACTTTTCTTCAAATTTAACGCTTTTTCATGCACACCTTTCTCAGCTTGAAATTTTTCATAACTTTTGCATACTTGTTATCTTTTTATCTTTTATAAAAAAGCAAATTTTCAAGCCAAAATTTTGATCTCATTTATTATAATTTTAACAGGCTTTTTTTTTTTTTTTTGAAAATCAATTTTTTTTTATATACCAACATTTCTCTACTATAGCCCGTTATACTACAATTTAACTTTTATGTATGTATAATATACATACATATTAAAATCTCTTTGTATGCGCTAGTTTATATACTATTATATATATATATTTATATAGAATGAAATCAATTCCAAAGTGTACCTAAAACATAAAAAACGAAAACAATGAATCTTAAAATTTCTTGTATTTAAAACAAAAACAAAAAGCAAGCAAAACGAAAAACATAACCTTACAAAACTAGTCTTAAATTATATAAAAATGGTTTTTGCAATTAGTTTTTAAAATTAAACAACTAAATATTAATAATTGTGCATGTATTTGTTATTCTTTAAATACATGCATAAACAATACTGACTGAATACTTAATTTTTAATATCTAATGATATGTAATTCAAACTTAAAACTTTATTATAGTTAAATCATTTATAAAAATAAGTGTTTTGCAAAAAGATAAAGTTTTTCTGCTGTTAAAAAAAAAAAAAATATTCAAGTATTCTATGGATTTATGTTGTTATCGCTTACGTTATTTTGACTTATTTTTCTTTTAAAAATTTTCTTTATTAATAAAAATCTAATTTTTGCAAATTTCATACATTTTGTCTTATTATTATTTCAATTTTATATTATTTTTGTATTGAGGTTTGTATAGGCTTAATTACTTTTAACAATTTAAAAAATACAAAGGCATATAGTTCTTTATTTTATTACAAGTTACAGTTTTTTTAATATAATTTAATCGGAACTAAAATCCGATTTCGATCAAATTTCGAGGTGAATTTCAGAACATGCCTGAATAAAGGCAAATGACACTATGTTCAACGTTCGTGAGAAAATTGACAGCTGTCACTACCACCGTATTAAATGTATCATGGCTAACAGCACCATAAACCGAAGCAATTGCAGATGTTAATGAAATACAAAATACTCTCTATCTATGTTTTTGATTCGCAAAAGCAAACGTAAAAAAAATCTTCGATCTTTACCGTTATATTCGTCGGTTGCCGCAATTTGGCTCAATTATTTTTACCAGAGATCGCAATACTTTGCCCCAAACAATGCGTGTTGAAAATTCATTCATTCCAAGGCGGCCAACTACTGTGCAAAGTAATAGAAAGTTGTATTAGAACTTGAAGCGCTTCGTGCTTCATTAGGTGTGTTTCCGTACTCACACTGTGTAACTTGTGGCACACTATTTTCTGTTTCCGTACTTTCTGTGCTTAAAATGGGAGAGAACAAGCATAAAACCGCTCTCTCGAGCACACATAGTGCACAGAGAGTGCTAGAACTCAAGACTCTAAGTAAAGTAAGAACAAGCATCAACTTCGCAATTTTAATTGGCGCAATTTACGTTTGACATGTCTGCAATCAAAATCAGCTACTTTGTGCTTGAAACTTACTAGAAGCTGTTTCTGTACTTTTGCAACTATTCTCACATTTAATTTTTGCTCTCAGTTTGAACTTACACAAATCTTACACAATGTAGAGTACGGAAACACACCTATTATGTGTAATACAGCATTTATATTGTAAGCAGAAAATTTCCTTCTGGGATGTTTTGGATTGTGCAGAGAGCGTATCATCTCGTGCTCTGGCTCACATTGTAGTGTAACCTTTTTTCTCTTTATCTGTTCCACTGTTTTAACTCTTAAATGGATGGTCGAATTATTAGGATGTCGCAAGGGTGAGATCGAGTACCCACAATTGTCAAATCGTTCTAAGCAGCTCATAGAATATCTTCAAATGCTCTCTTTTTTCACCCGTTTTTCTTTTGTATTCATTTTAATTTATCCGTCAACCGTCGTGGAAACGTCGTTGAACTCGTCCGCACAGTTTCAGGCCTGCATTCAAACGTTTCCTAAATAGAATTACTTAGGTGGTCGTAACAACCCGTGTCCGGGTTTCGGCCGACCTCATCAGCTCTCGCCAGGCGCCTCTGCTTTGCGCGCGCCTTCTCCAATCGGATACACCAAGTGCGGTTAGGGCTTCCTCAGCCTGGTCCATCCATCGGAGGCATGGTCTCCCTCGTCGTCGTTGACCAGCGACCCTCGCCTCGAGCACCTTTTTCGCTGGAGCTTCGTCGTCCATACGATGGTCATGACCCAGCCAGCGTAGTCGCTGCACAGTTATACGTCGAACTACGTCAATGTCTTCGTAGAGTTCATACAGCTCATGGTTCATTCGGATGCAATAGTCATCGCCGACTCGAACAGGACCGAAGATTTTGCGAAGAACTTTTCTCTCGAACACCCCCAGAGTGGCTGCGTCAGTTTGCGAAACTACCCATGCCTCAGCGCCATAAAGCAGCACAGGTAGAACGAGCGTCTTGCAGAGTGTTAGTTTTGTCGATCGAGAGAGGGCTCTGGAACTTAGTTGCTTACTGAGCCCGTAGTAGCACCTGCTAGCAATTATTGTTTTTCGCTTTATCTCCAGGCTGATTTCGGGTTTGGTATTAATGGCGGTGCCAAGGTAAACGAACTCCTTGACTACCCTCATTTATCGTCAAACCCACTTTGGCTGATTCCTTTTCGATAGCGGCGAAAGCAGCGGTAACATCTCTCTTGGTTCAATATCAATATTACAGCGTACGCAAGGAGCTGGGCGCCTTTGTGGAAAATGATGCCATTACGATGCACACTGGCCTTTCGTACGATCCCCTCCATGATGATGTTAAAGAGATTGCAAGACAGTGGATCGCCTTGCCTGAAACCTCTTTCGGTATTGAAGGTTTCGGAGAGGTCATTTCCCACCTTGACGGAGCTGCGTGTGTTACTCAACGTCATTCTGCAAAGTCTAATCAACTTTGCAGGTATACCGAACTCAGACATTGTTGCGTATAGGCAATCCCTTCTCGGGCTATCGAACGCAGCTTTAAAATCGACAAAGAGATGGTGTGTGTCAATTTGATTTTCGTGGGTTTCCTCCAGGATTTGTCGTAGCGTGAAAATCTGGTCTATGGTGGACTTACCAGGTCGAAAGCCACACTGATAAGGTCCAATCAGTGTTTTTGTAATCGGCTTTAATCTTTCACACAGTACGCTTGAGAGAACCTTATATGCGATGGAAATAAGACTGATACCTCTATAACTTGCGCAGATTGTTGGGTCTCCTTTCTTAAGTATGGGGCACACAGTACGCTGAGGTTCCAATCGTCGGTCATGCTTCTAGCCATATTTTGCTGATGAGCTGATGCATGCGCCTTATCAATTCATCGCCTCCGGTTTTAAACAATTCAGCTGACAGGCCGTCAGCACCTGCTGCTTTATTGTTTTTGAGTCGTTGGATAGCAACTCGAAACTCTTCGTGGCTAGGTGGTGGTACTTCAACTCCGTCATCGTTGATTGGTGGCTCTGAACTGCGCTTTCCATGGGCGGCATTGGTGGAATCGTTGCTAGTAAGTAAATTGGAGATGTGCCGTCTCCACAATCTCATCACACACTGCGTATCAGTATTCAGATCTCCATTTTCGTCTCTGCAAGTGGATGCTCCGGGCTTGAAACCTTGGGTTAGACACTTAACCTGTTGATAGAATTTTCGTGCATTCTTGCCCTGGTATACCTCTATGTCCTCACGCTAACGCTTTTCCTGCTTTCTTTTCTTGCGTCTGAAAAGGCGCCTCCCTTCCTCTTTTCGCGGTAGTTTTCTCGCACGGCTCGCGTTGCAGCTGATTGCAGCGTTTTTCTATATGCGGCGTTTTTTACTGCAGTCGCGATGCGACACTACTGATCGTACCATTGGTTCCGTGGTTGCGGGCGCCGGAAACCAATGACTTCTTCAGCGGCAGCGCGCATGGAGTGGGATATATGCGCCCAAAGTCCGCCGGCGTCGTAGAGTCCAGAGGTTGGTTGGTTGAGCTTAACCGAGAGTTGAGCGGAGTAGGCTTCGGCAGTCCGTTGTAATTGCAGCTTAGCGACATCTAGCTTTCGTTGCATTCCTGTGCGTATGTTCTTTGCATTGCATAATCGCATGCGGATCTTGGCTGCAACAAGATAATGGTCGGAGTCAATGTTGACCCCCCGAAATGTACGCACATCTAGAACACTAGAGGCATGCCTTCCGTCGATTACAATATGATCAATTTGGTTTCGCGTTTTTTGATCAGGGGACAGCCAGGTGGCCTTGTGGATGTCGAGGTGCTTAAATCTGGTACTACTAACTACCATGTTTCGTGACGCGGCGAAGTCGATCAGTCTTAGACCGTTGTTCGTAGAGGTCTCGTGAAGACTGAACTGACCGACAGTGGGGCCAAAGATGCCTTCCCTTCCGACTTTCGCATTAAAATCGCCGAGGACTATTTTCACGTCATGGACCGGAAGGTGGTCGTATACGTCCTCAAGACTAGCGTAGAAAGCGTCTTTGACGGCTTCGTCCTTTTCCTCCGTCGGGGCTAAATAGAATAGTAAAAATAATAATAAAACTCATCAAAAAATTCATAAGATTTAGCGTTCTTACTCTTTCACTCACATGAAAAAATAGTGAAACAGCAAGCAAACATCGTTCGGCAAAATCGTCGTGTCTAAAAGTAAGGGACGACGAAACAGCGAAACAAAAGAAAAAATAAAATCGGTGGGAGAAATCGTCGTCATATCGGCATGTCTAAATTGGGACTATGGTACTAAAAAAAAAAGTAATGATGTAATGGATATGGCTTCTGTGAATCGAAAGCTTTATATAAGGTACTTATGCCACATTTATTAATTTTTAATTTCACTAAGTTGTTGACAAAAATTCCTTCGTTATGTTTATTTTTTTTTATAAAATAAATTTAAAACTTGAATGACATTGCACTTATATAAAGTGTTTCTTTTATTGTTTTATTGAAATAATTCGCTCTTTATGCTTTTGACGTCACATATCCAGATGTACCACGTAGAGAAAACAATATTACCGATATATCTGTTTGTTGCGTATGTTTTCAAACTAATATTCTTGATGCTTGATAATTTCACTCTCCCATACATGTTCTATCGTTATGTAAAAGAGTTTTATTTCGTTTGTGTCGTTTAAGGGGTTACATGACATTGGCAGTTTTTTGAGATCGAATCTTTTTTTAATAATTTTGTATTTTAGTAAATATTCTTAAGATTCTAAGAAAAATTCATGGAAAAATTCCTACGGGCTCAAAAGTTACAGCCGGATTAGTGAGAGCGCATTTTTAATTTTTGCGCTACCTACGTAGGGCAGCTGGTATATACTTGTTTTACTTGCTACCTGATTTTTGGTGGTTGTTATGTCGTACCTACTTGAAGGGTGAAGCCCGAATTGCTAAACGATTGCAAAAAACTATAAGAAACAGCACAACACAAGATAACGAAAGCATACAGTACAAAGCAGGCATGGCAGATTAAAGGTAACCTTTTTTTGTCTTTGTTCACAAACTTTGAACGCGTTTATCTCGAAACCATGTTTTTCGTACTGGTTGTGGCACTATCGGGTTCATTTTTTGACGAAATTTTTTTTTTGTATTTTTTTAAACTTGATTCGCTATCGTATGACACGAGCTTTTTTTTAAATTTTTTTATGAATTTTTAAAGTCAGTATTTTTTTCGAAAAAACACACTTTCAAATTTGGAACATCACCAAAATTTGAAAAAAAATTTAAAAAAAAGCTCGTGTCATACGATAACCAATTTTGTTAAGATTTAAAAAAGTCATTTTTTCCCAGATCGGATAATTTTTGCAACTCCCAGCGCTGCAACCATGAGGCCCCGTTTTTTTCTCTGCCGCCAGTTTGGAGCTGTATAAAACCATGTTGGAGTGAAAAATATATTTTTTTGAATTTTTTTATCTTGTAATTTGTTCAATTCTCTACAATAATAATAAAAAAGTTTTGGAAAAATGTTTGTTTTTGACTGAGTTATGAATTTTTAAAACAAGGTCTGTTTTCTCTGCCGCGAATGTTATGTCCCGCCTTAAGCCAAACATGGAAGGAAGTTCTTGGCTGATCACAAAAATTGCACACTTTAATTTAAATAATTAAATTAAATCACTCTCCATCTTAGTAGTGTTTAAGGTGATTCTTTCAAATACATTTTGTTTAACGCATTATTTTTGTGTGATTTTGTTTACATTTTTCTGTAATTTTTTTTTTATTTAATTTAATTTTTTGTGCAATTTTTCTGTGCAATATTTCCTACATTCATTTTCTACCTTCAAATTTTAAATTTGTAGAACGATGGCATAGTACACAAATGTTGTCAACATTCATTAACCATGAAACTTTTCTTGTCAAATATTGCGATAATTTTTTCGGTTAAATTTTTTCAAAGGGCCTAAAACGTGCAATTTTTTAAAAGGGCTTCGGGGCCTTTACAATTAAAAAGCGCTTAAAAAAGGCCCAAAATCCCCCAAATATCATCCCTGATGCACACTCAATGCTTAGAGAGTATGCTTGGATGGTATGCTTACAATCAAATATTGTAAGTGGAGACGGCCTGTTAAGGTAGTGTTCAACACTTGTATAATAAAGACCTTTTAACCGAACTTTGATATCTTTAGTTTTTTCTTTTTTTAAATTCCCAAAGTTTCCTCCGTTCTTCCGCACACTAGAATGGTTTACCCCCTTAACTGATGTCATAACTTAATTTTTTATTTAACACTTTCCTCTTATGTATATAAAATGTAGATATACACTCATGGACAGATAAATAAGAACATATTTTTTAAAAACAAAAAATACCTAAATGTGTAAAAAAAATTCGATGCATCGAACACAAAACGCAATGAAATTTATATTTTGATTCTGGCAATGCCGTATTCTAGTAAAAACCAACGGGGAAATCCCGTTATTTGTGTTTGATGCGTACTTTTCTACAACCAGTTGCTTTAACAGGTGGACAAATAAATAATAACGTAAGCATTTTTTTTTTAAATTCTACGGGTTGAAGTGATTTTTTATCAAAGGTTTGTAATTCTCTGTATAGCAGGAGAAATATTTAGTTTAATTAATGTAAATAATGTATTAGATGGGACGAAGTAAGCACTGTTCATTGGAGGAAAAGCGGCTGGTTGAGAAATTGAAATCGAAGGGCCATACGTTCCGTTACATCGCTAATTGTTTGGATCGGTCCTTGTGTTTTGTGCACAACGCTCTTAAGCCACAAAAAAGTGATGATAGTCGAGGAAAATCCAATAAAAAAACCTCAGACTCTACAGACAATAGAATTCTAACACTAGTAAAAAGAGACCCTTTCATGTCTTCGAGGCAGATTGCTGGCGAAATAAATAATGAAGTGTCTTCAAGAACCATCCGGAGGCGATTACAGGCCGCAAATCTACCTGGAAGAATAGCCAGAAGAGTCCCTTTGCTACGTCCTCATCATTTAAGGAGTAGGTTAGAATTCGCCAAAAGTCATGTGTCATGGAAGGGAACTGAAGGTGAAAAGAAATGGAGAAATATTCTATGGACTGACGAGTGTAAGATTAATTTGTTTTCAAATGATTACGCACGCAATGTACGAAGGCCAAAGGGTAAACAATTCCACGTTCGATTTACAAAAAAGACTGTAAAGCATGGGGGCGGCAACATTATGGTGTATGGAGGATTTTCTTGGTATGGCGTTGGTCCGATACATCTCATTACCGACACTAAGACTGCATTGAGCTACAAGGATATCTTGGAAACTGTAATGTTACCGTATGCCAGCGAGAATATGCCCTTGATATGGTCGTTACAGCAAGATAACGACCCGAAGCACACCTCCAAGTTATTAAAAAAGTGGCTGACAGATAATAAAATCCGAATGATTCAGTGGCCAAGTCAATCACCGGACCTAAACCCCATTGAAAACTTGTGGGGTGTCTTAAAAAATGAAGTATCAAAAAGGCAGTTCTCAAACAAAGCAAAATTATGGAGTTTTGTAAAAGAGGAATGGCAAAAAATTCCCATAGAAACTTGTAGGAAATTAATTTCATCAATGCCAAATAGGATACAAAAAGTTATTCAAAACAAAGGAGGACACTCCGGATATTAAGCTTAAATTTTTTTTTTTGTACTAGTAATGTTCCTAAACTTTAATCTGTAAGCAAACATTGAATGTTCTTATTTATTTGGCCAGGCTATTTTGTTCCAAATATGTTTTTTGCAAAAATATTTTGTTATTTACTTGCTTATGTTATTTTCTTTAATTGTATTAACTAATTTTAAGTTCTTTTTAACTAATGAAGTCATTTATTTTTATTTAGTACTGAATAATAAAGCATCACCAGTGAATGCACTCACAAGCAAGTTATGTTCTTATTTATCTGTCCATGAGTGTACATGTATGTATATTAGACCGGTTCATAAGTGTATGGGGAAAATTATGTGTCATTTTTTCTTTGGTGCGCGTCCACTTTCTGAAGGTTCGAACCCTAATTAGCACAAAAATAGTTTAAGACCCAAAAAAATTTGACCTCTAGGGGTTCCGCAAATCGTTTGAATGTAATTTTAGAGCTATATAGGACTTTAACCATTTTAAAAAATGTCGTGTCTAAACTTATAAACAATTGGAATATATTTTGATTGGAAAAAATTACTAATGATTCAGACTTATTTAAGTTTTTTTTTTTTTTTTAAATATGCATCTTATAATTTTTGGCGGAGTTTTAAAAATGCAGATTTACTCTCAACGAAAAATTACCGTTTTTCCATACAAAATTTTTTCTTATTTTGTTCTAGCGTCATTTTTTTTTAATTTTGTATTTTTGTGTGGAATTTAGGCTTTCTTGAAGTGCAACATATTTTACAATTCATTGACCATAACTTACGAAAAAATTAAGAATACTACATTTATTTATTATTTCTAATATTCATTTCTTAAAAATATGATTTTTTGTAATGCATTTCAATTTTTTTCTGTGCTTATCAACGACTAGCAGCATATATTGTTTTTGCTCATCACTAGAAGTTATTAAGGGTATTCATGCAATGCCGAAAACGAGTCGAATATGCCGAAAATCGGAAAAACCGAAAACGCCGAATATGAACTGTCAAAATTTGTATGGAATCTGATATTCGGCATAGTTTCCAGTTTTCCGCACGATTTTGATGCGTTACCCCCTAGCCACACGTGCCAGTTCGAAGACAGTAACAGTTCGAAAAACTCAACACACTCTCACTTTTCACTAATACACTCACACCTTGACATCACTGGCAGTCCACTGGCAACAACTTTTACTGAGACAGTGAATTTTGACAACCGCAGCCAGTGCGAAATCGAAGTAAGGAAACAGTGTTGTATATTCTCCCTAAAATATTCGAACTTTAAATATGCACTTTTCTTTCACGTCTTGTAGTGAAATATATGCAATTATTTTAATTGCCCTCATTTGACACATAAAATATCATATGAATAAGTTGCATTTCATTTTGAAAAATATTGATAAACACATTTTACAACATAATTAGTTCCCCATTTTTATCCCGTTTAAGTTTGGTGCTGTCTTGGCATATAAAGCATCACTGAATAAAAGCAAACGGAATAAAAAAGTGGTCGAACCTTTGGCTGTGACGACATTTTTCAAATGAAAATTTACTATCACGTGTGGCCGCAGCGAAATTTGTTGATTATTTCGGAATATTTTCGAAGTAAATACATATTCTTTTTTAGCATGCCAGTACTATCACGTGTGGATGCAGCGTAAATAACGCCGAATATTTTCGGCAACCAGTTGCTGCCACCTTTCAAATATTTTACATATTTTTAATACAAATATTAAACCAATGTTGCCACTTTTTCAATGCAATTTAAAGAACAGCTGATTGATATACGGCATTCACCGATAACTAAAAAAAGGTACCTCATGCAAAAACAGCGAATATTTTCCGATATTCGGCATCGGAAAATGTTCGGCATTGCATGAATACCATTATTGAATTATTAAATTCTGTTATTAATGCTACCTTCTCTCTGCTGAATCGTTAATTACATTTCTATGTTGATAAAAAAATAAAACCACGATTGGACGCTCTTCTTTTCGTTTTGCTTTTGTTTGACATTTCTTGACCGTGGCTCGTGAAAAAAAGGTTGTTGTCGGGGCCATGGCAGAATTATATGGTAGGGCCCAAGGTTGATTTACAAGGTTGTCGCAGGGCTGATCGCACTCTCTTCTCAGTACCCATAATTGCCAAAACCAGCCAGTTTTGCGAATGACTACGAAAGAAAACCGGATGATAAAAGAGAGCACTTGCAGATTTTCTATGAGCTGTCAACTTCGATTTGAAAATTATGGGTACTCGCTCTCTCCCTTGCGACAACCTTATAAATCAACCTTGGTAGGGCCGACTCGGAGAGGAATAAAGCGGGCTAGATGTCAAAATCAGCTATTCATCTCGAGGTTCTTTATGCTCACGTTTCGCAGTTCTTTTTAGATTAAAATTGTTACAGGTTTTATTTTCAATTTTAAGACTTCTTTGACGTTTTATAGTTTTTATTATGCCGCGTTTCCATG
Organism: Coremacera marginata; assembly: GCA_914767935.1. Lineage (NCBI taxonomy): Eukaryota > Metazoa > Arthropoda > Insecta > Diptera > Sciomyzidae > Coremacera > Coremacera marginata. Next base: position 160,151,574 of record OU612046.1, on the reverse strand, counting down.
TGATCTTTCAGTATCTTATCTTATCCCATATCACAAAACACCAGCTATAAAGAGCGAGATGCATATGTATACTTTTTCCTATAAAAATTTGACATTTGCAAAATATGTAAACAAATCCATTTCTGCAAGTTTCCTGATTGCAAGACGTGCTTATTGAAATAACTTCTTGTCTACGTACCCTAAATTGTTTTTTTTATATAATTATTATTGTGCAGACAGCATCAGGTGTTACAGGTAATCCAATTCGTGTGCCACAACTGCAGCAGCATCAGTGAAATACACACGAAAAAAAAAAACATAAAAAAACAGTTTTAAAAAAAGTCTTGGTGAATCTACCAAGCACCAAATTAAAGAAAAAAATCACTGATGCTTTCCATAAATGCGCTTAGGAACTCTCTGGCCAACTCTACATTGCGATGGTTAAAAAAACCAAGAATGTTTATTTATTTTAAATCATACCCCTTGACCTGATTTGATTTTCTTTATTTTCCAATTTGTGTTCGTAATTCTGTAATATTTCAAAACAATTAATATTGGCGCAAATAAAATTGACAGCTTGACAGCACAAAAACTACAACTATAAAAATTAATGTCATATTTATAGCATGTGATCAACTTTTATAGCAAAAGTTCAAGAAGTTGAACTTTTTCGATCTCCTAGCATCACAGGGGATATCACATGCTATAAAAATGACTAAGGTATACCTGTTTCACACTCACATTCATCAATGCCATAAAGTAGGGCTCACATGCTATTTCTTTCTTACAAAAAATGTGATACTAGAAGATAATAGAAGATCACATGGAAACGCGGCATTACACTGTTTCTATAATATTTTCACTCAAATTATTACAAATTTAACACACGTGATCGCCATAATTCTGCCATGGCCCCGACAACAACCTTTTTTTCACAAACCACGGTCAAGAAATGTCAAACAAAAGAAAACTGAAAAGAAGAGCGTCAAATCGTGATTTTGTTTTTTCTATCAAAATAGAAATGTAATTAACGATTCAGCAGAGAGAAGATAGCATTAAGAACAGAATTTAATATCTCAATCAGCCTTACTAAAAAACTGATATTAAATTTTAGCGTCAGCTTTTTAATTCAGTAACAGCGGTAGCCTCTGCTAAGCTTATGGTAAAAATCTTTTTAGAGCTGGCACTAATTAGAGCCAGTACTAAATTATTTTTTTGGTAAGGCTGAATAGCTTCTAATGAAGAGCACAAGCAATATTTGCTGTAAGTCGTTGATAAGCACAGAAAAAAATTTAAATGCATTACAAAAATCATATTTTTAATAAATAAATAATAAATAATAATAAATAAATGTAGTATTTTTAATTTTTTCGTAAGTTATGGTCAATGAATTGTAAAATATGTTGCACTTCAAGAAAGCCTAAATTGCACACAAAAATACAAAATTACAAAAAAAATGTCGCTAGAACAAAATAAGAAAAAAATTATGTATGGAAAAACGATAATTTTTCGTTAAGAGTAAAATTGCATTTTAAAAACTCCGCCAAAAAGTATCAGATGCATATTTACAAAAAAAAAAAAAAACTTAAATAAGTCTGAATCGTTAGTAATTGTTTCCAATCAAAATATATTCCAATTGTTTTTCCGTTTAGACACGACATTTTTTAAAATGGTTAAAGTCCTATATAGCTCTAAAATGACCTTCAAACGATTTGCGGAACCCCTAGAGGTCAAATTTTTTGGGTCTTAAACTATTTTTGTGCTAATTAGGGTTCCAGCTTTCAGAAAGAGAACTCGCACCGGAATATTTTAACACTTTTGTAATGTGAACCGGTCTAATGTATTTATGCTGAGCCTCAATTTTTATATATTTTTACCTGATAAAAATCAAATCTCTCTTCAAAAATAAAATTCTTAAAACAACCTCCATTTACTTGTGTCGCCTCTCCTCCCCTTCAATACTAACTAACTCAACGGAAAACGGTAAACATAACTTCAGTTGCATTCCGTATTAATAGAATATTAAAAATTTGAGGTATTATTGGCTGCCAGGTGTAACCAGGCGGTTCGATTTCGTACATGTCTATATCGCTGGACTTCCAATAATTTCATCATAAAAATTCAAGACATGCTTTTTAGGAACTGGAAAGTTATTAAAATTCAATTTTTTATATCGAAATTTTTATAGTTTCTTAGTTTTTTAAATTCATTTTAATTTCTATTAACTAAATTTCACAAAATTTGATTTTGCAAAAATTAAAAAAAAAAAAAATATATACCTATATATAAACCGACTTCCATAGTATTTTAAGATTTAGGTAAAAATCATGTGATTTTAAAGGAAATTCTCGTTAAACCGAAACATGAAGAAGACTTAACGCAAACGTTAACATACATTATACACTATGTATGTCGCATTGCGATTATTCATGCTCAAATCTTTTTTTAATGGAAAGACATTAAAAATAGAATATCCGCAATAAATAAAAAAAAAATATTTAAACAAACAAACTGTAAAAGCGTTGTTACAATATTTATAAAAACAAAAACAGATATAATTCCTACACACATTGAAAATTGTGGTTTTGTGGTTCAAACAGTAAAAACAAAAAATAATGGCAAACTACTCAAAATATATTTGTAAACAATAAATTAAACGAAAACATGAAATTTCAAAAATACTAAAAGTTTATACAAAAAATTAAAACTTGCTACAAACAATAGAGGTATTCACGATGTGGTGCATTTGTGATACTTTTCATTAGGCAAGTGATGTTTTTATCAAAATTATGCAACAATTGTAGACTGTGAGCATGAGCAATGTAGTAAATTATTTTAATTTTGGTTTTGATTTATTGATTTACTTGTTAGAAAAAAAATTGTTTTGAAAGTAAATGTGTTTTTAAAATAGAATAGCATTTATTATGACTCAATAGCATTTTTCGTTGTATGGTATATTTGATAAAGTTTGGTTTTAAAAATTAAATGTATTCTGTTTTAATAAATGTCAAAAATTTACTACAAATATCAACTTTATCAAAAATACACAATACAAGAACAAATAGACCTAATTGTGAATACCTCTAATATTATATTTTAACAATACAAGACGACAAAATTACATAAATTAAAAACTGAATAAGAAACAATGTGCGAAGAAAACATAAATTTTCACAAAAAAAAAAAAAAACATTAGATAAAACAACAACAACAGTAACTGCCCAACAAAAGATTTATTATTGTGTATTAACTAGCATTAGTAAAGCAACAACAAGAAATGTACTACTGAAGACAAAAAACAACAAAAAAAAAAAAAACAAAAAAATCAATGATTTATATTAAAAGTATATAAGTATTTAATTTAATTAAAAGCAAAACAACGCGAAATTGTTGATCATAAATTCCATTAACGAATTTTTAACTAGTAAAAAAATGTATAAATTTTTTAACGCTGCAAAAAAAATGTTAGCTACAATGCTTTTTTTTTTTTTGTTTTTGTCTTAAGCAATTCTAGTTCAACTGTGCATATTTTAAAATAAGTTCATAAATAAGTTAAATAATTTTATAATAATAGAAAATAAATAAAAATTAAGTTAATAATATATTTGAAAATAAGTTACAAAAATAATGTAATGCTTATAACATGTATTGCTCTGTTAGCTGCTAACTGTTACTGTAAATTTTAAATTTAACATTGTACAAAGTACAACAACAACAACAACAGAAATTTGTAATTATGTCAAAAAATATCATTCTATATTTATTTTGCTGCGAGTTCTTGCTTAACAACTGCCGAAAATATTAACATTTTTGAGTTAAGTTACGAAAATTCCCATTATTTGTTGCTCTTCAAAGTTTGCCGCATTTTCATTTATAACAGAGCTGCAAAATATTAAATTTAGTCATTCGCAATCAGAGAGTATACGTTATAAAGAGATTGCATCAGATGTGCTAAAGCTCTGGCATGTGTTAACAGACTTGTATTCATTCGCATTTTTAGGCGAAAATAATTCTGTTAAATCATGCCCGAGTATCTCTATGTAATTTATACTCTCTGTCACAATTATAGCTTTCTTGATACAAATTATACGCATCAAATTTCAAGCCTTATTCACTTGAGATCATGCAATTAAAGTCAGTCGCAGTAATTTACAATCAGCACTTTATGTAGCCAAGACAATAAAAGATTCGGTTAAATTCGTAATTATTCATGCTTTTGTCAGTTGAGTTCATTTGTATTCAGCAGACATAGTTTAAAGACAAGGCTTAAGTCTACTTTAATGAACCCGAGAAATTTCAAGGGATTGCTTGGGCCACAAGGGAATAGTGGCCTTTTTTGTCAATAGCATTATAATCTACAAAAAAATGCTGCCTTGCACATACGATACAATTAAAATTCTGCCATGCCTTGCACCAAACAACTTTCTGAAATTTAAGCGGATTTATTAAACTAGACTTGTTCCAAAGACAGTTTGCTGTCATTTCAAATCTGGTCTGCATGTAGCCAAAACTTCGTCAAAATTAAGTCAATTCATTAGCTTCGGATTTCAAACTTAAGTCAATTGAAGTCATTCGAAATATATGTTTAAAATTAACATAATTTGTTGTGTGACTACGAGTTTCTAAAAAAAGTCGGTTGAAGTCTTTTAAAATCAGGCTAAAGTTGACGCTTTCTTTGTACAAAACAAAAATCAAACTGAAGTCTTTCGTTGAAGCCTTTATTGGCTTCAGACTTCAAGCTTTAGTTAATTGAGACCATTGAATCAAAGTCAGTCGCAGTCATTCACAATCAAAACTTCATGTAGCCAAAACAATAAGAAACTGGTTAAAGTCTTTATATTTTGTAAAAGTCTTGAATGGCTTCAGACTTGAGGTTTTGGTCAGTTGAAGTCATTTGGATTCAGCATACACAGTTAAAAGACAGTTTGCTGTCATTCTAAAACTGGCATGCATGTCATCAAAACTTCGTCAAAATTAAGTCAATTCATTAGTTTTAGACTTCTAACCTAAGACAGTTGAAGTCACTCGAAATAAAATATTGATATTTAAAATTAACATAAATTGTTGTGTGACCCCGACTTTCTAATAAAAGTCGACTGTTATCTTTTGAAATCAGGCCACAATTGAAGAGTTCTTTACAAAAAACAAAAAATTAAGCTAGTGACTTCATTGGCTTCAGACTTCAAGCTTTACTCAATTAAGATCATTTAACGAAAGTCAGTTGAAGTCATTCACAATCGGAACTTCATGCAGCCGAGAAAAACCGGTTGAAGTCTTCATCTTTTGTAAAAGTCTTCAATGTCTTCAGACTTCAGGCTTTGATCAGTTGAAGTGATTTGAATTCAGCATACATAGCTTAAAGACAGTTTGCTGTCACTCTAAATTTGGCGTACATGTAGTCAAAACTTAGTCAAAATTAAGTCAATTCATTAGCTTTAAGCTTCTAACCACAGATAGTTGAAGTCACTCGAAATAATAAATTTATATTTAAATTTAGCATAATTTGTTGTATGACTATGAGTTTCTTAAAAATGAGTTTGAAGTCTGTTGAAATCAAATCACAATCGAAGCTTTATACAAAACAAAAATCAAGCTGAAGGCTTTTGTTGAAAATTTCATTGGCTTCAAGCTTAAGTCAGTCGTAGTCATTTACAATCGGAGCTTCGTGTTGCTAAAACAATAAAAACTCGTTTAAAGTCTTAATATTTTGTAAAAGTGTCCAATGACTTCAGACTTCAGGCTTTGATCAGTTGAAGTAATTTGAATTCAGCATGCATAGCTTAAAAATGGTTTACTGACATTATAATTCTGTCCTACGTGTGGTCAAAACTTCGTCAAAATGAAGACAATTCATTAATTTTAGATTCCAAACGTAATGCAATTGAAGACACTCAAAATGAAATATTTATAACATTAAAAATTACATAATTTCTTAGTCTTTTGAAATCAGGCCACAATTGAAGATTTCTTTATACAAAACATAAAAAAAAAAGCTTAATTATATTGTTGAAGTCATCATTGGCTTCAGACTTCAGGCTTTGGTTATATGAGTTATTTGGGTTCCGCATAAATAACTTAAAGACATTTTGCTGTCATTCCAAATCTTTCCTATATGTAATCAAAACTTTTTCAAAGTAAAGTCAATTCATTAGCTATTGATTTCAAACTGAGTACACTTGAAGAATAAAATATTAATTATATTAATATAGAACATATTTTGTTGTTTGCACATAATTTTTAATTGAGGCCATTAAAAAAATTACATTAACTACGGGTTTCTAATAAAAGCCAGTTGAAGTCTTTTGAAATCAGTCCAAAACCAATAAAGAAAATACAAAATTTTGTCACTGTTAATATTTAAGCCTTTTAAAGTTTCAATTGGCATTTTACTTTCGAATAGAAGTCAGTTAAAGTCTTTTGAAATCGAACGGCTTTACAGTCAAAATAAAATTAAACTATCTTATGTATAATTGTAGCAATCAAAATCGTATACGGGACTTAAATCAAAGTCTGTTGAAGTATTTCGATTTTTATCATTTAAAGCAAATTTAAATAAATGGAACATAAATCAGCATAAGTTGGATTTTTACCCTTGGTTTGAATGAGGCTAAGAGTTCAAAGAGTTTTAAAATATTTATTTTATAAAATATTCGCAATGATGTCATTAAAGACTAGATACTCACTTAAGACTTCAAATTAAACTTTGTTGAATTCATTTAAACCGTTCTTATTCATATTTTCATGAAGTCGGTTGTTAAAAATTTGAAATTTGAAAAATTTGGAACTGTTATGATTGGAAAATTGAATTGACTTCCAGCCTATAATAGAAGTCAGTTGAAGTCATTAAAACGTTAATGAAACTAGAAGAAAACATCTTGTATCTTGTATATAGATAGTAAAGTCGCTTCAGATTTTAAATGGAAGTCATTAAATTTTCCGATAAAATATACTACGAAATTTTCTAACAATATTTTTTCTATCAATAAGTTTTTCTTTGGCATTCTTTATTTGCATATTATCTTAAAAAAAATCTATCTGTATAAATCTATATATGTATAATATTGCAGGGACCCTCAGAAAACACCCGCACAATATTCAAATTTAAACTTTTTATCGTTTTTGTTTTCAAATCTTTAAACATAAAAATAATAAAGAACCACAGCAGTGTAATGTACAATTATATAGTGAACAATTATATAGCATAATTTACAATCGATGAAACTACAAAATAACAAAAAACTAAAAAATATACTCTATTTAAACAATATTAGTTCAGCTGCTAGAAAATAAATTTAAACATAATAATAAGTAGTAAAAAATATATAAATTAAGCATAAGTTAATTAATATAAACTGATGAAAATTGAAGAAGAATGCTATTAATAGTTATATATAAAAATTATATAAATAGTAACAATTAAAAAATGAAAAGAAAAAAAAACATTTAACTGATTTTTAAGAAAGTTTATAGAAAAAACAAAATTACAACATAACCAAAACATTTCTACACATTAAAGCAGTATACAGTTACATACAAACTCTTTTCTATGATTTTTTTGCTATTTTTTTAATGAAATATTATTATAACTAAGTAGCAGAAAATATACAATACAACTATATTATACTAAACAGTTCCATATAACCGCAACTTCCTCCCTTATTCGAAATTCTGTACTCTACCTAATGTATCGTTTGACTTCTCTTAAAAAAAAAACAAATAATAATTATAAAAAAAAATTCAAAACATGACGCGTTGTTTAAAACGAAATTATATAACCTTGTTATTTATACACCTACGAAATTGTTATATATACATATATATTTACAACAAAATATATTCAAAATATATGTAATGTATATAGAAAGATTGTCAAAAAGAAAAATCCCAAAAAAACTCCGTATATTCCAAAATTCATAATTTTATTAGAGCAAATGAATAAAAAAAAATCACAATGAAAACTGTATTTATTGCGTTTCAAACTTTTCTATATAAAGAAAAAAAACTAAAACAATTAAAAATGTTTAAAAAAGTGAAACTAATAAATATTAAAACAAAATACGAAAATTAATAAACGACAGTAATTATTGAAATTAAAACAATAAATTATAATAAAAGAATTATTAAAAAAAACATTAAAGCATAGTTTTAATATTGAGGGAGCTCTGCAGAAATTTTCGTAAAGGTTTTTGAAGTAAAATTTCAAATGTCTCAATCAGGGGCGATATAAACATTTTATCCGGAAATTATTGAAACTGTTCTAGTAACGTATAAAATAATACAGCTTATATTTTTACACAAAAAATCAAAAAACGATTCAAATGACAATCTTTTTTATCAGCACATAAGCTGTTCTTTAAAGACTTGTTTTTTTATTAAAAAGTGACAAAAAGTGAAAATCCAAAAATAAATATTCATATTCATTTCATTCGCCATGTAACTGATATTTTGGCATATATTTTGTCTTTGTACGATGAATATTAAAAGCTGTAGGTATACCCAAAAAAGTGAACAAAAAACATTGCATGTTTGCAAAAAAGAATTTGCAAAAAAGGCCCCATACAAAACGCGCTGTAGGACTTAATTTTACGCCAAAAATAAGGGTCATCGATTTAAAAAAATTGTCTAGTAACAAAGTGAATTCAAATATACTTTTGCGCATTTTGACAATTTTAGTATTTTATTTTTTTTTTTTTATTTGTGCCAAAAGAAATTAATACCTCTGCGAAAATTAAATTTAAACACTTCATCGTATCAATCAAAATTCTGATTGAGCTCTAGACCTGCATTAATCAGTCACAAGGTTGCATAAATAACTTTTCTGATACTAACTATAACAGTTTTACTTGGCATCGGCCACTACGCAATCAAAATATTTCGTGTGAACAGCTTTTTGATCAAATATCGCTTGAGAAAGTAAAAGAGAACAAAAAACCCGACATTCTTCATTCAATTTGAATGACGTCTAAACTGTGCACAATACTTGGATTTTTGAATTCATTCATTACGATGTTTAAATAAATGATGTTTTAAATAAATGCTTCTTCCGCTACCCATCTGCTGAATATTTTTCATGTATTTATGCGCATTTAATTCATTTAAATTTATTTTATTTAAATACATATATTTATTTTGTACTGACAGAATGTTAGCTAATAAATTTACACAATATTTGGCTTGATTCTCACGCCCCATAAACAACAAAAATTAATGGTCCATGAACCGGTTGTAGAGAGAGCTTCTTAAATTTTTGTATTTTCTCGCGTGTTTGACGAGTTTTAAGTTCACAAGCGACATTGTTGGACTTCAGCTACTTTGCCTTCATAAGAATGAGTAGCTGTTGCAAGCTTTTCTAACTTTTTTTGCACAGATTAATGCTGCAACTGTATGGGGAATATCGATGAATTAACTTAAAATTTCCCTATATTTCACAGTGTAGAGTAGTCTTGCCAAATAATTTTTAGAAAAAGCGCGAACTCAAAAATTTTAAGAGCCCAAAATCGCCCAATATAATTTTTTGTAGCACAAAGCGCTAATCCGAAAAACCTTCATATTTCGTACGAAATTTTTCCCATAAATTAACAATTAAAACAAATTTTTTTTTTTTAGTTGAAACTTGTATTTATTGGCAAAAGTAATATGCTAAAAGTAGCAAAGAGTATACTAATGTTTGGGGATCATATGAACGTCAGCATAACATACTTTGGGCACAGAGCTCATCAAACGAAAAAAGAGCGCAAAATGTGACGTGATAAGGGATCATTTGACCGCCAGCATAACATCACCTTAACCAATTTATTTGTCACATTATGCACGGCTGCTTTGAACTGTCAAAATATATTTCGACAAAAAAATTGCTGCTGAAAAACATTAAATTTATTTTTTTTTAAAGACATCTGCGATTGTTCGCTTATTTTATCGTTTAAAGCCACGAGATGGTACAGCATATTTCAGCAGTAACCTCGCTATTAGGCAAAAACAGCAGCAGCAGCTATGTCGCGAGAATAAAATATAAACAGCCAAAATAAAACTGCCTTAACTACCGTCGGCTGATTTTGACATTATACCTACGCCTTTGTTATTGTTTTGTTGTCGGAGAGAGCGTGCATCAAATGCACCTACATTAATTGTATCATGCCCATTAGACATCTGCACTAATACATCCGAACGCTTCTTCAAAACATCCCTATAGGAACAAACTAACTTGTTTTTAAAAACAACTAATTAAAAAACTAATTTAAAATAAACCAGTATATGAACTACTTTTAATTATATTAAGGCGGCAACTACTCTGATGTTGACATGTTTTAATTCCAAATTTTTATTAGATTACAAGTTTATATATATTTAACCATGTTATTTCATCAAATATTATTAACTTTAGGCCATCAGTAATATTTTTCAATTTTTAAAAAAATAATTTAAATATAACTAATTTAACAAGTAGTTGAAAATATATGCAGACGAAAGTCAATTGACTTATTTAGCGGACATTGCCATACAAAATAAGTTAGTTCGTTCTATGGAAAAAAGTTAGAATTTCAACTAGTTGTGATTGACAAAAAACTACTTTATCAACTACTTTTAAATTAGTTGATTTTCCTGCAGGGATTTGCTTCAAACACGCATACATACACTCTATCATTGTCAACAACCAACTTCGAGTGAGTATGCTACAAAACAAAATAAAAACATTCAAGTACTGTACTCAAAACCGAAATGTTTTCAATATAAAATTTCCTCGCGTACTTGTGCTCTTATACCAAGTACATGTATATAAGTTAGATTAAATAAAAGAATGTGAAAACAATTCATACAAACCTTGAAAAGGATAAAATTGAATTTTTTAAGCTTCAATACTTTAAAAAGAAAGTGAATAACATAAAATTAAAATAAAGTTGACTTTCTTAGACATGATTTTTTAAGTTGATCTTCATATCTATTTCGAGCTGTACAGCAAAATCTACTTGGTGTACTTGCTATGTTTTGAAAAGACAAAGTAGTCTGCATGAAAAGTAGCTATGCAACCAACCCAAAGTTGTGTACACACTCTGTTAAGATCCAACCGGATGTTGTACACAGGGATGATATTTGGGGGCTTTTAGGGCTGTTTTGGGTCCTTTTTCATTTCAAAAGCCCCGAGGCCCTTCTTATTCATTTTAGGCCCTTTTGGAAAATTCTACCGAAAAAAATCAGAATTTTTAAAAGAAAAGTTTACTGGTTAATGTATATGATTTCAATATGCCAAAGAAAAATCGCCGAAAAAATAAAATGAAAAATCCCCCAAACGAAAAGAATAAAACATTTTTACACAATAAAAACGAAAAAATGTTAAAAATTTGTTTGGAAAAATGTTCCAAAATGCAATTCAGCGGCGTTGTAGTGCTTGACAAAAATAAAATGACACAACCAATATCCGCCGTCACAAAGGGTTTTGCTTCTAAATTGAAAAGATTGTTGCTTCTAGAACTTACGCCCGAAAAAAATGGCAAAAAAGCGCGAAATTTTGAAAGCATTAAATTTCGGAAAAAACGCCCGAATTTGAAATGGCAATTGAGCCCGAAAGAAAGAAATAATGCTCGAATAGTTTGGAAATAAGACTCGAAAGAAAATGGAAATTACGACCGAAGTTTCAGCAGTTTTTCGGTCTTTATTTCCAAATAAAATTATCAAAGTATAAAAGAACAGATTTGAGTAGTAAATTCATATTCCCCTGTAAAAATATCTGCAAAGGTTTCATTAATTTTATTTGTTTTTTGATGTAATTCATGAACAAGGGGTCCATGGACATTATGTACGGATAAGGTTCAGATGGTGTTTTTTTATGATAAAATGATTTGCTCTTTTACGGAACAATATTCTTTTACCTTCCGTAAAAGGGCGAACCATTTTATCGTAATGAATTTGAAATTTCTTAACTTTTCGGTAAACAAAAAATCGGGCGTTTTTTTATTTTTAATTTGGCGAAAATGCCCGATTTTTTTCGGCCCTAAATTACAAGCTTATTTCTCGGGCCTTTCTTCCTTTTCAAGTATTTGCAAAAAAGATCCTAATTTTATTGATACAAACACCCGAAAAAATTACATAATCGGTAGAAATTTCGGTAATTGTTTTTCGACGAATTAAGCCCTTTAAGTTTGTCTGGAAATTTTGGGTTTTTTGTAATTTTTTTTGTTCGTAATTTCTGGAAGCCAATTGTAAGCTATCTTTGATTTATTTCCTAAATAGAAATATCCGGAGAAAGAAAAAAGTTATATTTTTGTGATCATGTAAAGGTAAGACAACCGCAGGGGGAAAGAGGTGACGGATAGCCCTCGACTGATTCAAGTTAATTATTTAAAATTTTTAAAAAACATAAGGATAAAGTGATAAAAATAAAAAGCGAAACTGCATCCAAAAAAGTAGGTGATTTTTGTATAAAAAAAACCCTCTGCAAAAAGCGAAATTTCGTTAAAAAATGTGCAAAATTGTCCAATTTTTTCGGTGATTTTTCCTTTGAATTTCCCATTCATTTTTTATTTCATTCACCCCAATTTCGTATGAAAAATGTTGGGTGATTTTTCATTTCATTTCTTAGGTTATTTTTTATTGTTTGTATTTTATGTAAAGGCGAGATTTCCTACGCCTTTAAAATTGTTCTCAGTAAAACAAGTTTTGTTAAATACAGTCATTGTCCCATTAAGAGCATACTTTTTAGTAATTTCAACAAGCTTAGTTTATTTCCCAATTTGAGTTTAGATGAAAAGAGCGAACCCAAATCCAGCTTCATTAATTAGACTTCTTGCAAGACTTGACGGAGAGTCTTCATTAAATTGCTTATTCATTTCTGACATTCTACGACTATTTCAAGACGGAAATATCTGGTGTGTGGTTTTTGTGGAAAAGCTTTACAATTTTTATTTTTATTTATCAAATTTAGGATTGACTTATCAGAAAAATGTTTTTGTTAAAAATTTTCTTTTTGAAACACTTTCTCTATAGATAAATTTTGGCGTCTTTTTAACTTTTACAAACAAAGCGTGAAATAAAATATTTCTATAAATAAACTATATCACTTTAACCCAAAATTTTTGATTTAAGATGTAATCATTTAAATTACAGTTCTAAATGGGTTATCATCATCATCGTCATCATGCGTGGAGCGTGCATTTCCTGCCTTAAAATTAGTACAACTTTGGTTCAACCGTAACCTTAGATCCACATTTTGCTTTTTATTTTTGCAAAAAAATAAAAATCAAAACTTACCAGTTATTTAGTGCTCAACAAAAAATCTGGCAGATTTTGCTTTTCATTTTTGTCTAAAAAAAGAAAAACCAAAACTTACAAGTTATTTAGTGCTCAAAAAATTATCGGTTAGATTTTGCTTTTTATTTTTGCCCTAACAAATAAAAACTAGAAATAATTATTACTTTTTGCTCAAAATTTTATAAGTCAAAATATAATTTTTATTTTTTGCTTTTTATTATAAAATGCATAATTGGTACGGCCTCTGATATTGAGATACAATTTTTAAATCTTAAAGCCCTATTAATGTCAAATTTTGATATGAATTTTGGCCCTTTTACAGTAAAGCCAATATCATCCCTGGTTGTACACCACTTGCTTCAGCCTGTGTTTGATTTGAAAGTACTGTACACAAGTTTGAAAGATACTATAAAATATGGTACAGTACGAAAGTGTGCACTTTGCTGCAGGCAAAACAAATGTTTTCATGCAGATGTCTCATTCCCATGACCGCCAGCATAACATAGCCCGTACACATTGTCGAGTAAAAATCGAGTAAAGTTCAATGTAAGAGAGTAAAATTAAATTTGAGAATAGTGTCAAAAGTACGGAAACGAAAATCATCAATAGGCTTTTCAAGAATCGTCATTTGGTTCTAAAAATCGTCATTTGCCCGTCCCAAAAATCGTAATTTAGTTCCTAAAATCGTCACACAGTACAGAAGATTTAAGCTTTTACTTAAAGCAAAAAAATTTAATGAAAAATCTTCATTTATAAAAAAAATTTTATTTTAAAATTATAAGATCTCGTGTTAGGTCTGTGCAGGTCTGTGTTACTAGAACTTTCTAACGAACTTTCTATGAGTTGACGTTTGATTTTTACTTTGTTCATTTTTTCAACTTAATCGTAAAACAGTGTTAAGACTGTTTAGTGTAAGACAAAATAGGTGTGTTTCCGTACTCTACACTGTGTAAGATTTGTGTAAGTTCAAACTGAGAGAGTAAAAATGAAAAGTGAGCATAGTTGCAAAAGAACGGAAACAGCTTCTAGTAAGTTTTAAGTACAAAACAGCTGATTTTGACTGCGGACATGTCAAACGTAAATTGCGCCAATTAAAATTATGTCAATTTGCTTGTGAAGTTGATGCTTGTTCTTCTTGATGCTTGTTCTTACTTTACTCGGAGTCTTGAGTTCTAGCACTCTCTGTGCACTTTGTGTGCTCGAGAGAGCGGTTTTATGCTTGTTCTTCTTCTCCCATTTTAAGCTTAGAAAGAACGGAAACAGAAAATAGTGTCCCACAAGTTACACAGTGTGAGTACACACCTAATAAAAAAATAGTGGACAGTGTTAGTAGGCAAAAGTTTCTCAGTTTTAAATTCAAAAAGTGTTGTTAACACAAAAAATAAATAAACATATATGAATAGTCATTTGTGCTCTTAAATCGTCATTTGTGATCTTATTTTTCTTGATGCTTACTCTTCTTGATGCTTGTTCTTATGTAGCTGGAACAAATTTCTTCTAGCACACTTCGAGCAACTTTCGAGCTCGAGATATCGATTTTATGCTTGTTCTTCTAGCTAGAAAAAGTACGTATTTCCGTAACACATTGCAAGTTACTACAATCGAATACGGAAGCAGACCAATTATTTCACCAACTATCTTTCTTTTATGCTTGCAGCAGTCAGCAGACAATATCATGTGACAAATGTTGCCATCAATGTAAAAAATGGCGAAATTTAAGATATTTCTTAAAAGGCAATCATTGGCTATCATTAAAAGCAAAGCTTTTAAGTGTGAACAATAATTTTTGGCAACCAAAAAGTAACATAGCTGCAAGAGGTGTATGCCTAGAAATTTCAAACTGAAAAATTTTATGAATATTTAGAAAACCAAGGTATATTTAACAAGGTAGTGTCGTCTCGGAGCGGTGAGTACCGCAGCTGTCAATCACATACAATATTATAAATTGCAAATTTTGTTATTTGTTTTGCTTTTATTCGTAAAAACCTGGTTTTGACAGGTACGGTACCCACTACAAGAGAGAATTTTACATACTAACACTACCTTGTCTAATTATACCATGTAGAAAACAATCTCATATGTGCAAAATGCAAACTTACTAGAGTACACTCAAAGAAGTATTTTTTTCACATTGACAAATTCCTAGGTTAAGTTGATAAATGTTTTGTCAGTATAGAGTCAACAAAAGCGTTTGTCAATTTGATTGAAGATGAGAGGTTGCACTCATATTAACAAAATTTTATTTTATTTATTTGATAAACGGATATTTTGATTTGATAAAAGCCTTTATCAAAAATGCCGCGTTTGCATTGTACATTTGATAAATGAATTTGTCAATATGATTAAAGAATATTTCAACCTGAAAAAATGATTTGTTGAATAGAAAAATGCTTTTCTGTTAAAAATATATTTTATTTATCAATCATACAAAAATGTTTTGCTGTATATAATATTTGCTGATAAAATATTTTATTATTTCAAGCAATTTTACAAAAAATAACAAAAAGAAATTTAATACTGTATCACTAGAAGAATGTAATTTTTACATTAGTTCCACTCCTTACTCTCACTAAATTGTTATTGCAATAATATTTTTGTTTCACAAATTAAATAAAACGTACACAACTCACAAAATAGCTTTCTATAATTTCTGCGAACAACAAATAACGCTATCGAAATGCCAGACCTCTATTTTTGTTGTAATGATTGAAAGTTTTTTAAATTGATAATTCATTTCATCATTACGAAATTGAAATTTTATCCGCGTGACTTAAGCGATTATCAATTTTATAAATAAGTTCTTCAGCACAACAAATCTATTTATTAAACCAATGAAGTAAGTCTGTTAATACTATTTATAAAAATTAGAAAATTTTATTCCAACTGATTGACGATTTTGTTATCGTGAATAAGTTTATACGTATATCAAGTTGAGAAAAGCATTTTTCAAACAAATAAAACACATTTATTGAAATCAACACAATTCATTTGTTAACGTTTTATTAAGTTTTCAATCAAATGGATAAAATTTCTTTCGAATTGATAAAAATATGAAGCATTTATGATAAAATTTAATCGATTGCACAATTTGGTTTTGTTAAGGAATAACAAAAGTTATTTATCAATTTACCAAGAATTTTTTCGTTGAGTTTATATGGAAATGCTGCACAGTGTAGCGCGTTCATAGAGCAAGTGAACAAAAATATAAAGAGTGCCCGTTAAATCATGAAGTTTTGCTAGGATAAGTTTTAGAATAAGTGAATTGTTCAAACAAAATTTCACTGAAATCGCATGAATGACACGGCCACTTCCCATATAGTCGAAATCGGTAATCTAGAATATTTCCCAAAAAAATTTTCGCAGAGCAAAGGAATTTAGTAGACATAGTTTTTCTGCTAGCAATTAATAAAGATGAATCAAATACGCCGAGATTTGATATACATATCTGTAAACATAAATAACACATCAATAAAATTTAATAAACATAGTTTGGCTTCGTCTGCCTTCAACTCGCGTTCGTTCGTCTTCCTTTTTGTTCGTAAGCAGTATTGCCAAATGGTTCGATATATCGGATTTGTTACGATTTTCTGACTTGAACCCGATGATCGGATATTTTGTGAAAACTGTTCAAAATATTACGATTAAGGAAAACATAAATCCGAAGTCGTATTACTTATATTCAAAATTTATAAAAACTACCATTGATAAAGGGTGCTGTTTTATAGGTATTAAATTTCCGACAGGAAAATCTGTCCAACCAGTAGTCAGAAAGGGAACGTGTTTTCGGCATTTATGTTCAGTATACTTTGGCAAATTACCATGAAAAGACTTTGACGAAATTTATTTCCAAAATTTGCATTTTGTGTGACGAGCTTATAGAGCACTTTGCCCAATTTACGGTCCACATAATCGTCCATCTGAGCACCTTACACGCAATACTATGGATCGATTAATATCTACGTTTACTCTTACGGGTTATATACATCGATCACGAGCTAATACTGTGGTGATACTGTGGTACTGAGGTGATTATGATTGAGGATCTAAATCAATCAATTTGACGCTGTCCTTAGCAACTCGTCCATCACATGCAAGATTTTAAGGAAAGTTCGCGACCAACACCCGTAAAATATCCAACTGGGGTAGCAATTAAAACCAATGGACCATTGTTTGTGTCATTCGTTCGCTAAATACTGTTAAGATGGAATGGAAATCAAACTAAATTTGTACCGTCAAATTATATTCAACTAATAGGCTAATTTCCATCTTAATGGTGCAAGACACCTTCATATTTTCGGAAAAATGCAAATTTTTTGAAATTTCGAATGTTTTACATGTTAAAAATATACTGCCAAAGGGAAAAAGCAAAATATTGAATATTTACGGAGTTATGATCAGAAACGTTCGAGTGCGCTTGGGGCAGAGCAATGCTTCTTTCACAATAGATTGTAAACTCTTTTGTACTGGGAAGGCTTATTATATATATCGCACTCTATCTACAAAGCAGGCATAACTCAAAATTTACAAATTGTTACTTTTTAATGTTAAACCATTCGAATATGTCCGAATCACCTTAATTCCGGGCTGAAAATTGTTGAAATTTCATCTTATATTGCTACTGGGATGTTTAATAAAGGTTACACCTCCATTCTGAAACTTGTGAATGAGCTGGGTATAATTATTGGCACATATTGCAAAGATTTCGCCGAAAACACCAATGAGGCACGAAAATCACCTTTTTAACAATATATCAACCAACATTATAGGCTTACTCGTTCCCGAGCTGTGCTCGTGTGAAAATGAAATCAATCAGTTGAAAGTACTGATTCTGAGAAATTCGCTCTCAAAGTCAAAACTTAGTACTTTCAACTGAGTGATTTCATCTTCACACGAGCACAGCTCGGGAACGAGTAAGCCTATAATGTTGGTTGATATATTGTTAAAAAGGTGATTTTATTACCTTTCCAATGAGTTCTTTAAATACGTATTATGTGTGTTTGTTTTTCTGCTAGAAACAATAGCATGAATCAACATCGTGAAATACTTCTTAACCCTTTAGCTCCCAAAAAAGGAGCAGCGCCGACTTAAATTTCAACATATTATTGATCGTAAGAAAATTACAAATCAAGCCTCATTTTTAGTTTTTGTTGTCATTTTCATTAAACCTATCGATCCTTTAGGAGCAGTGTGTCAAGTGACTTCACCTATATTAATGAACCTTGGTTTAAAGGTATACTAAAAAGATAGGACAATTAAAATAATTATCTAATTATGTTATCAACATGAAAAAAATTCTTTAAACATGACTTATTTCACCTCTTTGATGATCTCTTTGGTGATCTCTTTTTGAATGATGAAAATGCTGAATGTTAACAATCAAATTTGCCGTTTTTCCGAGATCTCATTATATCCCGAAAAAAGTCACATCAGAGGCATAATTTGACCAATCATTTTCATATCTAAAAACTTTAACGTCAAATATATCAGATTTTCCTACTATTTATTATTCTTCAACATTTCGCCTGAACACACGTCGCCCCTATTTGTCACCCCTCTGTCGATTATAGATCATATCGCTACCAAATTGACCCATAGAGGGGTCAAATATATGAGCTGGCCCCATTATTTTTAGCCCTTCAACACTTCTTCTGAACACACATCATATCCCGAATCTGCCACCCTTCTGGCGGCCAATAATAAAACCAAAACAGTCGATTATAGTTCATAACTGTCCCAAAATAGCCCCAAACTTTTTTTTTCTATAACATTTCTTCTGAAACCACCTACCCCCTATATGCCACACTCTTGGGGTCCCCATACAAAAAACACTAAAAACTGTCGATTATATTTCATAACTCTCCCAAATTGGCCACATAAGGAGTCAAATATATAAACTGGGCCTGTTGTTTTTTGCCATTTAACATTTCTTCTGAACACACCTGCCCCTTATCTACTACTCTACTGGGTGTCCCCATAAATAACACAAATATTTAGATTTAATTTTGTTCACTCGCATACACTGTGCGCTTTGCCAAATGCATTTTGCTACGACTAAAAGTTTAAAAAGAATTTTCATTATGAAATAAAAATTTTGTGATTATTTTAAAAACGGAATAATAGAAAAGTTGATAATAAATTCTATTGTAAATAAAATAACAAAATTTCTTAGCTTGCATTTAAAAAAAATCGAAATAGAAAGCACTAACAGCTTCTCACTATAGAGTTGAAAGAGGTGAAAATTATTTAAAATACTACTACAACAAAAATTGTCTATTAAAAAGAACTTTACTGCATTCTATAGTAGATGTTATCTCTAAATTTTTGTGTTGATGTTGATATTCTTCGAAGGTGTTACAGTAATACACATACATACAGTAATCGCAGACAGGTCAAAGTCACAATATTAAAAAATATTTATACAAATAAAATACTTTTAAATTAATTGCTTTATATTATTCGCTACATGCATCATATAAACAGTTTTACAACGCTTATTCATATTTTTGAAATGCTAAAATAGGAAAAAGGCAGGTTATCTTATCTTTCGGATGCCAACCTCATTTATACAGCTTCAACTCATAGTTTAATTTTATAACGTTTCACTCATAAATCATCAATATGTTAAACGCGGTCGTAATTTTCATTGCATTCGTTATAGTCGCGTATTTATTACGGTATATAAAGCATTATATACGCGTTCTTTATTTGTCACAAGGTTTCGCTGGTCCGCCTGCACTTCCCATAATTGGCAATGTATTTATTTTCTTTAATTTACCCGCGGAAGAGTCAATCGCCACTTTGTACAAAATTGTGGCAATCTATGGAAATACAGTCAAATTTTGGATTGGACCCCAATTGCTTCTCCTGATGTCAGCTCCTAAGGACATAGAATTTATATTGGGCAATATGCAGCTGTTGGAAAAATCTAGTGAATATAGTTTCATGCGGGCCTGGCTGCATGAGGGTCTGCTGCTTAGTCTGCCTAAGAAATGGGCGAAACGGCGTAAAGTGTTGACTCCAGCTTTTCATTTTAGCATTTTGGAGGAGTTTGTGAAAACTTTCGATCGAGAATCAAGTTTAATGTTGCAGAGCTTGGTGCAACATGTTGCTGCACAGAATCTAACAGATAAACAAGATGAAGGCATTGAACTGGGTCATTGGATAAATTTAATGACATTAGATGTTATATGTGGTGAGTAGTTGGAAAATAATGAGGGAATTCATTTTTCAAATTCATTCAAAAAATTACAATTAGCCAAAAATAAAAATTAAATACAGAATTGTATTAACCTCTTATTGCCTAAGCATTTATACAAGTAGAGATATTTTTGCGAAAACAATACTGCTTGGCAAAGTACTACTACTGCACAAAATATCACTAAATCTAGTGCAAAAACCCTGACCTTCAACACTGGTGCTCAGATACACTCTACCATGATACAATTATAAGGTAGGATAAGGAGATTCACCACACCGACCTCGAATGTCAAAATGTGTTTTAGCGTTGCCACTTCTCTGTATTATTCATAAATGTGGGACAAATAATAAGAAAGGAAATTATTTGTAGGATAAATTGGATAAATTCGGACTAATGTATTTACAATGAAATAAACTGCTGTTTTGTGATTTTAAAGATTGCTGCCCACTTACGGCACGTAACGAAACGAAACGAGAAGCCAGTCAGAATTCTTAGGTTTTATAGCCACCGGCTTTTTCGTCTGTCGTTGTCGTTTCGTCGTTGGTTAGTGTGCATCAGAGAACTGCAAAAGCCTACTTGAAATCGATTTCAAGTACTTGCTTAAAATACAAGTTCAAGCTAGCTTGAGCTTGATAATTTTCAATCAAGTCTGGCTTGTGATTGAAAATAAATAAGTCCACGACAGCTTGCGACTTGCAAGTATGCTAGCTTACAAGCGAACGGCACGAAGTCCCAAATTAAAGGAAAAATTGATGCCTTCGGCAAAAAGCTCGAAAAGCTTGAAATTGAAGGCAAGTATCCAATATAAAAGCAAGTATCCAAAAAATTCCATGAGCTTGTGTAAGAAAAGCTTAAGCGTATTTGGATTTCTAAGAGATCTGTGGACTCCGTGGTTGCCAGTTTTAGGGGTAGCTGATTTTGAAATTGATGTAAAAATTTAAAATTCAAGATGGCGAATAGAGTTGCTACCTTGATTTTTTTTGTATTTTTGCGAATTCTTGTTATTTTGAATTTCTGACAACGAATTTGATTTCGAATCTAGCATCACAGTTTTAAAATTTAAGATGGAGGATAGGCTTGTCACCTAAATTTTCACCATAGTGTTGCCACCTAGTAAAATTAATTTTATTTTAAGAGTTTTAAGCACCATTTAACAGTGTTAAGGGATCGCTGACTTCGAATCTGATGTCAGAATTTTAAAATTCAAGATGGTTATTAGTGTTGCCACCTAACATTTTTTATTTTTACGAATTCGGTGCTGGAGCGAACAATAGGTAAAAATAGGAATTTTAAGGGGGTCCCGAAACACGTGTTTGACTAACAATTTGACTTGCAATGGTTAATGGTTAATTTTTACCTATCCTGTTTCCCCTTAGAGATATGGCGCTTTTTCTACTTTTTCGAGGATTTTTCGATATATTTAAATTTTATGTTGTTCCATATCTCGAAAGGGTAGCAAAATAGGCAAAAACTAACCATTTTTTTTGGGGGTTGCCAAGGGAGGAAGCATTCTTGAGACACACGAATAGGGTGAAATTGATGGGTATGTGTGCCCCCATTCGCCATATTTTTAGAGAGGGGCCGAAACATGTGTTTGACTTACAGGGGACAGTTTAACACGTGTTTTGACGTTCACCCCTTAAAATATGGCGAATGGGGCACATAGACCCCCCTATTCGTGTGGGTCAAGAATGCTTCCTTCCTTGGCACACTATATATTCACAAATTACAAGAACTGAAGTGCACTGCTGTATCAGAACGATTTTATAGCGAATGGCTTATGGGCAAATGGCGTATGGAAAAACCCCAAAAAAACTTCAAAACATTTCTAATAATAAAATAATGTTTATTCCCGATTGCCAGTGGCTACACTTAATAACTTCACATTTGAAGCGAACGTCGAAGCGAAATATCAATATTAATGTATATAGAGCATTAAAAAAAGAAAATAAAAAAATTGTCTGAGACAAGGAAACAAAGCGATATTTTATTAAAATTATCTCGTCGAATGTGTTACACATTCCAATTTTTACGAATTGCCTAAGATCGAAATTAACGAAGTTATAACATATCGCCACAGCTAAGACATTCATCAAAAATGCAAAGAACAATCGCGGATTTTTCGTAGATATTTTATAAGATACGGCAGCACAGTATTTTATAATTTTGATATTCCATGTCGGTGTGGTGAATCTCCTTACAGAGTTTATACGTCATTCAAATTGAATGAAGAATATCGCATTTTTGGTTCTCATTTACTCTCTTCGAGATATTTGATTGAATAGCTGTTTTTCACACGCGATTTTTTGATTGAATGGCCGATGCCGACTAAAAGTGTTGTTGTAAGTACCAGAAAAGTTGATTATGCAACCCTGTGATTGATTGATGCAGGTCTTGAGCTCCATCAAAATTTTGATTAATGGCAGAGTTTATACGTCATTCAAATTGAAGGATCACTCAAAATTTGTTGTTGTTTTCCCAGCGAAAAAAAGATTAACTTTATGCGAGAGTAGAAATGAACTTTCAAGACTTCATCGCATCAATCAAAATTTTGATGGAGCTCAAGACCTGCATCAATCAATCACAGGGTTGTATAATCAACTTTTCTGGTACTTACAACAACACTTTTAGTCGGCATCGGCAATTCAATCAAAAAATCACGTGTGAACAGCTATTCAATCAAATATCTCGAAGAGATTAAAAAAGAACAAAAAATGCGATATTCTTCATTCAATTTGACGTATAAACTCTGCCAATGCGATGAAGTGTTGAAAGTTCATTTCCGCTCTCGCAGAGAGTTCATCTTTTTTTTCGCTGGGAAAACAACATCAAATTTTGAATGATCCTTCAATTTGAATGACGTGTAAACAGTGCCAACCTTATTATTGTATCATGCTACAGACCTGCATCAATCAGTCAAAGGGTTGCATTATTTTACTTGTCTGTTTTTTATTAGGCAATTATATCAAGAAAAGTTTCCGCCATAATTTCACTAATTCTATTGTTTTTTTTTTATGACGTGCATCCGATGGATATTCGAATAGGTATATTTTCCGGCGTATTGATTGCCGAATGTGATCAATTTTAATCCTAAAATATCAACTTTATTTCTGCTATTTTTTTCCTTTTTGTTCAATTTTTATGCACACAAAACAACTCAGTTAAAGAAACGTCTAAATTCACAAAAAAATAGGTAGCAGCAAAGTAACAAATGCCTGCGTCGGAGCTTCAATCAAAAAATCGTGTGTGAGCAAGCATTAATCGGGATATACTTCAATCATTTGACTGACGTATGAACACTTCCAAAGCAAGAATTGAAGCTTGTAAGCAAACCTCAGAAATTTTTTCATTTTTGCTTTTTCTTTTGTAACAGGCATGCTACACAGGCCAGTATACTGGCCCTGTAGTTCGAAAAACTCAAAACATTCACACTTTTTTACAAATACACTCACACTGGATTCCCTTTCACGGCACTTTCATCGCTGCTAGCAACGAAATTTCAGAGCCAGTGGATTTTGACAGCAGCGGCTAGTGAATGTCAAAAACGGGGATATCAGTGTTGTTTTTAATTACTTTTGGTGGATTCATTTCGGGTTTTCCTCTATTCCATACAGGAAGCAACACTGATAACTTGTTTACATTTACAAATCAAATGAAACAAATGTGAAAAGTTGTAAATAAAAGTGAAAGATATACAATTTTATATATAATAAATATACAAAAAAATATATAATCGAAAGAAAATTAACTCAAAAACAAATCATTAAATTAAATTGATACAATAGCAGTGAGAAATTATACGATGAAATTTTTTTAATGAATACAAGAGGTGCTACACATGCTAGTGACATGCTAAATTTTTCGAATCATTCGAACAGTACACGTATTCTTTCGCACTTTCACTGTCACTGGCCTGTGTAACCGGCCTGTAATGGATTCTATTATGTACAAAATGATACATTTCAGCATTAAAGTCTATGTATATATTATTGCGTGAACACAAAGTTGAACTCCCTTTTTACCTTTTTTTAAAGACAACATATTCTCATGAAACTTATATCATTTGAAAGCTCTGGTTCATACCAAGTGGACAGTAGAATGCGAGAGTGAAAAAGCATGATACAATAATTTACAAGATAGCCTTGACAACTACCTTTTTTCTCATGAGCGGCGATCGGCATCAACAGGGATATATTTGACCTGTTAAGGGGTCAATTCGGATGAGATATATCTTACAATCGACAGTTTTTGTGTTTTTTGTATGATGACCCCCAGAAGTGTTGCTGATAAGGGCATGTGTGTTAATAAGAAATATTGAAAGGCTAAAAATTAATATTTTTTTTGATATGGCCGAATTTCGGCCGCAGTGTATATAACAGAGACCTGCATCAAGTACTTGAAAAATCAAGCGTTTCTGATGTCAGAATATAAAAAATTGTTTGGAAACTAGGGTGGACCGTAACAATACTTTTTTGTGATTTTGACAGATTTTGCCCTTTTTTGCAATCTAAGTCGGATCAATTATTTGGATTCTGATGTTATGTAGATGATGTTCTGAGATTATAAAGTTCCATATCTCGAAGGGGAAGATTAGGTCAAATCTAATAATTTTTTGGTGGTTACTATAGGAGGAATCATTTTTGAGACACACAAATAGGGGGTTTATCACTCCCCCATTTTCCACATTTTAAGAGGGGACGTTGAAACACGTGTTTATCTCTCCACTGAAAGTCAAAATGTAAGTCGTGTACGTGTTTCGGTTCCTCCCTAAAAATATGTCGAATGGGGGGAGCTAATAGACCCCCTATTTGAGTGTCTCAAAAATGCTTCCTCAAATAGGAATCCCCAAAAATTGGTTAGATTTTACCTATTTGGCTTCCCATTCGAGATATGGAACAACATAAAATCGAAAGACATCGAAAAATCGAAAAAAGACAAGAAAAACTGCCATATCTCGAAGGGGAAGAAAAATAGGTAAAAATTAACCATTTTTTGGGGTTTTCAAAGGGGGGAAGCATTTCTGAGACGCATAAATAGAGGGGTCTATCAATCCCCCATTTTCCACATTTTTAGGGGGGACGTCGAAACACATCAGATTCCAAATAATTGGCCCGATTTACAGCACAAAATATTTTAAAAAAAAAGCTCGAAGAAAACATTTTTGAGGACCACCCTTATCAGCTACCCATATTTTTCACAACCTATTTTTAAAACTATTTATTTGGGTACACCCTTGTGCCCAACAAATTTTTATTAACTATACTTTTCTCAAGCAAGTAAGTTAAGTTAGTTGAAAATTCACAAACGAATTCAAGCTTTTCAATCTCTATGACGTACGTTTCAAGTCTGCTGCCGCTTGTTTTTACTTCGTGTCGTAGATCACGCGTTCATAAATTCGGGCAACAAGCTGACGTCGACTTGACTGATTTCAAGTTTACTTGAACTTGATTGAAAATTATCATGTTCAAGCGCGCTTGTATTCATAAATTTAGCAAGTACTTGAAATTGCAAATGAATAGCCTTGTGCAGTTCTCTGGTATATAAATAAAAAAGTATATCAATTTCACACGATAAATCTTATTTCAACGTATTTCACATAGCTATTAATCAGTTTGAAATGATTATTTTTTTATGTTATTTCTTTGAAGATTGTTTTTAAATGATCGAAGAAAATATCTGCAGATATTGCCTATTTACTACACCAACGCATAAACGGTGTATTCGCTTCTTCAGAACTTTAACTCTAATCGTAGAAGCAATATAAATGTTAACAATTTAATTTATTTACCATTTGGTAGAACAAATTATATGTTAACTGCTCTCTTTAAGCGCATGAGTACCTTTGATAAAAACTGTAGCGTTTTTGATGTTAACTTGTCGAAAGTTCAACTCAAACGTAGATTAAAAACTATTGTGTAATCAGTGGCGTAGCTAGAGTTGCTGGCGCCTGAGACGAAGAACAATCTGCCGTTGGCTCCCTAATAAAATAGGGTACGTGTACTCGCATATACGCGCATTAGATTCAGAAAAATTCTATAAAAAATTTACGAATTCGAATTGAATTAAAAGGGGTATTCACGATGTGGTGTATTTGCTCTTGTATTGTGTATTTTTGATAAATTCGACATTTATAGTAAATTTTGTAAAATTACCAAAACAAAATAAACAGTATTCAAAATACAACCCTGCAGCAAAAATACAACGACCAAACCCTATTGTATTCTTTGTAAATTTCGTTGTATATGTGATCAGCTGGTCGCAAAAGCATTTCTACTCAACATCGAGGAAGCTATCGGCTGCGATGTGAGTATATTTAAAAATATTTAATATTATTAGAGTTTCTTCCAAATTTTTCCATTATTTTGTAGGCACTTTAATTCATATTTCCAAACGAAAGTATATATACAGATTAGCTGATTTTAAAAATACAAGACTTTACTGAAGGTTTGCTCACAATCAGTTGTAAATATTATAATTTTTGTAAAAATTTATCAAAAATATATCACATGGTGAATACCCCTCATATGTTTTTGCTATTTAAATTGGTCGTTACGATTTCTCCATACGATAAATACTACTCGTATAGAATTATTAGTTAGTAGTTATGATGGTACTCGGATACTATAAAAACGTACCATCATATCTATATTTCTTCCCTATATGAGATAATATAAGCAATATAATTACCTGTCAGGATTATTGCTATAAATTTTATTGCACCTGAATTTATTTTATGTAAAATATTATACCTGTATTTATTTAATCACACAGTTTGTTTTACGAGTATTTTAGTACTTACGTTTTGATCGAATTTTTGTATAATTTGTGAAAGGATGATCTTCGACTGGGTCGAATATAAAATATATACTTATTTTAAGATTTTAAAAATCTCTTAAATGTTTGTGTGTTATCTGAAAATATACTTCCGTCATAATTTTAATTTTATTTAATCGCAGTTTATGCATAAAGTATCAAGTCAATACACTCACTTTTTTAATATTTATGAAGATTTTTCTATTTGAATGTCGTAACTTGGTATGGTAGATAAGGTGAATATTCATTCAGTTTTTTAAACTGAAAACTTTGCAAAATTTTCAAAGGTTTTCTGACAATAATTTACTTTTGTGAAATTTTAAGAGTTTTCACCAATTTGATGACATTACTTTTTATGGGAGATAAATGTGTTTTTCATTACTTACTTACTTACTTAGGTGGCCATAACAACCCGTGTTCGGGTTTCGGCCGACCTCATCAGCTCTCGCCAGGCGCCACTTCTTTGCGCGTGCCTTCTCCAATCGGATACACCAAGTGTGGTTAGGGCTTCCTCGGCCTGGTCCATCCATCGGAGGCATGGTCTCCCTCGTCGTCGTTAACCAACGACCCTCGCCTCGAGCACCTTTTTCGCTTGAGCTTCGTCGTCCATACGATAGACATGACCCAGCCAGCATAGTCGCTGCACAGTTATACGCCGAACTACGTCAATGTCTTCGTAGAGCTCATACAGCTCGTAGTTCATTCGGATGCGATAGTCATCGCCGACTCGAACAGGACCGAAGATTTTGCGAAAAACATTTCTCTCGGACACCCTCAAAGCAGCTGCGTTAGTTTGCGAAACTACCCATGCCTCAGCGCCATAAAGAAGCACAGGTAGAACGAGCGTCTTGTAGAGTATTAGTTTTGACGATCGAAAGAGGGCTCTGGAACTTAGTTGCTTACTGAGCCCGTAGTAGCACCTATTAGCAATTATTGATTGTTCTTCGCTTTATCTGCAGGCTGACTTCGTTGTTGTTATTAATGGCGATGCCAAGGTATACAAACTCCTTGACTACTTCAAATTTATAGCTGCCGGATGAAATGCGTGGGAGTCTAGACTCGCGCGCTTCCTTATTTGTAGACAGCATATACTTTGTTTTACCCTCATTTATCGTCAAACCCACTTTGGCTGATTCCTTTTCGATAGCGGTGAAAGCAGCGGTAACATCTCGATTGGTTCTGCCGACAATTTCAATATTATCAGCGTGCGCCAGGAGCTGGACACCTTTGTAGAAAATGATGCCATTACGATGCACACCGGCCTTTCGTACGATCCCCTCCATGATGATGATGTTGAAGAGATCGCAAGACAGTGGATCGCCTTGTCTGAAACCTCTTTCGGTATTGAAGGTTTCGGAGAGGTTATTTCCTACCTTGACGGAGCTGCATATGTTTCTCAACGTCTAATCAACTTTGCAGGTAAACCGAACTCAGACATTGTTGCGTATAGGCAATCCCTACTCGGGCTATCGAACGCAGCTTTATAATCGACAAAGAGATGATGTGTGTAAATTTGATTTTCGTGGGTTTTTTCTAGTATTTGTCGTACCGTGAAAATCTGGTCTATGGTGGACTTTCCAGGTCGAAAGCCACACTGATAAGGTCCAATCAGTGTTTTTGTAATCGGCTTTAATCTTTCACACAGTACGCTTGAGAGATCCTTATATGTGATGGAAATAAGACTGATACCTCGATAGTTGGCGCAGATTGTTGAGTCTCCTTTCTTATGTATAGGGCAAAGTATGCTGAGATTCTAATTGTCAAGCATGCTTTCCACTAGCCATATTTTGCTGATGAGCTGATGCATGCGCCTTATCAATTCTTCACAGCTGGTTTTAAGCAATTCAGCTGACACGCCGTCAGCACCCGCTGCTTTATTGTTTTTTGAGTCGTTGGATAGCAACTAGAACCTCTTCATGGCTAGGTGGTGGTACTTCCACTCCGTCATCGTGGATTGGTGGTACTGAACTGCTTTCTCCATGGGCATTATTGGTGGAATCGTCGTCAGTACGTAGATTGGAGAAATGCTGTCTCCGTAATTTCAGCGCACACTGCGTATCTGTAGCCAGATCTCCATTTTTATCTGTACAAGTAGATGATCCAGGCTTGAAACCTTGGGTTAGACGCTTAACCTGTTTATAGAATTTTCGGGCATCCTTCTTACCCAGGTATACCTCTATGTCCTCACGCTAACGCTTTTCCTGCTCTCTTTTCTTGAGTCGGAAAAGGCGCCTCTCTTCCTTCCTCTTTTCGCGGTAGTTTTCTCGCACGGCTCGCGTTGAATGTTTTTCATTACATTTTGCCATATTCCATTTTGTCAAAGACTGTTGTTTTGCCAAATTTTGTAGAGTTAATATTAAAAATCAGGGTTTATATACTAAATTTCAAGGCAATAAATTTACTTTTGTGGCGTTTTAAGAGACTTTATCGAATTGATGATATAGAGAGATATAGAGGATATATTAAAAATCAAAGTTACGTGCAAAATTTCAAGTCATTACATTAGTTTTTGTGGGGTCTTAAGAGACCTTAAAAAAATTTTTATTTTTTATGAAATTCACAGAGTAATCGTAACTAGCAGTTAACACAAGAAAATCGTTTTTGTAACCAAAATTTAACAATAATAACAGTTAACTCTTTTATGTTACGAATTATTAATATTGATACTTGCCAGATGTTCTTTTATGAAATAAAAACAAATAACATTTTGTGTAGGCTATATTCATTTTTTTTAATTTTTTATAAAAGTTTCCAAAATCACTTTTTTTTTTTGCTTTTGTTTCGTTATGCTGAAATAAAAATCTGGCAGTACTAATGAAAATCGAGTACTATTCTTCAGCTCCAAGCATCTGCATCCGGCGTAACGGCCCCTATCCCCCTAGCAACGCTACTGTGTGTAATTATATCTATTTATATGCATGGTTAGTTAAGACTTTCATTCCAATCCGTTTTTTTATGGGTAAATTTTTGCCCGCATTAATTTGTTTTGGGTCATTGTATCCATACCGTTGAGATATTTCAATGATTTCTGGATATTAGCTTCGAATGGGTTAATGCTGAGAAAGTGTGAAAAAGCTGTAGTAAAAAAAGGAAAAATGATACACTGAAGTAATGAAGTCTTAACCCTTAAGCCAGCAAGACTGCTCTGAGGTAGCCATTGTTTTTTCAAATTTGTGATTTTACGTTTTAATTTTTTTGAGCCTGAAATTTCGTGACAGCTCTAAAGAATTATCCAAGCTTCAGAATAGTATCAGTTTTATTGTTAAAATTTAATTAATTAATTTTTTACACCCATTTGAAAATTACTATTTTTTTGACAAATTAAGGCCGGCAATACATTTAGAGGCAACCCACAATCGAAATTTTTTTTTCATTTTAAGTGACTTAAAAACATCTCAAAAATATGTAAAAAAAATTTTATAAAGATATCTTTTATATTCACACTGCTTGATATCTTACAACTACTTTTTTCAAAACTGTATGCAACCTAGCTCGAAAACTATTTGACCGATTCTTACAATATTTGGATGAACATCTTTTAATAACATTTTAACCAATCTGAATGAAACTGATTTTTAAAATAGCCTTTTAAAATAGTTTTATTCAAAATGTAAAACAAAAAATAATTAAAATATGCAATTTTTTTTTTAAGCACGTATAAATTTTTTAAAATGGCTTTTTTTAAAGTTCTGCCTCATTTAGATAGGAGATATTTTCATTATGTTTTAAAATTTCGGCAAATCGGTTCAACCTAGGGTCAAGTAGAATGCCCGCAGTGCGAAAAGAGGTATTTTACAGCAATCTTTGTAGCCAGCGCCATGTTTGTTTTTGAAAAATAAAAACAATTCTATTTAAACTTTAATTTATATTTTATCAAATTTGAAAACTTTAAAACTCTAAACAAATTTTTTCTAATAAAAACCATCACCTCAATATCACTCTTTTTTACTTTCCTCTAAATGTATTGCCGGCCTTAATTATTGCTTACAAATCATTAAAATAAAGAAATTGAAAAAAAATTATATTTTGACGTATCCAATTAAAATGAAATTTTTTTGGGTGGTTATATGGAGACATATTTTCACTTCAAATTATCTAGAAATTAGAAAAAATATAATATCCCTATAGGAACAAACTAACTTGTTTTTAAAAACAACTAATTAAAAAACTAGTTTAAAATAAACCAGCATATGAACTACTTTGAATTATATGAAGGTGGCAACTACTCTGATTTTGACATGTATTAATTGCAAATTTTTATTAGATTACAAGTTTATATATATTTAACCATGTTTTTTCATCAAATATTATTATCTTTAGGCCATCAGTAATAGTTTTCAATTGGCTATTTTAAAGTAATTACAAAAATAATTTAAATATAACTAATATAACAAGTAGTTGAAAATATATGCAGACGAAAGTCAATTGACTTATTTAGCGGACATCACCATACAAAATAAGTTAGTTCGTTCTATGGAAAAAAGTCAGAATTTCAACTAGTTGTGGTTGACAAAAAACTATTGGGGTTGGAATTAGTTTTAAAGGTTTTCTAAGAGATGGCGTAACTATCAATAGATCGCATCGGGCACACCTGTGACTATATTCATTTCAAAGCACATTGTCTAAGCTTCATTTTTCAGTATGTGTCATTCCACTGAAGTGTAAACAACATATATTTTTTTCTCTGTGAACATGTCGACTTTCGTTCCAACAAAACGCAATTTGCGGGAAGGTTTACTTTTGTGCTTCCATTTGAAGAAAAAAGCGGTTGAAGCACAACGCACGCTTACTGAGGCTTACGGGGACTATGCTCGATCGATTTCTACTTGTGAGTACTGGTTCCGTCGGTTTAAAAGTGGTGATTTTGATACGGAAGACAAAGAGCGTCCGGGCCAGCCGAAAAAGTTTGAAGATGAGGAATTGGAGGCTTTGCTCGATGAAGACCCGTGTCAAACCCTTCAAGAATTGTCAGAATCATTGGGAGTCGACTTATCAACGGTCGGCAAACGCCAAAGGCCATGGGAATGATTCAAAAGCAAGGAAATTGGGTGCCGTACGAGTTGAAGCCGAGAGACGTTGAACGGCGATTTTGCATGTGCGAACAACTGATTCAACGGCATAAAAGGAAGAGTTTTTTGCATCGTATTGTCACTGGCGATGAAAAGTGGATCCATTACGATAATCCTAAGCGAAAAAAATCGTGGGGACCACCCGGCCATGCATCAACATCGACGGCCAAGCCGAATATTCATGGCGCCAAGCTTATGCTGTGTATTTGGTGGGATCAGAAGGGTGTCGTGTACTATGAGCTGCTAAGACCTAACGAAACCATCACTGGGGAACGCTACCAACAACAATTGATGCAATTGAGCTGAGCATTAAAGGTTAAACGGCCGGAATATGGCAAAAGACACGACAAAGTGGTTTTTCAACATGACAACGCACGGCCACATGTTGCAAGAACCGTCAAGGAAACGTTGGAGGCGCTGAATTGGGATGTGCTACCCCACCCGCCTTATAGCCCAGACATAGCCCCTTCCGACTACCACCTATTCAGATCGATGACGCATGGCTTGGCTGAGCAGCGCTTCACTTCTTACGAGGATACCAAAAAATGGGTCGATTCGTGGATTGCCTCAAAAGACGAGTCGTTCTTCCGGCGCGGAATCCATATGCTGCCAGAAAGATGGGAAAATGTTGTAGCTAACGATGGACAATACTTTGAATAATATACATTATACCGTTGTTTCTAAATAAATGCTCAAAAACCGAAAAAAAACCTTTAAAATTAATTCCAACCCCCAATACTTTATCAACTACTTTTAAATTAGTTGATTTTCCTACAGGGATGGATATTTTTTTTTTGTGTGTATGTGTGTATATCACGTATAGACTCCACAATTGCCGAACAAATCTTTTTGAAATTTTCAGGGAGAAATTTTGAGAGTCGTCCTGTGAAGTTTGGTGTTGATTGGACAAAGCGGCGTGGTACCTTCCATACAACCCAAATTTGTTCTATTGCCCACAAACCAAAAAAAAATACTATATACCAGACGGTTTTAATCGTAAAAAACTAAAATGTAGTAATTTTGTTCAGATGGTTACTGTAGGCGACTGTACAAAAATGGGCGTGGTCGCATTTTATATACGCCCACTATTTTAAAATCTTTTTAATTTCTGGGATGTTCACGTTTTGCTAGTGAATTTTGATATGCAAGTGCTATGGGTCGAAGCGGCAGTTAGCATGTGTGACATAAATGTTGTCACACCCACTTTTATCGCCCATAAATCAGTTAAAATGCTTTATATTAGACGGTTTTTACCATAGAAGACTAACATTTGATAATTTAATTCATATGGTTACTGTCGGTGACTGTACACAAAATGGGCGTGGTCGCACAATATCTACGCCCACTTATTACTGCTTATTACTGCGGTGTACAAGTTTTGAAAGTGAATCTTGGTATGCAGGTGCTCCAATTGGCGATCAATATATATATATTCATAAATTTTGTCACGCCTACTTTTATCACGCACAAATCAATAGAACTTCTATTAATCAGACGATTGTGATCGTTCCATACTACAATTTGGTTATTAAGTTCATATGCTCATTCTCGACAGCTTTGCAAAAAATGGGCGTGGAGCACTATATCTGCGCCCACTTTTTAGAAATAACTTTTATTCCTGAGATGTTCACGTTTTGATAGTAAAACTTGGTATGCAGGTGGTATGGGTCCAAGTCACTATCTATTCTATATACGGGGTGTCCCGCAACTGAGTGCCACTATTTACTGAGATGAAAGATAATGCGGAGTTGACAAAAATTCGTATGGTTGTGGGGGAGGGCTTATTTTCACATTTTTAGGAGCTACAGGGTTAATTAATATATCACGACTTTGATTCACATTATTGTTTCTAGCAGAAAAACTAACTTACAGAAAACTTATTTTGAGAGCTCATTGAGCACAATGAAATCACCTGCCTTACAGCATACAACGAACCCCACCGACTTAACCGTTACCGAGCTGTGTTCGTGTGAAGATAAAATCAATCGGTTGAAACTACTCAAAGTTGAGTGCAAATTGTCAGAATTTCGCGTGACAAATGCAATTTTTATTTATCATTAATTTTGTAATTTATTATATGTACATATATATATTAGGCTGGGTCGATTTGTATGGAGGTAAAAAAATTGATGTTGCCTGGGCAATTTTTGAATTGGACATGAAAAGTTATTAAAAAACAAAAAAAAGGGGGACGATAGGGGTGCACGTGCACTTTACCCTATCACATCTTCAATTTTGTGAATTTTTTTCTTAGGATTTTTTCTTCAAAAAATTTTTGTATATAAACGCGTACAGCTAAGACAAAATTGATGCCAGAAATGAAATTCTCAAACCGAATTCAACCTAAAACCAGTCTCACATTTATACGTTTTTATAAAAAAATTGATAGTAAAAAATTCATAAAGAAAAAAAATTCACAAAAGTCAAGGTATAATCTTAACGTTGGTGCGTATGTATTTTTGACCATCACGGCTGAACCACTGAAGCTATCCACCTTATATTCACAACATGTGTTCGTGTGGTCCTTCAAAATTTTTTTGTGTTTTTAGATCCCCCTAGGTGGCACTGTGGTCGATTAAAAAAAATATATATATTTGTAAACCGATTTTGCCCAAATTCACACCATATAATATCTAATAAAAAGAATATCTTTGGCAAAATTTAAACCCAAAAAAACAAGATTAAAATCGGATTATCAATATCAAAAATATTAGTTAATATCACGAATTCTAAAAATATTATACCTTGAATTGGTTGAATTTTTTTCTTTAGCAATTTTCTACGATAAATTTATATACAAAAACGTATAAATGTGAGACCAGTTTTAGGTTGAATAGGGTACGAGGATGTCATTTTTGGCATCAGTTTTGCTCTACCTGTGCACGTTTATAAGCAACAAATTTTTTTAACAAATTCCTAAAGAAAGAATTCAGAAAATTGAAGGTGTGATAGGGTAAGGTGCACCCCTATCGTCCCCCTTTTATTGTTTTTTTTTAATTACTTTTCATGCCCGATCCGAAAATTGCCCAGGCAACAAAGGTTGGCAAATCGACCCAGCCTAATATATATATATATATAATTTTGTTCAGATGGTTAATGTCGGCAACTGTAAAAGAATTGGGAGTGATCTTACTATATATATATATAATCATGCAAATTCCTGAGTTGCACAAGTTTTGATAGTATGTTAGTACTCCATGTAGGCAGCGGCGGATTTAGGTGGAGGCTATGAGGAGCTGCAGCCCCAGCCCCCTAGCAGACAGGGACTCCTCAGGCGCTTCTGTCAAATGTGTATTTGATTTTTTTAATGCATTTTTTGATTTAGGAACAAAATTTTAAAAAAATGCAAATTATTTTTAAGTTCCTTTTTGCTTGCTTCTATTATAGCACAAGGATGCAATATTAAAAAAATGTTTTGCCCTTTATGGGTATGGAAATCATACCCCATCGCGTGATAGTTTTATACGCTAACCACCAATCCAAAAGTTTCGATAAGCAAAGTCGGTTACATTAGCAGCTATATTTCTATTAGCAGTTATAATTTACGTTGTCATAACCATCGTCAAGTAGGTGTTTTTGTTGATATGAAAGCTTTGTTGTTTTTGTTTTTGCTTTTGCATAACGTGTGACATGGTTTTCTCAAAGGCTGAGGTAGAACTCAGACGCCCCAGGATCCTGTGAAAGATCCACTAACATTCACAAATTATTTTGAATGAAATGCAGGTTTTTCAATAATTCAAATACTCCTTTTATTGAACAATTTATTATTAACTTAGTATCCTAATTAAGCAGCTTCAGATAGTGGTTGGCGTGGGTATCCA
This sequence comes from Coremacera marginata, assembly GCA_914767935.1. Taxonomy (NCBI): domain Eukaryota; kingdom Metazoa; phylum Arthropoda; class Insecta; order Diptera; family Sciomyzidae; genus Coremacera; species Coremacera marginata. The sequence goes on along the minus strand of OU612046.1, from coordinate 160,115,452 downwards.
GGGAAATAGGTTGTATGATCGGTTTTAGTAATCGCTTGCTCCAGTAACCGGTTCAGTAAGCGGTTGGTAATTGCTATGGCAATCGGTTGGTATTTCATCAATCAGTAATTGCCTCGGTAATCAGTTGGTAAGCACTTCGGTAATAAGTAATTGCCTCGGTAATCGGTTGATAAGCACTGCGGTAGTCGGTGATTACTTTGGTAATCACTTTAGTAACTGGTAATCGCTTCAGTAAGCAATAATTGCCTTGGTAATCGGTAGGTAAGCACTTCTGTAATCAGTAATTGCCTCGGTAATTAATTGGTAAGCACTACGGTAGCCCGAAGCTACTTCGGTAATTGCTTTAGTAACTGGTAATCGCTTCAGTAAGCAGTAATTGCCTTGGTAATTGGTTGGTAAGCACTTCGGTAAGCAGTAGTTGCCTCGGTAATCGGTTGGTAAGCACTGCGGTAATCGGTAGATACTTCAGTAGTTGCTTTAGTAACCGGTAATCGCTTGGTAATCGCTTCGGTTCTCAGTAATTGCTTTGGTAAACAGTTGGTAAGCACTGTGGTATTCAGTAATTGACTCGGTGATCGGTTGGTAAGCACTGCGGTAGTTACTTTAGTAATTGCTTAAGTAACCGGTAATCGCTTTGTAATCGCTTCGGGTATCAGTAATTGACTCGGTAACCGGTTGGTAAGCACTTCGGTAATCAGTAGCTACCTCGGCACTCGGTTGGTGAGCGCTTCGGTAATCGGTAAGCAAGTGCTAGAAAGGAACGCGCACCAACCGAGTCCCGAGGTAGCTACTGATTACCGAAGTGCTTACCAACCGATTACCGAGGCAATTACTGATTCCCGAACCATACAACCATGCATACAACCATACAACCTATTTCCAGACTGGATACCAAGCCCGAAAGACTACGACCGTAACACACCAAAACCCACGCCAACTACTATCTGAAGCTGCTGAATTAGGATACTAAGTTAATAATAAATTGTTCAATAAAAGGAGTGTTTCAATTATTGAAAAACCTGCGTTTCATTTAAAATAATTTGTGAAAGTTAGTGGATCTTTCACGGAATCCTGGGGTGGCTGAGTTCTACCTCAGCTTTTGAGAAAACCATGTCACAAACGGAAAATAAAAATTAACATTAATGACATAATGCGACATTAATGCGTAACAATTAATACTTGGGTTATAAATAGATCCGAGCTAAATGATCTGTCCTTAAGTAGGTCCCGTGTCGATTTTAGCCCCAAGCCCCGCTATGTGTTGATCTGGCCCTGCATGTAGTTAGGAACAAACAAATTATATTTTTTATTAAATTTTATTTAGTACAATTTTATTTACATTTTCAATCATTTTTGTTCAATAAATTTTCACAAACTGAATATATTTTTTACATTTTTGATATTCTAAAAATAAATACTTCGATCAACAAATTAAATTTAAGTAAAGTAGTTTTTTATAAAGTATTTTATTATATCCCTATAGGAACAAACTAACTTGTTTTTAGAAACAACTAATTAAGAAACTAGTTTAAAATAAACCAGTATATGAACTACTTTGAATTATATTAAGGCGGCAACTACTCTGATTTTGACATGTTTTAATTGCAAATTTTTATTAGATTACAAGTTTATATATATTTAACCATGTTATTTCATCAAATATTATTAACTTTAGGCCATCAGTAATAGTTTTCAATTGGTTATTTTAAAGTAATTAAAAAAACAATTTAAATATAACTAATTTAACAAGTAGTTGAAAATATATGCAGACGAAAGTCAATTGACTTATTTAGCGGACATCACCATACAAAATAAGTTAGTTCGTTCTATGGAAAAAAGTCAGAATTTCAACTAGTTGTGGTTGACAAAAAACTACTTTATCAACTACTTTTAAATTAGTTGATTTTCCTACAGGGATGTGTTTGGCGTGTTAGCTTATGTGTGTTAATGGGGACACTACAGGTATGTAGGTACTTCAAGTGGCGGTTACTATATATATAAATGTTGCCACGCCCACTTTTAAAGTTTACATTAGTCTAGGTCCAATAACGCCTCCAAACTTTACTGGCCTTTGTATCCTTTGTCACTGAAGTCAAAATCATCACTTTTAAAACGCCGGAACACATTTACACAATTACACAGCAATCGATTCAACGGGGGGAATTTTCTACAAATTAAAATAAAAAAGGCAGAGCTTGCCGCATATTGTGTTTTATTGGCACAAAGTTTGTCTTGGTTAAAGTGCAAAGAAAGTATGTTGTTTACACTTCAGCGAAATGGCACATACTGATTTTTAAAGAGAAATGATGACACGTTAACATGAATATAGTTACAAGGTGGTCCGATGCGATTTCATTCATCTTTTTAAAATTCCTCAAAACTTAATTGTACACCTAATATAATTAAGATCAATAAAGTTTTCTCTTGACAAATTAGAGATATTGTCCAAGTCCCTGTTAACTTGTATCGCAAAATTATTTAAATCTCCATCACTACATATTCCACTACGTTTACAAGAAACAAATTTCTGGTGTCTTTTTTCTCATTATTTCAACCTGGCAGGTTAGAGGGTTAAGGTCAAAATACACAAATAATAAATAATCGTACTTTTTTTTTATTGTGATAAGAACAACCGCCCACTTTAAGGTCGTTACTCAGCAATAGATAATCACAAAGTATATAATTCAATCGTACTTTCTATACACATAAATATATGTATGTATCACAAACAATAGCCCGAAATACAAATCAATATAAAAAGAAAACGATACGATAATTATGTTTCTACTTCAAAGAACTTCATTAGATTCCCAAACAAACTGCTCATTCATACTGAATAAGTTGAGGGAAAATGTTGCTTTCAATCGGTTTGTTGTTCATCATCACTAGCTTTCTAACGGTTTTAGCTATATATTTTTTCAAGTACAAACATATAATCGATGTGACCAAAAATCTTCCAAGTCCACCGACATTACCAATAATCGGACATGGACACTATTTCATAGCTAAACCTGCTCACGTGTGGGTGCGTCAGTTTTTAGAGTTTAATAAAATCTATGGCAACATCTTTAAGCTATGGATAGGTCCTGAATTAAATATTTTAATGAACGATGTTAAGGATATTGAAGCGGTGTTGAGTAAAACGCAATTCAATGACAAGGCGTCTGAATATGACAAACTACAACCATGGCTGCGTGAGGGTCTGCTTGTGAGTCGCGGCAAGAAATGGCATCAGCGACGTAAGGTCATAACACCGGCTTTCCATTTCAAAGTCCTCGAGCAATTCATCGAGGTATTTCAGCGTCAGTCGCAGTTTTTATTAAAGAATCTGGAGAAGGAACGGAAGATGCAGTCGACAGAGGGATTCAGTCTGTACGATTGGATTAATTTGTGCACTCTGGATACGATATGTGGTAAAAGGATGAAAGATTGTTTTTAAAAATTAAAAATGAGCTGTGTGCTTTAAGCCTGTATGATACTTTATTAAATTGCTCATTGAAAATGATAACTAAAGCAGTTTAAATAGTACGAATGCATAAATTCAATTGGTGTGAGAGAGTACGCATATAGTACGAATTGGAGAAAAAATGTGGCACAGACTATTTTCATTGCATTGTTTTCGCTGTTTCTTTCAATTCGTTCGTCGTTAAGTTCCGAGCAAATATTTACTCTGAAATATTTTGCTGTTAATAATTAATTTGACATTTTTAGAGTAAACAAAACTATTTAAGAAAATTGGATGCTGAATTGGAAGTGATGTGTGTTGCTTAAATTAATTTATTAAATGCAGCTGCTCTTATCCTTTTCTTACAAAATATGTCTGTCCTGCCCACGCGCCACTTGTTTTCAATTTTAAAATTGGACAAAAAATGAAGTATCATACGGGCTTTATTGGGATACTTTACTTTTTCAAGGGCATGGAAATACTTAAGTGGATTCTATACAGCATATTTCTGTTGCGGGATTCCCAAACGCCTTAACGACGATTGTCGCTGTAGTTAACTAGCGAAAACTGTCATTTACTATGAAACTGTGCATGCACAATGACCGACGTTAACTTTTTGGGAATCCAGCTACTGGTGACTGTAATAAGCAATAAATCATAAAAATGTTCGATGTGCATAAAATGAACTGAATCATTTTATGGAATAAAATAAAATAATGTGCTACAATGTGCCCGATTTGGGCTTTCATAAGCCACATTGTATTAATGAAAAAATTATTCTAATAGTATAGGTCCTTTTTTTAAACAAAATCGTATATTGTGCTGTAATGTGCTTGGAAAAAGTTGCAACAGAGTTTAAAAAACTTTTAAGCTTTGCTTATATTAAGTGCGAAAAAAGGTTTTTTTAAAAATTCAACTGCGGCAGCAATTTTTTTTACAAATGCAATGATTGTGCTGCGCTTTGTTCAAGTTGTGCTACTTATATTATTATTTAACACACAAGCTGTAGATTAAGTATAAATTAGCTCATATAAATTCTAAACGAAATAACAATTTTCTGCATTTACTTCTAGAATCTGCCATGGGAGTTTCTGTACATGCCCAAACAAATGCCGATTCCGAGTATGTAAGAGCTGTTAAAACGTAAGTCGTCAATTTTTTCACACCACACTCGAAAAATGTCCCATCGTTAATTCACTGCAATTATTTTTCTAGCATTTCTACGGTGCTGCACAAACGCATGTTCGATATACTCTATCGTTTTGATTTAATTTACAAATTTACAAAATTGGCACGCGATGAAAAGTGTGCTCTGGCTATTCTGCATGGTTTCACCGAAAAGATTATCGTACAGCGACGCGCTGAGTTACTCAAAGCTGCTGAAGCAGCAACTGATAATGCATCTGTCATAAATGATAATGACATTGGCGCCAAACGGAAATTGGCCTTCCTCGACATATTGCTGCAGTCGGAAATCGATGGCAAGCCTCTGAGTAATCTAGATATACGCGAGGAGGTTGACACTTTTATGTTTGAGGGTCACGATACCACTTCGTCCGCCATAACATTTTTTTTCTACAACATTGCACTATATCCAGAGTGTCAGCAGAAATGTTTCGATGAAGTTTTCACCATTTTTGGCAGCGATAAAGAAAAGCAGGCCACCTATGAGGATCTCAATCAAATGCACTACATTGAGTTGTGTATCAAGGAGACACTGCGTCTATTTCCTTCCGTGCCCGTAATCGGGCGCAAAGTGACACAGGAATGCGTTATAAGTGAGTTTTTTTAAAATTTTTACTTTTTTAAATTTCTTCATATAACGCAAGTTTTGTTTTCTCTTAAAACTCTGTAGATGGAAAAACTATACCCGCTGGCACTAATCTTGGTATTACGCCTCTACATATAGGACGCTTAGAGGAACTTTTCCCCAATGCTTCTCAATTTATACCGGAACGTTTTGATGTTGTCACAAGTGCCGATAAAATGAGCCCCTATGCTTATATCCCATTTTCGGCTGGACCACGCAATTGTATTGGACAAAAATTTGCCATGTTAGAGATTAAAAGCGTAGTTTCCAAAATGTTGCGCCATTATGTGATTGAGTACGCGGGCAATCCCGAGGAGGAACCTGTGCTTATTGGCGAACTGATCTTGCGCACAAAGGATCCTCTAATGTTTAGGATTAAGCCGCGTTTGTATTAGTTTGGACCAAATGTTATCAAGTGTACATTTTTTTACTCATTGCACAGAATGACTTTTTAATATATCTAGTTATAAATAAAAAGTGTGTTAAGAAAGTGGAATTTTTGTCATGAGTTCCCAGGTAATGTGAACATTTATAAAATGGGATTTTTTTTTTTGGAAATTTTCGAAGTTAAACCTCTTAGGCGGTGATGTGGTGAATTTCATTTAGGCAAAAATTTCAAAAAACGCGTTTACATGTTTATAAACATTTTTTAGGCTGTCGCTGATTTCGAGTCTGATGTCGGAATTATAAAATTCAAGATGACGGATAGAGTTGCCACCTCGATTATTTTTAATTTTTGCGAATCCTTGTAATTTTGAAATTCTAACAACGGATTTGATTTCAAATCACAGTTTTAATATTCAAGATGGTGGATAGGTTGCCACCTAAATGTTTACCACAGAGCTGCCACCTAATAATATGATTTTTACGAGTTTTAAACATTTTCTAATAGTTTTAGGGGTCGCTGATTTTAAATCTAATGTCAGAATTATAAAATTCAAGATGGCGGATATGATTGCCACCTCGATTTTTTTTTGTAGTTTTGCGAATTCTTGTAATTTTGAAATTCTGACAACAGATTTGATTTCGAATCACTGTTTTAAATTTTTGTCTAAATTTTTACCATAGCTTGCCCTCTAATAAAATGTATTTTTAAGAGTTTTATGTCAGAATTTCAAAATTCAAGATAGCGAATAGGACTGTTATCTTATTTTTTTAATTTTTACGAATTAGGATTTGATTTTGAATTTGTCTTCACAGTTTAAAACTGTGAAAGCGTGTGAAATTTACAGTTTTAATTACGGTCTCTAATTGACAGTCAAATAGGTGCTGATGCACTTGGTAGAAGCGAAGAGAAAATCCCTATGATTCTCGGGGGGAGATTTTAACGTTAATTTTACATGAACTGATTTTTTACCGCCAACTGATTTTCTTCACGAAAAATGTGGTTTGCACATAAATAACAATCCCAACGAATCAACAATTAAATCCGGAACAATAATAGATACAATTTTTTCACGTTTTCACCAATGATGCTTTCTTCGGCATCGTTTTTTTAGTGAAAAAAGGCTTATTTTATTTAAAAGTAAAGCCATTATGGTGAAGAACATGGCGACCGACAAAAAATACCACAGAAAATCCGATCAACACGATTTTCTTAACACGTGTTTTTATAATTATGTAATTTTATTATTCTTTGAGTGAATGATATTCGTTTAAAAATTTTTATCAAAATGAGATACCATCACTTAATTGTGAATTGAATCAAGACTTGACAATCGATTTTAATGAAATATGGCTTCTTTTATATGTACTATATCTGTGTTTATAACTAAAAACAAAAAATAGCAATTTCGACCTTTTTGATTTTTTTGTGAATTCTAAAACAACAAAAAATTTAAATTTTAAATTATAAAAAAAAGTAGGCAGTGGGGGACTGTCGACCGCAGTCAAAATTTAATGCTATGACGGTTATGTTACTGTTATGAATTTGCGAAATAGCTAGAGTCAGCAAATCTACTTTTTTAACTCTTTTTATCAATTTATGCGTTATTGAATGTATAAACTGCTTTTTTTTATGTTTATATATAATGTGCTTGTAACACAATTACTTTGGTTGGGTAATCGGTAATTGGCTCAGTATTCGGTTGGTAATCACTTCGGTAATTGGTAATCGGTTGGTAACCGCTTCGGTGATCGGTTGGTAATCGCTTTGGTAATTTGTAATCCCTTCGGTAATTGGTAATCGGTTGGTTATCACTTCGGTAATCCGTTGGTTATCGCTTTGGTAATCATTTCGGTAATTGGTAATCGGTTGGTAATCGCTCCAGTAATCGGTTAGTAATCGCTTTGGTAATGGGTAATCACATCGGTAATTGGTAATCGGTTGGTAAACACATCGTTTATCGCTTGGTAAGTTCGGTAATCAGCTGGAAATCATTTCGGTAATCGGTAATTGGTTTGGTAATCAGTTGATAATCACTTTAGTAATCGGTACTTGGTTCTGTAATCGGTTGGTAGTCATTTCGGTAATCAGTAATCGGTTGGTAATCGCTTCGGTAATCGGTAATTGGTTCAGTAATCGGTCATTGATTCGGTAATCGGTTGGCAATCACTTCGGTAATCGGTAATTGCTTCGGTAATTGCTTTGGTAATCGGTAATCGCTTCGGTAATTGATAATCGGTTGGTAATCGCTTCGGTGATGGGTAATGGGTTGGTAATAGCTTTGGTAATTGATCCGTAATCGGTAATTGGTTCGGTAATCAGTTGATACTCGCTTTGGTAATCGGTTATTGGTTGGGCAATCGGTTGGTAATCGCTTCGGTAATCGGTAACTGGTTCGGTAATCGGTTGGTAATCGCTTCAGTAATGGTAATCACTTTGGTAATCGGTAATTGGTTCGGTAATCTGTTGTTATTGCTTCGGTAATCGGTAATTGGTTCGGTAGTCGGTTGATAATCGCTTTGGTAATTATTATTTTTTTTTATTGTTCAATTGTTTCTAACCGAGCCTTAGTATCCATATACGATTACATGTTTTAGTACTTGCTATGTACAATTAGTTTACATAGTAATATATAATAATATAACAGAATAATGACATAATATTTAATTTTCATTTTAATTCATATTATATTATTAATCTCTTAAATATAATTTCTTCGGTAATCGATAGTTGGTTCAGTAATCAGTTGGAAATCGCGTCGGTAATTGGTACGGTAATCGATTGGTTATAGTTTCGATAATCAATAATCCGTTGGCAATCGCTTCGGTAATTGCTTTTGTAATCGGTTATTGGCTGGGTAATCGATTGGTAATCGCTTCGGTAATCGGTAATGGGTTCGGTAATCGCTTCGGTAGTGGTAATTGGTTGGTAATCGCTTTGGTAATCGGTAATTGTTTCGGTAATATGTTGGTAATCGCTTCGGTAATTGGTAATTGGTTCGGTAATTGGTGGGTAATCGCTTCGGCAATCGGTAATTGGTTGGGTAATTGGTTGTCAATGGCCTCGATAATCGGTAATTGGTTCGGTAATCGCTTCGGTAAACGACCTGGTAATCGGTTCGGTAATCGCTTCAGTATTCAGCTTGGTCGATGCTAGGTAGTCCTTAAAATGGAATGTTGTACAGCAATTATTTCTGTTACGCTAACAGAGTGATGATATCGCGAATCTATAGTTTTGCTCTTTACAAAAAGTGCTCAACGTTTTCACTTCAAAAAATTTTTTTTTCGCAAGAACTTTCTATATATTTCCGAAACTATTGAGAAGGTAATTTAGCTGTGGATTTTTGAATTTTTAATTTAACCCAATCTGATAATTTATTTTAGGCGTGGTTTTCATTTGATTTTGATATCGAATTCATATCATTATCAAATATTAAAGCCTATGTGGAAAATTTCAAGACATTTCTTCAATTTTAAGATTTTTAAGAGGTTTTACGGTTAATATAAAGCCACTTTGTATAGGAGGTAGGCGTGATTTTCATCCGATTTTTCCGAATTTCATAGTGTGGATTTATATTAAAGATGAAGACATTTCTTTCATTTTTGTGGATTTTTCAAAGATTTTACTGTTAAAATATAGTTATTGTGTATGGGAGGTAGGCGTGTTTTTCATCCGATTTAGCTCATTTTCGAACTTGATCTTCCTCTTTTAAAAATAAGCTTATATTTTGAATTTCATCGCGATAGCTGTATAATTACGGCTGAAATCGTGATCACAGACGGACACACGAAAATCGACTCAGGTGGTGATGCTGATCAAAAATATATATACTTTTCTATACCTGACACGCCTCCTTATGTGCGTTACAAACGGAATGACTAAGTTAATATACCCCTTACGTGCGCGTTGGGGTATAAAAATGTCTCAAATCCTCAGAAGGAAAATTTAGATTTCTGCATATCGAACTTCGAAAATCTGAAATTAAAAGGCAACAACATTTTTTCAGATAATCCTATTTCAGTGCACTTGAAATAGCTAAAAATTGCCCTTAAGTGATTTGATAATGATTTTTATGATTATTTCTTTAACGATTATTTCAATACAATGAAAGTCATCAACCTTTAAAGTTGATACAAGTAATGAATAATCATATTACTTTGTTGTAATAAAAACAATCTGCCGCTTTAAAAGCGTTAATCCACAAGTAATAATCACAAAGTATATCATAATTTCTACACAAAACTCATATTAAACAAAAGCCCAAAGTGCGAATCAATATAAAAAAAAAGACGATAAGATAACTATGTTTTCCCTTCAAAGAACTATAATACAATACATTAGATTTACAAGCAGACTGATCATTCTTAGTGCATAAATTGAGGGAAAATGTTGATTTCAATCGGTTTGTTGTTTGTCATCAGTAGTTTTCTAACGGTTTTAGTTATATATTTTTTCAAGTACAAACATATAATCGATGTGACCAAAAATCTTTCAAGTCCACCGACATTACCAATAATCGGACATGGACACTATTTCATAGCTAAACCTGCTCACCTGTGGGTGCAGCAGTTTTTAGAATTTAGTCAAGTATATGGCAAGACTTTTAAGGTTTGGTTAGGTCCCGAGCTGAATATAGTAATGCACGATGTTAAGGATATCGAAGCGGTGTTGAGTAAAACGCAATTCAATGACAAGGCGGCTGAATATGATAAATTACAACCCTGGCTGCGAGAGGGTCTGCTTGTGAGTCGCGGCAAGAAATGGCATCAGCGACGCAAGGTCATAACACCGGCCTTCCATTTTAAAGTACTCAATCAATTTATCGATGTCTTTCAACAACAGTTGGAGTTTTTGTTAAGAAATCTAGAGAAGGAGCTAAAGATGCAGTCAACGGAAGGATTCAATCTGTACCATTTGATTAATTTGTGCACACTAGATACTATATGTGGTAAGGTTATGAGATACTTTTTTTAGATAGTTCTAAATGGACTATCTGTTTTAACTATGAGCTAAGCTTTTTTGAATATTTACTGGTATCTGATAATTCCAAAATTTGATATTTATAAAAATAACTGCGCGATTTTAGATTCCAATGCAAAAAATGTGCTGAAATGTACTCGCTGTGTGCTATGGGCTTTAGTGGCCTATTGCCTATGGAAAAAAGGCATATTCTAATTATATGATTATTGTGCTGCTATGTGCTCGAATTGTGCTACAATATGCCATACTGATATCTAAGCAATTGAATAGTCTTTAAAATCAATTTTAAAGATAAACTTTTTCAATCTACTTTTAGAATCTGCCATGGGAGTTTCTGTACATGCCCAAACGAATGCCGATTCCGAGTATGTAAGAGCTGTTAAAACGTAAGTCATCTATTTTTTCACACTACACTGTTCCGCCATTAATTCACTGAAATTATTTTTCTAGCATTTCTACAGTGCTGCACAAACGCATGTTCGATGTATTCTATCGTTTTGATCTAACATACAAATTTACAAAATTGGCACGCGATGAAAAGCTTGCTCTAGCTATTCTGCATGGTTTCACCGAAAAGATCATTGTACAGCGACGCGCTGAGTTACTCAAGACTGCTGAAGCGGCAACTGATAATGCGTCTGTCATAAATGATGATGACATTGGCGCCAAACGTAAATTGGCCTTCCTCGATATATTGCTGCAGTCGGAAATCGATGGCCAGCCTCTGAGTAATCTAGATATACGCGAGGAAGTTGACACTTTTATGTTTGAGGGTCACGATACCACTTCGTCCGCCATTATATTCTTTTTCTACAACATTGCACTGTATCCAGAGTGTCAGCAGAAATGTTTCGAGGAAGTTTTCGCCATTTTTGGCAGCGATAAAGAAAAACAGGCCACCTATGAGGATCTCAATAAAATGCACTACATTGAGTTGTGTATCAAAGAGACACTGCGTCTATTTCCTTCCGTGCCCTTACTCGGGCGCAAAGTGACACAGGAATGCGTTATCAGTGAGTATCTTTAAAATTTTAACTTTGTATAAATTTATTCAAATGACACATTTTTTGTTTTTTCTCAAATTCTGTAGATGGAAAAACTATACCTGCTGGCACTAATATTGGTATTACGCCGCTATATATAGGACGCTTGGATGAACTTTTCCCCAATGCATCTCAATTTATACCGGAACGTTTTGATGTTGTCACAAGTGCCGATAAAATGAGTCCCTATGCTTATATCCCATTTTCAGCTGGACCACGCGGGTGGTGTACGCGGGTGATCCCAAGGAGGAACCTGTACTCATTGCCGAACTTATCTTACGCACAAAGGATCCTCTGATGTTTAGGATTAGGTCACGTATATATTAGTTTATCCCAAAATATAAAGATCCCTTACAAATTTAGAGCAAAGTGCAACATTTTTTATGTAAGCAAAACTTTTTGTATGTTTTTTACTCACTGTGCAGGCTGTATTGATATTAATTGTGTATTCATAAAAAATAATTTTATTTGTTTCTTTGTAATGAGAACAATCATTAAGAAGGGTTTTTTGAAAAAAATACTTTTTTTTTAATACACAGAAAAAAGTAAATCAGATTATTAATTTAATACCATTAGCATTTTATGAACTTTTCGAACAAATTGGAGTCTTTTTCAACTCTCCTGTGCGATTAAAATAGTCGAAACCCGCACGCATTTTCCGATAAGAAAATACTATTTTGTCGAGAGAAAATTGTTACCTATTGTAACCTAATTAAGTTAGTTATTAGGGAAAGTTATACGGAATTTCCTAATTAAGGAAAGTAATAAGAGATTTAATACTGAAATATTATTATAAATATAATATTAATAATGAAATATTTTTTGGATAGAAATCATATTTTTATTTTGAGCTTCTTCTTCTTGCTTACATTTTAGTTTTAAAAGCCTCAAATAATTTCATTGGCTAAACTTGATTAAAATTCAAGAGAATATAAATATAAAAAAACATTTCAAAAATAAAATTAAAAGCAAATTTAAAAAGATTGAAGAATATAGTGTAGAGAATTAGAAAATTCCAAATTATTTTATATCCAATTAAAAAAAAATCGATAAGAATTTCCTGAATATATAAATAATAAATTTTTGGTTATATTTTTGGATCGAAGTCTTGTTTTATATGTTTTTTGTTTTGTTAGATTTAAGTTTTAAATAAAAAAATTGAATTGATTATATTGATAAATGGTTTTTTTTTTTTGTATATGGACAAATCCCAAAATTGGTCAACCACAGGTAAAAAATTAAAAGTTATTAAAAACTTATAGTTTTAGGATATTATCTTGGAAAAACATTTAAATTATGTTTATTTAAGCAATTTATACATTAATTCATTTAGAATGATGATCAAATCGCCCGCAGTGTTTCACAAATGTCATTTTTCATTTTAGCAAATGCTTAGTAAGTGTTTCGTAAATGTTTTTGTTTTAGTAAAAATGGAAGGTATTGGATAAAGATAATAATAAAATGCTTGAGACAAGGAAAGAATAACATATTAAATTTGTTTCTTAATCACTTAGTTACTGAATTACTTAATTACTTCATTACTTAATTACTTAATTACCCAATATATATACAATAGAAAAATCTGAAACGTCTGGCATGAAACGTCCGTACAAACAATTTTCTGTGACCTCACTATGCCCTTAATAAAGACGACGTATGACAATTCTGAAAGCTTGTTAAATTTGTAAAAAATATTGTCTTCTGACCTTTTTTATACGGCTGATGAATTCGCAGATCTAGGCATAGTATGAACTTAGTCCCAAAATGACTTCCGTTTCGTGAAACGTCCGAACGCATGTTTAAAATAAAAATTTTGTTATAAATTTGAGTTGAATTAAAATTTATTTTATTTTTTTTTACTATATATCAAGGTTGATTTATAAGGTTGCCGCAGGGCTGATCGCACTCTCTTCTCAGTACCCATAATTGTCAAAACCAGCCAATTTTGCGAATGACTACGAAAGAAAAATGGATGATAATAGAGAGCACTTGCACACTTTCTATGAGCTGTCAACTTCGATTTGGCAATTATGGGTACTCGCTCTCTCCCTTGCGACAACCTTATAAATCAACATTGACTATTTATATTAGATCCCTGCATGAGTATGCATTTTAGCCTCCCTGAATATATTCTCTTGCTATAGAATAAAAAATTTCCTCTATCCCTTTTCTGCTTTGCTCATACCTGCTCATACACTTTCTTTGTTTTCTTCAGATATACGAAACGAAGGGAATAAGAGCACGATGCTTTACTAACACCAGCAGGTAGCAAATAAAGCAATAAAAAATAACAAAAATATCACTGTTCATACCCTGAATATTTAGCGAATATTTTTTTATTCGTTCTTTCGAAGAAAATACATATATGTTTTTTGTATTTTGACCCAAAGAAGGGTGGTAGATAGGGTGTAGGTGTGTTCGGAAGAAATGTTGAGGGGCAAAAAATAATAATACCAACTCATATATTTGACCCCTCTAGGAGTTCAGCTACGGCTGACATAAGCTTTTTTCGACAGTGTTTGTGTTTTTTGTATGGACGGTAGCGAATAAACCAACAAAAAAAAACACAAATATGCATTAAGAATAACAAAAAGCTTATTGCGGGGAAAACCCAACATATTTACTCTTATTCAGGTCACTGCAGCAGATTTCTGAGTATTCGTGTAGTTTATTAAGTGCTCAGAGAAAAAACTGAGACAACGCGTAGATCGCAAGCTCACCTCAGTGCACGAGGTTATGAAAAGAGAACAGAGAACAAATAAAAAGTTATTCTCTTGCGCTACACGACCTGTTGCTACACGACCTGTTGTCATTTATTCTATTATTATATTTGTTGTCATTTATTGTACATTTATTCGCTTGCAGCTTTGCTTGCAGTGACTGCTACAGCAGAGAATCAGGGTATATTACTTGAATATATTCATGCAGGACTCTAATATATATTAGAGCGGTTCGATTTGTATGGAAAAAAATTTTGCTACCAAAAAACCAAAAAAACCACTAAGGAGAAGTCGGAGGGAATGGGTTCCAAAGGAAAAAATATTCCAATTGGAAAAGTAATGGGGATTGGTAATACTTAAAAGAGAAATATTGATAAAAATATACAAAAATCATAATATTTGCATGGGAGCCCCCCTTAAGAAGGGTCAGAGGGGATGGGTTTCAAAGGAAAAAATGTTTGATATAAAAAAGTAGGGGCTGGTCATACATATTAACCCTCTCCGGACCTCCCTTACGAAAGAAATATTGATTTACTTAACAGAAGGATGATAGGGTTTTGCCTCTCCATGTAGCACGAAAACCCAGTGTGCCCCGAAAACTCTAACTTCAGATTCGGATTAAGCGGACCCAACCCCTTTAGAAATCGTTAAGAAACCCCTTGGGTTTTTCAAAAACTTAAATTTTGTTGTACTGTCTCTTTAATCAAAAATCGCCTCGAAGTTTATCGTACACCTATGGTGTAATGGAGTTTTTTGCTTAGAATTGAACGTAGAATCAGAAAGTACGTGTCCTTTGGTAGCAAAAAAAAAAAACTGAACCGCTCTAAAATAAAGTGTGTCCCGCAATTGAGTGCAACTATTTACGGAGCTGAAAGGTTATTTCGAGCTGGGCATAAAATCGTATGAGAAGGGCGGCGTCTATTTTCACATTCTTAGGAGCTACAGGGTTAATTAATATTTCACGACTTCGATTCACGTTATTGTTTCTAGCAGAAAAACCAACTTACATAAAACTTATTTTGATAGCTCATTTTACTATCAATGAAATCACCTTTCCATGGCTATATCAACAAACCCCACCAACTTAACCGTTACCGAGCTGTGATCGTGTGAAGATGAAATCAATTGGTTGAAATTACCATTCAACTTTGAGTGCAAATTTCTCAGAATTTTGCGTAATAAATGAAATTTTTTTTTTTAGATCAATTTTGTAACTTACTCAATTTTCTTTTCAATGACACCAAAAACATAAACATATCCTTAAAAATAAAAAAGTTGGCTGTACTAAAAAAAATTACCTATTAGAAAATAATGATAATGATATTACAATTAGTTATGAAGTAGATAATATCATTGTTTTCTTATAAGTATAATTTTTTTAGTTCAGCCAACTTTTTTATTTTTTAAGATATTTTTATGTTTTTGGTTTCATTGAAAAGAAAATTGAATAATTTACAAAATTGATCCTAGAAACAATGTTATTTATTACGCGAAATTCTGAGAAATTAGCACTCAAAATTGAAATTTGGTACTTTCAATCGATTGATTTCATCTTCACACGAGCGTGAGGTTTGTTGATATGCTGTTAGAAAGGTGATTTTATTGACTTTATAATAAGCTATCAAAATAAGTTTTATGTGAGTTAGTTGTTTTGCTAGAAACAATAACGTGAATCAAAGTCGTGAAATATTAATTAACCTTGTAGCTCCTAAGAATGTGAAAATAGACCCTCCCCCCCTCCAAAACGATTTTTAGCTCAGCTCAACATAACCTTTCGAATGAACAAAAAAAACCAAATGGCCATTTCAGCCCTTGAAAGGACTTTGACCGAGCTTCTTATGATCAATTGTGTTGTGTGTGATGTGAAATGTTTGCACACAAATGATCGAGAACTGGACCTTCATGTTTTAAGCCGACTCCGAACGGCTTATGTTCTCAAGAAGCTTTTCATGGAAGTTTTTACTCTCTGAGGTTTGCCATTGTCTGCAGAGAGGTGACGGCCGAACAGAAAAATTAATTCAATCGAAAAAACTTTCTGTGTCGGATGGAGGATTCGAACCTGGGTTCTCTGGCGTAAGAGTCACACACTCTGCCCACTATGCCACGGCCGCCAACATAACCTTTCAGCTCCGTAAATATTTGCACTCAATTGCGGGACAACCTGTATTACACCTGTTCCAAATATATCGCTGTATTGTATGAAAAATTTTTAAAAGAAGCGTCCGAATTAAACTGCTTTATGAAATGAAATTGCTTTATTTTTATTTCAATTTTAAGATCAAAACAAAAACTTTAAAATAAAATTAAATTTAATCAAAATAACAGTACGTTCAAAAAGTCCATAGGATGACACATAGATGGCGTTACTAGATTTTTTTCATATGATTTTTATTTAGTACCAACCTTCAAACGATACGTATAAAAATTTTACAACAATCTGACAATTGATTCGTGAGTTTTTGCATTTTGTGTACAACTATTGCTATTGAAAAAAAAAAATGGAAAAAAGTGAATTTCGAGTTTTGATAAATCATTGCTTTTTGATGAAAAAAATACAGTGGAAACCTAACAATGGGTTGATAAACATTATCCGGAATCTGCCCCATCGAGACAAATGGCAGAAAAGTGGATTGCTGAATTTAAACGTGGTCGTACCAGCAGAAATGATGCAGAGCGCAGTGGACGCCCAAATCAGACTGTTATTCCACAAAACATAAAAAAAATCCACAAATTGGTTATGAACGATCGCAAATTGAAGGTGCAAGAGCTAGCTGACATTGTAAAGATATCGGATGGCAGTGTTTTACACGAACATTTGTGTATGCGAAAGCTCTGTGCAAAGTGGGTGCCGCGTGAGCTCATAGTTGACCAAAAACAATAACGAATTGATGCTTCAGAGGAGTGTTTGGCGCTGTTAAACCGCAATAAAATCGGATTCCATCGTCGATATGTGACAATGGATGAAACATAAATTCACTATTACACACCAGAATCCAAAAACAGTCAGCTGAGTGGACAGCAGTCGATGAACCGAATCCAAAGCGAGCAAAGACCCAACAGTCGGCTTGTAAGGTGATGGCGCCTGTATTTTGGGATGCGAAAGGAATAATATTCATCGACCATCTCCAAGAAGGAACTACCATCAACAGAGACTATTACTGTGCACTTTTGGATCGATTGAAGGCTGAAATCGCCAAGAAACGGCCACATTTGCAAAAGAAAAAAGTGTTGTTACACCAAGACAATGCACCGTGTCACAAATCGATGAAAATGATGGCAAAATTGAATCGTATTCTCCAGATTAAGCCCCCAGCGCCTTTTTTCTGTTTTCAGATCTCAAGAGAATGCTTGCTGGAAAGAAATTCAAGTCAAATGATGAAGTAATCGCTGAAACTGAGGCCTATTTTGACGAGAAAGAGAAATCGTACTATAAAAGTTGTATCGAAAATTTGGAAAATAGCTATACTCGTTGTATCGCTCTCGAAGGCAACTATGTTGAATAATATAATCGAGTTTTATCAACATTTTGTTTTTTTCTTACGTATCCTACGGACTTATTGAATGACCTGGTATTGAGCAAGCGAGCCAAGTCGTCACATTTATTGATACTCACGCAGCAAAAATTACTCTTAAAAAAGTATTTTTTTTATGAGTACGCAATAAAAGAAGTCATGAAAGGGTCTTTGATGTGATTGTAAATTATTGCTCAAAAAAAAAATCTACTGAAAAAGTCATTATTATGCCTGCTTTATGAGAACTCATTAAAAGCACTTTAGAAAGAGTTTTTAATATGATTATTAAATAATTGGTGAATCTTAAAAGCGTATTAATTTTGGAATCATATTTTGGAGCCCACAACCTACGAAAATGTACTCATAAAAGAGTCTTTTTTCGCAGTCGAGTCACATTATGACGATAAATACTCATTTATATGAGTCTTAAAAGAGTATTTTAAGAGTCATAATGTTTGCTGGGTGCTTTAAAAGCAAAAGCTTTACAACAAAAACATGAAAATGCGTAGGTTTGGACAACCCTGATTTAATCGAACTTTTTTATTTTTACTCGTTACAAAGCGACTCGTCTATTTTGGTTGGGCCTTGAGCAAGGTTGATTTATAAGGTTGTCGCAGGGCTGATCGCACTCTCTTCTCAGTACCCATAATTGTCAAAACCAGCCAATTTTGCGAATGACTACGAAAGAAAAACGGATGATAAAAGAGAGCACTTGCAGATTTTCTATGAGCTGTCAACTTCGATATGACAATTATGGGTACTCGCTCTCTCCCTTGCGACAACCTTATAAATCAACCTTGGTCTTGAGTTGATTATGGCTGATCGGCTAAATTTACGATTGTTGTTACAAGGCATTTTCTTTAACATTGTTTATTTAAAAACTGCAAGCGAAGGCTTAATAACATAACTAGTTATTGTTCTAGTTATGGCAATAATGACTGGGCAATTGACAATAAATAATGACAATTTTATTCCCTACTGGGCGCTTGGTGGTAGACAAAAATGGGGAAACTACGAAGCACCGCGCAAAGAAGAGACGAGGATAAGAGGAAACACTAGGGGGGGTATTCTCTGCGTCTACTATATGCCGTTGCACGGTGCTAGAATAGTCAATGCGCAATCCGTACAAATAACGCAACATTTGCCCGATTACATATTTCCTATTCTTGCATCGTGCCATGACATAAAGAATACCCCTGCTGTTACGGCCAATTAGCCGTCAAACTAACGGATGCCAGTTTGCCGTTACCCAGGGAATACCACGAGGCGGTTTGAGTCGACTTGGGACGATTTCTACATGGATAATGCTGGCCTCGCCAGCAGAGAACTGCACAAGCCTATTCATTTGCAATTTCAAGTACTTGCTAAATTTATGAATACGTTGTCCATATTCGAAGCGCCCATTTTATTTTTAAATAAATCAAAGAAACCACAATTTTTTGTCTGTTCGTCATGAATGTCATTTAATTGGGTTCAAGTAGATTTGCTTACATCATTTCTTGAATATGATATCTCGTAAATGGTCGCCATTGGCCTCTACGACATATTGTGCCCGTTTTGCAGCATTTTCCATGGTTTTCTTCAACATTTCGATGGGAATGGCGGTTATTTCTTGACGGATGTTGGTTTTCAGCTCTTCTAGGGTCTTTGGCTTGTTGACGTAAACCTTTGATTTCATATAACCCCACAAAAAGAAGTCTGGAGGCGTTAAATCTGGTGATCTTGGCAGCCAATCGAAATCACCATTTTTTGACATCAAACGGCCAGGGTACAATTGCTTCAAAAAATCGGTGGCGCGCCGTCTTGTTGAAACCAGTAGTGCCTGATACGCTTTCGACGAACGATTGGCATGAACAAATTGTTTATCATATCGCGATAACGCTCCTGATTGACAGTAACTCTGTGGCCATTATCATCTTCGAAAAAGAACGGCCCAATGAGCATTTTAGCACAAACGCCGCACCAAACAGTGACTTTTGCATCGTGAAGAGGTACCTCTTGAATCTCTTGTGGATTTTCAGTTTCATACAAACGATAAATTGTTTTCTTGGAAGGCGCACTTTTCACTTTATTTATTTTTTTGAAAGCACGTTGAGTTTTCACTATTGACTTGTTTTGTTGAATTTAAATTTCAACAATTTTAGAGCGTTTGCGTGGCGTGTACTGTTCCATTGTAAACATTTGCATGGAATGACGCGTTTGAAGCATGTCATTAGTCGATTTGGCATCACTGCGGAAAGTTACAGTGTTGTCAGATGGGCGCTTCGAATATGGACAACCCTGTGCAAGCGCGCTTGAACTTGATAATTTTCAATCAAGTTCAAGTATACTTGAAATTAGTCAAGTCGACGTCAGCTTGTTTCCCGAATTTATGAACACGTGATCAACGACACGAAGAAAAAACAAGCGGCAGCAGACTTGTCCACCCTAGTGTCCGAATAAACTTTTTATGTTCTGGCATGATATTCTAAATAAATAGTTCAACTACATTGCAAATACTGGCCAAATATGACAAAATCACAAAAAAAATATTTTTATGGTCCACCCTAGTGTCCAAATAAACTTTTTATGTTCTGACATGAGATCATAAATAATTTATCCGATTGCATTGCAAAATCTGGCGAAATATGACAAAATCACAAAAAAAGTATTTTTAGGGTCCACCCTAGTATCCAAACAAACTTTTTATGTTCTGACATGAGATTCTAAATAATTTATCCGACTGCATTGCAAAAACTGGCGAAATCTGTCAAAATCACAAAAAAAGTATTTTTAGGGTCCACCCTAGTGTCCAAATAAACTTTTTATGTTTTGGCATGAGATTCTAAATAATTTATCCGACTGCATTGCAAAAACTGGCGAAATCGGTCAAAATCATAAAAAAAAATATTTTTAGGGTCCACCCTAGTGTCCAAATAAACTTTTTATGTTCTGACATAAGATTCTAAATAATTTATCCGACTGCATTGCAAAAACTGGCGAAATATGTCAAAATCACAAAAAAAGTATTTTTAGGGTCCACCCTAGTGTCAACAAATTTTTTAGTGTTCTTATACCAGATATAAAATAATAGGTCCGACTTAATTGAAAAATATGGCAAAAACTTACAGAAAAAAAAATGTAGGGTCCACCCTAGTGTCCAAATAAACTTTTAATGTTCTGACATCAGATTCTTAAAAATTGGTCCAACTGTATTGCAGAAACGGGCAAAATCACAAAAGAAGTATTTTTAGGGTCACCTTAGTGGGAAAAAAATTGTTTTTTTTTTAATCTTACACCAGATTTTAAATAATTGGCCCGACTATACAGCAAAATATGACAATAACACAAAAAAAAAATGTATGGTCCACCCTAGTGTCAAAAAACCCTATATTCTGACATCAGATTCCAAATAATTGATCCGACATAGATTGCAAAAAAGGGCAAAATCTGTCAAAATCACAAAAAATTTATTTTTACGGGCCACCCTGGTGTCCAAATAACTTTTTATATTCTGACATCAGAATCGCAATCAGCGACCCCCAACACAACAAACTTTCCCAATTTGAGCTATTTGAACTATTTGGATACTTGCAAGCTTATATGCTTTTGTCGAACATTTCAATCTATCCAAGTATATTGCCGAAAATTTCAATCGCTTCAAGTTATTGTACGCAGCAGAGCAAAAAAGCTTGCGCTTGATTGGTTTGATACGAAGCTTGCTTTGCTTGGTTTTTTCAAGGTCAAACCAAGCGAATTTTCAAGTACTTGAAAAAGGTCTCTGCTCGCCAGGTTGAGGCAGTCAGACACGTTGCCAAGTGAAGGTTCGTCCCCTGTCACTTTTTACTCTCGCTTTTTCGTTTCATCGAGTTCCAAATCACAATGGTGCTAAAGAAGTTTCACTTCATGGAGTTATGGGAAAAGGACCATTTGGCTGTTTTTCCGGTGTTTCAAAAAAATATTTTTTTCTTGTAATCCTCTCAAAGTCAACTTTGAAATAGGGGGCGATTTTTTCAAACTTTTTTTTACGGAGGCTGACCCACTGTAATGCTCATCAATATTACATTTTTTTTACTAGTAAATCTTTTAGTAAATTTTTATCGTTTTTTTTTTTAGATAAATAAAAAGTTTAATTTAATCTTATTTCATTTTTAATGTCGCATTAGTCTAAAGAATGATTTAAAACATTTTTCATTTGCAAACTCTTTTGACTTTTCTTTCCAATAATGTACGCAAATAATTTTCGAATTTTTTTTAGTTTGTATATGGGTCACTCTAAAACATTTAGTTACCTTATTTGTAAAATTTTGTTTTGGCAAAATAACGGGAAATTTTAGGCATATATGACTTATTTATGTTAAGTTATTAAAAGTCCTGAAGCCTTCAGACTGCGTTAAATTGACTTTTTGACAGTTTTCACATTTGATGAAGTGATCATTCACACTACTTTGCCAATAATCTTTGTGGACATTTAGTAAAATGTTTCAAAAGTAAGCACCATGCCTGCTTTCAACGCTTTACTTTGTGCCAAATTTTAATAAATGTCTACAAAAGCATATATTTTTAAAAAAAATGTATTATTTTCGCTAACAAAAATCATTAGAATAACTCATGCATGTAAGTATGTACTAAGTAGCTATGTAAGAATGAAACTTAAACTAATTAAAATAATGTATATGCCATTGCTTACACTACACATGTTCGTCATACATAAATGCAAAAAAAAAAAAAAAAATCTCTCATAAAATCTTACAAGTTCAAGCACAAGGTTCAAGAATATTCTAGAAAATTTTACAAATATTTTTGAAATGAGGAAGTATGCTGAATCAGCGCAATCACAGCTGATGACTTGGGCATCAATAGCAGCTACATGTTGCTATATTTATGAATAAAAACTCAGCAAACTCGTCAAACAAAATAAAAACAAAAAAATTATTCTAAATTTTTATATATACGTATCTTTAAAGTACAGTCTATCCATAATAGAAAATTTTACAAAAAAAAAAAATTAAAAATTATGAGAAACTAAATGAAATGTATAAATATACACAAGCAGAACCTCAAAATTCTCAACATTAAATTCCAAAGTGAAAATAATATATATAAAGTCACAACTATTGCCAAACAAACCCAACCCAGCATGTTAGAAATTTTGAATTGTTTGCCAATTGATTTAGCATCCGAGCTGTGCCCAAAATCAAGTAAGGTGGCAGCACTTGAAACATGCTTTTTATAAACAAAAAAAAAAAAAAAATTGCTGCCAAGCATCTATGAGTTTTGAGAATTTTTGTGGTGCCGCGCAATTAAATTTAAAAAATTTTAATTTTTACGAAATGACAATTTTTTACCATTTGTTGTCGTCTTTTAATAATGCTGATAAATAAGCTTAAACAAAAGAAAAACACAAAAAACAATAAAAATACAAATTCCTGGGGACTATATTTTGCTGATGGATTATAGAATTAATGGGTTTTAGAGACGCATTTTTGAGGACAAAGAAAAAAATTGTTGGCTGCTAATACTGCTTAAAATAAATTTGGAAAAAAATCTAGCATAAAACTGTAAAAAACGCATTTAAAAAGCTTCCCTAAAATTAAAAAAATTTTGTTTTTAGTTATTTAAAAGTCTAAAAAGTTTTATTTATTATATCTGTTGTTCTTTTGTCATATTTTATCATATCCGTTATTAAGCACTCAATGGGTTAAAGAATCAACATTGAAGACATGCATTATTTCAATGTGTCTCAATTGTATGCAATTTTTTAAAAAATTCTTAGCCTTTGATTGATATTTATTTAAAATCTCATCAATAAATCATCGCGCACTCATTCACCATTCAGCATTCAACAAATCAATGACAGCAACTTGTAAACATCAGCCGGAAATTGTGCCCACGTCATTTAACCAGACAATTTTTTTTTTTTTTATTTTTGCTTGCTTCTTAAATATTTGCGGAATTCCGTTGTCTTTACGCATTACAAAGAAATTTAATGTCAATGTTTACTCTAAAATTACACCCAAAAATTCTTTAATAAGTGTTTATTTATTATTCATAGGAATTTCTACGGAAATACCGGCTGCCATTTTATGCTCACTCAGTATACTGGCAACGAAGTCACGCCTAACCGTTTCAAAAGTTAGTTTATAAAATGTTTTAAAAAAAATTTGTATGCTTATAATTCAAAAAATCATGAAGAACTTTTAGTAAAAATGTAGAATTTCAGTTGGGAAAAATTAATTAAAATTAGTTATAAAATATTTGTGAGTAAAAAATTTCAAACCTTTTGATTGAATTTGAATTTAAACTGTAAAAATTTTAATTTGATTCGTTGAGTTTTTAATGTGATTTGATTATTGTGGATTTTTATTGGTAGAAAGTTATATATGATATTCACAATGTTGTTTTTGATTTGCAGAAAATTAAGTTTAGGTTAGGTTAGGTAGAGGCGGCAGCCGGTGTAAATGGATAACATACACCAGCTCACTTAGACCAGATAGGTCCATTGTGATACCGCTGCACAGAGGCGTTTATTACTAATGGAACCAACTTGAGCTCCTGATGAATCTTTTAGACGCCTGACATCAGTCGTTGACAGGTCGTTAAGCTCATGAAAGAAGAAAGAGCCTAAATGTGTGTGCCTTCTTCTAGCTAGCGCAGGAGAGGAGCACAGAAGATGGGAGATGGTTTCTTTCTCTTCCTCGTCCCTGCAGCTTCTAGATTAGCTTCGAGATAACTCCTAACCTGTAGGCATGTCTGCCTATCAAGCAGTGCACTGTGATGACAGCCACTATTGTGGCTAGTTCTGGTCTTGCCAGTGAGAGGAGGGCTCTCGATCGCCCGAGATCCAGTGTTGGCCAGATAAGCCTTGATGCTTTGCATGTCGAGAGCTCAGCCCACCCAGTGTTGGCTTTCGATATGATATTGTTACTGATTAGCAGCTTGAGAGTCGCTAACGGGATACCCGGTGGGTTCACCATGAAAAGTGGCGCTTGTGTCCCATTTCTAGCTAGCTCATCTGCCTTTTCATTACCTTTTATGCCTTTATGCCCAGGTACCCATATTAGGTTGATGCTGAAATAGTTCGACATTTCCCCTAATGAAGCACGGCATTCCTTGGCTACTTTCGAGTTTGTGGCTACTTGTGTGGCTACTTGTTCCAACGATTTTATCGCAGCCTGACTATCAAAGAAGATATGAATTT
This sequence comes from Coremacera marginata, assembly GCA_914767935.1. Lineage (NCBI taxonomy): Eukaryota > Metazoa > Arthropoda > Insecta > Diptera > Sciomyzidae > Coremacera > Coremacera marginata. The sequence goes on along the minus strand of OU612046.1, from coordinate 160,090,377 downwards.
CCCGTTTAGAGACAACGTTTTTTGAAAGCCATGAAGCAACCACCCCTATTGCCATCAATTCGGCTTGAAACACACTACAGTGGTCAGGAAGCCTACGAGCCAGAGATATTCCAAGCTCTTTTGAGTAGACCCCATACCCGACCTTGTCGTTTAATTTTGATCCATCTGTATAGAAATATAGACACCCTCGTTTCCATGGTGACGAGGTTCCATTGACCCAGTATGGTCTAGGCGGAATAAGCGTACCATACCTTCCTTCGAAGGAGAGCGAGGGCTTGCAGTAATCAGTTCTTGATGGAATGAAGTTGAAGCTGTTAAGTATGGATGAGTGACCCGTTGTCATACTCTTCCATACTCCCAGTTCTCTAAGTCTTGTCGCCGAACAGGCTGCTGTCTGTTTGGTTTGGTGTCTGTTTGGACCTTGTCTATGGGCGGCCACCATTACTACCATACTACTCCATATAGAAGAATAGGTCTTATGACCCCGGTATACAGCCAGTGAACGATACGAGGCGAAAACCCCCATCTTGTTCCTATGGCTTTTTTACCAGTATAAAGTGCCACTGTGGCTTTTTTAGTGCGCTCTGCTATGTTTACCTTCCAGCTGAGCTTTCTATCTAGAATGAGTCCCAGGTACTTTGCGTTATTCGTAAGGGACAGAACAGACCCATTTAGTATGATTGGTGTTAAGGACGGAATTTTATATTTCCTGGTAAATAGGACTAGCTCTGTTTTAGCCGGATTAACTCCAAGACCACAGGGCTTGTCCCATTGTTCAAGTCTGCAAAAGGCTCTTTGCATAATGTCGCATAGAGTAGTAGGAAACTTGCCTCTGACTGCGATTGCTAGGTCATCGGCGTAGGCTGCCACTACAAGTCCATCTCTCTCCAGAGATAGCAGTACGTCATTTACTACCAAATTCCAGAGGAGTGGAGAGAGAACACCTCCTTGAGGCGTAACTCTTGAGACAGATCTAATGGCGCTGTATGCGCCCAGGTCCGATAGAACTATTCTACTGTTAAGTAGCTTGTCTATAAGCTCTGTAATGATCTTATTCACGCCCAGTCCGGCTAGTGCTCGTCGTATTGCTTGTGGTGTTACGTTATTAAAAGCTCCTTCTATATCTAAGAAGGAAACCAGAGTAAACTCATTCCTTTGTTGTAGGCATGCTGTGAAGCCGATAGTAGTGCAGAATCAATGTTTCTGCGGAGATACAGATCTAAGAGGCGTTCTAACGTCTTTAATAGAAAAGATGTAAGGCTAATGGGCCTAAAGTCTTTAGGGGTGGTATATGATGTCTTCCCTGCCTTGGGTATAAAGACCACCCTTGCCTTTTTCCAAGCTATGAGAATATATGATAGGCTTATACAGCCATTAAAAATTACACGAAGCCAAGGTATTTTTGTATGCATAGCCTCTTGTAATTCAATAGGGTAAATGCCGTCAGGTCCCGGTGATTTATAGGGTTTGAAGCTGTTTACCGCCCATTTTGGGAACAGCTAAGGTGAGGCAGGGGCGCAAACAAGGGCGCGCCGCTACAAGGGAAGTGCATGTCTAAAAGAAGGTTAAGAGATTCCTCGCTAGACATTGTTCTTGAACCGTCCGACCTTTTGAGGTAGCCGGGTGTGCATGGTGTGGTAGCAAGAATTTTCCGCAGCCTGGATGCCTCTGAAAAGTCTTCAATTCCTTCCTTGTGTATTGTGTATTGTATATTGTATATTGTAAATTGTATATTTTATATTGTATATTGTATATTGTATATTGTATATTGTATATTGTATATTGTATATTGTATATTGTATATTGTATATTGTATATTGTATATGTATATTGTATATTGTATATTGTATATTGTATATTGTATATTGTATATCGTATATTGTAAATTGTATATTGTATATTGTGTATTGTGTATTGTAGATTGTATATTGTATATTGTATATTGTATATTGTATATCGTATATTATATATTGTATATTATTTGTTATATATTGTTTATTGTATATTGTATATTGCGTATCGTATACTGTATATTGTATATTGTGTATTGTAAATTGTTCAGTGTACATTGCATATTGTATATTGTAGATTGTTTATTGTATATTGTATACTGCATATTGTATATTGTTATTGTATATTGTATTTTGCATATTGCACATTGTAGATTGTATATTGTATATTGTGTATTGTTTATTGTATACTGCATACTGTATACTGTTTATTGTATATTGTATTTGGTATATTTTATATTGTATACTGTATATTGTATATTGTTTATACTGCTTATTGTGTATTGTATATTGTACTCGCAATACCCGGTTTGCGTTGCTACACCCGGCAACTACAGTTTCTCACGAATTTGATCACGCTTTTGTTAAGTATGTCCAACTACCAATAAAAACTCTGACATAGGTTAATATTTTTACCGTTTCTTCATTTTGCTGAATCTAGATAAAAAATAAAGGAAACGAAACAGGGGAAAAATTTAATCAAAATAAGTTCTTATAAAAACAATATAAATTAAACATTCATTGTAATCAATTTTGTGACTTTACAAAGAAAGATTTAAAAACTAATATTAATACTTTGTGTAGCCTCCTTGTACACTCCTTGTACACTACTGATTTTTTAGTATACCCTATAGGTGCTTAATTGGATTGAGGTCTGGGGATTGCGGTGGCCAACTTAATGTTGCAATTCCATTATCTTGAAGTCACTTTCGTCTCAGCTTTGCAATGTGCTTCGGATCAGTGTCCTGCTGAAAGACAATATCCGAAGAATTCACTTCCAAAACTTGCACAGTGCCAAGTAAATGACTTTGTAAAACTTCAATATAAGACTCCTATTTTTTTGTATTTAATAAGACTTGTATTTTTTTGCAAATCCCAAACGTAACATTCTGTATCTCTCTGTGAGCAATGGCTTTTTTCAGCATCTCGCTAAGTTCATTGAACTGTCTCTGCACTGACGCTTAAATTTACAAAATTTTGAAGATTGTTGCATATTTGTACGGCATCTTCGTATTTGCCACATCGTATGCCTCTGAAAATCTTACGACCGCGTTGTTGGAAAGTGATATTTTTGCAGCCTGCCTTATTTTTTAAGGGTAAATCCTTAAATATTTTCCTCAGTTTACTTATAACACCAACAGAAACTCTTAGCTAAACTGAAATTGCTCGATGTGTTTCCCCTTCGCACAGTAATTTTTCAATATTATCCTTTATTACAACGCTTATGTATTTGTTGTCTGGTAAAAAACAACAAAACCTTTTTAAAAAATGCACATTTAGCATTATCACTTACCTTTTGTTATGTATTTTTTCACTTAATATAAAAGTATTTCTTTATTTAAAAATAATTTCTTCGCCACGAACTTCCCCCAACAGCAAAAGTCACAGAATTGATCATGCACACCTTCATGCATTTTTCAATGCAGTTGTACCGTTAAATTCCGAAAAACAAAAACCAGCTTAAAACGAATTATAAGTTTAAAACGTAACAAAAATATTTTGTGAACTTTGTCGGTAGTTACATTCTGAAGCTAAAAAAGCACTTCTTATGTCAAACATTTTTAAGAGTGGTCAATTTCGTGAGTGACTGTATATTGGAAAATAATAAGTATATTCAAATTGTTTTATTAGACAATTAGTTTGCCCGTTCCAGTTTGGCAGTAGCAGGACAACACCAAATAGTAATTCCATTCTGAGTTTCAATATTCTGTGACTTTTACTTCCAAAGCTATTAGAAGGAAATCACCAAGCGGTAACTCAATTCTCAGTTTCAATGTTATGTGATTGTTACTTCCGTAGCTATTCTGTATCAGAAATTTGACTTGTATGGGCGGAGCGAGGCTCCGTTTTGCAAATATCGTGCCAGTTTTCCAGTAGAAAACCAAGCCAGTTAGTAACTGCATACTGAGTTTTATTGATTTGCGACGTTTAATTCCTAAGCTATTCGATATCAAAGATTTTAATTATATGGATGGTGCCACGCCCTCTTGTCCAATGTTCACTCAATTTTATCAGTTGAAGGACGAACAAATGTATGTTAATTGATGGGTGGCTTATAGTTCCAAAGTTATACCGAAAATTTTGGCTGCTGAAAAAGTGCCACACCCTACTTCCAACGCCCATTATATAATAGCAGTGGAACGGCAAGTATAAATTGTAGTCGAATACTAAATTCCGAGGCAGTGCGAACTATTATTCCAAATCTATTCGATATTGCACATTTGTGCTGCTTGGAAGGTGCCACGCCTCCTTGTTTATATATGATCCAAATTCGGGATCAAAATAAATGGAAGGTTGTGCTCAGCTAGAAATCCAGACAACAGCAGCTCCGTTTGTTTTATCTTTTTATCAATTTATCATTGCTTGGCAAAGGAGAACCACAACTGTGCACTTTGGTGTCGCGACTTTATTTCTTGTTATGGCTATTAGTCTCGGCGTGTCTTTTTTTTCGGTTAGCCCAACTTTGCCATGATGATCAAAAATTTCCAATAAATGTAAGATCCAGAAGGTTCCTCTAAGCTCCTTGCAAGCCAGCCCTGAACCTTCATTGAGTTCCCACTCCACCTTATACTTTTGTTCGTACCGTTTGCTTTTCACTAACATACCTACGATACTACTTTCAACGTAAATTCAATTTTTACAAAATTTATATCTTGCCTTTGCGCACTTTTTATAAATTACAAAAAATATTTTCATTTCAAGTAAAGAACGAAAAATGGCGCGCTTTCTATTTCTGTTTGACAAAACCGAATAATCATTTACTTGTTGCCAACTTTGCTTACGTGTGCAACTTGCAGGGCTGCACATTTTTATTATTTGCAAGTGTTGATAAGCGCAAAGCTTAAACAAATGAGGTAAACATATATTTTAGTGATAAGTACATTTTTTTACCATTCAAATTAATTTTGACATACAATTTGGTAAAAAAATCGAAACCTACGAAAATTATGTGTAAAATTTTTAAAAATCCGTAGATTTGGCGCTGTTGTCCGTTTATCTTTGCACGGTTTAAATATTCGTGGAAATCCGTGATTTCCATGTAGTTGGCATCACTGCTGTGAGCACATGTTGTGAACACATAAGAGTTACCAGCATTTTTTTTTTATTTTTACACTCAAGAAATTTAATTATATATTTGACCTTATCATTAGTTCGTGCAGTGTATTTCTCTCCTCAGTGCTTTTTCCCAAAATATTCTTATTAAGTATTACAAAATTGTTTACGATTATAATAAATTTTTACATGAGTCATTGTATTGACAATGGACGATATGTTTCTTAAATAAATAATTTTCATTTTAATTAAAATGTCACAAATTTAATTTTTGGCCATTGACTCTGTGTTTAAGGTTAAATCACATGAATTCTTCTCCACACGCAACAGGTCGTTATACTACGTAAGTGTGTTGATGACAAAAAAAAAAAAAAAAATTAAGTAATATTTGAATGTTGATAAATACGTAGATATATTGTTCCATTAGTGAAATGCATATTGGGACAAAACTCAAAATTTAAGATGTATTTTCAAACCAGAAAAGTTAAACTGAAATTGTAAGTTGCATTTTCTTAGATCATCTTAGATCAAGGTCATTCCAAGTTTGTGAACATAATTTCGGTGATTCATCCAATTAACCTTCTAAAAACTAACATCACAAATAATTATTATTCTACTTATGCACATTTTCAAAATAATTTTTCTAATAACAAGATAATTTCTCCCTAATTGTCTGGTAAAAATAAAATTTGCCAATGAACTATGAGTAATATTTTTTTAATTTTCCCAATGTTGCAGCTCACTAACATTCCGTTTCTGTTTCTCACTCTTAGAATTATTAGTCAGTTTTTCCTTTGGCATATTTATGGGGCAAAGTTCTGCATACATATCGTATATGTTCGCCTGCAAACAAGCAGCTAACTCACCTGCTGATACAGTTGATGGTCTCATAATAAAAAAATAGACGTTCGAGCTTGTGCATAAAACATAGGTGTATAAAACACCCTACAAAGCGAAGAAAAGTTTATAAATATTAAAAAAGTTGATGCGGAAAACGGAAATCTGAGAAAATGTTACATTTGCTATGACAACACAGGTGATTTTCTTCAGAAGTATTTAGTTCTTATTTATTTTAGCATAAATATTTTCAAAAAGCTTGTTATGCATATGTGCATAAAACACAATAAAAGCAAAGAAAAGTTTGTAAATATTAAAAAAAGTGACGCGGGAAAAGAAAATCTGACAATATGTTACATTTGCTATGACGTCACAGGTGATTATCATTGGAAAGCACTTAGTTGTTGTTAATTTTAAGAGAAATATTTTGAAAAAGCAAAAACTTTTAATTTTTAAATTTCATTTAGAAACAAAATTGCATTAGACATGCTTAAAATTTTATTAGGTATTCATAAACATTTAGAAGGTATTCTGTCGTTATGCTACGAAATGTATTAATTTCAGAGGAGTTTTATGTAGGAAGACGATAGAAAAATACTAGAAAATTCAAAAAGTTTGTAAATTGAATACTTACAATAACAAAGTGACTGTTAGAAATGTGTAATTTATGGATCTTGCTTAGAGCTATAAAATGACCGACCAATGTAAAACAAAACATGCTGATATATAAGCTAATATACAGTGAGAGTCAAAAATTAGTATTAGCAAGTTCAGTTGGACCTTGTGCATATATTTTAAGTATCACAAAAAATTTTAAGTGCACAAATCCAGGTCATAACATAGTATTGACATAACAAAGTATCCAGGACATAACATAACATAATTATTCATATAGTAAAAATAAAAATTAAAATTTGTCTTTAAGATATGCCGCCACAATGAAAGAATCACCTGAAAAATGCAATCAAAAGTTTGTAAAAAAGTAAATGCATAGTTGTCATTTAATTATTTTATAAACTCATATTGCATATTTTAGCATCTGAGCCAGTTTTTTAGAATTTGTCAATCTTGTTATTATTTCTTGCAATAAAAAAGTTCTATATCTATATCTATATCTATATCTATATCTATATCTATATCTATATCTATATCTATATCTATATCTATATCTATATCTATATCTATATCTATATTTATATCTATATCTATATCTATATCTATATCTATATCTATATCTATATCTATATCTATATCTATATCTATATCTATATCTATATCTATATCTATATCTATATCTATATCTATATCTATATCTATATCTATATCTATATCTATATCTATATCTATATCTATATCTATATCTATATCTATATCTATATCTATATCTATATCTATATCTATATCTATATCTATATCTATATCTATATCTATATCTATATCTATATCTATATCTATATCTATATCTATATCTATATCTATATCTATATCTATATCTATATCTATATCTATATCTATATCTATATCTATATCTATATCTATATCTATATCTATATCTATATCTATATCTATATCTATATCTATGTCTATATCTATATCTATATCTATATCTATATCTATATCTATATCTATATCTATATCTATATCTATATCTATATCTATATCTATATCTATATCTATATCTATATCTATATATGTATCTATATATATATCTATATCACAGCTCGGTGACGGTTAAGTCGGTGGGGTTTATTGATATACCGCTAGAAAGGTGATTTTTATTGCCTTTGCAATGAGTTATCAAAATAAGTTTTGTAAAAATTAGTTTTCCTGCTAGAAACAATAACGTGAATCAAAATCCTGAAATATTAATTAACGCTGTAGCTCCTAAAAATGCGAAAATAGACCCCCCCCCCCCCTCTCGTACGACTTTTTGGTCAGATCGAAAAACCTTTCACCCCCGTAAATAGTTGTACTCAGTTGCGCGAAACCCTGTATTTAATCTTTATATAGGCAGAGCGTTGCAAAAACAAAATTTTAATAAATGTTTTCTACGAACGAACTCACGAACAAATCTACTTTTTTATAAGATAATTATATGAATTTTAATATTAATTATAATTAATTTTTATACGATAAAATGTTAAAAAAAAATATTTTATAAAAAATGTGAATCTTTCTCAATAATTTAAAAAATAATTATTAATAATACATATTAAAACAAATTTCATGTAGCTTTTGTAAAAATAAATCTTTAATAAATGTAGTTTTAATAAAATAAAATAAATAAATAAAACTATTTTCTACCAACGAACATCTATTTTTTACAAACAAACGAACGAACATCTATTTTTGACTAACGAACAAAGTATATATTTTGTTTCTCGAATTTTGTTTGAACGAACGTTCGTGCAATGCACTGTATGTAGGGTGTTCGTAATATATAAACAACGCCGCTTACGTCAAATATTTGTATAAACAACAAATTTTTTTTTTATTTCTAATATTTCCTTTAGGTTAACCAATTTTCAGTTGTTTATGATTACGTCTGCTTGTGCGTGACGTAAATGCGCCATTATGTGCCCCCATAGCGCAAGCCATGGAATTATAAGAGCTTCGAAAAGAATTTTTAAACAAAAACAATATAATTTTGGATCCAAAAGTTTATTTTTGGAACTCATCAAATGCACATCAATAAAAAGTATTTCAAATAAATTACGGAATGATTGCTTTCTAAATTTAAATTGTAGTTGAGATAAAATTTTAAGTGTAACTTTTTTATTGTTATTTTTTTTTTTTCACACGCAAATTTTAAATAATATTATAAAGCTGTTTTCACAAAATTAAAGCGTTGACAAAATATAAAGCATACAATTTTTGCAAAAATTTGCGACGTATTTTATTTGTACATATTAAAAAAAAAAAAAAAAAAACACCAAATGTTATGATTAATTAATACGTACAGTCAATGGCGTAGAAAGAAGTAGGTATATATATATATATATAAAAGAATAATAAGAATAATAAACATATTGCCAAAAACAACAAAAAAGTAGAGTCCATTTCGGAAGAATACAAAATAATATTTTCACATTTTAACCTTGAGGCAAATAGCACACAATTCATATGTATCCTTAGTTTTCTTATATTGTGCTATTTACTCTACTCTTGGCATTCTATAAGTAGTAAAAATGATCCACAAAATAATCTAAGACCTTTAATATAAAACGCTATATTTTTTTTCTTTGGGCTATAAAAAATACGTAATTTCAAAAACAAAAAACATGATCATAAAAAAAGCTCACATTCCACTATAGTATAATGATGAATGAATTCTACTTCCTACAGCTGCTTGCTACTCCTCCATCGCCTACTTTTTCACATAGTTATATTTATTTGCGTCATCAGTTGAGAGTGCAAACAAAATATTTCTGAATTGAAAATAATCTATATATAAATTCGCTTCGACATGTATGAAAAATCGAACAACGACGCTGTGTGTGGCGCGGTTGAATGGTTTGCCATAAATTACCATAAATGGGAATTCTTCAAAGTAACTGATCCATTTGTGAAAAATTATAGTCATTCAAGCGCATCTCTATGATTTATAGCGGGAGTGTCATTGAGCTGTATTTTTTCAAACGATTGCCGTTGTTAGATGATCGTTATTCCGTTGCTATAATAGTATTTAATGGATGACCTGAAAATTTTATGTTTTAGTAAAACTTTATAATAAAAATTTGCGTACTTCCGAAATTCAAACTTTAAACTAAACAGGATGCATTCAGACAGAAGACTATTTTAGAAAATCTTTCGCTATTCGAGTTTTATTTTCTTCCTTAATTTAGACGATGTTAAAGAGTCGGATAAGGTAAAGATGTAAGATAATAAATAAAAGTCTTAAAATGATTATTAAAAAATGGACAACCCAAAATTTGCAAACCATTGGTTAATTAATTAAGAATGAGTATAGTCATCAAAAAAATCATATTTAAAGGAGAAGGGTCACTAAGGACTATTTTCGGTGCTCTCTGAAAATGGTTTTATATACGTGGAAGTCTTAAAATAGACCCATCCAGGCTTCACTCCACACCAGAGAACTGCAACAAGTCTATGATTCGAACGAATGACTATGAATCATCCATCAAAAACCGAATGCGAGTGCGTACGGTTGCGTACAACAACCACCACTTCCACGCGAATCATCCTCATAACAGCAATGACCGACGAGTGCCGCCGCTTTCACTCATCGCTCATAAGAATGCCGCTCAATGATTCTTGAGTCATTCCTTATGATTCTAGAGTCATTAAGGGAAATCGAGTGCAGTGTTACCGCTGACATATTTTACTATACATATAATATATAAATTTATTATTATATACATATAATACTAGCGGACTCGTCAAATGTATGAAAATAAATATTAAAATAGTATTAAAAAAATATTTAAATGCATATACTTAATAAAAAAAATGTAATATATTATTGATAGAAATCAGTGAAATATTGTGAAAATATGTGAATATTACAAATTTTTGGAAAAATTTTTCAAGAATTATTAAAATATTAAATAAAACTATTTCAAAATTAATGAAAAACTATAAAAATCATTTTAAATATTATTAAAAAAAATTAATAGTTACAAAATTCATTCAAAAGTTCTTAAAATATGAATACATATACAGGGTGTCCCGCAATTGAATGTAACTATTTATGGAGCTGAAAGGTTATGTCGAGCTGAGCAAAAAATCGTATGGGAGGAGGGGGTCTATTTTCACATTCTTAGGAGCTACAGGGTTAATTAATATTTCACAACTTTGATTCACGGTTATTGTTTCTAGCAGAAAAACTAACTTAGGTAGAACTTATTTTGATAGCTCATTTTAAAGGCAAAGACAATTCTGTTTGTTTATTTGCAGAGTTCTGTTCTGTTTGAGTTTAACAGTGATGCAAATATAATTTTATTGGGTAGAAACACACAATTCTATTTTATCACAAGCATATTATTGTAGACGTTAGTTTTTTAGCTAAGGCAATTATATTAATGTTGGACACAACTAATATCTTCTTATATCGAAAAATAATGCTATTGAAGGAAAGTTCTTAATCATTAGGTGGTTCCCTCTGAATATTTTGTTTTTGAAACCAAACATATATAAACATATTTTTTCTCTGCGTGAAGAACACGCTATAACTCTACACGCTACACGCTACTCTCTCTTTTATTTCTTGTCGAAAATTCTTTAACACGTCTGTTTTTTTTTTGTTCATCAAAAATTTGTCGAAAATTCTTCAAATTTTTGTCTTGTTTTCTTTCATTAAAAAATTTCTCGAAAATTCTCCAACTTTCTGTCTTGTGTTCGTTCATGACTTCCCTATAAAGCTTAGTTTTTGCTACTATTTCGGGGAATTTTTTTTGTCAAAAGCTGAAATATATATCATTATATTAACGTAGTATTATAATGGCCTAATGACTGATATATCAAAGATAACAGATTCAGATAATGTGATAAAACATGTACAATAAAATAAAATAAAATCAAAGAATAAATAAAAAAACAAATGAGAAAAAATTTTTTTTTTCAAATTTCTGTCTTTTGTTTGTTTACGAAACTTCCCCGAATTTGGAACATTTATATGAGATTTTCGTCAATGAAATTTATGGCCGAATCACCATGTTTCGTCTATGAATTGGAATGGAACTACTGGAAAGTGTTTTTGGCTAGAAATCCTGGGTATACATCCATATAAAATATATATTACATACTTTGTGACTCCACAAGTAGGAGTAAAAATGTAGCGAAGTGCTGCGCAATGGAATAAGGTTTGTTCAAATATTGCCCAAGTATTTCTACAGATGTGAAAATGAGCTATTCCAATTAATCAACGGTTTTTAATGATAAGGACATTTTTAATTAATAATTTAAAAAGTATATAATTTTGTACAGTAATACCGATATTATTAATACAAAGACAAGAACTAAAGTTAAACTTTTTATTAATTTAGCATATTTAAGATCATATTTTGTTAATTTATCGAGATCTTTTAAGGTCTTAAAATCAATTTTTTTTTTTTATGCATATTTTTGCCAACCCTGGTGATGGCATCAACAGTGGGGACGATATAACATTGCTGACGTTAACATTATTGATGTTAACATTGCTGATAATCAGTTCTGACGTGAACTCATGAATTTTACCCAGCCAAAGGGAAGTTTTCATTAAGAAACGATTTTCATTGAGAAACTTAAAATTTTTTAAATATTAACTTTGTTCAACAGTATCATAAGCATCAGTAGCGCAACCAAAGAGGGGATTTTGAGGTTTAAACCCCCAAAATTATCGTAGTAAAAAGAGAAATAGAACCAGAGAATGGAAAAAAACCTTAACGATCGGTTCGTTTTTGATCTGTTCTGCTTTTTTTAAAGAGCGCTACCTTTATTCTTCTTTATTTGTGTATCGCTCTTCGACTCAATCACAAACCAAGGTTGATTTATAAGGTTGTCACAAGGGAGAGAGCGAGTACCCATAATTGTCAAATCGAAGTTGACAGCTCATAGAAAATCTGCAAGTGCTTTCTCTTATCATCCGTTTTTCTTTCGTAGTTATTCGCAAAATTGGCTGGTTTTGACAATTATGGGTACTGAGAAGAGAGTGCAATCAGCCCTACGACAACCTTATAAATCAACCTTGTCACAAACGCTACTTTTAACAACACAGAAAAAAAAGAGCGGAACAGAATGGAAGAGTTATGCTATAAAAGCGCAAAACATTATTTGCTTTGTTGTGCTTTTTGCTCACCATCGTAAACCAAAACCAAACCGTACCAAATATATCGTTCGTTTCAGCGTTTGTTTCTGCATTGGTTTTGCAGGTTATTGCGATTCTTTTGCAAAACAAATTACTTGTTCAGTGATTTGATTGATTACGTTAAAACATGCCGCGGCCAACAAATACATTACTACATAGTTTTTTTGAAGAAAATAACTTAAATCAAATAATTTGCAAAAATGGCAGCTAAAAAATAATTCATTGACGCATGCCACAGTTTTTCTTTCGAAAACTCTGGCGCCAGTAACAATAGCAATAACAAAATCAATAACATTCCTAAACGAACAACGAACAGCTATGATTTTAGAAACGAACTGGAACTTGGTACGGTTTTTGTTTACGATGGTGAGCAAAAATCACAACACAGTAAATTATATTTTACGCTCGTACAACACAACGTTACCATTCTGTTCCGGTCACTCATTTTTGCAGGATGGTGGTAGTGCTTGTGTTTGAATCAAAGAGCTTCAAACGGAATGGAGAGAGAATAAGTTTTTGATCGCTTATGTAGCGCTACGCATTAGGTACGGTTTTTTTTCCACTCTCTGAATAGAACACAATCAAAGTAACTCACACGAAAAGTAATCACAAGTTTCATCAAAAGAATGAAATCATAAAATATAAATTTCAAATCTATTGTCGTTGAGCCGTAATCTTTCAAATTGCCCATGTTTTATTCGTTCAGAATAAATGTGTTTACATTTTTTAGTTGTAATTCTGACCACTTGGGGTATTAAGAGTATTTTCTCATTCTATTTGGTGGCGTATCTCTCACTTAAAATGTCCCTAGATATGTTTAAAACAGGTGATGGTTAATTTTAAGCAAAACCCATTAGCAAAACTTGCAAAATTTGTGAAACATGTGTTTTTTGTTAACTTTTAACAATAGACGAGTATTTAATTTAAAAGTGCATAAATAATAATAAAAAGTAATTTAAAAGTGCATAAATTTCATTTTAAAAAAAGTGCATAAATTTCATTTTAAAAAAAGTGGAAAACAACACTGCAATGGCGCTACCCATTGAATGACCAATTAGGGTGAAAGTGCGTTTAGTTCCCTAGATAGAGCTGTGGTTGAAGTACTAATACTTTATTATTAAATTACCACACATTCAATTTGTTACTTCACAATATAATATTGTATAGAATTTATTTATTATCCTCTAAACATAAAGCCAACAAAATAAAAATTGTATAATTAACATTAATGTCAAAAAATAAATTAATTAACATTAATGTCAAAATTTTTTGACAAGCATTTGTTTTATCTCAAACCTAAGAGTTAGATTTGAAAACATCTATTTCCACTATTCATTTCAATACTATTTCCTGACGACACAAAACCGCTGGATATGGCGCCTTAGGAGTTTTTGAAAAACTAGTTGGATTTTGTTAAAATGATTTGCAAGGAGATTTTGTTGATTTAAAATTAAACTGAATGTTTGGTATAAAGTAAGTAATAAAACTAGCGATGGAAAAAATATGGTGTTTGAAGCCTTAGAACTGTGCAATAAAGAAATATTTTCTAATATATTTAATTTACCAATGCTTATTCAAGAAGTACGATGTTGTAAGATAGATTAAACGGCCTCACATTGCTAAATCTGTTCAGAGATATGACACCATCACTGGATTTTATTTTAGATAAACTCGCTGAAAGTAAGCGTAAACTGAATTTGAAAATATAGTTTTGGTTTATTTTGTTAATCTTAATCACAATAATCCTGTTACTAACGTTTTTTTTTTTGTAAAACGCAAGCAATTGATCGCTATTTTTTAAATTTGTAATTATTTTTTAATACAAATAAAACCACTTTTTATAAAAACTTATTTTTAGTTGATCTAGAGCGTGGCTCTTTTTTATTCACAATGCAAAAACAAAAATTAGAACCAGCTCTTTTCCTGGAACAAAAACTTTTCATAATCGTTTTCATTTGACGTCTTCACTTTTTCACTTCACTACACACAAAAACGCGATTCTTGTTCGTCTAATGGAAAGTAGTTGCTGAATAGCATATAAGAGTTGCTGAATGCCTATTAAACAAAGCTTTTATGAAAAAATGTAAACAATGTATAAGAAAGAAGGAAACTTTTGCAAAAATGACTTCATCATTAATTTCATTTCATTTGCGCAGAAGATATTGGAAATAAATAAATATGAACAAGATAAGTTTTGCGACAGCATAAAACAGCCAAAAGTAGTAAAGCAAATAGTATTTACTTGTTATTGGCAATATCAACATTTTCCTCTAAACAGTTGATAAGATACTGTTTCTGCGTACCGCTTGTCCTTTTTCCCTAAGCTGCTTTTCTTTTTACATTATTTATTTTTAATTTAAAGTCATTTTCTGTCCATAACGTGCGTTTGCTACCGGCGTTAACTTTCTTTCCATTTCAGCGAAAAATGAACAGCTGTTGCCCTTTTAGCACACAACGGCAATCGCATTTTCCGTGTAAAGGAAACATATTTCACATGACGATAACGCAGAACAGGAATTGACCCCCTGGCTCTTTTTCTGATCTTAAAATGCTGCCAAGTTTAAAACATTTTTTTCAAAAGGAACAGAGTTGGCAAATCTGAAGTACTCTTCGACGAGTGTTTGTCTTAGTGCTCGCATTCGTATTTTGACACTTCATCGCGAGTGGCAAATTGGTGGCAAATTGTAATAAAGTTCAACTAAAACTGTTCCGCTGAGATTTGATCTGATCCAGTGGCACGGGAATGCAGCCATTATGTATTTTATCATTGTGGTGGAATTCTTTGTTTGTTTGTTAACTTTACCATACTTTCATATGCAAATATTTCTCCCAAAAGTTGCAATTTACTACTGTGAGCTGAACATTGACAGACTGGGGCCTAAAATTTGATCTGGATAATAATGATTTGACCGGCCCTCCTTAATGGGCCATCTAAAAAAATTCACACACGCCTAAAAAAAACGACAAATGGCATTTTACCAGCCTAAAACGGGCAAATTGACTATTGACTTGACTATTGACTTTTTAGCATATTCTTTGAGACAAACATCATATTTACTTATTATCGAACCAATTCTTAAAAATGTTCATGATCAATGAACTCATCTTGTAACGTATAAGCTGCCTCCTGTTCATTTTGCTGAAGCTAATTCATATTTTGTATATTATTTATATAATGTTAATAATTCTTTTAAGAATTATGCGCTGCGGTTGATGTTCGTGAGGAGAAAACTTAATGCTGCTGATGGTCTTCTCTTTATTTTTGCTTCTGTTATGTTATTCTGTAAGTTATATCAACTATCAATCCTCTCTTTTTCTATAACTTTTTCATGCGACGTTTTCTTTTTAGTTACTCTTTATTTATATTTTTTCATTCTCTATCATGCTCTTGGTTGTGTTTTTTATAACTTAACTTGCATATCTTTAAATGATTGCCAATAGTGAAATCCAAAAGATTCTGATAGGTGTTCTCTGTAAGCAACATTCTGGTCTGAACATTGTTCACTTTAATGCCAGGAGTCTTAACGATGTTAAGCTTGATATTGTTCGACATTGCTTCGAAAATTCAGCCGTAGATATCATTTGTGTCTCTGAGACCTGGTTTCACAAAGACATTCATGATTTCTGCTTAAATATTAATAATTATACGCTTTATCGGAATGATCGAACAGGTAAAAAAGACGGGGGTGTTGCAATTTACTGCAAGAATAATTTAAATGTTAATTTGTTGGGCACGTCCAGTGGGACCGATGTTGAATTTCTCAATATCGAAATCCGTGTTAATTGTACTAAGGTCTTTGTGTCATGCGTATACAATCCATATCGCAATTGTTGTTTGGATCAGTTGTTTTCTGCTCTGTCAAATTATTCAATTAGGTACGACCATTATGTTATGTGTGGCGATTTTAACATTAACATGTTATCTAACGACAATCTCGTCAGTCATTTTACTGATAGACTTACCGGAGTGGGACTTCAAACAGTTAATACTAGTATACCAACGCGTTTCGCAAACAATTCTATTCCCAGCTTATTAGATATTTTTGTAATCTCAGATATTTCTTCAGTTTTGCTTTTTGAACAATTGTCTTTCATTTCAGATCATGATCTTATCTTTTGTACTTTAAATATAATTACTTCGCCAGCTATTGTTCAAAATACTATCTCGTTTCGTGACTATAAATCTGTTGATTATGACTCTTTGCTTCGGGACCTATCAACTATTAATTGGTCAGAATGCTGGTTATTTAGTTCTGTAAATGAGAAGATAAGGTTTTTTATGAATACAATCTGTGAACTTTTTGACTTTCATGTTCCAATAGTCACTCGTCGACTAATTAACAGCAGTTGTCCCTGGTTTACAAATTATGTCAAATTAGCCCTTAAAAATCGTAATAGAGCATACAATCGATGGAACAGAAGTCCAACTGCATCAAATTGGGAACAGCACAAAAGACTAAGAAACGTAGCTAACGCTACAGTCAAATCAGCAAAGCGTGTATTTTTTATGTCCAAGCTGAGTTCAGCGCAATCATCTAAAAATCTATGGAATAATTTAAAGCAAGCGGGAGTTTGCAAAGCGAAATCTGAAGACTGTGAGCTTGATGTCAATATTCTTAATGAATATTTCATTTCCAATTCTACGTCTTCTAGTAATGTGTTAGCCTTTGACACAAGATCGTTCCCACCTGACTCTTACGTTTTGAGTTTGTTGCTGTAAGCGAGTATGATGTAGCCAGAAGTGTAAACCAGATTAAATCCAATGCAGTGGGTGAGGATAATATATCCATCAAATTTATTAAACTGATTTTAACGCACGTCCTTAGCCCACTTACTCATATATTTAACCACTGCTTTACAAGTTCTTACTTTCCTGATGTCTGGAAAGCAGCCACAATCATCCCCATTGCAAAGAAATCTAATGCTTGTGTTCCGTCTGACTATCGTCCTGTAAGCTTGCTATCATCCTTATCTAAAGCTTTTGAGTCTCTCATGGCCGTTCAAATCTCAGAACACATAAGAAGATTTGAACTTTTGTCTCCGTTTCAGTCCGGTTTTCGACCTAGTCACAGCTGCTCCACTACCATATTAAAAATCTTAGATGACATCAGAGTGCCATTCGATCTTGGGCACATAAGTTTGTTATGTCTTTTAGACTTCTCGAAACCATTTGACTCCGTTGACCATTCAATACTGTGTCAAAAATTATATGTAAGCTTTGGTTTTTCAAGCACGGCGGTCCGTCTGTTATATAGCTACCTTGTCGGGAGGTCTCAAAGAGTCAGGGTTGGAAATAGTCTGTCCGCATTCTGTTACTTATCTTGTGGGGTGCCGCAAGGCTCAGTCCTTGGTCCGCTTTTATTTTCAATGTTCATAAATGATATCTTTAGCAAATGTCGTCATGTTACCATGCATGCTTATGCTGATGACCTTCAACTGTACTTGTCCAGCCCGTTTAACCTAGTTGATAGTTTATGTTTTAGAATGAATGAAGACTTACGTGAAATAACTGAATGGGCTGGATCTAATACGCTTAATCTAAATCCTCTTAAGTCATTTGTCTTACCAATTTTCAAAACTTGTCTGAATACGTATGAGTTACCACCGATTTATCTAAATGGCGAAGGGCTGAAGTTTGTTGGAAAAGCTAAAAATCTTGGATATTATTTCAATTCTACACTTTCTTGTTAAGATCATATTAATACTGTTGCTTGTAAAGTTTACTATACCCTTCGGAACCTGAGGTGGGCGGCATCATTTGTACCTGTCGATACTAGGAAAAAGTTAGTACTCCAACTCATAATGCCAATCATTTCATACTCAGATGTTGTATATAGTAAACTTGACTCCAGGTCCCAACTGAAATTATATCATGTTTTTAATAGCGCTGTTAGGTACGTTTATGGCCTTAAAAAGTTCGACCGCATCAGTCATTTGAGTAGTCAAATACTAGGTTGCGATATTTTCAATTATCTTGATGCCAGAAACTGCATATTTTTGCATAACTTAATTAACACAAAAACACCTAAATATTTATTTGAAAAGATACAATTTTGTAGATCGAACAGAAATCTGAATCCATAATACCTTTGTACAATTTTCTGAACTCCAACAGACTTTTCTTTGTTAACGCAATCAGAATCTGGATTTCGTTGCCCGTTAGAATAAAATCAATTAAAAATAAACGCAACTTTAAGCATGCAATTTTTCAATACTTTTCTTAATACTTTCTCTTTCTTCTTAAGCTGTTTTCTTTCTTCTTTTCTTTTAGATTAAGATTAATTCCTGTTTTTTGATATCAAGTTAATTCACTTAATGTTAGTTTTAAGTTAAATTTATTCATTGTTGCTTATTACCTGTTGTTATTATATAATTCGTATTATATAATTATATAATTCGTATTTAAAAGACACTGTCTTATATGTTAACGTTATCTCTTAAATAAATAAATATCACGCCTATTTGTATTTACTTGAGCCAAAGACTTTACTTCAGATATTTGATTGAAGCAACTTAAGTTTTCAATACACCAAGTTTTAAATGTTTACATGTCTTCTTGAATTCTCCAGTATGGCCAGTCCGCCACTGAAGGTGAGGCAGTTGAATGGTAAGATATTGCTTGTCCTGGCTGAAGTTTTTACCAGGAAGTATTAGTGCAAAAATCGGACTCACTAACCAGTACACAATAGCCGCTATAGTAACGTGCTTTTTTTATATGTAAGTCCGACCTATTTTAAACTCCCCTCAAAAAAAATTCCTGGTTGCGCGCCTGATAAGCATCAATTTTTTTTGTTCGACGTGAAAGACCTGGGGCCCTACTCTCTATTGCGATGCGACAAAAAAAATTAGCAAAATTTATTTGATTGTACGGATTTGTGCACGCATCGCATTTCATTTTCGCAACACATTCATTGGCGCATCGCACTATGGAGCAAGGTTTATTAATACAGGTTAAGTCACTTGAGAGAAGCTCGGTCGAACTGTCAGAACGGATAAAAGGAAATCAAGAAAAAAAAAACCTGAATCTGTACTGAAATTTTAGCTAACAGCTACTTTGACAGTTCGAGCAAAGGCAGAAAAAGAGTGCTTTTCTCTCAAGTGACTTAACCTATATTAATGAACCTTGATATGGAGTAGGGCCCCTGGTCTTAACAATTGAGCAAAGAAATGTATAACGAAAACTAATATTGAGACCAATGCCAAGTACAAATGGGTAATTAAATTCGAGGATTGGATATACAACGGTACAGAAGTAGCCTTAACAACTGTTGAATAATTTATATTGAAAATTTTTCCAAATCATTTTCTTAAGCTTAATAATAATTGTAATTTGTTTTTTAATATGTTAACATACAAATTATTAACATTTTGATTGATTCTTAACAGAAACATTTTTTTGACGTCAACCTTTGTATGAGATTCGAAGTCAAACCTTATTTGTATTGATTGATTAAATCGGAAAACAGACGCCACTTAATGGCAAACATAAAAAAAAATAAAAATCAAAATAATTACAAAGAAATAAATAAGAAGAAAAACAAAAAATTAAAACAATATCAATTAAAGAGCACATGTTGTGCGAGTGATTTTAATCAAAAAATTTTTAAGACTTGCAAAAGATATAAAAATAAAACATTTCAACGTTAACAACAGCTGTTGGCAACAGAGCTGAAATGGCATGCTTTGTGGTACTTACGAAATTTTTTTCTATAGATGCATTAGAAAAAATATATATATAGTGCTGTTGCCAAAGTGCATTCTTTGATTTTTTGCATAATTAATGCACATATATACAAAAAATTACAAATTACGAGTATTTTACATTTCTTTTTGTTTCAACATAAAAATTCATTCAATTTTAAATAGTTAAAATATTTTCTTGTATATATATCTATAATTTATTTGACTAATTAAATATTATTTCCCAGAGCTTTTAAAGACAATGTTGTAGAAGAATTTGCAAAAGGTTCGCAGAAAGTTTCACACACTGTATAACATCAAACCGGAAACTTGAGGGCAACAAAAAAATATTTTTCGTACCATTTCACACAGCATAAAGTCAGCTGTTGCAAGAGTGACAGTTTACAAAAGAAATTAAGACGTAGAAATTAATTTAATGCACAAAACATGCTAAGCAATTCTTACGAAAAATTTTAAAGCAATAAAATGTTAACCATAAAATTTTAAACAACAAACAAAGCAACAAAAGAACATGAGCAAAAAAACAAAAAAAAAATGTATATAGAATTTGTGAATGAATTTGGCTTATGTAAAAATGCCGTTGCGGAAATAAAACTGGGAAAAACACTAACAACAATAACAAAGCACTAAGACCGATGAAAATTTAAGAGGCAGCCATATTTTTAGGAAAAATGTTGAGCTGAAAATGTTTGCAGCACAAAGAGAGCAAATGAGTGTGATACTAAGAAATCTCTTTCTTGTGCTCTTGTACCTATTAGCTGGGTATTTTATAGAGAAATGAGATATTAAAAAAAAAATTGCCAAATATATTTTTAAATTTATAAATTTTACAAATAAAATTTTAATAATTTTTTATTTAATTTGATTTTGTTTTTATTTTTTATGTTTTTTTTTTAATTTAAAACTTGGACTTTTCAAAAACTTTATTACATTTTTTTACTTAAAAAGATAGATCCTCAGTTGAACTTTATTTTCGAGCACGTAAACGCGCCAAGTGCCTTTTACAGCTATTAAAATTTTCATCTCTGAATTTTCATCGAACGCCCTCAAAAATTTACACTTGAGCAAGAATGCAAAAAAAAAACGGAAAAATTTCCTTAAGTTTCCCTAGACATTTCACGTTATACCAGGTCCGTAGCCAGAGGGCAGTTTTCGGGGTTCAATCCCCCTTAACCAATAAGTATCCAAAAAGTAAAAAACTGCGATAGAAACTGCTTAAATCAAAAATTTTTTTGAAAAAAGAGGAAATTTAAAAAAAGCATATTAACCCTTAGCGGCCACACCTCAGCCAGGCCACATGGGGGTATCCATTACCCCACTCTGGAAAAACTAGTTGTACAATGCATATGGCTGTTTTAAGACTTCTAACGTATTGTTTCATGTTTGTTGAAGAGTTCTTCAACATTTCTAATTAGTTTTATCGGTCAATTTACAGATGGTGTTCTAATAGCTGGTCATACTACTGTGAACAAAAACTTTCGGGAATTTGTTTATAAACCAAAAAAATTTTATTTATTCTTCTAAATCATTTCATCCCTGTCGAAGTAGTTACCCCACTCCCGGATGATACACACTTGTGCCAACGTTTTTTCCAATTTTCAAAACAAAACAAACTTCAAAGTCCTCTTCCGATTTAGCCTTCAATTTCTTCTTCGTTTCAATTTCTATCTCTTCTATCGATTCAAAACGGTGTCCACTGAGCGGTTTCTTGAGTTCAGCGAATAGCCAGAAGTCGCATGGTGCTAGTTCAGGCGAATGATGCGTTTTATTTTATCTTGATAATTGGAAAGCATTGTTTCACACACATCAACGCGGCGATGTTTTTTCATGAAATTGAGCGTTTCAATTTTCATGGATTGAGCACCAATCAAGATTTCTCTTTTTTGAGGCGCCTTCCGATATTCCAACAACGTCAGTAAGGTCTCGGATTGTTAGTCGACGATTTTGGAGCACCAATTCTAAGATTTTGTTGACTTGTAGCTCATAAGTTGATGTTGATGGTCATCCTGGCGTCTTCAACGCTTTCTCGACCCTCTTTGAACATTTTGTACCACTCATAAACTCTTATTTTCGATAGAGCTTGCTCACCGAAGGCCGTCTGCAACATTTTCAACGTTCGGCAGCAGGAATTTCATTCTGCACACAAAATTTAATGGAACTGCGTTGTTGAATAGATTCAGACATTATAAAAAACGAAAAATTCACTTTTATCTATTAACCAAAGCACGCGTAACTCAAACACTAATGAATATTTTGATGTACAATATAACCTTGAAAATACAAACATTTCTCCCTATGGGAATCCCCAAAAAATTGTAATTTAAATTTTCCGGTATTTTTTGCCCACAGTGGTAATTACCCAATTGAATTACAACGAAAATTTAGTAACGTGATGTCATATTACGTCACGTCTGATACTAAGCCTAATAAAAAAAGTAGCCGGTGGGGGGACAGAAGTGAATACTTAAAGCTATGAAATAACATAGCTGTTATGAATTTCCGAATTAGCCGAAATAGCTAGCTTTTTATCAATTTATGCGTTATTAAATCAATAAGCTATTTTTTAATGTTAAGAGCTGCACGGTCAAGGTTCATTACTATAGGTTAAGTCACTTGAGAAAAAAGCACTCTTTTTTCTCCTTTGCTCGAACTGTCAAAGTAGCTGTTAGCTAAAAATTGTACAGATTTAGGTTTTTTTTCTTGATTTCCTTTTATCTATTCTGACAGTTCGACCGAGCTTCTCTCAAGTGACTTAACATATATTAATGAACCTTGTGCACGGTTATGTTTGCAAGACATTTGTTTGGCCCATATTAGACGATGTCCGTTTGTCCGACGAAAATGAACACTTTTTACTCTCTTGTCCGCTGGATGGTCACACGACAGAAAATTTTGGGCGGACACATTTGACATTTCATTTAGTTTGAGTACATTTTCTGCTGCACTTTATTTTGTGCACTTTGAAAACAATTACTTTTAATAGCAACGTTGCATAGATATAAAAGTGATTGAAAGTTTTAGAGTTGAAATTGTTATTCTATTGTGTTTTTATTGATACGCGGTATTTCTTTATTTTTTATTCAGAATAGAAATCGATTACGACTTAGTAGCTTTAAATATAATATACTCGGCAAATCAATACGCATAAAACATAGTTTTTATGAACAACAAGCACAGGAAGGTTTTGCAGCGATTTGTAGCCTTGGTCAACGAAGCACTTCAGATAAGGGAAACAAGTAGGAGAAATCGCTCATGCTGGATCAAAAAGTGGCATGAAAGGCGATCCTGTAAAGGCTCCTTTTCGCAGCTGGCCAAGGAATTGCCATTTTGATTCTTTCTGAAATAAAATGCATTTGAGTTATTGCAGAAAAACAATCATTATTCTCACCAATAGTTTAACAACTGATTTTCACCACATCACCACAGTGTTGTGGCCGTTGTCTGCTGACATCAACAGCAGACAAAATGAACATATTTTGTCCGCCATACAAAAAGTTCATCTGCTCTCACTCTCACTGTTTTTTGACAGTTTCACATTGAAAGCAACAACAAAGATCGGACAAACGGACATCGTCTAATATGGGCCTTTGTGGTTCGCATACTCTATTCAACTCTCATCTTTAACAAGGTTCATTAATATAGGTTAAGTCACTTGAGAGAAAAGCACTCTTTTTTCTCCTTTGCTCGAACTGTCAAAGTAGCTGTTAGCTAAAAATTGTACAGATTCGTGTTTTTTTTTTCTTGATTTCCTTTCATCCATTCTGACAGTTCGACCGAGCTTCTCTCAAGTGACTTAACCTATATTAATGAACCTTGATCTTTAACAGTATGTAAGCATAAACAACATAGAGAGCAAGAACAAATGAGCATAAAGTATAACGAAAACAAGAAAACATCAGTTTATAAAGAAAAATCGAAATGTGTTGAAATGCTCAGTGTTGGACACTGAGTTCTTGATTATTTTATGTTTATTTTTGAAAATAATGACAAATTAGACAATGAAAAAGAATAAGTAAGAAGCATAAAACGAATATAAAACTAACGAAAAAACAACAACTTGCCAACAAACAATGTTTAATGTTATTGTTTTGTGTTTAAAAGGTTTTTCTGCTTCATGTCAGAGCAAAAAACAAAAAAAAATCACATCGGAGCAGTTATTTCGTATCGAATACATAGAGTATTTAGAAATAATGAGAAAGTGCATATCTTGGTGGGAGGGTAAAAAATGCTATATAGTGAGCACTTTTTTTTTTGTGAGAGAAAACTGTATTATGTTTGCCTATGCTTTAAAGAATAAAGTAAATAGAGAAAAAGACAATAAAATACTCGATGCACTTTATTGTTTCAAACACATTCATGCAGCCCTTTTATGTATAATATATTTGTAACACAATTACTTTGGTTGGGTAATCGGTAAATGGTTTGGTAATTGGTTGGTAATCGCTTCGGTAATATTTTAATCAGTTGGTAATCACTTCGGTAATTGATAATCGGTTGGTAATCGCTACGGTAATCGGTTTGTTATCTCTTCGGTAATCGGTTTATAATTACTTCGGTAAACGGTAATAGGTTAGTAATCGCTTCGGTAACTGGTTGGTAATCGCTTCAGAAATCGGTTTGTAATCACTTTGGTAATTCGTAATCGAATCGGTAATCGGTAATTGGTTCAGTTATCATTTAGTAATCGCTTCGGTAATTGGTAATCAGTTGATAATCGCTTATGGGTTCTTCATCGCTTCGGTAATCGATAAATAGGTCGGTAATCGGTTGGTAATCGCTTCGATAATCCGTAATTGGTTCGATAATCGAGTGGTAATCTCTTCGGTATATGGTAATTGGTTCGGTAATCGGTTGGTAATATCCTCGGTAGTAAAAAAAAACATTTTACCAAACATGTTTGCCTAGCATAACAACCATATAAGCAAAGCTGTACAATGCAACAGAAATTAAAAGCAAATTTATAGTTTTGCTCTTTACCAAAAAGTGCTCAACGCGCCTAAAGAAGTTTTCACTTCAAAAAAAAAGGGAAAAAATTTTTAAATTTTATTACTAAATAAACTTATCTAATTTCAAATCCTTCTAAAAAAGTTTTATACATACAGTTTTATATACAGAAATTCTTGCCAATTCACAGAGTTTTGCTAATTTTGTAATCCAAATCAAAAACCACGTCTATTTTTTGTTACGTAACGTGACCTTTTTGATTTTGCTTATATCTGTGTGGCGGCAGTGGCGTAGTGGGTACAGTGTGTGGCCCATCCGCGAGAGAACCCTGGTTCAATTCCCACCTGACGCAGAAAGTTTTTCAATTGAATTAATTTTTCCGTTCGGCCGTCACCTCTCTACAGACAATGGCAAATTTCAGAGAGTAAAAAGTACCATGAAAAGCTTCTTGAGAA
Source organism: Coremacera marginata (assembly GCA_914767935.1). Taxonomy (NCBI): domain Eukaryota; kingdom Metazoa; phylum Arthropoda; class Insecta; order Diptera; family Sciomyzidae; genus Coremacera; species Coremacera marginata. The sequence continues at coordinate 160,064,569 of OU612046.1, read as the reverse complement.
CATAAGCCGTTCGGAGACGGCATAAAGCTTGTATTCACAGTTTTCGATCATTTGTGTTCAAACATTTTACAACACTTACTTACTTAGGTGGTCGTAACAATCCGTGTCCGGGTTTCAACCGACCTCATCAGCTCTCGCCAGGCGCCTCTGCTTTGCGCGCGCCTTCTCCAATCGGATACACCAAGTGCGGTTAGGGCTTCCTCAGCCTGGTCCATCCATCGGAGGCATGGTCTCCCTCGTCGTCGTTGACCAGCGACCCTCGCCTCGAGCACCTTTTTCGCTGGAGCTTCGTCGTTCATACGATGGACATGAACCAGCCAGCGTAGTCGCTGCACAGTTATACGCCGAACTACGTCAATGTCATCGTAGAGCTCATACAGCTCGTGGTTCATTCGGATGCGATAGTCATCGCCGACTCGAACAGGACCGAAGATTTTGCGAAGAACTTTTCTCTCGAACACCCCCAGAGCGGCTGCGTCAGTTTGCGAAACTACCCATGCCTCAGCGCCATAAAGCAGCATAGGGCATGCTTGAGAGAGGGCTCTGGAACTTAGTTGCTTACTGAGCCCGTAGTAGCACCTATTAGCAATTATTGTTCTTCGCTTTATCTCCAGGCTGATTTCGTTTTTGGTATTAATGGCGGTTCCAAGGTAAACGAACTCCTTGACTACTTCAAAGTTATAGCTGCCGGATGAAACGTGGGAGTCTAAACGCCGAGCTCCCTTGTTTGTAGACAGCATATATTTTGTTTTGCCCTCATTTATCGTCAAACCCACTTTGGCTGATTCCTTTTCGATAGCAGCGAAAGCAGCGGTAGCATCTCTCTTGGTTCTGCCGACAATATCAATATCATCAGCGTACGCAAGGAGCTGGACGCCTTTGTAGAAAATGGTGCCATTACGATGCACACCGGCCTTTCGTACGATCCCCTCCATGATGATGTTAAAGAGATCGCAAGACAGTGGATCGCCTTGCCTGAAACCTCTTTCGGTATTGAAGGTTTCGGAGAGGTCATTTCCTACCTTGACGGAGCTGCGTGTGTTGCTCAACGTCATTCTGCAAAGTCTAATCAACTTTGCAGGTATACCGAACTCAGACATTGTTGCGTATAGGCAATCCCTTCTCGGGCTATCGAACGCAGCTTTAAAATCGACAAAGAAATGCTGTGTGTCAATTTGATTTTCGTGGGTTTTCTCCAGGATTTGTCGTAGCGTGAAAGCTGGTCTATGGTGGACTTACCAGGTCGAAAGCCACACTGATAAGGTCCAATCAGTGATTTTGTAATCGGCTTTAATCTTTCACACATAACGCTTGAGAGAACCTTATATGCGATGGAAATAAGACTGATACCTCTATAACTTGCGCAGATTGTTGGGTCTCCTTTCTTAAGTATAGGGCACAGTACGCTGAGGTTCCAATCGTCGGGCATGCTTTCTTCTGGCCATATTTTGCTGATGAGCTGATGCATGCGCCTTATCAATTCATCGCCGCCGGTTTTAAACAATTCAGCTGACAGGCCGTCAGCACCCGCTGCTTTGTTGTTTTTGAGTCGTTGGATAGCAACTCGAACCTCATCATGGCTAGGTGGTGGTACTTCCACTCCGTCATTGTTGATTGGTAGCTCTGGACTGCGCTCTCCATGGGCGGCATTGGTGAAATCGTCGCCAGTAAGTAAATTGGAGAAGTGCTGTCTCCACAATCTCAGCACACACTGTGTATCCGTATTCAGATCTCCATTTTCGTCTCTACAAGTGGATGCTCCGGGCTTGAAACCTTGGGTTAGACGCTTAACCTGTTGATAGAATTTTCGTGCATCCTTCTTGCCCTGGTATGCCTCTAGTTCCTCACGGTCACGCTTTTCCTGCTCTCTTTTCTTGCGTCTGAAAAGGCGCCTCTCTTCCTTCCTCTTTTCGCGGTAGTTTTCTCGCACGGCTCGCGTTGCAGCTGACTTCAGCGTTTCATCGATCATACCATTGGTTCCGAGGTTGCGGGCGCCGGAAACCAATGACTTCTTCAGCGGCAGCGCGCATGGAGTGGGATATATGCGCCCAAAGTCCGCCGGCGTCGTCGGGTCCAGAGGTTGGTTGGTTGAGCTTAACCGAGAGTTGAGCGGAGTAGGCTTCGGCAGTCCGTTGTAATTGCAGCTTAGCGACATCTAGCTTTCGTTGCATTCCTGTGCGTATGTTCTTCGCATTGCATAATCGCATGCGGATCTTGGCTGCAACAAGATAATGGTCGGAGTCAATGTTGACTCCCCGAAATGTACGCACATCTAGAACACTAGAGACATGCCTTCCGTCGATTACAACATGATCAATTTGGTTTCGCGTTTTTTGATCCGGGGACAGCCAGGTGGCCTTGTGGACGTCGAGGTGCTTAAATCTGGGGCTACTTACTACCATGTTTCGCGCCACGGCGAAGTCGATCAGTCTTAGACCGTTGTTCGTGGAGGTCTCACGACCGCACAACATAATTGATCATAAGAAGCTCGGCCAAAGTTCTTTAAAGGGGAGAAAATAGCCATTTCGTTTATATCTTTGAACAATTAATTCAATCGATTCCACATCTGACACTATAGTGCCAACTTCAGTGTTATCCAAAAATCAAAACGAGACAAAACTAAGTTTAAATTTTTCTTTGTTTTTCTTAATTTTTAGTAACATGAAAGGCGTACGAACGTTACGTGCGCCTCCATGAAAATGCTGATGTTTATGCATATAATGCTCATATTTCCAACAAGTTTGAGTTATAAATTTTATTCATATATTTAATAAAAGTAAGTAAACTCTAAAATACTTACTCAATTGGTGTATGATTTGGCTGAATTTGACTTGGATAGTATTCCATATAGATGTTTCACATTTTATAGCAATGCCTATGTATTTTACATAAGCAAACTCCCGGTCCCCTCCTAGATAAATTCTGACTACGGGCCTGCATTATAACGCTCTTAACTCTGGTACACTCTTTTATTTTCCTTTTTGCCATTCTCAGTGCGCCAACGGATTAACCTTATAAAAGCTCATCAACAGCGCCGCTAATGCTCACTTTTGTCCAAGAATTTTTAGGGAAAAGAAGTGGTTTTTCATTATTTTCAAGCGTGATTTTCAATACATACATTAAAAAAAAAAGTTGTAAAAAGAAATAAAAAAAAAAATCAAACAAACGAACATTGAAATAATTACTTAATGAATTTTAAAAATTAAAACATAAGAGAGTAAATACATAAAACAACAATAACAACAACAATAGCTAGACTACTGCGCAAGAAAGAGTATTTATTTGTTGGTTGATTGTTTAAATATTTTTTCCATATAAAAGCCAAACAAATGCAACAATTTCACATTTTATAATAAAAGCAGCTACTGTGAGCATAAGCAAAACAAGAAAATTCCAAACTATAGTTATACTAAAACAAAAAAAAAAAAAAAACAAAAAACAATAAATAAATCTTTTTATACATACATAAAACACAACAAAAACAAAGATACATTTTTTAACGCGTATTTACTGTGCAGAAAAATAATAGAATATTAACAAAAAAACGCCAGAGATTTTTCTCATATAAACAGTGTACGAACGTGTGCGCAATTTTTAATACTTAACGTGATCGTGTCAAAAGTTCACTGCGTAATTTTACGGCTTTATTTTTGCGGCTTTCCATCACTTTCATAGGAAAGTGAAACAACTATATAAATTTACAAGAGAACATTAAAAGTTTTTATTAAACTTAGTGAAAGACTCGATTTAATAAAAAAAAAACAAATACAACAAAAATGGCGGATGTTTCACATGAGCTCGGTTCTTTAAGATACGTTATGGTAAGCTGAAGATAGTAAGAAATATCGATTTATGTTTTTCTCCAAAATTCAAACAGCTTTTAATGTATATATTTTAAAAATTATAAGCTTTATAAAAAATTATTTTTTACATATTTGTTTTTTTTAAGCAATTCCTGTAATAATTTCAAACTATCTTGCAAACTGCCACAAGTTCCAAAATGAGCCGAGGAACCTAGCTATACAGAAGATTTGTTGATCAAAAACCGATTGAAATGTTTTTATGTCAATTATATAGCGACCAACCAAATGTTTGAATTCTTTGACTTTATACTTAAACATTAGAATCAGGAGTAAGGAAAAAAATATTTATTCAAGTGTCAGACGGGATTTGAACCCGGATCTGCTGCGGTTCTTTGGATACGGGTCTTCATTATTAGATTAAAAAAGTCGCATAATAAGAAATCACCTATTCTGAAACCTCATTGGGTCAAGTTGTTACCAATACTAAATTTTGAGGAGAGATCGTCCTTTCCGATTTTAACAGCGCTGCTAGTGTTGCTCAGTGTCAATCCAATCCAGACATTGCGGAGTATAGGTAAAGTGATCAACTACTTTTGGTGAAATTTCGGAATGGATCGAAATTCAGAATTTCGGTATTTTAATCTGTCAATTTGACAACTTTTGTGGTTTTTATATACAATAGTTGAAAAGATAGAAAGAAGATCTGTCCGAGTACATATCAAACATTAAAATCAATCAATTCCGACGTTTGACAAGTTCACACTTGAAGAAAAAGTACTGACACCAGAATTGGCTTCGTCTTATTTTTTCATTTTGAGGTTGCAGTTATCTTTCTTAGCAAATTTTATTCAAGTAATTTGAGGTTTGATTTCAGTAATTCAAAGAATTCCAAGCATGAAGCTTGCAAGTTGTGCTTGCCCCTTAAAAATTTGTATTGCTGAATTAAACTAAATTTGATTTTGTGATAACAAATGAGCTCACAATATATTTATCCCTTAGGTGGATTGATAGTAACATATATATTAGAGATAGGGACAAAAAGCTTTGATTTTAATAAATAATCACACGGTTTTCAGACAAAACCGGTTTATTTTCAGCTCAATTTGTGTGCATTTTGTTGAAACTCACATATTGTGGACAGTGCTGTCACTTTAAAATGACAAAAGTTGTTGAAGTCGAAGAAAGCGGTGGGATACTATTTAGGAAAAAATGAAAATTTTATTAAAATTTAGCAATAATTTGCTTAGTTATTATAAATTAAAATAGCTAAATTTTCGGAGGTCGGCCAAAACCCGAACACGGGTTGTTATGGCCACCTTAGTAAATAAAAAAGCTAAATTTTGATTGATTTCAGCAAAAAAAGCTAATTTTTAAGTAGCTATTACGCATAAGTTTGCTTAATCTCCAAGCAGTTTCTCCGTGCGAAAGAGTTTTCTCCGTCTAAATTTTCCAAATATGAAGCCACACTGATAAGATCCAATCAGTTAGTTTAAGATGGGCTTCAGTCTTTCACATAATACAGGACCTTATATGAAATATTAAGAAAGCAGAGTACACTAAAATTCCAATCGTTTGGAATGTATTCTTCCACACATTTTCTGCATAGAAGTTCGTGAATGCATTTAAGAAGAGCTGCGCCTTCATTCTTGAACAACTCAGCGTGTAGACCATCGGCTCCAGCGGCTTTGTTGTTCTTAAGCTGAGCTTTGGCTATCAAGACTTCATTATAGTCGAGCAGCATTGTCATACGTAATTGGGATTTCCGTGATATCATCTCTTCAAAGACTTCACGGTTAAAAATCTTGGCTCAAATTTTTAAACCAATGGTTGGAATAATGTATTCTTTAAACCAATTTTTATTAGAATTGATACTTTTCAAAATACCGGAAATGTTTTTAGAAGCAGCTGTACTTAAATTTAATAAAGTTGGAATAAAATTTGAACTTTAGTTAACCTACGGTTTAAAATTTAATACAAAATAACTAAAAAGTAAAAAAACCTGGGCTTAAGTCTACTTTAATGAACCTGTTGAATTTCAAGGGTCACTGAGGGAATAGCTTGGGTCATAGGGGGAATATTAATTAAAATTGGACCTCTTTTCATGAATTCATTTAATTTTTTTATACCAAAATCCTGGGATCATCTTTGCTAAGTCCCGGGACTTTCGGGTCCCGGTTTGGGTTTTTATACCAAAATCCTGGGATCATCTTTGCTAAATCCCGGGACTTTCGGGGCTTCTAAATGTTCGGGATCCTGGGTTTGACATCCCTAATGACCACATGTATTTTCTAATATGGGTTGCCGTACAAATATTGAGCAGCATGAGTTAGTGATTCAACACAATAAGAATGAACTGGCGCAGCGGAAAATTACTGTAATTGTTAATATTAATTATCTACGCTACAAGAAATTATTGAGCGCTTCGTTCGTGAAAATCGTGTCGAAAATAAAGGCAGATTTCCAAATAAAATAATTAACGTTACTGACGAGCACTACATAGTACGGAAAATATGGGCTAATCCCAAATTGTCAGCTCCTAAGCTGGTCACTGAAGTCGAAAAGGGGTTGGGTAAGTCAAGTCAGCAAAAACAAAATAAACTAAGCCGACTTTCGTGCACTACTCAACATATTTCGAAGACATCATTTTATTTTTTTAAAGGTTCTATTTTCGCAGACGAGTCAAAATTTAATACAGTACGTTCAAAAAGTCCATAGGATGACACATAGATGGCGTTACTAGATTTTTTCCATATGGTTTTTATTTAGTACCAACCTTCAAACAATACGTATAAAAATTTGACAACAATCTGACAATTAATTCGTGAGTAATAGCATTTTGTGTGCAACTATTGTTATTGAAAAAAAAAAAAATAAAAAAAGTGAATTTCGAGTTTAGATAAAGCATTTCTTTTTGATGAAAAAAAATGCAGTGGGAACCTAACAATGGCTTGATAAACATTATCCGGACTCTGCTCCATCGAGACAAATGATAAAAAAGTGGATTGATGAATTTAAACATAGTTGTACCAGCACAAATGATGCAGAGCGCAGTGGACGACCGAATCAGACTATTATTCCACAAAACATCAAAAAAATCCACAAATTGGTTATGAACGATCGCAAATTGAAGGTGCACGAGCTAGCTGACATTATAAAGATGTAATCAGATGGTAGTGTTTTTACCATTTTACACGAACATTTGGGTATGCGAAAGCCCTGTGCAAAGTGGGTGCCGCGTGAGCTCACAGTCGACAAAAAACAACAACGAATTGATGCTTCAGAGGAGTGTTTGGCGCTGTTAAACCGCAATAAAATCGGATTCCATCGTCGATACGTGACAATGGATGAAACATGGATTCACTATTACACACCAGAATCCAAAAACAGTCAGCTGAGTGGACAGCTGTCGACGAACCGAATCCAAAGCGAACAAAGACCCAACAGTCGGCTTGTAAGGTGATGGCGTCTGTATTTTGGGTTGCGAAAGGAATAATATTTATCGATTATCTCCAAAAAGGAACCACCATCAACAGTGACTACTACTGCGCACTTTTGGATCGATTGAAGGCTGAAATCGCCAAGAAACGGCCACATTTGCAAAAGAAAAAAGTGTTGTTTCACCAAGACAATGCACCGTGTCACAAATCGATGAAAACGATGGCAAGATTGAATGAATTAGGCTTCGAATTGCTTACCACCCACCGTATTCCCCAGATTTAGCCACCAGCGACTTTTTCCTGTTTTCAGATCTCAAGAGAATGCTTGCTGGAAAGATTTTCAAGTCCAATGATAAAGTAATCGCTTAAACTGAGGCCTATTTTGACGAGATAGAGAAATCGTACTATAAAAGTGATATCGAAAAGTTGGAAAACCGCTCTATTACAATTACAGTAATCATAATTGTAATTTGTGTATATACGGATTACAGTAATTGTTATAATACTTTTTTTACATTACAATTCAAGTAATAGTAATTGTCATTTTTTTAGACTAATATTATTTTATAATTCTTTTTACTTAATTAAAGTAATCGTAATCGATAATTTTTATAGATTTCGATTACTGTAATTGTAATCGGAAAGTAATTGTAATCGCAAAATGCCCAGCTCTACTTACCATTTAACGCTTATTAAAAATCTTTGTTAATATTGTCAAAATTAACAATACAATATTACGATACAATATTCCACGGTCAAACTGTTTGTACATCTAATTAAGTCAAAAAAAGAAAAAATCCCATTAAAAGTCTTCAACACTAATGTTTCTAATTTTATTTTGTATAGTTACTTATGTCTGACTTTAATTCTATATATGTACAATATGTTAATTCTATATAATGTTTGTTCTATAGAAAAGGAAAAAAAAAGTAATTCATAAAGCAATTTATTTACTAGGAAGAAATGCTTTTTTGGCACATGTAGAAAATGTAGTCTTGGTGTAGAAAAGCTACGAAAAATAAAACAGAAACAGCAAATAACAAAACCACTTCCTTATTTTTGATGTGACCTTCAGAATATAATGAAAGTTTTATGTTTTTGCGCTGACTCGTAGGTGACTTTTCTGAAAAATATATAAGTATTTTTTTGTTCTGCTCTGAGCTTTTGAAATGCTCAGAACAAATGTTGTTTTTGTTATAAATTATACAATTAACAAAAATTATCAATCGGGACAACCAGACAGAAAGTAACTGACTCACTCACCACTTAGTTATAGAAATGAAAAAAATCATGTTAATTTTCCTGTTTTTTTTTTGTCACGAAACATAAAATTATGAATCAGCTTTGTTGCAAATTCAAGGAAACTTAATAATATGTCAAAATTTGTTAATGAAATTTTTACAAAACTCAATCAAAATAATATGAATTTTAGATAAAAAGTTGTTATATCAAAAGTAGCCGCTTAAAAAAAACAATTAGTTCAGTTTTTTTTTTTTTTTTTGTTTAATTTCAAGCGCAAAGATGTGAACAAAATAATTAATATGCGAAAATTTATTATTTTCATTGTTAAGCAGGCCGACCATGCCAAGCAAAAAGAAAATAATATAAATTAGAATACAAACATTCATACATGTATGTTGCTTTAATGGTGTCTAAGATCAAAAACAATGCTGGGAAAATATTGAACTTATGAAGCGAAAGAAATGAAAAAATTTTTAAAATTAAATAATAGAAATTTTGCATTCAAAGAAGCGGCACGCAAAGGAGGCTGGTACCGCTACTTTCACCGCTGAGAAAATTTTGCGCCATTTAGTGCAGTACAATAGAAATGGAAATAGTGCAGCATTAATTAATAAATTTATTTGACAGTTAAAGGCTTGCGCCACTGACAGTTAAAAATTATTATTAGAGCCACTGCAAAAAAAAAAAAATATATTCTTAGTTTCGGGTGAAATAAAAGTCTATGTTTTTGCATCAAACGCTGAGGCGTACAGAGACCATGTTGATAGGCGGAGATAAGGGCGAGGGGGAGGAGGAACTTACTCGATTCACAATGCAGTCACCTTAAAATTTATCACCGTGTCTTCTTGTAACGAATTCACCACTGTCAGATAAAATCTGGACGTCGGATTCATAGGAGAAACAACCAAAAGTAAATCGATTATTGTAGCAAACATAAAATTTTAAATTCAAAAATTGGCTATTTACATTTTTCAAGCCTCTATTGCCCATTTTTCGTGTTTTCTGATCTAATTCAGACGTTTTAGCTTTATTGTCGGTATAAGCAGTGGCTTTTTTACAGATCAGCGACATGCCAAGACCAAGTCCTCTTTATGCGTTGACGAGCTGTCATCGAAAATATTTGTATCCCGGCATCCTGCATCACTCTCGTGAGAGCCTGTAGAGATGCACTCCTTTTTTCCAAGCAAATATCTATAATTTTTCTTTCATCACGAGATGGCATTATTCAAACGATTCGGTGCTAAATCCTGCTTATTGTTAAGTTTTTCTTCTATTCGGTCCACTGATGCTCGTGCGACAGCAGCATTCCACGCTATTTTCCTTAGCGAGTGTTCAGTATTTTTTAAGAAGGTAAAATATGCTTGAAAAACTTCGAACGAAATAACGACTACTCTTACAAAATGGCGTTCACTTGCCTCACTATGACGTCAAAAGCATTGCCAGCTGTAAATTTAATATCTAAAAATATTCTTATGTCTTCAAAATATCATAAGCACATACAAGTAGACGTTTTTGTTTAACTATAACTTTGTAAAGTGTTAAATAATATGATCAGCCACTTTAAAATTCTTCTGTCGTTGCTATTATAATCGCCACACCGTTGGCTAGCATTCCGTCTAATTTAGAGCGCATCATGTGTGGGAACAGTTTTTTATTTTATCTAGTGAAAAAAAAATATTGAAATTTATAAAAATACAACAAATTGCCTCTTAAATAAATACTTAGTTGTCCTAAGCATTTATCACAAAAACAGAAACTATTACTAAATATCTAGCAAAAGTATTAGTCATTCTATGAATCCCTTTAAATTTATTTGACACGCATAAAATTGTAATAAATTTCATCTGACGCTGTAATTTTCACTGAAATTTCCCCGTTTTGGCGCCAACGCTTGACGACACTTCGCAGAATATTAAGTTCAAAAAATTAAGTTCTTGTTTTTTTTCTTCTGTATTTAACTGCGCGGTAACTACCTAAGCGAACTAGCTCGCTCCCATTGGACACAAAAGCAACACACACGTGTAGCATACAAGTCCGAAACTATTACAGAAACTATTACTAAATATCTAGCAAAAGTATTAGTCATTCTATGAATCCCTTTAAATTTATTTGACACGCATAAAATTGTAATAAATTTCATCTGACGCTGTAATTTTCACTGAAATTTCCCCGTTTTGGCGCCAACGCTTGACGACACTTCGCAGAATATTAAGTTCAAAAAATTAAGTTCTTGTTTTTTTTCTTCTGTATTTAACTGCGCGGTAACTACCTAAGCGAACTAGCTCGCTCCCATTGGACACAAAAGCAACACACACGTGTAGCATACAAGTCCGACGGCTCTGTTGCGTTTTATTTTCGAATTTTTATGCCGCTTTGACTAATTCTCACTGTTGGCGGTCATTGCCAAGAATTATTAAAAAATTCACAATTTTTGTCAACAAAATCTTCTTAGTTATTTGCGTTATTTTGTGTTGATTTTTCTTTGTTTATTGTTTTTATTTTCTGCTGCGATGTGCAAAATGAATTCGTTACGATCTAAATAAATCAAAAAAAAAATGTACTCTTTATACCAAATAATATTTAATTTTATATTTCAAAACGAAGGCAACAACTGTTTAGCAATTTAAAAAAAAAAAAAATTTTTGTGAAATTCCTCTTCTTAAGAAATATTTTATTCTAAAAATAAAAATAAAAAATTAAAACAGCAACTGTTTTAGCATTATTAAAGTTTTTTAAGAAGTTTTTCTTAAGATAAAGTCTCATTGGATAAAATAAGCAAATGCGACACATTAAATACTAACTTAATTCATTAACAAATCATGCACGAAAAAAATCAAAAATAATTCTATGAAATTTTAAAAGCAAAATTCGAACTGTAAGTATGTCTGGGTAAGTTGTTTGAATGACGCACTCAGCGTATATATAGAGAAAACTTTTAAGTGTTCCTTTTGTACAACTCACATTAGACTGGTCCAAAAAAAACCGAATAATTTTCTTTTCAGCAATAAAGATCGGACAATTTGACATCGGATAATATTAAATACTTTTAAATACTAAACTCATGGTATAATGAAAAAAAGGTAGCATCGCGACTGTTTGTACTCTCTTTCTCAGCTACCATTATTGTCAAAATCAATACAAATAATTTTCTGTTACTAGGCAAACTGAATCCAAATGAGTCTTCGCGTCGTGTTGTTTTAGCTTTTTTTGACAGTTATGGTAGTCGGCTCGCAGCCGTGCGACTACCTTCCTTTATTCTATTATGACTAAATTAATTAAAGAAGGCTGCTTAAAATTGTCAGTTATTGTTCTTCTCTTATGGGGTATATTTTCGAAATCATCAAGGGCGTCGTCAGCTGGTGGCCCAGGGGAAGATTTGGTTAGATTCGTGATACAATGATAAGGTAGGGCCGCTTCGCTGAGTGCTCTCACGCGTCAACGAAGAGTGGATAATGAGAAGGAAGATATATGTCAAAACGACGAATTTCGTAGAAATTGCAAACGAAGAAAATATTTTATGTTTCCAAGTTGCAAACAGTGCGGTCGCGGGTGTTAAATTTTTGCTAATTTGAGTGAAAATATTAGTGGTATTCGCCCTTTTGTGTATTTATGAATACACTAGTGTACTTCTGTCAAAAAATTACACTAAATACACATACAACAACAAATACCATAGCTTTTGAAGTTACACTTTATGTGTTTCTTTACAACATCAAAAGATGATTGTAATGTAGTTGTATGTGTTAATTGTATCATTTTGACATTACTTGGCAGCATCTTGGCACCATTTCTTGTCCTTTGTTCGCCATAATTTTTCGCGCTAGCTCGTCACATCATATCGTTTTCTAATTAGAACGGTTTAAAATCCATCTGTAATGGAATCTGTAATGGAAAATGTTAAAATAAGGAAAAAACGTTCAATTGCCACCAGTGTAGCCAATAGTAGATACACTGCTGTGGAAGAAGTCACTCACTCTTTCCCTTGTATTTATCGGTACAATTACAATCAGGACATCTAATACACGAAAGAGCGAATACCACTATTATAAAAAAAAGTGTAATAAAAACTATAAAATGTGAAAGAAGTCTTAAAATTGCAAAAAAAAAGTCTGTAACAGTTTTAACCTAAAAACAGCTGCGAAACGTGAGCATAAAGATATTCGCGATGAACAGCTGATTTTGACATCTACCTCGCTTTATTCTGCTTTCCACTTCATTCCTCTGCGAGTCGGCCTTACCTTATAATTCTACCATGGTCAGATTGAAATATGGAGAATGAGAAAAGTAAGAAATGTAGGTAGGTATTCAAGATGAAGTTTTACACTTGTTTGTTGTGCAAGTCTTACTACATCCATGATACAATGATAAGGTAGGGCCGCTTCGCTGAGTGCTCTCACGCGTCAACGAAGAGTGGATAATGAGAAGGAACATATATGTCAAACGACGATTTTCGTAGAAATTGCAAATGAAGAAAATATTTTATGTTTCCAAGTTGCAAACAGTGCGGTCGCGGATGTTAAATTTGTGCTAATTTATGTAAAAATATTATAAAAAAAGTGTAATAAAAACTATAAAATGTGAAAAAAGTCTTAAAATTACCTTATAATTCTGCCATGACTACATCTAACCATGGCAGAATTATAAGTTAGGCTCAAATTGGAGTAAAAAGGAAGCTGTATGTCAAAATCGGCTTATCGAATTTTAGTTTTCTTATTGTTGTTGTTGAGTTTATCATTTGACGTTTAACGTTCTCACATCTTTGTTGTTGCAAAACTTGTTGCTTGAGCAGCCATTTAAATGTGAGCCTACCTTATAATTGTATCATGCATCTACCTACAGCAATGCCTTCCACCCTGGGCTCTTGAGAGCTCTCTCGTTTCACACGTATGCTTACTCTCTAGCGCTTAAGTCGCTATTGAGACAGCAGCGACACAACATCGAGAGCGCTTTTTATGATACTCCACAGCGAGAAAGTTAATGTTTGAAGATGACAAATTAAAATATGTATAAAAATTTTATTATGATTTCAAACGCTTTTGAAGGATTTCAATGCGTCTTATGTTATATTTCGTTCCAAAGTCATAAGAAAACTAATATGAAGAGGCATTATGAAATGTTTCATAATGATATTGATGAATCAGATAATGTAGAAAAGCAAAGATTTTATAAAAAGAAGAAAGCAATTTCTTTCGCATAAAATAAAGAATTGGATTTCTGACATAGAAGAAAACTTGGATGAGAGCAATGTAAAAAACAAACAAATTAAATTAAAAAAATAACATCTAAATTAACAAGCCATAATATTGTAAAAAATGTAGTCTTTTCCTTTTTAGATGGAGCATTTATTAAAGATATCTCACTTTTATCTCACAATATCATTGTCCGTCGTACTGTACAAATAAGCAAATATATTGATTATGAAATTAAAAGCAAATTAAACGAGTGCAGAGTTCTTTCCATATGCATGGATGAGAGCACGGACATAAATGTTCTTTATAAATTGGTGGCTTGCATTCGGTGTATAAACAATTTTTTTCCGATCTAAAGTTCATCTGCTCTAAGCAGCGCAATTCATTACAGACAGACAATTAAAAAAATATTTGACGCATAAGAAATTGCGATCAAAGCATTAATATTAATATTAAAGTTAATTATTATCACATTTTTCTTGTTTCTTTACAAGCTGTAACTTCTTAGGCAAGCGATCATACGATTTTTAAAACTTTTTTGACTTAGTTACATAAAAAAAAAACATTGCATAAAATTAATATTTTTGAATTTAGTTGAATTTTTGAATTTGATTCGATCTTTTTTTTTAGTGCACAATTTTGTCTGCTCACCAACATACGCTCATTGCTATTTTTGACAGGCACTGACCGGCAGTGATTGTAATAAGTACGGTACATGGTATAATGAGACAAGGTAGTGTTAGTACTTAAAATGCTCTCTTGTGGTGGGTACCGCACCTGTCAAAAGCAGGGTTTTACGAATAAAGGCAAAACAAATAACAAAATTTGCAAATTATAATATTGTATGTGTTTGACAGCTGCAATACCGCCGCTCCGAGACGACACTACCTTGTTAAATATACCTTGGTACGGTACAAAATGTTGCTACTGTTTTACGCGAGATAATGAGCACGAGAGAAAAGCTTATTTCTCATCTTATGCGTAAAACACTAACAAACTCAACAAATATGTTTACCTAGCATAACCACTGCATAAGCAAAGTTATTAACTATACTACTAATTTTAACTCATTATATTTAATAATAACTCATTCATAAAGGCTTGACCATTTGTGGCAAATGTGTCCCAAATTATTTCTATTTTTTCTAATAAAATTAATAATATACTTTATTAAAATTAATATCACTCATAAGCAAAGTTAGAAAAATAAAATATAAATAATTTGGGACAAATTTGCCACAAAAGGCCAGGACATGATGAATGGGTGTACACAGATAAATTTTTGACACTTACAAGATTATAACAAAGTGGTCGAGACCCTTTTTTTGAATAAGTTTATTAAAACATAAGGTGTGGGGGGGGGGGGTTTTTTGTAAACAATACTTTATTATGCAAATCTTGTAATTTTTCATAAATAAATTTTCTGTGCACACTCATCATGGCCAGACCATTGAAGCGATTTTACCCCATTTTTCTTAACCAGGTTTTTACTCGCTTAAGGCTGCTTAACGATGCACAACGTATAGATTAAAAATTATCAACGCTTTTCCAATTTTGGGAAAGAAGGTTTTTGCATCTTTTAGGACATCAAAAACGGTTACATTAGTTGGGTTGGGTTTATTATACCACAATTGCTACCAAAGTTCAATTTAATTTGTTATATTCGGTAAATCACAAAATTGGGCAATAGTTTTGCATGTTTCTGCGAGATTTACGACTGATATGGTTTGAATTTGCGACTGGTGTAATTTAGATAAAGCGAATGATTGACTGTTTTCTTTAGTAAACGTACTTCAAGAGATGTTATAATAGAGTTCAAGTACTCGTATGGTATTATTAATTGCCTCTACCGGAATCCTAAAGGCCTTTCTGCTGGGTGGTTGCTTCGATGATGTTATAAAACCGTAATTCAATGCAAAAATTATTTCCTTTCGTAGCGTTGAAGCAACATTACACAAATGCCTTTGCGATTTTCCATTTGACTTTCATTCAAATAACGTGGGGTCCATTTACTGAGTTTATTGATCTTCTCCATTGTTTGTAAACGTCTGCTGATTGTTTCTTGTGACACATGTAATGCTTCTGCCAATTGTTGTTGAGTTTGGGTTGGGTCTACCAGAGCACTCACTGTCTTCCACATTGAAATTACCACTTTTAAATTTGATGGAGCGTTTGCACCATATGTTTCTACCAGCAAACGATGACTTTCAAGAACCTTTTTCTTTTGATTAAATAAGAAAAGCAATGCATGCCGCAAATGTTCTCTTTCAGGCACAAAACTCGACATGATCACTGAACGATAAAACAAAAACGCTTGATTTTGGCAGACTCAATTTGTGTGTGTTTGTCATGTCAATGTCAATGTCAATGTCAATGTCAATGTCAAATGTCAGACGAACAAAATGGCATACAAGTGTGTCAAATTAATACGTTGCATACTTTTTGCTAGCGCCATCTGTTAGTCAAACCGGAAAGAAATTATGCATACACCTGGTATTCAGTTTCATACATTAAGTGATAATTTGAAAAATATATTCCAAATGATCACTTTGTTTAGCTCATGTTTCAGTTTATCCTACAATTGGCTTGTCTTTTTAAAATAGCATCGTTTTGTCTACTCACCACTGTATTTTATTTTTAATCTTATGAAATTTTTCGTCTTCTATAGCAACAGTTGAAATTCCAAACATTCCCAGACTTCTCTATCTAAAAGCTACGTATTTAATATAAAAATAAACGTGCAAAATTTGTTTATACTAGATAGATTTATTCGTTTCTTTCTGCTTTTGTATTTTTGTTTTGCATTTTCTTGTGAACAATTTAGCAATTTTTTGAAACAAATGTAAAAATTTCTTCATTGTTAGAAATTGAGAATAAATAATGGAAAATTTGTTACCTTTCCAAAGTTTGATATCTTTCATTGTAATTGACTCTACAAAATTACAAAAGTCTTCGTCGAACTGAAATTTTGAAATAATTCTCATTGACTATGTTTTAATTCACCAAATATTGCCAAATATAGCTTCATCCAAGTTCCTTATGTAAACGAACATGTCGGTTAGGTCATTTGTGTCCAGAACTGTCTTTAATTTTGAAGTGAAACTTTTTTGGTGGCGATGTGACGATTTTTATTGAAAATAAAATTTCAAAAAACATGTGTACATGTAACAAAAAAGTGAAACGTTAGTTGTAAACATTGTATATAAGCATGTCAATGTATATAAGAGCTGCCATGACAGATGGCTGGTTTTGAATCTAATGTCAGAATTTTAAAATTCAATATGGCGGATAGAGCTGCCACCTAGATTTTTTTTTTTTGTATTTTTGTGAGTTCTCTCAGTTTAAAAAATTATGACAACGGATTTCATTTCGAATCTAACGTACAATTTAAAAATTCAAGATGGCGAATATAGTTGCCATCTAATAATATGTTTTAGAAAGTTTTAAACATATCCAACAGATTTCGAATTTGATGTCAGAATTTTAAAATTCAAGATGGCGGTCAGGTTTTGCCACCTAATTTTTTTTTTTTTTTTGTTTTTACGAACTCGAAACCGTAGCTTATTGGTTAAAGTCTGAAAATTTGTGGAAATATTTTTCAGCACAAACTGAATTTTGAAAATTACTCAATTGAGCCCCAAACACATTTACACATTTATTGCAAACATTGGTGTTTCACAGTTGAGGGATGAAAGGGAACTATTTTCATATTTTTGCTAAAATATGTGAATTGAACCATGGTTGAATTAAAATTTTGTCGCATGGGAAAGAGCGAGTGCCCATAATTGTCAAATCGAAGTTGACAGCTCATAGAAAATCTGCAAACGCTCTCTTTTTCATCCGTTCTTCTTTCGTATTCATTCGCAAAATTGGCTGATTTTGACAATTATGGGTACTGCCAAGGTTGATTGATTTATAAGGTTGTCGCAGGGCTGATCGCACTCTCTTCTCAGTGCCCATAATTGTCAAAACCAGCCAATTTTGCGAATGACTACGAAAGAAAAACGGATGATAAAAGAGAGCCATTGCAGATTTTCTATGAGCTGTCAACTTCGATTTGACAATTATGGGTACTCGCTCTCTCCCTTGCGACAACCTTATAAATCAACCTTGGGCACTGCGAAGAGAGTGCCATCAGCCCTGCGACAACCTTAGAATTCAAACATGAATTGAACTGTATCTGACCATACATAACGGAAAAACAACTAAGTTTTTATAATCAAAATTCAAACTTCCCATTTTTTATTTCTACCGTTTGGTTTTGTTGTTTTCTTCTAATTTCTTTTCTTCAACTTCAATAAAAAAAAATAAAATCAAAATTAGCTGTTGCAAAAATATGGAATACTCTAAAAACTCCCAAAACTCTAGCGTAAATTATTTGACAAGAATGATGCCGTTGATGTGTTGTTTAATTGTATTTTTTTTTTTTGCTTGCAGGACTCGCCACTTTCATCCAAGGTTGCTATGTTCAACAACCAAGTTAGTCAGCATAAGCAGGCACAGCTCTTGAATCCATTCTCCAACAGTGATGGACGCGTTTCGCCGAAGCCGCAATTTTCAAAGGACGAATATGGAAAGTAAGTTGTAAAAAAAGTCGTTTGGGCTATTTCAAAAATTTTTATGGTTATATTTTACTTTTTTTCCTTCGCAGACCTTTGGCTGGTAGTTTGACAGAGATGCGCGGACAGAAGGCCAGCATTCATGTTATGAAGGAAATGTTGGAGCTATGTCAGATCATAGATTCTGAAGGTTACGCTGTCAAGGATGAGCCGAATATGCGTGTCATACCGTTTGGAGAATTATTTAATGTAAATGTCTATTTTTTTTTTTATTGTAGCGGACAATTAATTCTAAGACTTCTTCCACTTCTTATAGATTTACAATTACATCTCGGACAAAGTTGTGGGCATTCTGCTGCGTGCTCGCAAACACAAACTTGTCGAATTCGAGGGCGAAATGCTGTTTCAAAGACGTGACGATGATGTACCCGTTTTTCTGCTAATGCCCATAGCAGAAATACGCAGCTCGCTCGAGGCCAAAATGGTGGAGATTAAACGTGCTGCCAGTCCAGCTCCACAGGCAACTTCAGTGTTATTGGACAAGAGCGCACATCAAAAGAGACTCAGAGGTATGATATCGCGCACGCCGTCACCATCGCCCGCGGGCTCAACCGCTGCCTCCCAGGCACCAACACCGGCAGGTTCCACCGTTGCCTCCCGGGCAGCAACACCACCAACATTAGCAACTTTGCCTGAATTTACGGATAAACTTGACAAGTTGAAGCTGGAAGCAGTAATTGTAAAAGCTATTAAGCCAGAACAAGTGACACCCGAAATAACAGTAGATGCGCCGCCAAAGAGCACAGTACCAGCCACAGTAGAGCTGGTGCAAGAGCCAGCTGTTGCAGATGCAGCAACAACTCCAGCACAAGCAGCCGCAGAAGCAGCGGCACCAGTACTAGAAACCGCACCAACAGTCACCCCAGCAGCAACTCCCGAAACAACAGCTGCTGTCAATTCTGCACCACTTGTTGAGGATAAAAAAGTTGACATTAACAACAACAACAACAACAACAGCATTATCATCAATAGTGAAACTAGCGACGTGCCACTCACTGAAGTTATCGAAGCCACTGCTGTTTATATACGAAGCGTCTCAACAGATGCGACGAAAGCGAACGTTGCTATTACAGAAACTTCTAGTGCTGCCGCTACTGCTCCAACTACTTCTGAAAATCCAGCAGTTTGAATTTGTTTTATTCAAAAATTTGCTACTTAAGGTATTTAAGATTGCACAATGAATAGTCTTAAACAAAAAAATAAAAAAAAGAAATAAACAAACAAAATGGCGCACTTTAAGCACAATTCGCACAAAAGGTTGAAAAAACATTAGTTTTCTATTAAATTAGTTCTAATCTAACTTAATTTAAATGGTATGAACTAGTTTTAGTCGCAGTATTCTATGAAAATATTTAGTATGAATATTAAAATATTATCTCTACAAAGGTAAAAACAATCAAATTATTAATATTTGTTTCTCTATGCTATATATTTAAATCATTATAGGTATATTATAAATAATTATTTGGTAATATTTATAAATTGTACATAAAAATAAAAACAAATATGAGAAATAAACTTGAAGTAAAAATAAAATAAAAAAACACGCATACTTATCTATGAATTCAGATGTTTTATTTATAACCATGGTGTAGTAATTTACAAGGTAGCCTTGACAACACCTATTTTCTCAGAGCGTCGACCGACACTTTTCAAAATCAATAAAAAGTTTAAATTTTCATTTGTTTTGCTGCTTATTCATTTTCTTTTTTCTTATGCTTTTTTGACAAATGCTGGCCGACAAAAAAACTCTCACTTCTACCTTGTTAATTATTAGATCATGTATATAATAATAATAATAAATCGGGGATTGGCCGAAGCGGACCACAGTTGGCCCCTTTTCGTCCCCATAGGACAAGGATGCTACCGCTCGGAGCCCTCAAACGTGAGCATGCTCCTTACATAAGCATGCTTTGTCACCTCAAGCATATCCTTGTAGGTCAGTTGACCAATCTCGGCTTCACCAATAAATGGACGTCCTAGAATGGTCAATCTTATGCTTGCCAACGCCGGGCACTGGCACAAAATGTGTGCTGCCGTTTCCGGCTCCTATAGGCATAACCTACACGCATCGTCCTCGGTCAGAGTCATCTTCCTGAGATGGTACATGTAGCGTCCGTGTCCTGTGACCAGTGCAGTAAGCCAGCTTAAAGCCCTTCGATTGTGACGAATAACTTTTGCAGCCTCACTACGAGCCCACTTTACGGCCGCCTTCGATTGCCTAAAATTAACAGCTTCTTCCCACTTTGTACGGTGTCCCGAGTCCGTCCATTGCTTAATAAGGCCTGCCACCATGTTGTCGCCTATGGCAATACGTGGCTCTAGTCCACAGAACTCTTCTGCTAATCCTTCTATCGCTAAAGAATCAGCATTTTCATTCTGTTCTATGCCAGAATGTCCTCTCACCCACATAAGTGTGAGCTCATTTGCCTGAGCGCACCTATTGAGTTTGGTAAGACACTCTATGGCCAGCCTAGAAGTGACGCCTGTACGCTGCATGCACCTAATCACCGACTGATTGTCAAGGGCAATGACAATTTTCTTGCTGATCCATGCCACGTAGCATTTTGCAACATTCTGAGGGCTGCTAGCGCTGCCGTTTTGTTTATTTCTAAATCCAAAGGCAGCATACCTAACAGAACCTCCATTGCGCTTGTTGTAGTTGTGCGTATTGCACTTGTTATTCCAACACACGCCAGCCGTTAGACTCTGTCCAGTCTCTTCTTAATAGTTTTCTGGCTGATTTTTGTCCACCAAATTACCGAAGCATACGTGATGACAGGTCTAACCATCATAGTGTAGACCCATTTCATAGACTCTGGGTTTAGCCCCCATTTGAAACCACAAACGCGTCTACACTGAAACAGAACTCTCTTGGCTCTTTGAACCCTATCTTCTACATGCTCGTTCCAGTTCAGTTTGCTATCCAGGGTTACCCCTAAATACTTAACTTTCGTGGACATGCTGATTTCAGCTCCAAAAAGTCTGAGTGATTCTCTCATCAGACTTGTCCTCTTTCTAGTAAAGAGAACATTGTCTGATTTTCCTGCGTTTACAGTAAGGCCTTATTCTCGACACCACTCCTCCACCATTTGGAGTGCCCCCTTCATGATGTCTGAAATGGTGTCAATGAACTTACCAAAGACCACCAACGCAATGTCATCTGCATACCCTATCGTGTGTATGCTCGATTCATCCCGTCTAACCAGTAGTGAGTCCACAGTTATGTTCCACAAGGTTGGAGATAACACCCCACTTTGGGGACATCCTCTACTTACTCTACCTCTACTCTTGACTCTATCTTCTTTCTGCATGTTGACCGCCCTGTGCTTGAGCATATTGTCTACCCAATTTACAATCATTGGGCTTACATCGCGCTCGGTCAGGGCTTGCCGCAGACTTCCAAAGCATATTTTGTCGAAAGCACCCTCGATGTCCATAAATGTGTCCATTGCAATGCCTCCTGAAAACAGGTCTTTTTCAGCAACTCTTACAAATTCGTGAAGAGCGCTCTCCGTAGATCTAACTGCTATATATGCATGTTGGCATTTACTCAGGGGATTATGCATCAGCGAAGTGCTCTCAAGGCAGTCAACCATCACTCTTTCCATAGTTTAGAAATAGTTTCCATCCTGCCCATGTTTCTGGGGTTCCCCCTCTCATGTGCAGTGTAACGACTGACAGCGATTAAAATCGATATTTAGTGGAGCGCACTCTGCATACCATCAATCCAGCCATGCTCAGGGAAAATGAGGTGGGCTTTGCTCCAATCTCATACTTTATTATCGGCTACATAAACTTAAAAGTATGCAGAGATTATTTAAATAATCAAACCAAAACCGAAAATCGAAAGTAATTCGAAAGAAAATTGAAACTGCTAACTCGGAATTTAGAGAAACTAAAAAAAAAAAAACGTCACTTCACCTCACCTCACCTGCTTTCACCTTTCATGTAATTAAAAGATTATTGAGTTAAAGTTGCATCATAATTATCTTAATTTATTAAAAGAATGAAAATTTCCTTGCATATCTTTAAGATAGGTAAATAAATTGTAAATTTTAATTATTTATATTGCAAAGTATCTTTAATATTTAAACATAGTAATTATAAAACTATAAGTTAAATATCATTTAAAGTATCAAGTATAAATTTTCAAGTGTGGTAAATTAACAGATAACATTAAGGTAAGTATTAAACAAGTAAAGTAATTTTCAAGTGTGGTAAATTAACAGATTAAGGTAAGTATTAAACAAGTAAAGTAAACATGGTCAATTTCATTAAAATATGTTAAGTAGGTATGGTGAATTAAATTAATTGTCAAATTATTTTAATTGAAAAAAATTATATTAAATAGCAACATGAATAAAAAGACTGAAGCATTATTTAAATCTTAGAGTAAATATTAGAGAATTTTACCTTTATATTGAATCAATTATGAATTCTCAAATTTAAAAAAAATTATTAATAACTAATAAATGCAAGGACTTATATTTTATCCTCCCACGAAGTCTGCAGGCGCCTGGTGACGTTGTGTTTGCTATATTTATTAATTAACCAATTCAATATAAATATAAATACTTCTTTAAGATTTAAAAAAAAATTGTACATGATAATTTTTATATTATAATTTATATATAATACTGATATTATATCAACTCTGATTTAAGAAAATTATAAATTAAAAATTATTATTAAAATTTGATCTATTAAAAATTATTTTGAGTCTTGTGGAAATATAGGTTGTAAAAATAATTATTTTGGGGCACTTTCTTTGGATCTTACGAAAGCCAACGTAAATCAACTGATGTATGAACTAATAATGTACGCCTTTAATTATCTTGTCGACAACGACGACGATTTTCACAGACGGCGATGCTGTTGAGGATGTTTTTGCTGCTGCTGCGATAGCAACACTTTTGAAGCGCTAGCAACGGGCTTTGAATAATATATCGAATGATATAAGTTTTCCCAAGAAAAAACGTATGACGACGAACTCGGAGGAGCTGACAGCACTTTGGAAAATAATTTGTTTTTTTTTTATTTGCAATTTTCAAATAATTATACACAATTCGTTGGTTTTTATTTGCAATTGTTAATAGCACTTTGAAAATTTGGTTGTTTTATTTGTTTTTATTTGTTTATTTGTAATTTTCCAAATAATTTCACACAATTCGTTTTTTTGTTTTTATTTGCAATTATTAACCGCACTTTAGAAAGTGTTTTTCTTTTTCGTGGTAATTTTCCAAATTATCAATTTTTTTTTTTTATAAATTTTACGACACAAATTCAATTCCAAGCGAAATTTTTTCTCCCACTCCCAAAAATGTTCTTTCTTTTCAAATTTTTTCAAATTTTTCATTTTAAAATCAAGCAAAGGTTGCTACTCAAAATTTCTATTTTCGATCTACAGTAAAAACCAAAACAAGTGTATTTCAAATTCCAGTCTCACCCTCATAGCAGATTGAAGGCCTTCCCAACGTTCTTCTTCAGAGATTCGAGCTCCGTGCACCACCATGGCGCCGGATCACCTTCGTCTACTGAAGATGTAGGACATGCCACCTCAACCATGGCCGAACTAAGATGTTTGACATGGCTTTCCACTTCCGCTGTATTCCCTGGTATTTTTATAGCTTTCTGGGTCAGTGTTTCCCTCAACTTCGCCTTATATTTCACAGAATCTGTATTCTTGGGAATCCTGACATTCTTGCTATTCAGTTGGCGTCGGATTTCGTACTTAAATTCAAACTGAATGAATCTGTGGTCAGACATCGTTAGCCTATCCACAGTTTTCTATTCTACTCAGAATCCTTCTGCAAATCAGTATTACATCAATGACTTCCGCTCGCCTCGCATCAACGAAAGTCGGCTGTGCTCCTCTATTTGCTACCAACAGATTATACCTCTCCACAAATTCAAGCAATTGCTCTCCTGTGTCATTGTTGTTGGTACTTCCCCACACAGTATTGTGCGCGCTGGCATTACATCCAATCATCACTCCAATGATACTTTCCTCAAAGTACTTTACCAGATTCTCCACCTCTTTTGAAGGTGGTTGATCCGGAGAGTCGTAAAAAAGATAGGCTGAAGCTACCATACAAGCACCTACACCATCCCCGATTCTCACAACGGTGAGATCTGGGGAACATAGGTGTGGCATATGTACCGCTAGTATACCATGCCTCACCAAGATACAAGTCCTCCGCCTACCATCTGTTACCGGTTGGTACAGCGTGACCTTTCGCTCTGAGAGACCTTTAATTCTACTGTGAAGAATCCAAGGTTCTTGGAGCATTGGTATGTCAATTCCATTCTCCTCCATTCAACGCATCATCATTGCTGATGCTGCCCTACTATGGTGTAGATTGAGCTGACACACCACGAGGTTTTCCTGGTACGGAATCATGTATATAACTACCTTACCTGTTACCCAGCTTTACCTAGGAATATTGCTGATGCTTCGTTATAGCATGTTCTCACGGCAACCTTAACAACGTAATTCGGCTCTCATACGTAATTGGAGCCTGAATTATGTTCCGAATTAAGTAATACGCCATACAAAATTTGACAAGCGAATAACCTCATTTGAAGGTAATTCAGTTTGAGTTAACATCCAAATTACGTAGAAATCGGTTTCATCTCTAATTTTTATCGAAAATTAATCGAAAAACACAAGAGGAAATAAAAACAAGACAAAACAAATAGTCAAATTCTCAAAGTCCGCAGACAAAGTGAGTATCATTGCTTAAAAAATAAATAATATAATAAACAAGGATGATGTGTAAGGTTGTCGCAAGGGAGAGAGCGAGTACCCATAATTGTCAAATCGAAGTTGACAGCTCATAGAAAATCTGCAAGTTTATTATCATCCATTTTTCTTTCGTAGTCATTCGCAAAATTGGCTGGTTTTGACAATTATGGGTACTGAAAAGAGAGTGCGATCAGCCCTGCGACAACCTTATAAATCAACCTTGATAATAAGCAAATATTTATTTTGCACATTTTTCTTTCATTTTCGTTCTTCACAACAAATCTAATTAAATTAAAATCAAAATACACAAAGAACAGCTGTCAAACCGAATTACAATTGCTTTGTGAGTACAGGGTAATTCACATTCGTAATTCATAGACCGAATTACTTAATTCAGACTGCCGTGAGAACATGCTATAAACTATATTCAATTTTTATCGAAAATATCATTTTGATAATGATATGGTTTGGACGCTAAAGCTGAGGTGAGGTTTATTCTAACATCTATGTTCAGCCCAGTGGGTTAAATAAGTGGTTTTAGTCGTGGTTCTTTAATCGTAAAAACCCTTTACGTATTCCAAGTTTTTGCAAAACAAAAAAAAAATCCTCTTCGTTCTATTATTTCTCCCGGGTTCGTTTGAATTGAAGAATCTTGAGTTGAATTGAAGAAATTAATAAATAGTTAAAAAATGCTGACAAAATAATGCAAAAAATAAAAACTTGACAAAAAATTCTTAAAAACCTGAAAAGGTTATTCATCCCGATGTTAAAAGTGAAAAACGACCTAAGACTAGCTGTGAAAGCACGAGGGCTTCCTTGAAAATGTTTTATCGCTTACGGCCAAGTAACCTCATCAGAAGGATTTCCATATTTTAATTTCCTTTCACAACCTCTTAAACCTCAATGGCTACGCATTTGAAGAAAGCTAAGTCTACCCAAAAAATGAAGAAAAAACTCAAAAACTTACAAATAATTTGTAAGAATTTCAGTGAAGAACCGAAAACTGAAACTAAGGAAGAATGTGAGTTAGTTAGTGGTGATAGGTGCATTTTAGTGTGTCACGATGCGTTTCGGCCCAGGTATCACTCGCCGGAACCAGGATTCGTAGACACAAAATTTATTGTGTCAAAATTTATAAGTCTGACTTCCCAAGCAAATATCTTAGCCTAACCTAATATAATATACAATATTTAATATTATTGATTTTACCAGGAAATAAATTATACAAACGGATAGATTGGTTGGAACCGCCTAAATGAAGTTTAGTATGAATGCTTATATGCAAATATACTGCATATACCTCATTAAGAGTAAGTGGGTCCTGTCTTAGTAAGTCAGCTGTCCCAGTAGCCTACTCTATCGGCTAGAACGTATCTAAACTTCCTAAGATGGTTTGCCCTAATAAAACATACTCATATAATTGACGATGGGTCGGCGATCTATACAAAAATGCGGAATAGTGGCTTAGCCTGGGTAGTGGTTGTACAGCTGGCCCAGGGAAAGAAGAGGGGGTTAGCGTAGATTACCCTGGGTTGTGATTCTACAGCTGGCCCAAGCGAAGCAGACAGAGTTTAGGGTAACCTGGGTAGTGGTTCTACAGCTGTACCGGGTGACACGGCCCAAGTAAGCGTAGAATAACCTGGGCAGTGATTCTACAGCTAGCCCAGGGAAAAAAGGAAAAGGTAAGCATAGAATAGTATGGGTACTGATTCTACAGCTTGCCCAGAGAAGAAACGGATAATTTTAGTGGTACCAATACCTGGGTAGTGGTTCTACAACTGACCCAGGCAAGGAAAGGAAAATAGTATAAATCTAATTATATGCTAGAAAATATATGCTACACTTAGCTATGGGTAGCTGTCAGTCATTAGTTGTAATACACTAATGTATGGTTCTCAAAATTATGATATCGAAAATACAAAATATAAAATTATAATATATACATGTGGTAGAGATTATACTTGAAGAGATGAAAATGGAGATCTGGCAGTGTGCGCTGAAATTATGGAGACAGCATTTCTCCAATCTACTTACTGGCGACGATTCCACCAATACCGCCCATGGAGAAAGCAGTTCAGCACCACCAATCAACGATGACGGAGTGGAAGTACTACCACTTAGCCATGAAGAGGTTCGAGTTGCTATCCAACGACTCAAAAACAATAAAGCAGCTGGGGCTGACGACCTGCCAGCTCAATTGTTTAAAACCGGCGGCGATGAATTGATAAGGCGAATGCATCAGCAAAATATGGCTAGCGGAAAGCATGCCCGACGATTGGAATCTCAGCGTACTTTGCCCTATACATAAGAAAGGAGACCCAATAATTTGTCAAGGATTTTGTATACCTTGGCACCGCCATTAATAACAACAACGAAATCAGCCTGGAGATAAATTACAATAATTGCTAATAGGTGCTACTACGGGCTCAGTAAGCAACTAAGTTCCAGAGACCTCTCTCGATCGACAAAACTAATACTCTACAAGACGCTCGTTCTACCTGTGCTGCTTTATGGCGCTGAGGCATGGGTAGTTTCGTAAACTGACGCAGCCGCTCTGGGGGTGTTCGAGAGAAAGGTTCTTTGTAAAATCTTCGGCCCTGTTCGAGTCGACGATGACTATCGCATCCGAATGAACCACGAGCTGTATGAGCTCTACGAAGACATTGACGTAGCTCGGCGTATAACTGTGCAGCGACTACGCTGGCTGAGTCATGTCCACCGTATGGACGGCGGAGCTCCAGCGTAAAAGGTGCTCGAGGCGAGGGTCGCTGGTCAACGACGACGAGGGAGACCATGCCTCCGATGGATGGACCAGGCTGAGGAAGCCCTAACCGCACTTGGTGTATCCGATTGGAGAAGGCACGCGCAAAGCAGAGGCGCCTGGCGAGAGCTGATGAGATCGGCCGAAACCCGAACACGTGTTATTATGGCCACCTAAGTAAGTAAGTAAATAAGCAACTAGAAAAAAGCACTCATTTCACAAAATTTTACTATTCATTTATATCACAATTTATTTAACGTCAATCAGCTGTTTCGAAGTAAATTCGAACTTAAAATTCAAACAATTTACAATTTCAGGTTCGTGTTTGAACGAAATGCAGCCTGTATACCTCAATAACTCAGTAACTCCTTTGTAAGTCACCGTCCATGTCGAAATCCATGATTAAACGATCACTTCCTAAGTTCCCTTTCTCCACTTAATACTCACTAATCTTGTTTACTCACCTTTTATATATATTACTCAAAGAGGCCTATCATGAGTAATTTTTTAGCCCGAAATCGGTTTTAAAAATTCTTAATGCGAATTTGTTCATCAATCGTCAATATTCATGAGTATAAAAAATAAAAAGTTGAAGTCTCACGATTCCGCGGGAAAAAAATAACTCATGATGGGCCTGCAAATCTTCACTTCCTTGTTCTTAATTATAAGAATTTCTATTAACGTACCTGCTGATTATAAATTTGAGCCTATTAAAACAAAAATTTAAATAAAAACACATTGTATTATTTTTTGCTGTAAAAAAGTTTGTCTCTTTATTTTAAAAACTTTTTAAGTTTGTCTCATCATGTTTTTCAACATCATCTTTTCATCAATGGTTTAGGAGCAATGTTCATAAAACGAACACGTCCAGCTGAAAAAAAAATGTATATATATATATATAAATCTTAAGAAATTCTCGTTACACTTAAGAACATTAAAAACGAAAAGGCACACAAAAAATACACTAATTTAAAAATAAGAATTAAAAATACAAAACTGTTATAAACGCGCATGAGCAAATAACAGTAATTTTCTAACAAACTAAAAAAAAAATAATATTTAATTTGAACAATAATAGATTTCAAAGAAATTGAGAAATATGCTACAAAAAAACAAAGAAGAGAGATTAAAAACAATAAATAAGCTTAGAATAAAATTAGAAAAAATAATAATGAAGTGAGTAAAATAAATTAATAGTTATGTGAAAAGGTGCATGAAAGTTTTCTACAGTTGAGGCTAAAGAAATGAACTGAGCATTGATGGAATAGAGCGCGAGAATTTATGTATAAAATTTAACTAAAATTAATTAATTGATTAACTAATAAATTTAAAATTACAACAATAATAATAAATGATTAGCTAACATCGAAAAATATCACATTTGGTTTTTTGTTGTGTTTTGTCTAATTTGTATAAAAATCCCTAGTCTTTTTTTTTTGTTCATTTGTACACAAGTGCATAAAATGGCGTACATCAATAAATGCATTTATAATACAGTAAATAATAAGTAATAATCACATATTGTTAGATATTCAAGTAGCAGTAATTTGTATTTGTTGCTTATTTCTTTAAATATATATGAATATATATGTATGTATTTTACATAATAAAGATAATATGTTTTAATTAAGTTTTTAACTTTGGGCTAAAACGTTATTTGTTTTGAGTACACTTTTTTTTTTTTTTGTTAATTATTAAATAAGATTTTGATTATACATATAGTTAGAGCATTTAAATATATGAATATATAAGTTATAGCTTTTTGAAGTTTAGCCAAGTTATAGTTTTACCAACTATTATTTTTATAGAATTTCTTTTTTATAATCAAACGCAAACGGTTTCATAAATTTATATATAATTATGTTTAGAATTTATAATTATGTTAAAGTTTTCGCTTAAATCTTAAAGCTATTTTTTTTTTTTTTAAATGTTTTTTGTAATGAACTTATTTTTTATAATCAAGCGATACAATTATAAGCAGAACAAGTTAAAAAATATTAACTTTAGACTTAGCTTAATAAATTAAACAGTACATTTAATTATAATTAAATATTTTAAAAATAAAATTCAAATAGTTTAAGCTCTGCATACGTCTTGGCCTTAGACAATTTTATCCATAATTGTGGCTCTTAGCACACAAGAGCAGAACATGTGTTTTACTCTCACGTAGTTCGAGCGGCGCATAAAACATCCAGAAACAATTAATTTATGTTAACAAATGTATAAATATATTTAGTAGTATTTCTATAAAATACCAAACGCTACTCATTTGGTATTTACATAAAAGGTTTTTGCTCAACTCATAAAGCTAATTTAAACTATTAAATATTGTTTAAAATTAAATTTAATTTTTTTTTTTTTATATTTCAACACTTTATGTGAACGTTAATTAAAAACGTGTATTTATAATATAAATGTTGCATTTCTTTCTTTTATAATTTCTATAAGTTTGTTGAGTATAAAGACCAAATTTAAGCGTCATTCATAAACTTTTACTGATACAATCTGGGTAAAAATTTGTTGAACAGTTTTAAGTATTTGAATTGTTTTAAGAGCAAACTGAAACGCCTTAAAATGACGTTGAATTTTAATACATTTGTAGCAACTTTTTTTATAGCTCTGCATTTACATTGGCATACATAAAAGACTGTTGAAGATTTAGAGTACAATGAAATAATTAACTAAATATAAATGTACCAATTTTTACATGTTTAAATATATAAGGTAAATTCTTAATAAATCAATACAAGCGAAATTTTACTGAACTTTTGCATATTATAGTTTAATAAATAATGAAATTTTTAAACTTCCAGCAGTTTAATATTGCGGCTTAGAATACCAATGCCAATGATACTTTTGTGTATTATTTCTTTATAACTCACATTTAAGTTTTAGCTAATTTAAAATATGTTTTTGATTATAAATTTTTATTTTCAATATAACAGAACAAAAATTTGGTTTTTCTTATAAAAATTTTATATGAAGTAGAATTTTCAAGTCTATGGCTTAAGTCAACTTTAATGAACCCGCTGAATTTCAAGGGGTTGCTTGGGTCACAGAGTTCTCCTCTGTGGTATTTTATCAATAAAATTATAATCTACGAAAAAAATGCTACCTCGTACGCATGTTACAATTATAATTCTGCGATGCCTTGTACGAAACAACTTTATGAAATTTAAGCGAATTCATTAAACTAGACTTGTTCTTTTTTTGTAAAAAGTTCAGCCGTATAAGCGTTAAATGGAAAATATTTTCGATAGATTGAAATTATAATGAGTTTCAATATAATAAAATTTTTTAACACTCAACACATCTGTGGACATTTAACTAAACATCTTCTCTTGAGATAAGACAATTTTTCAAGATTTTTTTATTATATATAAAATTGTAATGCTCTTCTATTGGTCTAATCGTCGTATTTCTACGACTTTTAGAAGATAAAATACGCAATCGGTAAATCGACCTCTTTCATGAATTTTCCTTAAATGGAATTCGACAAAACTTCTCTCAGACAATTCAAAAAAATTTTAAAACGGCTGTTTGACAAAACAAAATAACCTGAAAAGAACCTTCCTATAGTCTAAACACATTTTCCACAATTCCATTTTGAGAAAACAGCTTCTTTTGAAAGGAGTCATTTTGACAGAAGTAAAGTTTACAAAATTCACCACATTTCAGTTTGACAAAACAGCTTGTCTTGACATAAGCAGCTTAGATCATTTTCTTTTCGACTTGTATGGTGCAAACTATTTTTTTTTTTTTTTTTTTTTTGTTAGGAATCTATTTGACAAATTGTTTTATCTTTTTTATTATCATTTTCAAAGAAAACTATTGTTCTTAGAGGGGGGAAAAAATATTGCAAAATATTTACTTCATATTTGTGTGTAAATGTCTAGTATAAGATTTCTTTCAATTTATATAGAAAAAAATTTGAGGTATTTTAACACTCATTTTGCTCTCCTGAAAAGTTGACGATTTAAAAAGAAGTCGTTTTGTCAAATGTTCACAGACATATTGCTGTTAGCAATAATTTTATAAATACTATACATATAACATAATTAGATATATAATCATTTATGACAGAAATATACACGCTGAACATCTTTTACACAAACCAAATTATATTTTACAATTATATTTTAGTTTTAATAGACAATCGAGGTTGTCGTCTTGAAATCAAAATTTAAACATACAAATATTTTGCTCCGGTGCAATCGGATAACATCGATTTTCGTGCCACTTAAAACATACACCGGAGATACCGAAAATCTATGATACTTAATGGGATATATTTGTCGGTTTCATTTCTAATTTCAAGAGCACTTAGTTTCTACACCAAGCTCAAATAACACAAGACAATATTTCTTAATCAAAATAAAATAAAGTAACATGAAGTAGTTACAGTAGGAAATTCTTAAAACTCAATTGCTCAATATATGCTCGGTTCATAAACATTAAGGTGCCTCACGAAAAAAAGTTGTTCGGGTCGTTGCTCACAATATTTCTTGGATTATGTTATGATGATTCCACAAATATTTCGGCTCTCTACAACATCTCAAAATAGAGTTTTTTATAAAAATATTGGCTGGTGTGGTAGTTAGAAAAAACAAACGGTCAAAAATAATAGTAATGAAAAAGTTCTTCCAAACTGCATCATTAATTTTTAAATTTTTCAGTCTGACCCAAGATAATGCGGATTTTTATACATTTTTTAACTTTTTTTTTTATTATTTTCACTAAAATTGAAATTGATTTTTTTTTTTTGCCAAGTTACTTTTAGTCAAATAAATTTTCTGTTGATAAAGTATAGTGTAAGTTGCAGAATTAAATTACAAAAAATTAACACGTGACACTAATTGTCACACATTTAGTTGACAAAAGTAATATGACAAAGAATAAAAAAAAAAATTCAATTTGAATTTTAGTGAAAATAATATAAAAAAAGTTGAAAAAATGCATGAAAATCGGCATTATCTTTGGTCCGATGGGAAAAGTTTAAGATGTATTTGATACAAATTGGAAGATCTTTTTTATTACTATTATTTCTGACAGTTAGTTTTTTCTTAACTACCAAACCAGGAAATATTTTTATAAAAAAATTCCATTTTTAAAGATTGTTTCAAACCATTCCAGCTCACGGATTCCAGCTCACGAAGAGTCGAAATATTTGAGTAACCGACAAGAACAACTTTTTTTCAATGGAGCGTGAGGCGCCTTAATAAACATGTGTTTTGATTTTCATATTCATATACATCATCTTTATCAATATACATTTATTTTATAAGGAACATACTTAAAAGCTGTTAGTTTTATGCACGAAATTCTAAGCGTTGCCGTTAAAGTAGTTACAATTAAAACGATATCTATTGCGAGATTCCCAAACACCTTAACAACGATTGTCGCTGTAGTTAACTAGCGAAAACTGTCATTTACTATGAAACTGTGCATGCGCAATGACCGATAACGATAACTTTTATTATTGTTAACTTTTTGGGAATCTTGCTACTGAAGTATGAACCACTTTGTTGTGCCATTTCTATATTTTAAGCAAGAGAAACTGTTTGTATTTAAAATGTTAAAAAGTTTATATTAACTCACTGTGTGTCGCACTCTAACTACAAAAGGGCCAAACCCAACAATTTTTAATTTTTTTGTTAAAAAATAATAAGATGTAAATAAGATGTAATAAGTTAATGGACTGCAGAAAACACAGACGATTACTGATGAGTTGGTTTAGCAATCAACGAAACAGCTGTCTAGTCTGCTGGTGTTTTGTTCTGTAAAGAACCTTGTTGTTATAGCGACCTGTTACTTCATGAATTATTTGGCATAAAGCTCATGTTATTCTTTAAAATTTATACTTCTTAGGGCCAGTTTTTCAGAACGAGTTTAAACTTTAGTCAAGTTAAACTGATCTTAACTCACCAAAATTGGATGTTTAAGCTCGGTTTAACTAGGTATTTAAACATTCCGTGAAGTAATTTTTTGCGTAGACCGAGCTTAAACATTGAATTGAGATGAGTTAAGCTTGGCTTGACTTAGTTTTTCGTTCTGAAAAACTGGCCCAAAAATTTAAACATTAAATAAAAAATGTCACATTTTAATTTTCATGTTGCGAGTCAATTTTCAAAATGTATAAAAGAATTTTCTCGCAAACACGTGCATTGGACGACGGAATGGAACAATATTGTATTTTCTGATGAGAAGTTCAATTTCTTGTTGTTCCAATGAGTTCCATGAGTTGTTACTAACACAATCTACGCCACAAAAATTTTCATACAAGGGCCATTTGATAATTCAGTGAAAAATTAAATTTACCGCATAGTAACTTTAAATGCAACACTTATCCTGTCATCTTAGATCTGTTAGTATACTACTTTCAAAATTTCAGCACGCTGCGACGAGAGCAAACGATCTTGTGAATTTTGGCGAAAATGGAAAATAGTGAATTTCGTGTGCTCATCAAGCATAATTTTTTGCGTAAGAAAAACCATCAGCCAAACCAAGGAAAGACTTGATAAATACTTTGGAGACTCTGCACCATCAATTTCAATTGTTAAGAAGCGGTTTACTGAATTCCGATGCGGTCGTACAGGCACAAGTGACGCCGAACGTTCTGGACGCCCAAATGAAGTCACCACACTAGAAATGTCACTAAAATTCACGATAATGTGTTGGCCGATCGCAGAGTTAAAGTGCTCGAGATTGTTGAGGCCGCAGGCATTTCAGACGAACGGGTGTGAAACATTTAGCTAAGTCCTTTGGATATGAAAAAATTATCCGCAAGATGGGTGCCGCGTTTGCTCCTGGCTTCTCAACCATAAACGCGATCGTGTGACTGATTCAAAGGCGTATTTGGCAATGTTTGACAAAGATAAGATGGATTTTTTTTCGTCTATTAGTAAGCGAGGACGAAACATGGATCCATCACTACACACAAGAGACAAAAGAACAGTCGAAACAGTGAACTTCACCAACCGAACGTGCTCCGTATAAGACGAAGACGGTGCTATCGGCCGGAAAGGTTTTGGTGACAGTATTTTGGAATGAACACGGTATAACCCACATCCATTACCTTTTACCGAAAAGAACGATCAATGGTGAATACTATGCAGCCGAATTGGACCGTTTCAACGACGCTTTGTAAGAGAAACGTCCCCATTTGGCGAGGAGAAAAGTGATCTTCCATCAAGACAATGCGCACGTTCAAATATGCCCAGCTCCCATGGCAAAATTCAACATATTGAAGTACAAATTGCTTCCTCATCCACCCTCATTCTCTAGATTTGGCCCCCAGCGACTATTTTATGTTTCCAAACCTGAAGAAATGGCTCGGCGGAAAGAGATTCACCACCAGAGAGGAGCTCATCTCCGAAACAGAGGCCTATTTTGAGAACCTTCCGAAAACGTATTTTTTAGATGGTACCAAAAAAATTGGAGGAACATTGGACGAAGTGCATAAAGCTAAAAGGAGACTATATTGAGAAATAAAACTTTTTTGCCGTAAAAGTCATTCCTTGTTTAATTTTTCACTGAAGTATATCAATGCTTGCAAATACGCAATGCTTTCGCATCTAAAGGGGGCATCCCCTGAGCGTTGGTTTAGTTAAAAAAAAATAAACGGCCCTCGTATGTCCAAAAGGAACTTTGAAGGCGGAAGTGTTATGGTTTGGGCAGCGTTGTGTGCAAAAGGAAATGCTAAAATATGTTTTATTCCAACAAAATGTAACTCACACATGTACACTGAAATGATAGATGATGAACTGGTGAATTTCATGGAATAAAAAAAATGGATAATAACTACATGTTTCATCAAGATAATGCATCAAACCATGTATCTTAGGCATCTTAGGTATCTAAGGCCATGTATCTTTGAAGTGGTTATACCACAGCACATTATACCTCTCCTTACATGGCCAGCATTCAATCCAGCCTTAAACCCATATGGGGTATCATGATTCTCGCAAGATTTATGATCAAAAGCCAAGAAATCGAAATTTGCTTATAGTCACGGATCTTAAACTCAAAATTAACGAGGGTTTGGTCTAAAATTGAGTCAGAAGCACTTAAAAATTTAGTCAATTCAATGCCAAATAGAATTTATGAAGTAGTTTAAAAAAAAAATGGAAAATCCACATATTATTAGATTAAAGTTTTCACTATTTCAGTTTCAGTATTTAAGTTTCAGAAAATAGTTATATAAAAAGTAAAAGTACATATACATTTTTTAAGTTTTTTACTTTAAAAAACATTAAAGAAAAGGTGTCTGCTTTAATTTTTTTAACAATGTTTAACCCAAAAACTTAAGTGAGTTTAAAAGAATGCGTACCACTGCAGAGTCGGAATTCCGCTGCGGTAAAAGCAAGAAAATCAAGTTAGTGCATTAGATTGACTCCCACAGTTGGCTGACGCAAATTCAATAGAAAATGTATGATCTATTATGAAGTTTAAACTTCACGTGGAGAAAGTTGGATCCGATAAAGAGCTATTCTGGAAACTTCAGTCTACTTTGAAGAAACTACCAAGAAAATATGCTATAAAAAACTTATTAGAAAAACTTCTCGTATATGTCAGGCTGTGGAAAATGGCGTGGACTAGATGAAATATTCATAATAAAGCCTTTTAGTGTATTAATTTAACTACTTGTGAACTTTATTTGATTGAATTCCATGATTGAATCAACCATGACACAATGTACCAAATAGATGCAAGGGAGAGAGCGTAAACTCAAAACGTCAAAGTTCATAGAAAATAAGAAAACAGTATAAAATACAAAATGAAAAAATGTTGATCGTTTCGACAGTTATGGTTGACAAAAAGAGAGCACAAGCAGCCCTGCATCATGGAATAAACTATATTTTCCAAAAATGTTGTCGCCCTATTACAGCAAGGAAATACTTGTTAAATAATAGAGAATAACAAATAGTTAATGTTTTCATGTTAATGTTTTGTAATACACATTTCTAAACGAATTTTGGATTGTTTAATACGAAAACCAAATTATTTTTTTTCTTTTCTTTGGGCTATTTCAGAGTTTCGTAGTGCATATAGTTTCATTTATAGAATAATAATATTTCGGCAATGACAGCTAATTGTGCCCATTTTGTAGTAAAAGTGCTATATATACATTATACTGTGTGCAAGTGTTTTTGTTTAATTTTTTTTTTAGTAACTATACTTATGTGGCTCTGATTAGAGTTATATATGAATATGTATACATGTCATAAGCATTCATTTCAAACATAGTATTATGATTGAATATTTGTAGTACACAGTCGAACTTCCATTTAACGACCTTCTATTTACCCCATTACGAATTCATTTTTAGAACACATTCTATTACTCTTGTTTCGTTTCTATATAACGAATTTTCTATATAACGAAAACGAACTAGTTTTCTGGCCCCTTCCGGATTCACTCGCTCTATGGAAGTTTAACAGTATATTCAATTTACAAATATATTTGTTCTCCTTATTCCACAAATTTTTCGTCAGTATAATTCATCGTTTGTTTGTTTTTTTTTTTTTTCTTTAAAATTATTAATCTCTATTTAATGAAGACTTACTTCAATTTAACTACATAAATAAAAAATGTTATAAAAGCAAAATATATTTCATATAGTTACCATAGAAAGCTGCAAATTGAGTTGCTTTATGTTATGAAAAAAGGGAGTAATATTTAGTCATCATAAAGTATCATCATAAAGTCTTAAATTTATGCTAAACTTAAGCTTGTTGTTTTAACATTTTTAAATAAATAGACAAAGAACTAGTTCAAGTAGCTATTTACATTTTACATTTACAATTTACAAGCCGCTATATAATTTCTGGTGTTATAAAGGCATAAAATATTTTTGTTTTTTGTTTGCAAATTTTATAATTATTATTTATGCTTTTCTAAAAACTAGACAAATTATAAATTTAATTTGGATATCAATAGTTTTCAGCGCATATTATTTTTATATTATTTCTTATAAACGCTTAACACTACTACAATTTCGCGTACAGTTTCCGCACATTTAGCCTAGAATTAAGTCAGCGTAAATCAGCCTAAAATAATAAAAAATATTACTAACATTAAAAAAAAATGATAAAAAAAAATATATTGAAATGGTTTATCAATATTTAGTTTAATTTTAGGTTGAATTTAGGATGAGTTAAATAAAATATTTTTAAATTAACTAACAAAAATTTATTAATGGAAAATAAAATATCGAAAAATTAAATAAATTTATTTCTTTTTTTTCTTTACATTTTGAAAACATACATACACAGAAGACACATGTACAATTCTACAAAGTCAATTTTATGCATATTTTTTGAGCATACAATTCACACAATGTTTTTTTTTATAATTTTACATTCATTATTTTTATTGAATTTCTAGTCGAAATAACAAAATAAAAGTTTTAAATACTAAACTAGATTAAAAATGAACACTCAAATTTAATTTTTTATTTTTTAATTTTTGCTGCAACAGAAAAATCAAAAATTGTAATAAGCTTTATTATTTTCTCTTTTTGTTCTATACGGTTAAAATTGTTATACAACAAATTTACTTTGTTGTTTTTTTTTTTTTTTATATAAGAAAGGTTAAAAAATATTATTAAAGCTTAAAACTATTTTAAGAGTTGTTGAGGAGAGGCTTGTCAGGGTCACCGTCGTCGTCGTCGGTCTGCTTATACTTTGCTGATATTCTAAGTTTAAAAAATTCTTAAAAAAAAGTCAGTTTTTATGTTCACTATTAGATAAGCAGCAGTAATTGCCACGAAGTAGCGTTAAATTGAAAAGTTATTATTTCTGCAGATTTGTTGAATTAATTTTATTTTTCTTAAATTTTAATTAACAGTGCATCAACATGCTCATAACATACAAAAATTGTTGAATTTGAGCATCATTTGAAATTATTTCGAAATATTCATCACGCAAAAAATGAAAGCAGTTGAGTTAAAAAAAAAAAATAGAAAACATTCCAACAATTTAAACTTAACGTACAGTGATAGCATATAAAGTCAATTACACATTACATTAGATTACTTAGAGAGAAAAAAAAACTATAAGCTTAAATTAACAATTAAACTATAAGTATGGCTACATTAATTTCGTCAGTTTAATAGTAAAGCAGTCAGTAGTGTATAGTGCTTGTTACTAATAACGGTCAAGTGGGGAAGAGTAAGTTATTAAATATACAATTTAAGCAAATATTTGTTTGTATACAAAATTCTTTAAAAAAATAAAATACAATGGAACTTTTTTGTTGCAATTTTGAAATTTTAACTATTTGAACAATGTGAATTCAACGAAATTCAGTTTAATGTAAGTAAACAAAGTCAATTTGCATACGTTTACAATCAGAATAATAATAGTAGTGATAAAAGCAAGTGCGGTGAAGTTAAATTTACAATAATGCTTAGATAACATTTAAAAATATTGTCACTCTAGAGTTTTTGTCTTGCTTATTGCTTCACCGCATGTCTGCTTGTTTTAATATTATACTCGTATATTATATATATATATATGTAGTTGCAGTGTTAAACTTGCTTAATCGCATTACAATGTTTTATTTAAAATGTTTACTTTAAGTTTTAATATTTTATGTTTAAAAAAAAAATGCAAAAATAATATAATGTATTTTAATATTGTAGCTCAATCGAACTAATTATTCTTCATGACAATGCGTTGTTGTTGCTGCTGTGACTTCCGTTGAGATTTATTGGTGTTCGTGTCGCCGCCAGTCATCTTGCTGCGCACATCTAAACGATCAAATATTCCCTTGGATCGTGAGTTTGAGCTGTTGCCATCTCTGCTGTGATTATCGCGATGATTGCCGCCACTGCTGCCATGGCGATTTCTACTGGATGTGCTGGAGCTATTGTTGTCATCTTCACGGCGACTTGCTGACGATGATGATGATGATTTCAGCACAACTCGACGATTAGTTGTTGCAAATGGTTTTTGGCTTGTCGTTTGTTGATTTCTCGAACTCGCATTTGAAGATGACGAATGATAGTTGTTTGATTTGCTGCTTGTTTGCTGTTGTTGTTGTTGTTGTTGGTATTGTTGTTTGCTAGGCTCGGGCGTTGGTGTACGCGTGCGAGGCAACTGTTGTGGTGGTGGTGTGGGCGATGCTAGCAAACGATCCTCCTCATCCAACATAAGTTCATCTTCATCGTAATCTAGCTCAACCTCATCGTCGCTGGGTGACGACAAATGGCGCGAGTATTTTGACGTCATTGTTGTCGGTGCAACAACTGCAGTTGTGGGTGGCGTCGAAGACATTGAGTCCTGTTTTTGCACTGGCTTAATTATGGCTGTATTACTGCCAGCAACAGCAGCGCTGGCTCCGCTCACATTAGTTAAATGTTCATTTAACGAACGCTTTGCTTCAGGAAGTATTTTCGCTGTAGGTATTTGTTTGCGTTGCTGCTGTTGATGCTGTTGTTGTTGTTGCTGCTGCTGATAGTGATAATGATGATGTTGCTGTTGATCGCCATTATCTTCGTTATCACGCAGCTGCTGTTTCTTTTTTAGTGATATTATTTTACTCTCTGTGACAATTATAGGTTTTAATTTTTGCAGCTGTTTTTGGTGTTGATCCTCGTTTGTTGCGTTACTTGGCGGTATCGGTTTATCCTAGAAATTATATGGTTAAGGTTTATATTAGGAAAAAGATTATGGTATTATTTGCGTAATGTTAGGGGCAATAAACTTTAGTTTACGGTGTGTTCAACAGAAATAAAAGATACTTCAGGCCAAAATATCTTTTAAAGATACAAAAATTTAAAACTCTATTAAAAACAAAGAGTCAATAGAAAATTCAAACACATAATGATAATGCATTGTTAAACTAACTAACTAACACGCATGTAGCAAAGGCGTGATGGAGGGGCGGGTGTTTTAGGGGTTCATAGGGTCTAGAAAATATGGAAAAAAAATAATTGTAAAGAGAAATTTATTTTAAATAAAATTTCGCCCAGAGTTAAAAAAGTGAATTTTCGTATTATCAACAATGTTTACTGAATTTTTTAAAAATTTTGACACAAATATTTGCATTCGTCAATTTTTAATATCACAAGAAAAAAAAGATGCAAAAAGTTTACCCCTGCCTAAAAAAGCTACCTTTTTCAATAATTATATTCATAATAGGACTGAATATTTTCTTTTTTAAGAAAAATTTATACAATTATGTAAATTTATTCGAAAAGGCAAAAGTTATTATTTGCAATACAAATTTCAAAAAAATTCGCTTGGGCAATAAAAAATTTGTTGGTCAAAGGAAAGTTTAAATTTCACCACCACAAAGGTCACAATCATGCTTTTTTGAATAATCTTTAAAAATTTTGTATATGACTTGGTGCGTGACTTGTATGCGATAGAACCCAGGTTCAAATCCCATCTGAGAATGTTTTTCAATTGAATTATTTTTTCTGTTTGGCCGTCACCTCTCTGCTCAGAAATTAAAAACTGCCATGAAAAGCTTTTTGAGAACATAAGCCGTTCGGAGTCGGCATAAAGCTTGTAGGTCCAGTTCCGATCATGTAATCGAGCGCGTCAGATATTCAGATGGGCTGTTAAGTGAACCCGAACCAAGTCCCATTCAAAAGACTGACGATTCGGATGTGACGCAAGCTCGTGGCGGCTTTTTGATAATGCAAAGAAAATCGCCATTTTAAAAACTCAAGCGCGTCAAGTGTTCATACAGACGGTTCAGCTTGATAACCTGGTCGTGCTGATCCATAATCTGACGATTATTCGGTGGGATTTTCTTAATCTAACGGTTTGAAACAAATTTCTTTTTCATGATTTTTTTTCTTTAAATACAAATTTGAATTAAAACATCGGACATCTAAATTTTAAGTACCGTTTTTTTTTTCATTTTTTGCTCTTTAAAATGCTCAAAAGAATAAAAAAAAAACCCAGCTATTTGAATTTAGATATAGGATCCAATAAATTGTATCTACTTTAAAACAAAAAACAATCAAGTCCTTCCATAATGTAGTTCTTCAGAGACCATTTTAGAAAACATGGTTTTTATTAGCTTTTCGTTATTTCAACGCCACAGCGCATCTAGCGACATCTGGTGGTGCCTGAGGTTACTATTCTTACCACAGTATATTAGGTAATACAGGCGTGCATTTCAAAAAGATTGATGTGAGATACTCATTTTTTGAGAGATAATTGTGAGTTTCATGAGAATCTCCCCTTAATAATAGAATGTGAACTTACCTCACTGAGTTTAACTTCAGCCGCTCTACGTCGCCGCATCTCTTTGTCTCTTAGGATCTTCTCACGCAATGTTTTTTGTTTCTCAATTTCTAAACGATAGACGCGTGTCTCTTCATCTTCTTCAACCTACGAAAATAAATACGTAATAATTTAATTAATATTTAGAAAGGCTTAAGCGAATTTTTAAAAAATAAATATAAAAGAGGTTGCTTTCTGCGTTATTATTCTTACATCATTTCTGTCTCGATCTCCACCACGACGTCCACCTCGCATTGGTAGCGGTGATAAGCTGCGTCTGCGCTTGCCATAATTTGCAGCACTGCCACGATTTTCGTAATCACGATCACGGCTGTTGCCACGACGAAAACGATTACCACGATTAGCATTTCCCACACCACTGCCGGGACGATCTCTATCACGCTCCCGTTCTCGACTGTTGGCGCGTCCAAGTCGTTCATGATTACTTCCACGCTCACGGTCACGCTCTCGATCGAGAAATCTCTCACCGGAACCACCAGCAGCGCCACCAGCACCAATACGTTCCACACGATCCCGCTCGCGATCTCTGTCACGTTCTCGCTCAAAATGTCTTTCAATGCCACCACCAACACCACTTCCACTAGGACCAATATTGCGCTTAAGCGGTGAATAGCTACGTTCACGCGTGTGGCTCCGCGAACGACTACGACTTCGACGCGCCAATGAAGGTGGCGATCGTTCATGGCGTCGCTTTTCGATGTGCTGACGATTTTTATTGATAAACTCTTCCTGCTGACGCAACAATTCTTCATCACTTTGTAAATGCGACACGTGGCTGCTTATGGTGGACATAAATTGAGTCTCTTTAATAAATTTGCTGGTGGCGGCCTCAACGCCACCTTTAAAGTTTGGATTTATGAGAACTTTACTAGGACGTACAGCAGTCTGCTGTAGCGGATTATTGGCCAAAGGTATTGGCTGTGTTGAACCAGCATTCGATGCAGAAATTCCACCGCCTGCCGCTACACTTGCCTGTGACATTTGCATTGCCGTCGCCTGCGGATGACGCATGTGCGGTCCATTACCAAAATTACCAGGATTCAGTGGCATGCCATGTTGTGGGCGTTGCATGCGCATACCGGAGCGCATACCCGGCGGCATGCCAGGCATTTCAGGTCGATACAATGGTACTCTTGGTGGATGTCCATGGTGTGGACCAAAATTTTGATTAAATTGTGGTGCACCGCCGCCTGCATTGTAATCGCGCGGCACTGCTGGATACATGTTGGCTGGATTTGGATGACGAAAGCCACCTGGACCACTGGGCCGATAACTGGGATAAGAGTGACGCGGCTTTAATTGCGGCGGATGATGCGTATGTGGATTGTTGGGATCGTGCAGGTGGGGATGATTTTGTATGTTGGGATTATGTTGTTGTGGTTGTTGTGATTGTGAACCAGAGGGTGCATTGGTACCAACGCCAACGCCCGGTGTATGTGGTGTATGCGTTGCATAGGGATGAGGCGGTTGTTGTTGTGACAGGAATTGACCTGGAATAAGGGATGATGTTGTTGTTGTAGAAGGTATTTGAGGCAGAAGTTCTGTGGTAAGCAAATGCGGCATTGGCTGCAAGTGCGAATAATGTGCAATGAGTGGGAAATTACCATGCGGAGGATAGCGAAGGAGTGGACGCTGGCCAAGATAGGGGCCGCCACGCATTAAATGAGGACCGCTGCTGCGTAACAAAGGGTTGCCGCCGCCACGCTTGCCATGCATAAACCTGGGATGATTTTTATCTGATAATTAAAAAAACAAAAAATATGTCAAAATTAAAAAATACTAAAAACAATGGGTTTATTTGATGATGATGTTTTTTAAGGCGCGATTGCGATTTCTGGGGCGCCACAGTTTGAAAGTGTTATTTTATGTATGATATGTGTCAGTGATCGAGTTATCGATTTTTAAAAGTAATATTCTATCTACAATAGCTGCATTCCCGAAGTTGTTGATCTAGATCGTAGCTTTATTTTATTCACAATGCAAAAACAACAATTAGAACCAGCTCTTTTCCTGGCTCTATTTCTGATCTTAAAATGCTGCCAAGTTTAAAGTGATTTTTTCAAAACGAACATAGTTGGCAAGTCTGAATTACTCTTCGACGACTTTTCGTCTCACTGCTCGCAACCGTATTTTGACACTTCATCGCCAGTGTACCAAATTGTAATAAAGTTGAACTAAAACGGT
Source organism: Coremacera marginata (assembly GCA_914767935.1). Taxonomy (NCBI): domain Eukaryota; kingdom Metazoa; phylum Arthropoda; class Insecta; order Diptera; family Sciomyzidae; genus Coremacera; species Coremacera marginata. Next base: position 160,020,322 of record OU612046.1, on the reverse strand, counting down.
TCCATTGGGATTTGATCTGATCCAGTGCCACGGGAATGCATCTAATATCTATCTGTTTCGAAAAATGCCTCTATCTTTAGCATTACAGTAACGATCTGAGCAAATAAAACGTTATATGAAAGCTAATTTGTCTTTCGTATGAAATAAAAATAAATAAAACTTAGTTAATAATTTGAATTTTAGAATCAAAATAATTTAATGTTTTCATTTTCATAATTTTAAAAACTTTATTTTTTTCATATTCCCATTATTAATTTGCAAGAAATATATTTTATTCCAAATGTTTAAAATTTAACCTTTCACTTGATATAACAAATTAAATATATTTTTACATTTTAAAATATATTTAACAAAATATGGTAAACTCATACGTATCATACTAAAAAACATCAAAATGTTACAAAAGTGATTTTATATAATGGAAATTTGTCAAATATGTTTTAATAATCTATACATAAATAGGCTAAGGCAAAACAGTTCAGGACCATTTTCTCTGTTTTTCTCAATCGACTTTGATGATTCTTTTTTTAAATGAATCAGAATAGGGAGGAGCACCGGTGAATTTTTAAAGAAAAATGCTAATGCCAGAAACGGAATACCCGGCGTTGCTTGGGGTGGTATGGCATTCAGGGTGTTTCTGAACCGATTTTAATGATTTTTTTTAATGCATCAGAGTATGGAGGAGTGCACCCAACAGTTTTTAAAGAAAAATGCTAGCTGAAATACCCGGCGCCGCTCGGGGGTGGTATAGCGAAAAGGTTGAGTTTCGACCACTGGCGTACTCTAGTAAGTAATAATGCACCTAACGCTCAGATTAAATCAATTTTAAGTTATGCTTTATACCATCAAAATTTCGGAAGGCTTCGTACTAAATTAAATGATTTATTCGTATCTTATCAATCTCTTAACTATGATATAATTGTGTTTGCTGAAACATGGCTTACGGTTAATCATTTAATGTATGGGTATTTTCGTTCTGTCCTTGACGATCTGGTTAGAAGTTATGTCCCTATGAAGTACGCACGTAGATCTAATAATCCGGCTTGGTTTAATTATAGGCTAGCCAATTTAAAGAATAAATTTAATAAAGCTTATAAAAGGTTGAGAAGTTCTAAGGATAATCAGCAACTTAAACAACTTTATTTAATTCGTCTCAATGAATTCAAAACACTTAACAAAATTATTTTTACACTTAACAAAATTCCATGAATTGATGTACGAATTGCTTCTTCATCCAGCATATTCTCCAGATTTAGCACCCAGCGACTATTTTCTGTTTCCAAAAAAAAAAATGTCTTGGCGAGAAGGGATTCACCACCAGAGAGGAACTCATCACCGAAACAGAGGCCTATTTTGAGGACCTTGGACGAAGTGCATCGAGCTAAAAGGAGACTATATTGAGAAATAAAACGTTTTTTTTTGCCGTAAAAATCGTTCCTTGTTTAATTTTTCACTGAATTATCAAATGGCCCTCGTATATATGTACTTTTTTGCGGATTATTTTAAATTGGTTAATTCGGTAGCACCAGCCCCTTCCTTCTTGTCTATTATTTCTGATCCTAGTTCACTATTAAATTTAGTTAATCTCTCCAAAAAGGAATCACTATTGGATATTAAATCAACTTCAATGCCTGGTCATGATGGTATTGCTCCGATTTTGCTAAAAATGTGTGCGGCTGCAATTTCTCGCCCACTAACTATTATATTCCATAAGTCGCTTTCTAGTGGTATGTTTCTTGACGAATGAAAAGTTTCTTACATTGTTCCAATCGAAAAATCAGATCCGAAGCAAGATGTCAGCAATTAAAGACCAATAAGTAAAATTTTGTGTGTCTAAAGTCTTTAAATAAATTGTTTACGATAAATTTACGTTTTACGTAAAGAATGTTATTTCTATAAATCAACATGGCTTTATATCTGAAAGATCAACAGTCACAAATTTAAATGTTTTCTATTATTTTATGGTTAGTCATTTCTCTAATAGTTTACAGACTGATCATCTTCGTGGACTTCACTTAAGCGTTTGTCAATAAGTCAATAATGAATCTCTTCTCCTTAAGCTTTCTGCTCTTTGATTTCATTAGTCTTTTTTAATGGTTAAAATCGTATCTCCTTATTCGATGGCAAAACGTTAAGATCAATGAATGCTTATCTTTCGCCTGACAGGTCCACTTTTATTTGTTCTCTTCATTAATGACCTCCATCTAGTCATTGAGCAATTAAATCTAATAATGATTTTAGACTCCTTCAACATGACCTTAACTCTGTAGCTAATTGGTGCTTTATTAATAATCTCCCCCTTGATATTTCAAAATGCCAGTGTCTCTTCTTTTCTAGGTCTTTCTCCCCTAAATATTGGAACTATTCCTTTCATTCTACTTCTCTTCAAAGAGTGTCCTGCAAAAAGAACTTGGGAGTTTTATTGGATCCAAAAATATCTTTTACAAATCATATTGAACTAATAATTGCTAAAGCAAGCTCAATGTTAGGTTTTTTAAAATTAAATTGTACTGATTTTTCTGATCTTTATACTATTAAAACACTCTATTCATCCTTAGTACGCCCGCACCTGGGGCCCTACTCCGTATTGCGATGCGCCAATCAATGTGATGCGAAAATGAAATACGTTGCGTACACAAATCCGTACAATCAAATCAGTTTTGCGAATTTTTTGTGTCGCATCGCAAAAGAGAGTAGGCCCCAGGAACATTGCTCAACGATTTGGAACCCTTGCTACCAACTATACTCCAATAGATTAGAATCGGTCGAACGCAACTTCACTAGATTCGTGCGGTTTAAATTAAATTAGAACCTACCCTCAGTGCCTCAATTAAGTGCTCGTTGTGCCCTAGTTTGTCTCAAGCCTCTTTCTATTCGTCGAAAAATATACATCATAACATCCAGTGTTCTGAACTGCTTTCTCAGCTTCACTTCTATACTCCATCTCGGTATCTCCGCAGTCTATTCCACTTCCGTGAGTCGTTCCGTAGTTCAAATTATTCTCGCAATATGCCTATGGCATGCTATATTTAAGAAACTAATGAAATGCTTAGCGTCTCAGACCTGTTTAGAAATATTTCTAGAAAAACTTTTAAAGATAATCTTGTACTAAGCATTATGGCTCGTGAGTTATGATCAAATATTTTTAATTTTTAACATGATTTGAATTATATAATTTAAATTTCCAGTATTTCAAATTGTATTTTCTGAAATAATTTAATTCTTGAATTTGTCTTGTAAATATAACTATATCTTAGTTCTAAGTTAACTTAAGTAGTCTGTGCGAGTTGAACTCTGATGAAATGATATAAATAAGTAAACAAAATTAAATACATAAAAATTATATATATTAAAATACAAAATATTTCGTAAAAAAGAAATTATTACTTTTATTGCCTTATTTTTATACGAGTTAATATGAAATATTAAGGCATTTTCTGAAATCCGATTCACGCCGGAATCGGATTGACTGCCAATGACATTTCATTGAAATTAAAACCGATTTCGAAGTTGTTTCAACGGAGAATAAAGAAGTAAAACATATTCAGGCCAATCATTAGTAATTTTTTAGGCCGAAATCGAAAAAGAGAACCACCGTTTTTTAAAATAATAACCCTCAAGAAATTTTGGAAATTTTTAATGCAAATTTGAAAAGAAAAAAATTCATTTCATTTAAAAAAATGAAAAGGTCAAGTCTTCCGAGCGAAAAAATTACTCATAATGGGCCTGATTATATACCAAATGAAAGGAAACTTATTAAGTTTAAAAAATTTGCTATATCAACTTCTTTCTGATGATGCAAGAGACATTTTCTGATGATGCAACACCACCATTCATAATCCCCAGGTACCGAGGCCAAAAATGTATTTATTTAATATTATTAAAATTATTTTTGCGTAATTTTTACCGGTTTATACATAATTTTTATTGATTTTAGCGATTAAAATAACAAAATTAATCAATTTTTTTAGTGAATAAAAAAAAATAAATAAAGAGTATAATTTTCAAAATTAAAACAATTGTCTTAAACAAAATTAAATACATGGTATTTCAATCTATACCACGAGCCATAGAAAACGCTGGCTGGTAAGTATGTATTTAGAAAGTTTATCAAGTATTAAATAAAAATTCCGTAACTAAAAGAAAATTCGGATGTAAACTATATTTCATCTTTAAAATAAACGCTTTTGTCTGTGCTAAATTGGAAAAATGTTTTTCGAATTGAAGACCGACAATAGATGGTTGTTTTATTTTTATAGTTTAAAAATTTACATTGTAATTTATTTCAACGTTATGCAGTCCAAACATTTTAATTAAAAGCAATTCAAAATATAATTTATTAATTTTAATTTTTAGTTCCAAACATTTTGATTTTTAGGGCTTTTTTATGATATTGTCATTTTTTTAGGTAATTTTTGAACGTTTTATTGTTAACTAAACATATTTTGAAAAATTTTACTCGCATTGATCGGTTGTAAATAACAGATATATACTAATTTTTGGAACAGATTTCATTACCAAAAAATTTTTTATAATCAATCACTTGAAAACGAATCGATATATCGCATTTTTTCTTTAGTAATTCCTATTTTTATTAAATGGTCGTTACAACTTAATAGTCAAATCTTGGCGCACCGGCAATCGTAATCTCCCCATTATAAGTATTTGAATAACGTTTAAAATAATAATACCTGGCGACAAGCCTGCCATGTGTTCGATTTCACGTTCGCTAGTGGTCTTTATATTGGTGCGTTCCTCGCGCTCATCATCGGGATCTTCGCGTGGATCCGAAAATTCACCACTCATGGCTGTGCCAACGGTTGAACTTTCTTGTGAACTCTGTAAAATCGACGATGAGGAGTCGGTAAGCACTCCAGTTGAGCAGCTTATAGCAGTGGAATGTTCCAATTCAAACTCCTTGCTCGAGCTAGATGTGACCTCATCTGTGTAAGGATTTGTGTGTACATGCGGTAGAATATGCAATTGTTGGGACTGCAACTGTTGGTAGTTGTGGTATGCATGTTGTTGTTGCTGATGTTGCTGGTGCAACGGCTGTTTGAAGGGATCTGTATTTTGATATTTAACTGGTGATTCCTCGCTGGTGGAAACATCCGATTCACACTGTGTGGTATTTGAACTAGCATTTGGTGCTGCTGCTGTTGAAGAAACTTCAACATTGATATCAAGCGTTGGTAGTTGATTATTTAAGTTTGTCAATTTTGCGCTACTCGTGGCATTGACATCGCCATTGATTTGTTCCTGTTCATTTATTTGTGACTGCACCCATTGCTCGGCCTCCGCTTTGAGCTGTTGCTTAACCTCGTTGGTTACATCTTTTTCTAATTCTGATCGAGAAATCGTAAAATAGAACAAAAATTGCCACATGTGAGAAAAATCTAAATCAAAAACCTACCATCGTCAGACAGCAGCAACTCATCCTCATCCGCCCCGTAAAGTGCGTGATCATCAATATCATCGCCTAATTCATAATTAAGTAAATCGTCACTGCAATTATAGAGGATAAAATTTACATATTAATTTCTTTACATCACAAACATTGCGACATTTAATTTAGATTTCACAAATTTTCCATAGTTTTTCACTGCTTTTTTTCACTTCCACGCTAAGCGAAAAAATTTAACCCCTGCAAAAATAAGGTTTTCGAGAGCACTGAGCACAATTTTGGGTTTTTTCTCAGGCAAATTTTTTAATTTATCACAATATCATTACTTTCAGTTTAGATTTTATGCAATTTTATTCCATTTTATATATTTTTATACTCAAAAAAATTCATACGCAAACTTACTTCAAGTCGGACATTTTGATAATCACGTAAATTTCAATGAATTTATTTGACAACTTATTTCATATGCAGCTACTGTTTTTAACTATTCGTTATTTCTTTCTAAACTTGTAATTGCTCGGGCATATGAAAGAGTGTAAGGCATCTACTATACTTTTACTGTCTATTTTGCAAGAAATGTCGACACTGCAAAGGAAGCGTTTGTAAAGAATAAGCAACTGTTGTACCGACAAAACGTTTTCAGAAAAGTTGGATATTTTCACACAATACATACGCCCATCGATTCAAGTCACAGCATAGTTTTCAGTATTGCATATTGCGTACTTTGCGTATATTGAATTGACATGAGCACGCCATCAAATATTGCGTTAAATTACCTGCGTAGCTTAAAAATTCTTGAACATAATCAGCCTTATTCCAGGATCCGTCGTAGCTGTGGTTTTCATTGGTAGAGTTTATATGTCATTAAAATTGAAGGATCATTCAAACTTTGTTGTTGTTTTCCCAGCGAAAAAAAGGATGAACTCTCAACACTTCATCGCATCAATCAAAATTTTGATGGAGCTCAAGACCTGCATCAACCAATCACAGGGTTGCATAATCAACTTTTCTGGTACTTACAACAACACTTTTAGTCGGCATCGGCCATTCAATCAAAAAATCACGTGTGAGCAGCTATTCAATCAAATATCTCGAAGAGAGTAAAAGAGAACCAAAAATGCGATATTCTTCATTCAATTTGAATGACGTATAAACTCAGCCATTCAAACATTTCTACTAGCACACTCAAATTTTCGAACTTGCTGCGCTCTTGCAAAGTTATTTCAAAGACAGTGAATTTTGTCACTTGCTGCAAGTAAATGTCAGAAAGAGGGATAAGAGTGATATTTTTGTTGTGCTTTTGTGGATTTTCCCGGGATTTCAGCAATTTTAGACAAGAAGCAACATTAGTGACATGTATTCCTTGTTTTCTTACTTCTTCATTTCAAGCAGTACTGCAATTGCAGGGAGAACCTTCGCATTCGATGACATATTTTAATGAAATTTCACTTGCTGCTTGTGGACGCTGAAGCAACTTGTAGCTAGTTTCGAACTTTTTCGAAGACAATATATATTCTCTACTTCCAAGTGATTACTTGCACGTGTGTACACAGGATTAGTAAAAATGTTTGAATGTATTAAGTTTTTCGTACATGCAACACTGATCAATAATGTGACTTGTCCAGGGAAAAGCAATTTTCCACAGCACTGTTTAATGATCAGAGCTGAACTTCTTTATCGACGGCACTTCGCTGTAAAACGTCAAACAGTTTATCAAAAAAACATGCTATATTTGTTTTGATTTTAAAAACAGCGTTAAACTTATTATTAATTTTTGAGGAAACATGGGAGGTCATCACAAAAAGAATCTACGCGCTGAGAAAGCTAAAGTTAAGCTAAAGGGAGCAAAACTGCCCAAAGGTCTAAATGTGACAAAAACTGATTTTAAAGTGCGTAAAATTACGATACGCGATCAACTGAAAGACTCGCAATACGTGAATGGACAGCGTGTGGTAGATTTGAAGGAGACGCTCAGCCGTCTTAAACATCACAGTTCCTCATTTCGCATGGAAGCGCTGCGCAATCTCAAAGTAAGTCTTGCGGCCGCGGACACCAAAATTTTGTCCAATCTCAGTGAACTGACGCAAGGCATTTCGGCCATTTGCCTAGATTTGGATAAGGACACTCGACGTGAGTCCTTTAAAGTGCTAAGCAGCTTTCTAAATGCACTTACCATAGAGTCGGTTACACCTTTCTTCCACGTCATCTCGTCGTATTTACGCTGTGCTATGACGCACATACAGCCAAGCATTCAAGAAGATTCTCTGCTTATGTTAGATGTGCTGTTGCAGCATGTGCCACATCTAATTGCGGAAAATAGTGGCAAAATATTTCAAAACTTTCTGGAGATGATATCGAAGGTACGTGGTGAAGGTGACAAAGCTGGGCGCATGCTTACCGTCAATATGGGCAAGAAGCAAACCACAATTGTTTGGCGTTCCAAGATACTGCAGCAGCTACAGCAAATGTTGCACATACTAGCTGTCCACAAAAAATCATACTCTTCACGTGCCATACGAGGCAAGAACTTGAAGCAGATAACACATACATTCAACGATAAAGCACCGCAATATTTTCCTTTGTTGCGTTCATATAGCGGCGGCGAAGTGTGCGATCTAACCGCTATCTTCTGCAAGTCCATTAGTGATACTTCAAACAAAGCCTTTCTGGGCGGCAGTGGTGGTTCTGCTATAGACGACTTTGAAATACTGCAACGCTATGTGTCGCACTTAATGCCGCTCTTGCTGGAATCCTGGCTCGAGGTGCGGCCCCAGACAACTACAACAGCGACAGCAACCAGTCACTTGATATTGTCATACGATGCCGCTTTTGCACTCAAAGTTGTGCTTGATATCATTAAAAATCTTTGGACTTTAGTGGACATACACGAAAAAGAGTGCAATCATACCGACTTGAGTGCCTGGTATCGCAAAGAGTACGCAGAGTCGTTTGCGTCGCATTTTATGCAAGCAGCTTTTCCCTATCAGCAGGCTGAACAAAACGGTAATCTACAAATTATTTAAATAATTTAAAATTTTAAATTTTTTTCTATTAACTTAGCTAAAGCAAATTCGGAATCCAACTCAGCGCGTGGCAGACAAAAACCTAAGAAAGCTCAACCCGATGCTGGCGGCCAGTTTTGCATACAACAAAATGTTAATCTTGCTCATCTTATGTCCCGCTTCTACGATCAAAACGTTATGGAAAAATCGAGTCAATTCAGTAGCTTGCTGCAGTACTTGATAACAATTGTGGACAATTTGAAGGGGTATCCCTTGGAAAGTTTCACCTACTTGGAACCAGCTTTGCGCTCGATTTTGTATCAAAATGGGCTACAGCTGCTGGAGGTTGATGCGGCGAAGACGCGTTTGCTGCTTAAGATTACCATCAACGCCTTTCTCACAAATCAATTTCCAACCAATGAAGGTGCGGCTGCCAAAATTCTCGTACTCATATGTGACATTGCACAAAACGCGCAGCTATTCGCGGGTTTTGGAGACGAAGATTTTAATCTTTTCATATCGTATTTACCGCAACTGCTGCTGCGTCCTTCAATCACTGAGCAGGCTCTACTGTCTATGTCCAATTTGGGTAAGCAGAAGAATGCTGTTTTCGCTAAGGCGCTTCAACAGCTCTTCATACCAGTCATAGAGAATCTGCAGAAAATTCAGGTACAAGGCGCATGCAATGCGTTTGAGGGCAAGAAACATATTATGAATTTATTCTATTGGTTGGATTGTGCTTGGAGCCGAGATGTGCAATGTGGGTTAAAACAGAAAGTGCAGGATTGTGTGACGGACAAACGTATTGCGGGCTATTGCAATTTCATCATTAGCAAAACTTAAGATTGTTTATGAAAAAAAAAAAATTGGAAAAAGTAAAATAAGGTTTTATTCTGAACTAAGAAATACCGCCATTATCTGGAATCTATGCCGATCTGTGGCTTAAGATACCATTCAATGATACGGTGTGATCAGTAAAAATATCTTAATTTTAATAACAAAACGTTATTTATCGGCTTTTTTTAAAAAATTCAATATTCTATAATGTCCCGGAAAATACGAAAAATCTTATTTAATTTAGCCCAACTCAGTTTCACAAATTAATAGGAAAGATTTTTCCAAGCGAAGAACTACGTTTTATTCTTTTTAATTTTAGGCTTAAATCTATCCAGTACAGATGGAGCGCTTGGTGCCTCCAGCGGTATAAAGTCCTCGTTGGCCACACTGTGTTCCTTTATAATTTGCTTCTTAGTTTCACGCACATTCTCAATGAATTCCTATCAACAAAAATACACATAAAATATAGTTAAAAATCAAACAAAACCGGCGTTACAGACCTTTCGCTTCAGTTCCTTCACAATTTGCTTATTGTGTGCTGCCTTGACGCTGCCACCTCGGCCCTTCATCTTGTGTCGCGACGTGAAATCTATCTGCGGTGGTTTCACGAAGAACAATGACTTCTTGGCCTCCACCTTCTCCTGCAGTGTTGGAACATCAACGCCCGCAATTTCATTCGGATTCAAGGTTATCAGTTCAGCCGGTATCTTTTCTAACAGCGCATGCACTTCATGTTCCTTGCGTTGTGATTTGGTCTGGAATGGATTGTCTTCAAGCGCATCAAAGTTGGGTTCACCCGAACCAGGTACAAGTACCGATTGGAAGCCTTTAGCTGTGGACACGCCAAGTATATCTTCGTAGGCACAGAAACGCATGCCATGCACAAAACCGTCGCAACGTTGGCGCAAATAGGGCGTTTTGGCATTCTCGCCAATCATTAGGTTCGTGTACATTTCGCAATAGTTACCCTGTGCCAACGCCAGCATGCCACGTTGCGATACATCGACTTGATTGGCAGGCAATCGAAGTTTGTAAGTAGCCAGTGGACCATTGAGAGCACGCACGTCCCACACCTTGACATTGCGATCAAGGCCTGCGGTTACCATCTGTAAGCCTTTGGGATCTACAGTCAGTGCTGACATAGGTGTGGTGTGGCACAGCAGCTTGGCTAGCGGCTCACGCACTTTTGGTGACCACATTGAAACGACACCTTTGCCACCACCTATACAGAGCACCCCATTAGCTGGATTCTGACGCATCAGGCGTATATCACCCAACTTTGTGTTGAAGTTGCCCACTAGTTCGCCTATGGAAACGTCCAACCAAGATGCGTAGCCATCGCGATTGCCTGTAGCTAGCAAAAAATGATAAGGAAGAAATTCCATACGATTGACACGATACAAACGCTTGACGCAATGTAGTTCGGTGCCCTGATTATCGTATATATAGACCCAATCTTTTTGCGCACAGGCAAACATGTTGGGCACATGCAACCAAGCAACATCGGCCACTTCTTCCATCACGTTCATTTCGCAGTGCAGTTTTTTGGTGACCCAATCAAAGGCGGCTACATGGCCGCGCTTGCCACCAAGCAACAAGTGGCGTCCATTTTTGGTGTAGCGCATGGTATAGGGTCCAAAGTCAAGATTTAATTTGAAGTGTTTGGCAGCTGCTTGTATACTGACCTAAAGTGTATTTAAATAGTTTACGCATTATGGAGAGAAAAATAAGGGCTAAACAGAAACAACATTTACGTTTTTCACAATTTCCGATTGTCGATAATTAGCCGTAATCTCTTCTGCATCCGGTTCTATGAAACCCTCTACCTCCTGCAGCAGCAGTTCGGTGCGTGCTGCCTGCTCTGCAGCATACTCCAAATAGAGTTCCTTGCGTTTATGTTTCTCCTTGAAATGTTTTGTTTTTATACCGGAAACGTCTACATTTTCACCACGTGAATATTTATCTAACAACTCTTGTGGAATTTTTTTTTTCTTCGGGTGTTGTTCTGCTCTTTTAGGTTTCAGCATAGAGCGCTTCCGAAAGGTATTTTGTCGCGTTTGATCTACTTTTATGATCTCACCTTCAAATTTTTGTTGATTTTTGCCTTTAAGTTTGATTTTTTTCACTTCGCTTTCCTCAACAGGCTCTTGGAAATAGCGTGTTGGTGCGGTTTTGCAGCGTTTCTTGGGCGCAGTTTTGTCCCCAATAGACTTTGTTGTAGATGGCATTTTTGCTTTTCTGCTACTTGGTTTACAAATATTTTTATTCACTTCATGAAACCATAAAAATAAGCAGCGAAAACAAAACGTGCTCGTATTTCATTTGACGTTTAGCAAATCAACAGCACGAACTGTCAAGAGCTGTTTTAATTGCAATAGGGTGAATATGTCGTTTGTGTCCTATTATATAGGGCGGTGTTTAATTTGAAATCATGACCTGTGGCTCGTTTTGTAACTCATACCGATCGTAGTTACTAACTTACTTACTTAGGTGGCGCTTACAACCGTAAGTCGGTTTTGGCCTGTTGCAAGAATTTCCGCCAGCCATTTCTATTTTGCGCTTGCTGGCGCCAGTTGGAAGCTCCAGGTTTCGTCAGATTGTCCTCTACTTGGTCCTTCCAACGGAGATGCGATCGCCCACTTCTGCGTTGACCGCCGCTGGGTACCGATTCGAATATTTTCTTCACTCTTCGCCAGTAAAGTCGCTCAATTTTTATGCGATTTACTATATCGATGTCGGCGTATAGCTCATCGTTCCATCGTATTCGGTACGCGCCATTGACGCAGATTGGTCCATAGATCTTGCGAAGGATATTTCTCTCGAAAACTCCCATAGTCTTTTCATCAGAGCTGCTCAACGTCCAGGTTTGTGCTGCATATAACAGGACGGGCATGATTAGTGACTTATAGAGTACGACTTTTGTTCGTCGAGAATTGGCTCTGCTTCTCAATTGCTGAGCCCAAAGTAACACCTGTTGGCAAGAGTTATCCTTCGTGTTATCTCTCTTCTGATATCGTTGGTGGAGTTAATGCTGGAACCGAGGTAGACGAAGTCCTTCACAACCTCGAAGGAGGTGTTGTCAACAGTGACGTGGGTGCCAATACGCTGGGACTGTTTGTTTGTTGACACCAGATATTTCGTCTTATCTGCGTTTACTGCAAGACCCATGCGACTCAACTCTTTTTCTAATTTGGAGAATACTGCACTGACCTCGCGTGTGTTATGGCCAATGATATCAATATCATCAGCATACGCTAGCAGCATAACACTCTTATAGAATATTGTGCCGCTGTGTCTCAGATCAGCAGCTCGAATGATCTTCTCCATAATTAGATTAAAAAGCCGCACGATAAAGAATCACCTTGTCTGAAACCTCGTTTGGTAACATATGGTGGGGAAGGTCCTTCCCGATTTTAGCTGTGCTGCTGGTGTTGCTCAATGTCAACCGATCGTAGTTACCGACTCGTATTACCGATTTGACGTCACTCTCATCTGCAATGTTTCTGTACAAATCTGAATCGACTTCTGTTCTATTTGTTCTTTTCAAATCGATAATCTCTCACATTCTGATTTCACCTTTCACCTTTTAAAAAAGTGTTTCTGTACAAAAAGTGAATCGATAAAAACATGTCACTCCTCTCATGGGCTTTGTGGCAAGTGAGAATTCTACCGATTTATCTAATATCAGTATTGTTACACTCTCTGAAAATTATTGTTGAAATTCAACAATTACGATTGTGCAATACAAATTTAACAATTGCGTTTCTAAAATTTTGTATTGATTTTGAGTATTAATTTTTCTTTTTTGTTTGTTTTATTGTTTTAATTGTTAAATTTATTGTTGTTTTTTTGTTGTTGAATTTAATAATTTGATTGTTAATAATTTTGTTGTCAAATCAATACAAAATTCAATTCAAAATAAAATTTATTCATGTTCTGCAACATGTGACGTGACTACAACATTAAGAAAATAATTGCAAAAAATAAGGGTAATCATAATAATTGCAACTTATTTTATTAATTTAGTGGTTTAAATTAGCAAAAAAAAAAAAAAAAAGCAACAAAAAGCTTGCAAGCATTTTGGATTTCAAAAAAAGACAAGAGTAGAGCGTTATCTTGGAGCAATAATGCAGGTTTAAAAGCTAAGCCATGAGATATTTTTGTGTTTTTACTATCTACATGTCTTTTTTTTTCTTTTTCAGAATGAACCTTGACTAGAATCGCCATTGGCACCATTGCAACACTCTCAGGGCTGTGCACAAAGAAGGCGCTTCTTATCTAAAAATATTTAATAAGTATATATAATTATATTCTGTTATGTATAATTCCAAAATATTTTATATTTTGTTTTTATGCATTGGAATGCTTTTATGCATATTCTCATTTTTTGACAGTTAATTTAATTTTTGACACTTCATTTTTAAATTTAAAATTTTTGTGACGTTTTGATTTTGACATATCTACACTTCTTACGTTGCATTTTTGGCATTTGACAGTTTCTGACATTTTATTTTTGATTTTTTGGCATTTATAAATGACAACATTGAATAACAACAGGAATGAGCTAATATTTTGGTGAAATATAAGTATACCTTACAGGCCGACCACTTACAATATTTGATTTAATGACATCGATATCGCAAATTTAGACTGCTCATATCATTCACTGTTGCCAGCTTGGTGCTTTTCCAGCTTGGAGTATTTTTTATGTATTTTTTTTTTTAACTTCAGGGGTATCAAATGTGGCTTAGCTTAAAGCATACACTTAATTACAATTTTTCTTTTCAAAAAAGCACCAACAGTGTTCTACCAAGAATATTCGATTTCTGCCGCTTAAACTACCTGCGATTGCATCATATTTAGGTATAATGATTTATTGGAACAAGTCTAGTTTAATGAATTCGCTAAAATTTCAGAAAGTTTTTCGGTACAAAGCATGGCAGAAATATAATTGTATCATGCGTACAAAAAGTATTTTTTTCGTAGATTATAATGCTATTGAAAAAGGACCACTTTCCCCTCTGTGGCCCAAACAACCCCTTAAAATGAACCCCTTAAGCGGGTTCATTAAATTATAATTAAATTTATAAAAATGTTGTTCTTAAAGGTTTAAGGCTTGCACAAACCTGTGGAATGGACTAACTTTTTAAAAATTTTAACATTTATCAGCTTAGAATATAATTTAATTTACAATATACGAAAGGTTTGTTTAGGAAGTTTTATTAAAAGGGGAGATACATTTATAATTTCGGAAAAATTTGTTAAAAATATACTGGCAAATGGAAAAAGCGAAATATTAATATTTACGGTTTATATTCTAAAACGTAGAAAAATATCCTGAACTTACTCCAACACTTGGCGATGAAATGAAAGAACATCTTCTACCAATTTACACTGATTTGTCTGAAGTTGATTAATTAGAAAGTTGCTTGGGTGGCCATACACAGAATGCCAGAGAAAGTTTTAAAGCGACAGTCTGACGAATTTTTCCGAATCACCTCAATTTCGGGCTGAAAATTGTCAAAAATTTAGCTTACATTTCTGCTGAAGTGTTTAAAGAAGGCTACACCTCCATCCTGAAGCTTATGAACGAACTTGATATAATAATTGGCACCTTTTATCGAAAACACCGAAGAGGCACGAGTAGCGAGGCAGAACCGAAAGAGCCTCAGTCAAGATACAAAAACAGCAGCTCCAAGATAATCAGCCTTTCGAGGAGACAGATGGGCTATCGTATGAACCCGGAATCGCAGAATGGCCCGTAAGTCACTTATAAACTTATACGTAAAGTAATATCGTATCGAAACTTTAAACGTGATTATCTCGAAACTGCTTTTTAAAAATATGCTCGTGCTGTAGCTCAAAAAGTTATTGACCGATCAGGCTGAAATTTTGACAGGTTTCTCTCTATACTCATAGCAGTACCGGCAGAATATACCTAAAAGCTTAAAGATATCGTGTGAATAAATAATTTTTTTGGGGTCAAAACTGTTGAAAAAATAGTCGAACATCTGGACCTTCGATTAAACAGTCAATATAAGATTTAGTTTTTAACTATTTTATTATTCTACAGGTTTATTCTTCCCCTTAATAAATCGGTAATCGAAGAAAAAACCTCATTTGTTTCAGATAAATGAAAAAAAAATTACAGCTGCAGCACTTTTAGATGCCTCGTAGCAGACGCCCGAGGAGATGGCGAGAAAAATAAAGTTAACATTTTTTTACATTTTTAAATGTTTTGTTTAGGTTTTATGTGCATACAAACAATTTTAAATCTAAAAACAACCATGTTTGTGGCTATTTTAAAAATTAACTACTTAGCAAAGCTTGCTTTAATACAGATTTCAGTAAAAATATGGAACTTTGAACTGAATTTTCTCAAAACTAGATAATTGCGACATATCACCTTCATTCATTCATGTCTTCAATTATTAATTCTGTAAACGGCTTATATGAAACCAATTACACGGTAGAAATAGTTAAAAAACCTTTAGTTCAATTTGATTTTATTGTAAGCACATCTTCGATCACCTTAATGAAGAAAATGAAACAACACACAAAATTATGTAATAAAATAATCCACAAGCGAATGAAGCCGAATTTCTAAGGCACCAAAAACACAATTAAAATAGTTTTTGGAAGAATTTGAAATGATTAAAAAAAAAACAAAATTAAACAAGCCCCAAAAAAATTTCATTGGGGCTTACTTCCAGATGTTGGGACTTTTATGACTTTTAACAGTTATTTATAACTTTTAATTTAAACTCGTATTGAATAACTCTTATTAATAAGAGTTATGTTTTAACTTTAATGAATAAAAGTCGGACATAAAGGTTTACAAATACTTTTATTCTCAAAAATACTTTATAAAAGTCTATGAAGGTTTTTTTTTTTTTAAAAGGTCAGTCATAAGACTCTTTTGAGACTTTAATATTACAAAAGTCTTAATAAAAGTCTGCATTCAACAAAAATTAAATAAACAGCATCTCCTGTGGACTTAATGCCAATATCTAAGACATCAAAATTAAAACAGTTTTTAGAAGAATTTGGGAGCATTCCAAATAATAAGAATGAAGAAGAAGCACACTTGATATGAATTTGCTGCAATGAAGCAAAATGTCATAATAAAACGACATCCAAAATAAATTTAAATGTGTTGAAGTATTGGATCGAAGGTGTGTATTCATTTCTTGGAGAGCTTGCACAATTTATACATGGCCTTCCTGTAACTCAAGTGCCAGATAAGTGAACTTACTCGACAAAAAATTTAATATAAGTGAAGCTAAATGCTTAATAAACTTTATTTAAATCCCTTTCAGAGCTTTTTCCTAAAAAGACTTATCGAGACTTTTAAACATAAAAGTCTCAAATAACTCTTTTTGAAATAAAACTTTTAAGACTTAAATAAGACTTTTTGAAATAAAAGCCATTAAACAAATTTACAAATTTTTTTAAGGATAAAAGTCTCAGAAGAATCTTATATTTTAACTTTTTTGAATAAGAGTAAAATATGAGGATTAGCTTTAATTTTTAAAAGTAAAAGTTAAGTCTTGATTTATATTTTTATACATATAAATCAAAAGACAACTTTAACATTTATAATGAAAATAAAAAGTTAACTGTCAAAATTTACTTAAAAAATTATTTATTTAGGAGTTATTTCGATCCAAGCCCTGCTTACTTCATTTGGCGTTATTTCATATCGTCCAAAAAAATGTATCCCAAAAATGTATGGAAATTTTATTGGGCTTATTTAATTTTTTTTTACTTATTTTATTTGGGGGTTATTTCGTGGAGCCCAAGTTTTGAGCATAAGCTATAAACATTTTTTATATTTTTCACATAGCCATTAATTTTTACATTTTTAATTCTTATGTTATTTTTATACACACCAATATTTTAAAATCCAAAATTTCTTTTGCAGCTGTACATAAAAAAAAAAACGAAATGGCCATTTCAGCCCTTGAAAGGACTTTGACCGAGCTTCTTATGATCAATTGTGTTGTGTGTGATGTTCAATGGTTGAACACAAATGATCGAGAGCTGGATCTACATGTTTTACGCCGACTCCGAACGGCTTATGTTCTCAAGAAGCTCTTCATGGCAGTTTTTTACTCTCTGAGGTTTGCTATTGTCTGCAGAGAGGTGACGGCCGAACAGAAAAATTAATTCAATTGAAAAACTTTCTGTGTCGGATGGAGGATTCGAACCTGGGTTCTCTGGCGTAATAGTCACACACTCTACCCACTACGCCACGGCCAACACAAGCAGCTGTACATGGTTTTTCTTAATTTTTTTTTTTCTTTTAAATTGGTGAATGATTCTTCGAGTTTACCTAATTATTTAAAGATTGTAAAAACAGAATTTTCTAAATAAAGTCCTATAGAGCAAAACTAATTTTTATTTTTATTAGCAATTATATATAATTTTAATAATAACATATAATTTTAGTAAGACATTTTTTTCCAACATTTGGATTACGATTTGCAATACAAGTAATTAATTTCATAGCTAGATGGCACCGTGAACATTTCAAGAGCTGTTTTGTACGCAAATCGAATTTAGATGTAAGAAAAAACCCAGCTTTTGTTTCTTCAGAGATTTTTTGTAATATTATTGAACGGCATCTAAGACACAGCACCACTAAAAATTCCATATTTTACAACGGAATATCTTGATTTTCCACTAGCTCTTCTTTTTTTCATAAAAGTTGAATGCTTTTGTTAAAAGAAAATTTCAAATTTAAGCAAAAAGCCGTAATATGACATTTTTGAGCTTGCTGCATTAACATGCTTCACATAACTAAGACCTAAAATTGCAAGATTTTAAAAATAATTCCACAGATTTTCGCAAAGTCGTGAAGATGTACACAAAATTCTTACATTTTATTACCTCAAAAACTAGATTTCTGAATTCATCCTGTCAGTAGAATATAGTGTACCGTATTTTCATTTATTTTAAAAATTAAATATTTCAGTGTTAATATTATCGATCTTTCGGCGATATCGATTCTGTTCCAAAAAATTCCACACTGCAGAACTCTTTTACCGACTTTATCTATATTTCACTGTTTTCCCAGCTATAAGCTTTGAACACCGCCTAAAGCACATATCATTAATATTGCCATCTCGCTTTTACTCAAGTCATTCCTTGCTTCATTCCGGCAGAAATTACGAGCTTTAAGGCGCGTTGCTTGCACTGCTCTAACGAAAAATTGGTAAAATTTCAATTTAATAAGCGTGGCTGGGCAAAGTATCAAGAGGTAAGTGGTGTTTAAAAAGCCAATTTAATTACTCGTTAAGTGCGCCAAAGCCCACGTAAACCAGTTAAAACGTTGGCAAAATCAATGCAATATATGTGCCGGCTGAAGAGTTGTGAGAAGTAAGAGAAAAACTATAGAGAAAATTGGTGGAAGTGAAAAATTTTTTCGCAACTTACGACGACGGCAAATGATGAGAAAAAAAATTTTGTCGATTTCTGCGCTGCTGTGATTCTTCAGATTCCGCTGCGTTTCGTCTTTACATGCGTTGCAACAACAAGAGAAAATAATGCCTTTAGCATGTGATAAAAGAGATAAATATAAGTGACAGTAAAGTTGGGAAATTATGATAGAAGAAGAATTCGAAGGGAATTTTCCAAAAAAGAAAAAGTCCCAACTGAAAAAGTGGAAGAAGAAGCAAACGAGGCAGTGTAATTTTTTACGAATTTTGACAAAAATGTCGGAAATGTGAAAAGAATAAGTTAAAAAGAAAAAAATCAAATAGCCTAAAATTGGTTACAGAAAGTGTGAATTAATGATATTTTTGTTTTAATTGTTAATTTCCAAAAAATTTACAAACATTTTTCCATTAATGTGCGTCGATAATTAAAGTAGTATTGATTGATGAAAATATGCGTTTATTTTTTTTTGGGCTTGAACTGAATAAGTGAAATTTAATATTTTTCTAAATATTGCAGAAAAATGAGCAGCTCCGAGGAAGTTTCCTGGGTCACCTGGTTCTGTGGTCTGCGCGGCAATGAATTCTTCTGCGAGGTGAGTGCTAAATTTTTGATGTCTATTGAATATATATTAGTTTTTATGCGAATTTTTGGAAGATTATTGTTTTTAGTACCGTAGATAGGTAGGAGTGATATCAATAATTAAGTTATCTAATAACGCGATACCAACCAACTAAGCAGTACTGGCTGAACGACGATAGTTTCGATGCGGCGAAAATTTAAGATTGGCAGCTCACGTTGGGATTAATTGAGTTACGGCTGTAGTTAATTTTCGGGTGGTTGGCATTTATGTAAATATCAGAGATTGAAACGCCACGCCTTGCTAAATGCAATAAATATCCAAGCAACGTGTGAGATCGGTCGATATTGGCAACATAACAAAATGAAAGAAATTGAAGAGCTGAATATGCAATATTTGGTGTTGTGCACGGGTGATTTACTGGAGTAACATGCTACTCCTTCTGGAATGCAATAAAAATCCTTAACCAACATCCAAGTCCCCAATAAAAGTAGAGAATGTTTCTCAAAAAAGTCAACGCTTAATTAAGTGAATCAATGCGGCACGTCTTCGAGCAGTTCCTAAACTCTTCTTATTTCAAAGCACCAACCCAAATGAACTTTTCAATAATTTTTTTGTCGAAGTGAGTTTGGACTCGCCATAAATTAATTAAACATTAAGAAGCTGAATTCTTGACTGCTAATATATTGCGTAGACAGCAAATATATTTTAAAAATGGAGTGGTGGGTGAGAAAACTTGGTTCACTCCCGTAAATGCATACTTCTGTCTATTCTGAGTTTATGCATAGTCATGTCTATGCCATAGTCAAGTCTAAGATTCATTTTGCAAGTATTTGATGTTACGCTATTTGTGGTTACATTCCGCCAAAGATAAAATTGGAATGTAGACATAAATAAAAAAAAAAAGACATAAATCCCAGATCGATGTCGACGTAGGCCTTATGTAGTATTGGAGGAAGCAAAAGTATTCGTCACCTATGTTTTGGCAACTCGTTTGCATTGTTCAAAGGGTACCAGCTACACAAGCAATGGTTGAATGAGCTTTTTTAGCTCTAAAACTTGTCTTGAGTGACCTACGATGCAATTTAGTGGAGGAGAATTTGAAGCACATGATTGTAAATCTCAACCAAAGCCAAATATAAAAAAAATTATAGAATAATAGATAGATAGATAGAATGTATATTATGGAATTACTATTTGTTACAAAAAAAAAAAAAAAAAATATTTTCTGAAAATAACAATTATTAGTCAATTAAAAAACTGCAACCTAAAAAAATTTCTCTAAAAAAAGGTTTTCCGTAACGAATATAATTTATGTCTTAAATTTGCCCAAATTTTGGTGCAGTGAAATGTTGAATAACAATTATCTTCGGTCCCTGGTAATCCATAAGAAGCTCGTGAGCAAAAAAGGATACTGCGTGGTTTTCATTCTGGATGTTCCTCTCAGGCATTTGCAGATGATACTATTGTAAAGTCTTGCATTCTTACCAGGTCATTATATATCAATATATAGAGATAAGTCTCAAATAGATCGAAACCGCAACCAAAACCTTCGAACGAGGAACACTAACAGTTCAGGAGGAAATGCACCTAATACAAATCAAATATTAAAGAAAGAATTCTCACCCAAAAGATGAATTCTCAGCTGTATAATTAAGAGCTGTCGATATTTAATTATTAGCAAACTAAGAGCAGGATTGCTTTATCCCAGCTGCCTGTTATAGACTCGCCGATATTACTATCCAAACAGGACAGAACAGGTCGACATATGTTCAGGCGGTATGAACGTATGGTTAGACTCAAATTCGCATGCTTCCACTAACCGTCTCACTTGTAACTTCCTACATGTGTTTCAATTGGTTCCCCTTTGATTCCCATTTATCTGTCACCCCGGTTCGAATCAAGAAAGACTTCACCAAATAGGGTAATAACTGAATTCCTTGGTTCAAAATTAAAAATAAGGTGTTCATTATACATAATGTTTGACTTATTTATGAAAATAAGTTGCAACAATAAATTTTCATAACCGTAAATTATTTGTCTATTTAGAGGTTAGCAGTGACTGATACAATTAGTTTAACCAGACTTCTTTTCCAATAAAATGGGACAAAAGCAACATTTTTATGAAAAAAACGCGATTTTTAAATTAAAAACAAATTGTTTATTAAAAAAAAAAAAATATTTGCCAAGGATGAAAGAGTTTTAAATTGAAGTCAATTAAGCCACCTTATATATTAAAAAAAAACACCTTTTTTATGAAGAAGAAAAGTGTCGGTTCTTATGATTTTACGTATAATAAAATATTATTTAAAGGTATCAAATTCAATTCAAGCTCAAATTAAATCAAATATTAGAAATAGTTCTATGTTATGTATAGAACCAAACTATTTCTGCTATCAGTAAATTTCAGTCCAAGTCAGTGAAAATAATGCAATGCTGCTTAATTTGAATTAAGTAATTTTTTGAAAAGACCCTTCTTTAATCTGGTCCTTTAAAAATTTTAAATTTGAAACTTCTGGAAAATTTTCTTTTAAATTATATTGTATTTTACTTCTCAAAATCAGTTAAATGTTTAAATTTAAATGTTTAGCGACTAGAATAGAATTTTAAAATATAATTCAAAGAATCTTTAAGCCGAAGAAATCAATTTGCATGAAGATAAATTGTCATCAGAAGTAGTGTTCGAAGAGTGAAACGCATACCTAGAGAAGCTCTTTTAAATATAATTTTCTAACCTTAATATAAAAATTAACTTTTTGATTTTGTTTGACTAATTAAGTGACTAAGTTTTGAGTGACTAATTTAAAAAAAAAAAAAATCAAGATATGTTACTACTAAAAAAAAAAAAAAGTGGAAGCAATACAATGCCCTAATTTCGATTGTATTTTATATATCTGAAAAATGATTAAAACAAAACAAAACATGTTTTTTTGCACAAACTTACATTTTATTGAAGGAGAATAGGAATAATTTATTTGTAAGGAATAATTTATTTTTTCGGTAACTTTAAATTATAAAAATGTAAAGCTCATATCAAGATATAGACAATTACAATTTTGTGTTTGACAAATCTTGGTGCTAAGGTGCTAAGGTGCTAACCTGCCTGTCCAAAGCCAGGAGTAAAGGAGGATGGTAGTGTGTAGGATGCTTAAAGACGAAACATGCTTGCATGTAATAGTCTTGTCCTACCCACGTCATAATGACAGGGCCCACTAAGAGCTTGGAGTGGCGTCCATCTTGATAGCAGGTCAAAACTGGCATACTGTTTTGAAAAAAGCCTGCAAGGGAATATCAATTGTCCTATAAGAACTTGCTAGCACGGCGATAGTCATACCCGTCAAATGAGGATGACCTTATCTGGCACGGCCAGTTATAAAATTTCATTCGTGAATTTTTTCTCTTTGCTGGGATGTTGTAGAGCTTCATTTGGCGGGACCGAGTTACCCAGGTGACTATCATGGGTTGGACGTTCGGGGAAGCTCATGTTGGTTGTGGTTGTGCGTATGCTGCACAGGTCTAGATTGACCGGAGGGAGCCGCGCAGTGGTACGGCCGTGCTGGTTGTCTGTTCCATGAACATGGCAGGTATATTCGTTAAAACCAGACAAGTCTCTCCTGACGAAATCACATTTAATAGATTATTTGATGACTTGATGTTATGCTTAATAAGCTAAAATTGTTAAAAGTCACAAATTTTTAGTTTAAAAGACTTATGTCGTTTTAAATGAATATAAATCTTGCGGCAGCTAGAAGAATCACAATTTTGGAATGAACTTTTTGGGCTTGCTGTAAAATAAAAGCCATTTTCTAATTTGCGTATAAAGCATGAACATTATAAAATGTTTAAATTAATCGTTATTATCAAGTGATACAGATTTCAACTAACTTAACACTCCTAAAAATGTTTCCAACAATTTTCAAATCTTCATCGCCCACCCACCCAACTCCTTTAATAATGTAAAAAATTAAAATCATTCAATTGCATTTTATCAGGTTGATGAAGACTATATACAGGATAAATTTAATTTAACTGGCTTAAATGAACAAGTACCCAACTACAGACAGGCACTCGATATGATTCTGGATCTAGAGCCTGGTAAGTTCAAAGCTCCCATTCATCTCGCCAAAAATTAGTTGACTTTTTGCACTTTATTGCAGAGGATGAGCTGGAGGATAATCCACTGCAATCTGATATGACGGAGCAAGCTGCTGAAATGCTTTATGGTTTAATACACGCTAGATATATTTTAACAAATCGTGGTATTGCTCAAATGATAGAAAAATATCAAACTGGTGACTTTGGACATTGCCCACGCGTTTATTGTGAAAGTCAACCCATGTTGCCGCTAGGTAATAACTATAACTTATACCACACTTAGTGCTTGTACAAAATTTTGTTTTTTTTCTTTTCTGCAGGACTGTCTGATATTCCCGGTGAGGCTATGGTTAAAACCTATTGCCCCAAATGTATTGATGTTTATACACCAAAATCATCACGCCATCATCATACAGATGGTGCCTACTTTGGCACTGGTTTTCCACACATGTTATTTATGGTGCATCCCGAATATCGTCCGAAACGACCCACCAATCAATTTGTTCCAAGGTAAGTTTTTAATCAGAACAAATGATTGTTCAACATTGTTTTTTCAAATATTTTAATTCTCTTGCAATTTCTTTTTTTTTTGTGTTTTATTTTCCACTTTTCAGACTATATGGATTCAAAATTCATAGCCTAGCTTATCAAATTCAGCTGCAGGCAGCAGCCAATTTTAAAATGCCTCTACGAGCGGTAAATTTAAAATGAATTTATTTAATCAAACAAACAAATATACATTAATATCGTTTTTTCTTTTCGTTTTTCCTTTAATTTTTTTGTTTTTAACTCATATTTTAACTCACAATTTAAAAATATTTGCATATTTTTATATGTATATACATATATATATAAACGTATATTATATCTATATAAAATTGTATAAACTTACATTAAAACGCAACAAACAAACAAAAAGAAAAATTAATAATTATATTATAATAATAAAAAGCAAACAAAACCAACAATAAAAAAACAGCAACCAATTGTAAACGAAAAATAATAGCATAAAATCAGCAAATCTAATGACACAAAAATCTTACCACACACACACAACATACACAACCAACACACCCACACACAGACACAGCAAATCAATGTTTTTAACATTCAGAATATTAGCCAACATAATTATTTCATAGGTACTCGAATTAAACCTCAAGAATCCAATACTTACAAGTTCATCATCATTATCAATCATCATCAACATCGTCGTCGTGGAAGTCGTGTGCCCCCTCCTTTTATTCCATCTAGAAAAGAAAGAATAAAACAAAAGAAAACCCTAAAAGCATGCTTTTAGTTAAAATAGAAAACTTACGAACAATAATTTTTTAACTGGTATAAAGCAATGATCATCATTTAAAAAAAAAAAAAACCTTTTTTCACTTTTTCAATGCCAATTAAAAACGTACATTTTACCTTAAAAAAACTGTTTAATCTTTAACATAAAATGATTGATTGCTTTAGAAATAAATACGATAATAATTATATAACAAAATAATTAAAAAAAAAATAAAGAATACTTAAAAATAAGCAAATTAAAAAAAAGAATACAATACAAAAACGTAATAAAACTTAGTTTATACTTGAATTTTATTGTAAATTTTATTGGTGTTTTCTTTAAAATAATCGAAATTTTTTAACGATTATAATTTGCTTATTGTTATAGTTTTTAAAATTTAAATTTTATTTTAAAATAGATTTAGATACGTAAATAAGTGTGAAACCATAATACAACAGAAAAGCCAGAAATACACATAATCTTGCTCTTTAAAGTTGAATTCAGTTCTTTTAAAAATGCTACAAAATGAATTTATTTAGAAGAAAGTTAGGTTATGATCAGCTTATTGGTAAATTTATAAATAGTTTAATTATGCAAAAATTTTCAAGTGAGTGTAAATTTTGTAGTTATAAATATAGTATTTTTACAGCATTTTAGTCTTGCAAAATATTTAAGTTTAATATATTTTGTTTATAAAAGTAAAAACACATATTGAATTTATAGGCGCAAAAAAAATAAAAATACTTAGAGTACATTTTCTGAACGGTATTATTGTACAAACAAATTTTATTCGTTGATGAGATATGTTAGGCAAAAAAAAATAAAAGTGTAACATTGAAGTTACGGGAATTGTTAAGGCAATTGTTCTTTGCATCTTAAGACATATGTACACTGGTCGCCAAAAACTCAAGCAACTGAAATCAGCATGATGCAGTAAGCCTTATAAAATTAATAATATAAAAGACAAATATTTTATTTTATTAATATGTTTTATTAATATTATTAATATAAAAATTGTATTAATATAAAAGGCAACAATTTTTCTTTGTAACATACGGTTATGTATTAATTTATTGAAATAAAGACTAAACAATTATTTATAATTATGTTCAGTATCGGGAAAAAAATCATTTGCAACTCCATTCGAAAATAAGAATTTTGCTAAAATTATAAATTATTTTACAGTGTAATACGATTTTTTTTTGCATAAATATGATTGCTTGTAATCAAACCATCAAGCATATACATATACATATATACATGGGCGTAGTGTAGGGAAGCTATCCCCTGAACATTAAAAAAATAAAAATTTTAGTATTAAATGAAGAAATTCAAAACAATTTTTCTTATAATTAAAAGCATAGAATTTTTTTAATATTTACTAAAGCTTAATATATTTTTTATTACAAAATTACGGCTGGTACAATTTTTATTTATTTATCAGTCACCTAAAAAAAAAATTCCGCGCATAACCTGAACAAAATCCTTGCCACGTCCATGCATATACATATATTTCGTGTAAAATCTTCTCTTAAAATTCTAATTCCATAAAAGAGACAAAACATTTGCAACTCATATATAACAACAAAAAAACGGTACTCCAACAGTTAATTATTTATAACATTTAATGTTCTAAGTTGGTGAAGTTATCACGTTTATTGTAAAACAATTGTGCAAGAAAGGTTATACAGCAATATATTAAAAAAAAATTAATATTTCGAAAAAATGGCTCTAAACAAATACTTAACAAACAAGTACTTCGAAAGAATATTATTGCAGACTTTAATAGCGGACTTCCCCAAAAAAAAAATTTCACAAAAATATAAAGTGCATAAGTCGTCAATTTCGCGAATTATATCTCGATATCGTAGAACTAAAAAAATTGATGTTAAGCACCATGGAGGTCGCTCCCGTAAAACGCCCCGTAGAGTTGACAATTTAGTTGTAAAACATGTGAAGAAAAACCCTTTTGCATCTGCTCCATAACTTGCCGAAGAGTACCAGTTGCCAATTAATCAAGAACTGTGTGTGGTCGCCTGGTTGATGCTGGCTTACCTTCTTGTCGTCCAGCTAGAAAACCTATGATATAAAGCGAAATCAAGGAAAACGTGTACAATTTGCAAAGACCCCTTTACTGGTCAGTTGAACAATGGAAATCAGTCCTCTTTTCGGATGAATCGAAATTCAATTTGATTTGCAGTGACGGTATGAGCAGAGTTAGGAGCCGCAGAGGAAAACGTATTCAAGTTCCGTACTTCGTCAAAACTGTGAAGCATAGTGGTGGACATAGTGGTGGACATGTCTGGGGATGTTTTTCGAACGCAGGAATAAGCCCAATTTATCGCATTGACGACATTATAGATCAAAAGTATATTGGAGACAGTGATAATGCCAGCACTACACTGATCCCAAACACACATCTAAGCTTATAAAAAAAGTGATTAAGCGATAATAGGATTAATGTTATGCAGTGGCCTGCGCAATCCCCATACCTTAACACCATTGAGAACCTTTGGGAGATAGTAAAACGTTGAATCAACCGTGAAAATATGAAAAATTCAATAGATTTTTTTCAACGAATTCAAACGGGCTGGAATGAAATTCCGATTGATATAATTCATAATTTAATAAGCTCCATGCCACGTCGCTGCAGGGAAGTTATAGCAAATAGTGGATTTGCTACTAAATGTTAATTTAAATGTAATATTTTCGATCAAAAACATTAGTTGCAAATGTTTTGTCTTGCCTAATACTTTTTTAAGGAAGAATATTTTGTTAAAAACCGCTGTTTTATAAAGTATTAAAACATTTTTGCTACTTTTTTTTTAAATCAAATCAACTTTATTTTGAAAATGTCTTTTGGTTTTGTATGATTTTTTTTGTAATGTTACTGTATAAATATTTTTTTAAAAAATATGTGCATGAAGCTCGTAAATTGCTTGGTCACAACTAAAGAAACTACTATAAGAGTTATTTATAAGAAGAACCGTTAATTATGTTCCGTTATGTTTACTATAATTAATGTTCCGTTATGTTTGCTATAATTGTTTTGGCTGATATAAATATTTCTAAACTTTATAATTTACTGCGCATAAATCAACATTTAAATGTTATTAAAAAAATTCAAGTTTAATGACAATAAACAGTATAATCCATGGATAAAGGAGCAAATAATCAGTGCATACAAAAGAGGTAAATGTCGAACAACTTTATGTGAACAATTTGGAATCAAATCAGTGATCTGGCTTATAAATCGTTTTCATGAGACTAAGTCTGGTAACAATTCACCGTGGCGGAAGGCCAAAAAAAAAAAATTTCATTGCGAATCGACCAAAATATAATCCATGAAATTTATAGCATCCGAAAACTAGCGAAAGTGAGGATTGGTTAAAAGTGCTAGAACCGTCCGCAGGCGAGCTGTAGAAATCGGATTACATGCACGAAAGTCAGCAAAAAAAAAGCCATTTTTTCACAAAAAAACTCGCTTGGCTAGGCTGGTCTTTGCTAGAGCGCTTTTGAAGTGTTGTCCAGTGAAAAAAAAAATATATAGTTCTCCGATAAAACAAATTTTAATATGAGTGAGGTCCAGTCAACAAGCGCTTAAATCCACAATACTGCAAGACAACTGTAAAGCATTGTGAGAACCATCGCTATAGTGGGGCTGCTTTTCTTATTACGGAGTTGGACACATATATAAAATAAAAGACAATGGACTGATGTTTATATAAATTTGTTTTGGCAAATATTATTTTGCCTTATGCAGAGGAGGAAACGCCACTGCTTTAGGTGTTCCAACACGATAATGACCCAAAGCATACCTCGAGTTTGGTTAAAGACTAGTTAAGCGACCAAATATCAGGGTTTTCAAGTAGCCTGTTCATTATCCTGATTTAAGCCAGATGGAGAACTTCTGGAGTGTCTTTGATTGGAAAATTAAGGGGAATAGTGAAACGAATAAGCTGACAATCTTCAGCCACATTCAAGACGTTTAGAACAATATTCCGCAAGATCGAATGCAACTACTCATAGATTCAATGTCACGCAGATGTGCTGCAGTCCTGAAAAAGAATGCATATGCTATTGATTATTAGGTAATGTAATACGATTCTTGAATATTATTATAGAAATTAAACAGCTTTAGTTTTGACCAACGAAGTTTTGAGCTTCATGCATTTAATGCATTATATAAAGCCATAGAGAAAGGAATAAAACTTTTTTAAGTTTCTATTTCAAAAATTTTATAAATAAATATGTTTTAGAGAAGAAAACTTTCGCTCTATCCTTAATATTATGCATTTTATAAGGTTTACAGCACCATACTGATTTGAGTTGCTTCAGTTTTGGCCACCAGTGTATATAAAAAAAAATTATCAAATATTGCCGATTCTTGGTCTGCACATAGGAAATCTTTAGTATATATTGAACATATCAAAATTAAAGAAATTTTCTATTAAGTCCTAATGTGAATACAATTTCGCCCGGAATTGAAAAAATTAATTTCCGTATTTTTACCAATGCTTATAGAATTTTTGTAAAATTTGAGCACAAATATTTGTATGCATCGCCAATTTTAAGATCACAAGAAAAAAAATCTTTAAAACCATTATCCCCTGTCTGAGATAAAAAATGAGAACTCCCTTTTTAAATTCCGGGGAAAATTTTATCCATAATTGGTCTGATTATTTCATCTTTTGTCTTTCTTGTAAATTTCAAAAAAATAAGACTGTATTGCTCTAAACTAAATTTTTCATCAAAATTTCATCTATTGTCTCTCCTGTAAGTTTTGAAGTATGTCAGATGCGATTGGTCTGAATTATATTTTTCAAAATGACAAAGGTGTTAAAAGCGAATTTACACATTTCACTCAAAACGATGACAGTGAACGTTGAATGATGAAATGACAGTGAATTAATTTTTAATTTACATTGGGCGCATTCAGCGTAGTCAACAGTTGCGTAAAAGTTCGCTGAATGGTACAATTATTTGAGCGCTCACTTAAACTGATCAGGTTGCGGACGCCATTTAATATAGCGAAAAAATTCTATGCTACCTGAACTAACTGTTGAGTGCTTTAACCTTTAACTTGTACACTTCAAAAAATGTAGTTACAAGTTTATGTTTTTTTTCAAAGAACGCCTTGAATAAAAACACGACTGATCAATGCGAAGCATTCACTCACCTGAAAGCTTGAAATGTACTGAGCGTTAGAAAATGAATGGTAAAATAATGAGATAAATATAATCTTTTCTTTTTTAAGGAAAGTTTGGGTTAAACTTTGACTCTAAATTCTAAACTTTGACAACTTTTCTGACGGTTAGAGTAACAACACATTCAGAGAAAAACATCGCTCACGAAAGTATCGCTACCATAATGGCTGCATTCCGCCAAGTCGAGCGCTATTGTGGCGATGGATCATTTTACGCTGGATTTCTCTGAATGCGTTGCTACGTCGAACGTCAGATCTGTTGACAACTGACGTTTGACGTAGCTTGTTCGCTTGTTTTGCTTTGTTGAATTTAAAACCTAGTTTCTTTCTGCTAAGAGGTTTACTTAATGCAAAACGTAGTGCTAGAGATGCTAATGGATGATGATCTTGATATGGCTATTAAGGAGCACATTTCGGACCTGATTCAACCATTGCAAGGAGCAAAGGATAGTTTAAAACATTAAAAATAGCACAAGCCACGAGAATTTGCATTTATTTTAAGGGTTTCATTTGAGTGTTTGCAAATTCATGCAAATTGGTGCGAAAACAGCTGTTAAATGACAGAACTTGCAACTGTTGAGTAGAAGTAGCGTAATTTATTTCGCTAGATAAAATGCACATCGCTCGAGCGTAGACAGATGCCAGCGCTGTCAAAAGTGTAGCCATTCACTCGATTTTTCTTGAGCGCTAGTGTTGGCGGAATGCAGCCAATAATTCACAACAGTTGACTACGCTGAATGCGCCCATTGAGCGCGTGTATGTCAACTCAGCGGAGTCAACTGTTGTGAATTATTATGGTAGCGATACTTTAGTCAGCGATGTTTTTCTCTGAATGTGTCATTACTCTAAGCGTCAGAAAATTTGCCAAAGTTTAGAATTTAGAGTCAAAGCTTGACACTAACTTATCTAAAAAAATAAAAGATTATATTTATCTCATTATTTCACTGTTCATTCTGTAACGCTCAGTACTTTTCAGCTTTCAGGTGTGTGCATGCTTTCGCTTTGATCAGTCGTGTTTTTATTTAAGACCTTCTTTGAAAAAAACATTTTTTGAGCTGTAACAGCTAAGGATTAAAGCAATCAACAGTTGAGTTCAGGTAGCATAGAATTTTTTCGCTCTATAAAATGGCGTAAACTACCTGATCAATTTTAGAAAGCTCTCACATAATTGTACAATTAAGCGAATTTTTACACAACTGTTGCCAACTGTTGACTCCGCTGAATGCGGCCATTATTCAATGTGTAAATTTAACAAATTGAATGGATGATTCAATGTTGAATGCCAAAATTTATTCGTTGGTTGATTTATTTTATTGACGTTTAAAGAAATAATAGCAATAATAAAAAACAATTAAAATAATAGTTCTAGAATTAAGTTAAAAGAATTACAAAAAGAAATGGAAAAAAACAATCACCATTTGCTTTCACTTTCATCAAAAGTAGGAAATATTTTTACTTCTTTCTCTGTTTAATGTGGATGACAATCATCTTCATTTTAAAGATGAAACTCTTTTACAATTTTCGAATTGGATGATTCATCCAAAGTGAACAATGATAGTGAATCGTGTAAATTCGCCTTAACCG
Organism: Coremacera marginata; assembly: GCA_914767935.1. NCBI lineage: Eukaryota > Metazoa > Arthropoda > Insecta > Diptera > Sciomyzidae > Coremacera > Coremacera marginata. The sequence goes on along the minus strand of OU612046.1, from coordinate 159,988,894 downwards.
AATGTCAATGAAACGCAGATGTCAATGAAAATTATACATACATGATGATTATATATACGTACAAGAGTAAAACATTTGAGTCTTCGAACAATTTTTTTTAAAAGTCTGTTTAGATATAAAAAAATATGAAAATTCTCCAAGTTTTTTATTTATCTGAGGCTATGGATTGAGAATGTGTTATACTCTAAAATGAAAACTGTTTGCAACATGCTCATTTAAAAGGTGCATTTTACGCCATAGCTGCACCTATCATTTATACAATATATTCCACCCTAACTACAAAAGGGTACAACTCATAATTTTTAAATTTTCAGGAGAAGCAAAAACAGTCTGTTTTTCAAGGGCTTCATACAAAACAAAGAGAAAACATTCAGCCCTATTAATAACAAAATTTTCCCCGGAATTGAAAAAAGTGAGCTTTCATTTTTTAGACAGTGGATAATGCTTTTAAAGGTTTTTCTTTTGATTTTAAAAATTGTTCATAATGCAAATTTTTGTATTCAAATTTTTTAAAAATTTCGTGAACATTGTTAAAAATACAAAAATTCCCTTTCTTTAATTTTAGTCGAAATTTTATTCACAAGAACATTTTTTTTTAAATTAAACAGAAAGAAAGTGAGTAAAAATTTTGATAGTCGATAAAGATGCAAGCTATAGTGAATATAAATAAAGATGAGATGAAGTTATAGCTCAAAATGTCGAAATCTTAAATTTTGAGTTGTGTTTTTTTTAGTAGTGTGCAATATATTTTGGAATAGCTTCTTGTTGTTAAAGAAACATATTCATTGGGCTGATAAAAAAGTCAGATGGTTTTTTATTAACAGTTTAGGCTAATTTATTTTATAGTAAATCAAATTAACATTAATCAGTTATATATTCGCTGTTGTGTTTGATTACATTTACTCATCTCAGTGGTAGCTTCATTATTCCTGATAGGTACAAGTCTCCTTTTCTTTACAAATTACCTCAAGGTACTGTTTGATGAGGCCCTCGTCGACAAAGATTTAAACATTCAGTAAGTTTTGCAGGGAACGAAACATAGTAATCCGAGGGTGCAAGGTCTGGACTATAGGGCAGATAGGGTCATGAAGCAATTAACAAGGTGATAGTGAAAGTTCTTTTGGCGATGTCAATGTTGTCAGGTTGTCAAAAAAGTAGAAAATGAAATAAGTAAAAAAAAAACAGAAAAAGTTATATAAGGTGTGTTTCATATATATAACACCACTTCGAAATTTTAAATATTTTTGTAACAGCCAGCTTAAACAAAAGAGAATGTTTTGCGAATTTGGTCATCTATGCACCTATTGCATCTATTGCTGAATATTACTTTTGATGCTGTTTCATATTTATAACGCCACTTGCAATTATTCCTTCTGCTGCGTTTGAAGTGTAGAGATTAATAAAATTGTGTAATTAGTTTTACAGACCTTAGCAACAGAAACAAAATGTAGACAGGAATACCTCGTGCAACCCAACATACTTGCGAAAAAATGGAAAAAATAAAAATTCTTAAAGAAGAAGGCATAGAGTGGCTGCAATTCAACATTTTTTTAACAAACCTCAAAATTAGGGCAAAACAAAATGTTCGGGCAAAAAAAAATCCTCTTACCGCGATCAGCGGAAAATAATCCGAGTTTCGAGCAACACTACACACAGGCTAAAAGAGTTGCGAAGTTTTCTTGCTGAACAAGTTTCCCGAACACCGATATGGAGAGTGCTACATCAGTGTAAACATACCCGTAGTGAACTTATGAAGTGCGTTTCTGCTCATGCTAGCAAACATAAGAGAACGAGCTTGGAATTTGCAAGAAGGAACATAGGAGCAAATTACCAGTCAGGCTACCAGTCAGCTTTTCAATAATGTTTTAAAAAAGGAACCCACGTTGAAGTTTAATTTTGACATGTAATTTTTTCCATGAGAAAAAATGGAATCTTGATGGCCAGGATGGATTTTGACATTATTAATACGACATACGCCGCGAACCACTTCCGTTTTCAAAAAGAAGTTTTGGTGGGGAGAAAGTTGTGGAGTGGGGTGGTTTTTCTGAAATTGAAAGTTCAAGCATGAAGAGCGCTGACTACACTCGTGTGCTGGAGAGCAGTTTGACTCCACTTTTGGAAAAAACGGACAGACACAACTAGTTTTCCAGCAACATAATGCGGCAATCTACATTAATCGAGATGGTTTCAAGCCAATAACATTGATTTATTGGAGTAGCCGGCGTACTCTTCAGATTGTAATCCCATCGAGAATAAATGGGGAGTACTTGTACGCCAGGTGTATAAAAATAACAGGCAAATTGGCAACGTGAAAGAACGGAAATCAGTAATTTTCGAAGAATGGAGTAAAATTGATTCAAACACATTAAAAAAATGAATTACAAGTATGCCAAATCGCATTCACAATATTATTGGAGCCAATGGAACAGTAATTTAATACATTTCAATAATTTTATACAACAGCAATTTAATACATTTTTTTTTATATATTCAATAAAAATCGTTTTTATTAAAAATTTTTAAATGGCGTTATAAATAGGAGACAGCATCAAAAGTGATATTAAGCAATAAACAATGTACCGTTATTAGAAAAGAGTTGACTTTTGCTCACTATTGTTGTTGTGCATAGATGACAAAATTCGCAAAACATTATCTATTGTTTAAACTGGGTAAAATATTTCAAATTTCGCAGTGGCGTTATATTTATGAAACATACCTTATACAGTCAAATGATAACCTATGATCACCGTTTGTGTGAATGTAGCCTGCTGTCACTACCACCTTGTTAGTTTCATCATTAATGGGGCAAGACATCCCATCTGAACACGAGTAATTTTAAATTAATCACGAAGCTCTTTTGAGTTCTAACGTTATCGTAATGGAGATCGACCCCTTCCGACTAACCAGCTTAGAAAGTTTGTGTTGGATGACATCGCTCAATTTCTGTAGTTGCCCTTAATAGACTTCAGAATTTATAGTTCTATTCTGTGGGAGTGGCTTGTAGTAGACAGACCCATTTGCCTCTCTGGCACTTCTTTCTTGGAACAGCTTATTTTTCAGTTGAAATTGTTGTAGACAATCCACTTTTTGTCACCCGTAAACATCCGTTTAAAAAATGAGTAATTTTTTCACGTTTCATAAGCCGATCGTTTTGTAAATTTCTTTCAATTCGTGCGGGTTTTGATGCAACCAGCAGGCTTTAAAGAGCACTTTCAACGGACAAATTTAGAGCACTGGTAACTTCTCTGACTATATAATTCCAATGTGTCTCCACTAGCATCTTGATTTGAACGTCGTCAACCTTCGGGGGTCTTCCAGAAAGAGATGCATCAATGATTGAAAAATTTCCATCATGGAGTGGGTAAACTATTTCTGACATTGTCTTTTCTTGATCACATTTTCGCCATAAGCTTCCACTAATTTTTGTCTGGTTTTAGTTGCTGTTTTGACTTTTTTGAAGTAAAAGAGCAAAATATATCGTATGTATATGCTCATCAAAGTTCCGCATTTTTAAAATACTCTTAAAACGCGACTTCCAAATAAAACCGTCCAAATAAAAACAAAAGAAAAACTGAATTAATTTATTAGCATGGTGAAATTACACAAGGTGAACGTTACATTAACAAATTTTGCTACGATTGTCAAAAATATTTTATAAAACGAGCTGTAGAAAAGTGAAGGGTGACCAGGGTAGCGCACAATTTTTAAAAAAATTGAAAAAATCTCGCACACCTTATTTAATTTCACCATGTTTATTAGTTTTTAATGCAAATAAACAGCTGAGCACAAAAAAACGAATTTTCTTTTTGAACAAGTCAATATCTGATGTACGTTTTTTAATCTCAATTTCATTCCTAAAATAGTTTTATTCGGGCTTGTGCTCTTGGAATCAGAATTGCAACTGACAAATATGTAGCTTCTGTCTATGCTATATGGATTCTGTCTTGGCGGTTTTATGTTCGAACCGGACTCGGTGTCTCTTTTAGGTGTCACAGAAACCTATGTTATCCGATGTCACCTAAGCGAAATTGTTGTAGGTTTCAATTCTGATTCTGTTGGAGTCTTGGTTTCAACAACAACCCCATTAATATACTGTAAAAGGCGAAAACTTTATTTCTACGAATTTTAAAATAAAAAAAAAAAAACAAACGAAATGGCCATTTCAGCCCTGGAAAGGACTTTGACCGAGCTTCTTATGATCAATTGTGTTGTGTGTGATGTGAAATGTTTGCACACAAATGATCGAGAACTGGACCTACATGTTTTACGCCGACTCCGAACGGCTTATGTTCTCAAGAAGCTTTACATGGCAGTTTTTACTTTCTGAGGTTTGCCATTGTCTGCAGTTCAATTGAAAAAACTTTCTGTGTTGGATGGAGGATTCGAACCTGGGTTCTCTGGCGTAAGAGTCACACACTCTACCCACTACGCCACGGCCGCCACAACAATTTTAAAATAGGTTTTTGCAATTTAAATGCTCTTTAAATATTTCTAAGAAATATTCCATAGCGAAATTTTTAAACTTAAGAGAAAAAAAAATAATTGCACAAGATTTCCTTGAACAGCCAACTCAATAACAACTCACACTCGCAGTAAAACTTTCGTACCTACCATTTTTAACATTTCAAAGCATTCTACAAGACACAGTTAACACTGGTATAGTCGTGTTTGTCTAATCGTAATGTTTGCTTACATGATTTAAAGTGATTGTTGTATTGATTGACTTATTGTAGAAACTAAACTTTACTAGTTAGGGCATCTTTTAGTATCTCAAAACGAACAGTTTTTTTTCATTCAAAAAAATATTGTTACTCGTTTCTATGACAAACCAAAGTGTTCCTTTGGAGATACAAAAAGTGGTAATAAAAACCAGTAGCGGAATTCCCAAACGCCTTTACGACGATTGTCGCTGTCGTTAACTAGTGAAAGCTGTCAGTTTCTATGAACTTGGCACGCACATTGACCGATAACGACAACTATTATTATCGGTAACTTTTTGGAAATCCAGTAGCTGGATGTAGTTTTGTTATAGTTCAAATAGATGAAAAATATCAATATTACCCTTGATTTCAGTACACTTGCAAATTCTAAGACATGATCTCATTAGGGGATGTTCATAAATTACGTAACACTTTGAGGGGGCCGGACATTTGTGACAAGGTGTAAAATGGGGGAGGGGCCAAATACAGCCAAAATTTTTTAATTCAGTTTTTAAAATTTTAAATTTTATTAAAGTATTAAAATTTGTAAATATTAAAATTGTAAATATGGCTTTAATTTTTTTTTCAATAAATACGCACCTAATAAAACGAACGGATCACAAACCGAAAAGCCAGCTTACTGTTTAAACCGAGCAACCATATAATAGGCACTTGAAACACATTCGACAACTGTAGCAGCGTAAAAAGCTTTTTTTTCTGAAATGAAGTGGGAATTCTTACTCTAAAGACAGATGTTATAACTTCACGTTCAAAGCGTACATCGAGGTGTTATAAAAAAACGAATACAAAAAACAATATAATTTTTCACATTTGCAATTTCAATTATCGCCACTGGTTGGTGGCTTAGCTTTGAGCTTAGCTCTGTTCTAGTGTCTGACCGAATGTGAAATTTTGGCCGAAGCCGAATATTAATAAAATTTTTTTCAAGTGCAAAAAAATGACAAAATTTGGTAATGGCTTTCGTTATTTATTCATTAAAGTAAAATAAAAAACGGCAGATATGAAGTTCAAGTTAAACGCAAGAGTTTTTCTGCCTGATTTCTGTCAGCATTGCATTTCTGTAGCTTTTTCGACTAGATATAATATTGATTAAATTTCTTTTATGTCATTTTGTTGAATTCTAATATTTCTGTAATTGATTTAGTAACGTCAGGATGACGTAGAAAAGACTTAAATCTATTTTGGATCTAGTTGAGAAAAGCTACAGAAATTCAATACTGACTGAAATCTGGCAGAAAATTTCTGGCGTGCTCGGCTTTTTTATTTCTTTCGACCACAAAAACAAAAACGTTGCAATTGAAACAATGCGGCGGTCGGGTGAAAATCAAAAATTTTTGAGTTTTCTACCAGTTTCTTCCACATGTACGATCTTATCAACCCGGACTCACTGCATTTATCTGCATTTGACCCGGACTGCACTGCATTTATCATTTGACTAAAGTTTTCAACGAGCGAAAACCAACTTATCAACAGAATGGAAGAGAAAAATAAAACGAACAAGTATTTCAAGTATGAAATTTCGAATTAGGAATTCATCGAATTATAATTGAAATTTTCCTAATGAATTATAGAAAAATTTTTAGTCATAAAGCAAAAATATTAGGCCAAAATATTTGGCTACTTAGGTCGGATACTACTCTGTTCACATGGTTCACATGGTCAAATTTTTACCATCACCAAGTTACCACTTGGTAACTTAAAAAAGTCACAGAACATTGAAACTCATAATGGAGTTACCACTTGGTGATGTCTTTCTAATAGAAAACTTGGATTGGCATTAGACAAGGGGGTGTGGCTCCACCCTTACCAGCAAAATATTTGATATCGAATAGCTATGGAAGTAAAAGTCACAGACTATTGAAACTCAGAATTTAGTTACCACTTTGTGATGTCCTTGTAATAGAAAATTTGGACGAACATTGGACAAAGGGGTGTGGCATCGCCCATATAAGCCAAATTTTTGATATCTGATAGCTTTGGAAGTAAAATTGACAGTACATTGAAACTCGGAATAGAGTTACCACTTGGTGATGTCTTGCTAATAGAAAACTTGGCTTGGCATTGGACAAGGGGGTGTGGCTCCGCCCTTATAAGCCAAATTTTTGATATCAAATAGCTATGGAAGTAAAAGTCACAGAACAGTGAAACCCAAAATGGAGTTGCTACTTGGTTATGCCTTTCTAATAGAAAACTTGGAGAGGCATTGGACAAGGGGGTGTGTTTCAGCCATAATTTACGCCAAATTTTTGATATCGAATAGCTTTGAAAGTTAAAATCACAGAACATTGAAACTCAGAATGGACTTTCTCACTATTTGGTGATGTCCTGTTAACGAAAAACGAAACTGGAGCGGGCATTGCACAATGAGCGTGGTGTCAAATAAAAGTATTTTGTTTTAGGCGCAGCAACGCGCGTTGGGTTAATTGAAAAATAAATAAAACATTAAAAAAAAAAAAATAAAAAAAATTAATAAAAAAACTTCTTTAAACATATCTGATGATTTTGATGGTATAAGACTAATATTTGGTAATTTTGTTTGAATGGAATGTTTTCAAAAAATGAGAAAAATGGGTCGCACTATAGTTACACCTAATTTTTTTGAAACCATTAAAATTTTACATGTTTTGATAGTAAAATACCACGCGTGGTATGTAAGGTCTATTGATCCAAGCGGCAGTCACTGTAAATACAAATGTGGACACTAAAAAAATTATCATCAAACAAACACACACACAGCAATGGTTGAAAATAATTGGATAAGGGCGTGGCCTCACTATACGCCTACTTTTCAGGGTATTAGCGCAGTGAAGCGCGCCGGGCATAAGCTTGTAGAATAATAAATATAACGTGTTCTATGCTTTTTTCATAACAAAATGCTAAATTATTAAAAAAAACGTAAAGAATTTAAAAAAATACAAGTGTGACTCTAAGTTGAAGAGGGGAGGAGGGGAATTAAACAATTGGCCAAAAACATGTTTTATGACATACATCAACGTACATTACACGTACATCAACGTACATTACAACGACATACATTACGTTCAAAAACGTATTTTATGAACAGCCAGTTAGAAACTGTGTTTTAAAAGCAGCGGAGAAAAATGTAGAAGCATATTTGCAACCCAAAAAGTAACTAGGTCTGTGCATACAACAGATATGTGGAATTGCGTCTCTTGGGCATCATGATCTTAGTCCAATTTAAGGCAAAGAAGTCATATCGGTCGAGTTATAAAGTTTTTCAGTTCGATTGCTCAAAGCTCGATGTCTAGCACAAGCTTAGTATTATCGACTATCATATACAATATCTATTTTTTTTAAGAGTAATTATGTAATTCAAACTGTAATCGTATTCTTGGAATAATAACAAGGTCTAGTTTTTAAATCTAATTTGCTGAAATATTTTTTTTACTATATTCGTTCCTGAGAGTTAGAAAATTTTTGTTTGATAGTTTCAGGCAGTTTAAATTATAGAGAAATTACATCAACTCGGCTAAATCTCTGGCATGTGTTAACAGAGATTTTTTCCTTCACGTTCTTAGGCAAAAATAACTGTTAACACATGCCAGAGATTTAGCAGAGTTGATGCAATCTCTTTATAATTTAAATACTCTCTGGTAGTTCGATAATAAGGCTGCGGCCAGAGTGAATGCAGATGCAGACAGGCAGGCAGATCGGTTCCAAGCTTGCCAGTTCAAATTCGGAACAATTCTCACGGAAATTACCTTTTTCCCAAAGTACCACAAATAAAATACCACCAAAATTACCACGGTATAGGTAAAAAAACAAATTCCCCACCGCAATTAAAACATATCACAAAAAATTCCACGATCATTAAAAATTACCACAAAAATACCACGCTTTTTAAACATACCATCAAAAATACCATATGCATTTAAAAATCCCAAACAAATTAAAAAATATCACAAAAAAAAAAAAAACTTAAGGGATTTTACATACGTAACTCACGACATAAAATAGTGGTGTAAACATAGTGTTTAATGCGAAAAATGGCAATGACTTCATATAAAGTTTTTGCTTAACAACTGTGAAAAAAAATCATTTGAAGAAACAAATTCCCACGGCAATTAAAAAATACCACGCTGAATAAAAAAATACCATGGGGATTCCCAAAAAAAAAAAAAAAAATGTCCAAGGGCAATTAAAATTACCACGAATGGGATTTTATCCACATAACTGGCAATCTTATTCGGATCAGAAAACACATTAGAGCAAAAGAGATGCATGACTTGGTTTCTTTATTGCTCTAATGTGAAAATCTGATCTGATCTGCCTGCCAGTCTGCATCTGCATTCACTCTGGCCGCAGTCAATTCCCATATCCGTATTGAGACAATTTATTTGAACAAAAACCAAGAATTATATTTATCGTACATTTTCAAAAAACTTCTTGCGCTTGATTTTTTGTTTTAGCCCTAATGTTGGCCTGTTTTGTCGTAAATGTTTCGTGACATGTACTTGCATCTTCTTCGAGTGTCTTCTTTTCCGTAAGTGCCGTTGTTTTGTGTTAATTCGTACTTTGTACTTTGCAAAAATCGAAACTTAATTGATTTTCTTAAATATAATTTTTTATTTCATCATATATTAGGATTACATAGCACTGTGTCAGGAAATTCTAAGTCGACCAGATCCAGATGCAGAAGAAGATGAAAATAAATCAAAATTAGAAAAATAATTCAAGTGTTTAGATGCTTAACGATTGTTTTGAAAACTGAGCATGTGAATTTTTGCATACATAAATTGTTATAAATAATAATAAAAATTAGATTATGACAAAATTACTTTTGTTGGTATTTAATTTGCAATACTTACACTCACACGCACATACATTCCAAGCCAAAAGAATTTGAAAATAAAACTGCTTCGAAATTATGTTAGCTAGACATCTCAGCTTAAACTATTCACACTGCACATGTTGCTGTTTGAAAATAACGCTTTCACCGTTGCAGCATCTATGTATCTTCTTGCTTTCGGTTTCATAGCCATATTTAGTATTTATATTATTTTGTGTTTCTTATTTCAATATACTTCACAGTAACATCTCCATTTTCAAAACTATATAATAAAATCTTTTAATGCGTGTTTATTACTTTGGAACCAGATATGTATATTTAAATGGATTTTGTTTTTTCTTCTTTTTCTTTGTTTTTTTTCGTTTGTTTCTTTTATCGTGTTTTTTCTTTCTCCTAAATCTCTGCGATTCTTTTTGTTACGGATATCTTTTTCGTATTGTGCCTCTTCACATTGTGTGATATATATTATGGGAATTTTTTGAACACAGCGCGGTCCCCTTAAGGACGACGAGGCTGAAAACAATTCTCTAGATACAATTCCGAAAAGGGTTTGAAGTGGCGCCGAATGGCAACAGAAACTCCATCGTGTATAAACCAACTATCAAATAAAGAAGAAGCTGTTTGGCGCCGTTTTTAATTATGCTGAGTAAACGTTCAGCTGGTGAAGTCAACCGATGATTGATGATGTCACACCTAGCTCTAAAGTCGTCTTAACATACATTTATGCAAACATTATTTCGTACAGACAAACAAACAAAGCATCCAGCATAAGCAGTTAATTACTACATAATCTACAATTTATATTAAGGATTTTTATTGAAAAATAACTTTAAATATAAGTGAAGAAAATAAAAAAAAGAACAATAAAAACGTATATTTATCAGAAACTACCTTTTTTTATGTAAATCAACATTCTAAGAATTTGTAAAAAGTTCAAGTAAAGGTCCACAGGTGTCACTCGCCAATTTTAATGATTTTCGGGTATGTGATAGAGGACAAAAATCTAAGGTTGACATATTTTTAATACGTGCTTAATCGATGGTTTAAGGTTAAAAATGGCGCTTCAAAATCACACATGATGTCATCCAATTTTTAGAAATAAATTTGATTGTTATTTTGTTGGAATTTTTAATAGTATTTAGTCGATATTATAAGGAGCCCGTACATGAAATTATTAAATTTTTACTTAGGGGTCGTTCATAAACTACGACGGCCGTTTGATAATTAATGGAAAATTTAAATTTCACTAGTAGTAACTTTAAATGCAACACTGATGCTGTCAACTATCATCTATCTAACTACTACTGTCAAAATTTCAGCTCGCTGTGACGCTTAGTTTGTGTTTGGCAGCCATTGGCAGTAGACAATCTTGTGAATTTTGGCGAAAATGGAAAAAAGTGAATTTCGTGTGCTCATCAAGCATTATTTTTGGCGTAAAAAAAACATCAGCCAAACCAAGGAAAGTCTTGATAAATACTTAGATAGATTGGAATGATTCATAACTGGTTTACTGAATTCCGAAGCGGTTGTACAAGCACAAGTAACGCCCAACGTTCTGGACGCCCAAATAAGGTCACCACATCAAAAATGGTCAATAAAATTCACGATATCGTGTTGGCCGATCGCAGAGTTAAAGTGCGTGAGATCGTTGAGGCCGTAGGCATCTCAGACGAACGGGTGTGGAACATTTTGCGAAATCATTTGGATATGAAAAAATTATCCGCAAGAGGGTGCCGCGTTTGCTCACTCCCGACCATAAACGCGATCGTATGAGTGTTTCATACCCGTGTTTGGCGATGTTGAACAAGGATAAGAAGAATTTTTCGTCGATTAGTAACCGTGGGCGAAACATGGATCCATCACTACACACCAGAGGCAAAGGAAGAGTCGAAACAGTGGACTTCACCGTGCTCCGAAGAAGACGAAGATTGGCCAAATTGGCCGGAAAGGTTATGACGACAGTATTTTGGGATGAACGCGGTATAATCTACATCGATTATCTTCCACCGAAAAGAACGGTCAATGACGAATACTATACAGCCGAATTGGACCGTTTCAACGACGCTTTGAGAGACAAACATCCCCAATTTGGCAAGGAAAAAAGTGCTCTTACATCAAGACAATGCGCGTGTTCACAAAATTCCATGATTTGAAGTACGACTTGTTTCCTCATCCAGCATATTCTCCAGATTTGGTCACCAGCGAGTATTTTCTGTTTCCAAACATGAAGAAATGGCTCTGCGAAAAGAGATTCACCACCAAAAAGGAGCTCATCACCGAAGCAGAGGTCTATTTTAAGGACCTTCCGAAAATGTATTTTTCGGATGGGACCAAAAAATTGGAGCAATGTTGGACGAAGTGTATCGAGCTAAAAGGAGACATATTGAGAAATAAAACGTTTTTTGCCGTTATTTAATAATAATTAATCAATTACGTTAATTTTTCACTGAATTATCAAACAGCCCTTGTACATTACCAATTTAGGGGTGAGAGACTGCTGATTTCAGATTACATAAACATGAGGTAAATTTACTTACTTAGGTGGCGCCTACAACGTGGCGTCGATTTTCGGCTGGTGTAAGAAATTGCGCCAGCGATTTCTGTTTTACGCTTGCTGGCTCCAGTTGGAAGCTCCAAATTTCGTCAGGTTGTCCTCTACTCGGTCCTTCCAACTGAGATGCAGTGTCCTCTTTTCTGTTGACCGGCGCTGGGTACCGAATCGAATATTTTCTTCGCTGGAGCGTCGTCTTCCATCCGCTCAACATGACCTACCCAGCGAAGCCGCTCGACTTTTATGCGCTTTACTATGTAGATGTCTGCGTATAGCTCATACAGCTCATCGTTCCGTCGTATTCGGTACTCGCCATTAACGCAGATTGGTCCGTAGATTTTACGATGGATCTTTCTCCCGACGGCTCCTAAAGTCTTTTCATCAGAGCTGCTCAAAGTCCAGCACAGAGCAAAAAACCACCACGTAAAATCAAGAAGATGACCTCATTGAGCTATTTTATGAGGTTTTCTTCTTAATAGTACCAAATAAGAAGAATTTTCCATAGAGAAATCGTCTTATTTCTATAGAGAAAATCTTATTATATATTATCTAACATGCCTAATAAGATTCGCTATTGAATGAAGGAAGAAATGATGTGGAAATGTTTTCAAAACTATTGTCATCTCACCTACTCATTTCACTTAACCCTGGAAGTTCATTCGACGAAGCACTAGTATAATATTTATTGTATTGTTGTATCTAATCGCCGCACGTTTCCGTTTTTTTTTACAATGTTAGTTGTTGTTATGCTGTTGATTAAAACGCATCATTGTTGCAATAATATCTTAAAATAGGAGATTTGAGTGTTTGTTTTAACATATGTAAAATAAGCATGGCCTTCCGGGGTTTAGTTTAAGAAGAGACCACTTAAAACTAAGAAGACTTTCTTATAGTTTTTAAAAGTGTGCTTTTAAAAAACAAAAAGATTCTTATTGAAACTATGAGACTTTCATAATAAAGAATGGCTGCGTTTTAATAAGATTTTCTCTATGGTTTTAATAAGACAGTCTTTTTTGGTGAAAACCATAGAGAAATCATCTTGATTTTACTCTATTTTAATAAGTTGTTTTTCCTCTGAGGTTTGTGCTGCATATAACGGACGGGCATGATTTTATTTCTCTACACTTTTACCATTTTTGCCAGAAGAAATTTCTCGGACTAAAACTTGCAACTTCTGACAGGGAGGGGACATTTTTTACTCTCTTGATTGCTTGCACTCTTTTTTTACCATTTTTTCAAGTACGGGAACGCTTCTCGGACTAAAACCTGCAAAACTGGTAAATTGGAATAAAACTTTAGAGTATGGGAATAGACCTATTATTATTGCATTTAAACGATCACATTTTACTCTTTTGATGGGTATATACTATTCTTAAAACTACATTCCTGTTTAAAATAGATGGATTAGTCTTATACGAAAAAAAGATAATTTTTCAAACTTTCACGAATTTTATCTCCTTAAGCATCGAGGGCTTGCAGTAATCAGTCCTTGATAGAATGAAGTTGAAGTTGTTAAGTATGGATGAGTGACCCGTTGTCAGACTTTTCCATACACCAAGTTCTTTAAGTCTTATCTGCTGCTGTCTGTTTGGCAACCAGGTCCAGTGGTAGAAGATGAACTATGATCTCTAAGGCTGCAGTAGGTGTTGTTCTCAGAGCCCCGCTGATGCGTATAGATGCCATTCTCTGCACTTTTTGGAGTTGTTTCATACCAACCCAGCATACGGCCCGTGAACGATACGAGGCGAAAACTCCCATCTTGTCCCTATGGCTTTTTTGCAAGTATAAAGTGCCACTGCGGCTTTTTTAGTGCGCTCTGCTGTGCTTAACTTCCAGATGAGCGCTCTATCGGTGTTAAGGACAGAATTTTATATTTCCTGGCGAATAGGATCAGCTCTATTTTAGGCAGATTAACTCCACAGGGCTTGGCCCATTGTTCAAGTCTGCAAAGGGCCCTTTGCATAATGTCGCATAGAGTAGTAGGAAACTAACTAGATTATCGGCGTAGGCTGCCACTACACATCCATCTCTCTCAAGAGATAGCAGTATGTCGTTAACTACCAACTTCCAGAGGAGTGGAGAGAGAACACCTCCTTGAGGCGTGCCTCTTGAGACAGATCTTATGACACTGTATGCGCCCAGGTCCGATAGAACTATTATACTGTTGAGTAGCTTGTCTATAAGCTCTGTAATGATCTTGTTCACTCCTAGTCCGATTAGTGCTCGTCGTATTGATTGTGGTGTTACGTTATTTAAATCTCCTTTTATATATTAGAAGTAAACCAAAATAAACTCATTATTTACGAAAGATTTTTCTATGGTCGCGACCAGCGTATGTAGGGCCGTTTCCACGTATCTTCCTTTGTTGTAGGCATGCTGTGAGCAGATTGTAGTGCAGAATCAATGTTACTGCGGAGGTACAGATCTAAAAGGCGTTCCAACGTCTTTAATAGAAAAGACGTTAGGCTAATGGGCCTGAAGTCTTTAAGGGTAGTATGTGAGTCTTCCCTGCCACCTTTGGGTTTTTCCAAGCTGTGGGAATATATGATAGACTTATGTGCAGCCATTAAAAATGATACGAATCCAAGGTCAAGGTTTATTAATACAGGTTAAGTCACTTGAGAGAAGCTCGGTCGAACTGTCAGAATGGAAAGGAAATCAAGAAAAAAAAAACCTGAATCTGTACAATTTTTAGCTAACAGCTACTTTGACAGTTCGAGCAAAGGCAGAAAAAGAGTGCCTTTCTCTCAAGTGACTTAACCTATGTATATTATTTATTTATTTATTTATTTCGTCAAACAGAGTTAAACTCTTACAGACTACTATACGATATATCACAATTTGATTTAATAATAATAATAATTATTGCTTATTACATAATAGTATGGTAATGTTACAAACAGGAGAGTATTTAATAAAAATTTTTGGACTTATAAAGTAACTTATAAGTAAGGTAAGTAAGGCATTTATATTGACTAGGACAGAGTATAATATAAAGCTTTAAAGGCACATATTTAGGATAATAGGATTTAATGAAAATAAGCTGGTAAAACTGAAAGAAGTAAACTAGACATCAGAGCGTCATGAGGTAATTGTATAGTGTGTTTTTAAAGTACTGTCGAGAAGAAGATTCAAATATATCGGTATATGAAAGGATTTTGTTAACTTCTCTTATACAACGTGCTAAGGGTTCATTGAGACCATAAGTAGTTCTGTGGTACGTTTCATGGAAGTGAAACTGACTACGGAGGGACCTTGCTGGTATATGGAAATCAAACATTTCTAGTAGCTCTGGACAATTGATTTTGTTGTGAATAAGATCCCTAACAAATAAGATTGAGGATGCAACTCTTCTACATTGAAGAGTGCTCAAGTCTATAAGGGCACATCTCGTTTTATATGGAGGGTACTGAGGTAGATTCCCGTTGAGTTGATATACCATGTACCTTGTGAATTTTCTTTGAACTCTTTCAATTCTTTCAGACCGTAAGAATGATGATGGGCTCCATATTATAGAGGAGTATTCGAGATGCGGTCTGACGAGCGAAGTATAAAGCGTTTTAAGCGTGTAAGGATCATTAAATTCCTTGCTGTTTCTTTTCAAAAAGCCAAGCATCGAATTGGCCTTATTGATGATAAAATCAATATGGTCTCTAAAATTAAGTTGGGGATCGAGAATGATACCCAAATCTTTTTTTGAAAAAATTCTTTCAAGTGGTATGGAATTAATTTCGTAGTTACCGACTATTGATGATGTAGATCTGGTGAAGGTGAGATATTGGCATTTAGATATGTTAAGTGGCAAGTAATTTTCCTTGCACCAAGTGGAAATTGAGTTCAGATCATCTTGAAGAAGTTGGCATTCAATCTGTGATCTGATTGGACGAAACAGTTTAAGATCGTCAGCAAAGAGCAGGCATTTGGAATGGTTTACTACAAGGGGAAGGTCGTTTATAAATAGTAAAAACAACAGCGGACCGAGATGGCTGCCTTGTGGGACGCCTGATGTGACCTTAATTGGGCTAGAATAAAATTCGTTAATTTTGACAAGTTGGAGTCGGTTAAGTAAGTAGGTTCTGAGCCAACTAAGCAGACAGGAGCGGAAACCAATTGAGTAGAGTTTTGAAACTAAGCAATTATGATTTATCTTGTCAAAGGCCTTAGCGAAGTCTGTGAAGATGACGTCGGTCTGCGAGTGGTTTTCCATATTGCTAACAATAAAATTAGTGAAAAGGAAAAGGTTTGTTGCTGTAGATTTACCACTCAAAAATCCATGTTGGTACGGAGTGATAATGTTTTTGACCAAGAAAATTAGTTTTTCATTAATAATTTTCTCAAATAGTTTAGGTATAGTAGCAAGTTTACAAATCGGTCTATAGTTTACGATTTCATGCTTTGGCCCAGATTTATGGATAGGAATGATAAGGGAGACTTTCCAAGTGTCTAAAAACATGCCGGATGCTAGTGATTTGTTAAAAATTAATGACAATGCATAAGCAATGGAGTGAGAACAATTTTTAAGTGAGATCGGTGATAACCCATCAGGGCCCTCACTCGAGCTGCTTTGAAGGCTATCTAATGTATTACGTACGTCAAATTCATCAAGTGAAAGGGAATCCAAATCAAGAAGTTGACTTGGAAGTGTGCAACCAGATGAAATCTGAGGCTCGGATGAGTACACTGATTTGAAGTAGTCAGCGAATAGGTTGCAAATGGTTTCTGTGTTATTAGAAGATTGGCCGAGATAGGTCATTTCAGTTGGAAGGCCATTTGACTTTCTTTTGTTGTTGATGAAGATCCAGAAATACTTGCTATTTCTTTTGAGTTCAGATTCAGTGGACAAAAGATAAGAACAATAAAGGAACTTGTTCAGTGTGTCAAATTCGTGTTGAAGATTTATATAGACAGATTTGAGTGTCAGGTTATCTTTATTTTTTCTCAGACACTTATACGCTTAATTTTTTTGGTTTTTTAATTTACTCAGTCTCTTATTAAACCAAGGAGGGTTACCATTTGTGCTGTTCTGTTTGGTGGGAATAAACATTTGGATGGCTTCTTTAAAGATTTCAATAAATTTTAAGTACATCAAGTTAAGGTCAGGTCCATGTAAAACAGAATCCCAGGCGAATGAGGACAGATGGTTATTCATTTCTATAAAATTCCCATTTTTGAAGTCTCTAGAGAGTTTACAATTGGTATCGAGTTTCTGAAAGTAGTAAATCGAGAAATCAAGTAAGATTGGAACATGATGTTGAGTTCTATTAAAAATTGGACAAGGAGGTGAGTCTAGTATTGCTTTAAAGTCTTTGTCGATGAATATTAGGTCGAGACAACGACTTAAATCATTTTTTAAATTGTTAATTTGTATGAGGTCATATTGACCAAAGAAATCGATCAACAAGGCTTCGATTTCGTTGTTGACATTGAGAGGCACCAAGTAAAATTCGTCACAGACGGGTTCCCAGTTTTATATTAGCGGCAGTTGGTTGCGTAGCGGCAGTATGTTGCGCTGTATTATGCTTGGCAGCAGTAGGTTGTGCATCAGTAGTTGGCGTGGCAGCAGTAAATTGGAAATATGGCCCTTCTACAGTTTTATGAGCAGCTGCAATAGGCTGTTCAACAACAGTTTGCAAGGCGGTAGTGGGTTGAGCAATAGAAGTAGTTTGCGCAGCCGAAACTTGCACGGCCGCATTAGGTGAGGCAGCAAATTGCGCAGCAGCAGCAGATGTGGCAATAGTTTGTGGAATAGTTTGCACAGTAGTAGTATTCGTGGCGGCAGTTTGCGCAGCACCAATTATTGCAGCAGCAGTAGTTTGCATTGTAGTATTAGACCCACTGGAAGCTTGTGCAGCAGCAGTAGAAGTGGCGGCAGTTTGCGCAGCAATAATCGACGTGGAAGACGATTGAGTAGTAGCATTAAACGAGGCGCCAGTAGCAGAAGACGTGGCGGCAATAGGTTGAATGTTAGTTGTGAATTGCACAGCAGCTTGTGCAGAATCAGTAGACTTGGCGGCCATTTGCATGGCGGCCGTAGTTTGAGCAACATCGAAATTATGCGTGGCAGCAGAAGCAAGATTGAATCTAGCTTTGGCACGCGTAGATCTAGTTGTTGAACCCATGTCATTTAAAGCTGGATCAGCGTCAGCTAAAGTTGCAGCATTGCTTGAAGATGACAAAACAAGCAGCGAGTTCATGTCTGACACATGATTGGAAACGAGCAACTGTAAGCGAGCTACTTCTTCACTTAGTTTAGCAGCCGATGATTTATTTTTCTCCAACAATCCCAGCAGCACAGTTGATTAATGAACATTGTCCAAGGTATTATTGTATGCATGGCCTCTTGTAATTCAATAGGGTAAATGCCGTCCGGTCCCGGTGATTTATAGGGTTTGAAGCTGTTTACCTCCCATTTTAACTTTCTATCAGAGACAATGTCTTCGACCTCATACTGGGAACTAGGCTTGTGCTTAATCATTCCGGAGCCGGAATGAACATGGAATGATTCTTTCGTACAGCGGAACTAGTTCCCAGAAATGTGTCCGCAGAGCCATTTAGTTCCTTTGATCTATAGAAGGGAAAAATGTGTTTGTGTACTAAATTTATAATATAATCTGCTAAGGATATGATAATATAATGAACCTCATACGCACTCATATGCACAATATAATGAACCCTATTCTACAGTCTTTATATAAAACTTTATCCTATATATTTTAATTGTATTAACATTGTTCATACATAGCAGCTCTCTCGTAGCCAAAACATGTCCGGAGCTATTTAGTTCCGGCAGTTCGCATGTTCAACCAAATGAACGAAACAATGCAAATAACAAGAACGACGATATATCTTGTAATAGTTTTATTTGTCATTTCTTTCAATTATTTTTACCAAAGAAGGAGAGATGTAAATAAATCTATTAGTTTTACAACCAACTCGGCCAATCATTGCAACCGGAAATGTTTGGACATGTTAACAATTGATCGAAGGAAAGATTGGAACTATGTCCGACTGTGAACATGGCTCCGTGAACTTTACATCAGAGCGACTCATCTCTACTGGGGACAGCTAAGGTAAGACAGGTGCGAACACAAGGGCGCACCGCTACCAGGGAAGTGCATGTCTAAAAGAAGGTTAAGAGATTCCTCGCTAGACATTGTCCAAGAGCCGTCCGACCTTTTGAAGTAACCGGGTATGCATGGTGTGGTAGCAAGAATTTTAAGCAGCCTGGTTTCCTCTGAGATATCTTCAATCCCTTTACAGAATTGTTCCCAAGAAGATCTTTTAGCTTTCCTTGTTTCGGTTTCGAATATTTTAAGAGCTACCTTATAGGCAGCCTAATCATGTTCCGCTCTCGAGCATTTTGCTGCGTTAAAGAGCTTCCTGCAATTAGTTCTTAGGCCATTCAGTTCAGAAGACCACCATTTTGGTTTCAGCTTCCCCTTGAGTGCTCTTTTTGGGCAGGAGGATGTTAGTGAGTGGTTCATTGTTGTCACGCCAGAGCATAGTTTTGCTTAGATCTTTAAATCCTTAGGATCGATTATTGTAATTCTTTTTCTTAATATAGTGCTACTTCTTTACTACATTAATATAAAAAAAAACCTTTTTAAAAATTTGACTTTTTCATTTTTTTTAATATGTTTTTGTACAAATTGTACGTAACGCCAGTTTGGAAATGCGCATCATATATAGTGAACTCCACTTGGACCCATGGCAGCTACATACAAAGCTTCAATATCAAAACATGTTTTGAACTCGGGAATTATCATCAGGCCTATCATGAGCAATTCTTTCGTGCAGAATCGGAAAAGGGAATCTTCGTTTTTTTTAAGATATATGACGAAATTAAGAATAAAGGAAAATCGACGAGAAAAGTGAAAAATTCTAGTGAAATGCAGTTCACGTTGAAATATTGATTGGACGAATAAACTTCTGAACGAATTTAATACTTTCTACCGTGCTAGATTTATTAATTGCACTCAATACCATATTTGCACCCAATTTAATTGAAAATATCAGATTTAAGCTTATTCTAAGAGAAAAGAACGTGCAGATATTTTTTGTTTGTTTATTTTAATCTTTATTAAATTATAATAAATTATTTTAATTCTTCGTAAAAATCGAAGAATTTTTGCTTATTACAACGGGTCGCACTCTCAAATTTAACATATTCATTCTACAATAACTTACACATTCCGAATTAAAACTTTTGTTTTTTTTTATAAATGTTTAAATTTCTTATACATCGCATATGTTGCTTCTTTTTCTTCTTCTCCTCACATTTAATTTACAATTATAAAAAATTTATTGTTATTTTAAGTATATTACTTAATTCGAAATGAAAGGGTATTTGTATGGAATGCGAGGAACACATTCGTTTATTTGAAAACAAAAAAAAAAACTACTTAATTACGATGAAAAAAACAAAACAAAAAATAATCAATCCTTAAAAGAAACCTAATGCAAAAAATGCGCTGAAATAAGCGAAGTTATTTTTAATTGAGGTGTGTTCTTTATGTTGTTTTTGTTTTTTAAATTGAATCAGTCTGAGTTCATATCTTCTGCTTATTTATCTGTACTAACTAAACAACCACGCCTAACAGCTGTTTACAGTTCATCTCTAAGATCATCGCTGTCCTCGGCACCCTCAGTTGGGGGCACTCCACCTTGGCCTTGATAAAGTTTTGCAATAATTGGCTGCACGATGGCTTCTAAATCTTTCTTTTGTTTCTTGTATTCCTCTGGATCGGCATCGGAATTTTGTTCCATCCATTTGATAGTTTCATCGATGGCAGCTTCCATTTTTGTCTTCTCGTCATCACTCAACTTGGCGCCCAACTTGTCTTTGTCACCGATTTGATTCTTCAAACTGTAGGCATACGATTCCAATTCGTTGCGAGATTCAACCTTCTCTTTGAGTTTTTTATCTTCATCGGCGAACTTCTCAGCATCGCGGATCATGCGATCAATATCGTCTGGGGTCAAACGGTTCTGATCGTTGGTAATGACGATTTTTTCCTTGTTGCCAGTGCCCTTATCTTCAGCGCTGACTTGCAGAATACCGTTGGCATCGATTTCAAACGAGACTTCGATTTGTGGAATGCCACGTGGTGCTGGTGGAATGCCAGTCAGATCGAATTTACCTAGCAAATGATTGTCTTTGGTCATTGGACGTTCACCTTCGTAGACTTGAATGGTAACAGTGTGTTGATTATCAGAGGCAGTGGAGAAGATTTGCGATTTCTTAGTTGGAATGACAGTGTTGCGAGGAATAAGCTTGGTCATGACACCACCAACAGTCTCAATACCCATGGTCAATGGATTGACATCGAGCAGAACAATGGCATCGGTGTCTTGTTCGCCGGAGAGCACACCAGCTTGAACGGCAGCACCATAGGCAACAGCCTCATCGGGATTGATACCACGGGAGGGTTCCTTGCCACTGAAGAACTCCTTGACCAACTGTTGCACCTTTGGAATACGTGTTGAACCACCAACCAAAACAATTTCATGCACATCTTTCTTGTTCATGTCAGCATCTTCCATAACCTTTTGCACTGGCTTTAATGTGGAACGGAACAGATCCATGTTTAATTCCTCGAATTTGGCACGAGTCAGAGACTCAGAGAAGTCCTCACCCTCGAAGAAGGATTCAATTTCGATACGCACTTGATGAGAGCCAGAAAGAGCACGCTTTGCCTTCTCAACTTCACGACGCAACTTCTGCACAGCACGATTGTCCTTGCGAATATCCTTGCCCTTCTTCTTCTTGTGCATCTTAATGAAGTGATCCATGACACGTTGATCGAAATCTTCACCACCCAAATGAGTATCACCGTTGGTGGCAACGACCTCAAACACACCATTGTCAATGGTCAAAAGCGAGACATCGAAGGTGCCACCGCCCAAATCAAAGACCAATACATTCTTCTCACCCTCCTTCTTGTCCAAACCGTAAGCAATGGCAGCGGCGGTGGGCTCGTTAATGATGCGCATAACATTCAGACCAGCAATGACGCCAGCATCTTTGGTAGCTTGACGCTGAGCATCGTTGAAGTAGGCGGGCACAGTGACGACAGCGTGGGTGACCTTCTTGCCCAGATAGGCTTCGGCAGTTTCCTTCATTTTACCCAAAACCATAGCGGAAATTTCCTCAGGAGCAAAGACCTTATCACCCTGTGAGGTGGCAACACGAATATGAGGTTTCGAGTTCTTCTCAATAACCTTGAAGGGGAAGTACTTGATATCATGCTGCACATTTGTATCGGACCATTCGCGTCCAATCAAACGTTTGGCATCGAAGACAGTGTTTTCGGGATTTGTAGTAAGCTGATTTTTGGCGGCATCGCCGATTAAACGTTCACCATCGGCGGTAAAAGCAACATACGATGGAGTGATTCGATTACCTTGATCATTGGCAATAATTTCAACACGGCCGTTCTTGTAGACGCCAACACTGTTAAAAAAGGGGAAGAAAAAAAATTAGAAAGTTAATTTAAGAGCTCTTAAGTGGATTAAGTTAATTTAAGCTCCTAAGAGTAAAGTAGGGTATTGTGATAGTCTGGTATTGTGACATAGTGGCTTATTTCGAAAGTGTATATTTTTTTAACAAGATTTTGCATGCTTTAATAAGAAGAACAATGAAAAACACGTGCTACGTAACTGTATATGTTTTTGAGGTTATCGTTTGATGTCAGTGCATCAAATAAATTTTAGCAGTGCAAACAAGTTTTATTTTGCAAATTTTAATTGCGAAAAAATTTTTAAGAATAAAGTGTTTTAAAGTGGTATTGAAATTAAAAAATGATTTAATCTTTAGAATTGTGTTCTCAAGTTAAGTTTTGCATTAGAAAAATATTTTTATTTTTTGTTGATTTTTTTTTGCGTAAATAGTTGTATTCGGTTAATGTGATACAGTGAATGTTGGATACTGTGTTATATCACAAATTATTATAGATATTTTATTATATTGTTATAGAATAGATATTTGTCTATTTATTCTGCATTACGCATTTATTTGTATGTTTCTAGATACAATCATACCAAAGCCGGAAGAAATACTCGTATGAAAGTGGGACCCAAAGTAAATGGAGAAGCCATTACGGAAGAGCAGGAAACATGGGCGTTCCTTTTGCCACACTTTTGCTACGAACGGCCAGAAGTGTACTTACTATTGTTGAAATATTAGCAACTCCTTTGGGTCGCAAACAAGTTTTTAATGAATCAATACACATGGAGCTTGTTAAATACTTGCAAGAAATGTAGTCGCGATTTTTGAATCTCAAACAAAAGGTAATAGACAAATTGCAGCAATAAAATCTGCTAGACGAGGCTCTCTTATAACAACGGTCAGTTATATGAGAGCAAGTGGGGCTTTGTTCCCACATATTTCATCTTTCCACGGAAAAATTTAGCTCCACTTTTAATGAAAAAATGCTCACTCTAGCAACATATTGGAATGGATACAAATTGCTATTTTCACGAAGTGGTTTGATCATGTGACACCATAGTCAGTCCCGGGGACATAGAAGTTTTTGATAAAGTGCATGAAGAAAATGGCGTTATAATTATTTCCTTTCCTCAGCTTACGCACAAATTGCAACTTTTAAACAAATCGTTCATGGGACCTTTAAAGTGCTACTACAATGTCTAGATCAGAAGATTTACTTTAGAGCATGATCGGAAAGTAACCTAGTACGACGTAATGGAACTCTTCTCAAAGGCCTACATAAAAGTCCAAACAGCACAAATAGCGATCAGCGGATTTAGGTGCACAGGCATTAAATTCAGTATTACATTCACCTGTATTTGTGATGTGACGATAATTTTCCAATCATAAGTTCAGCTGCCGTTATGACCCCATGGGATATATCACCGTCTCTGAAAATTCAGTCTTCAACTAATAAAAGGGAAGGAAAGAAGACTTCTGCAGTTATTATTACCACTTCACTTTATAAAGCTGCTCTTCAAGAAAACAGCGATAATATAAATAAGCGTAAAGGACGTGAAAAGCAAAGCCTCCCCCGCTTGCTACAAGCACGAAAACCAGTTAAAAGCAAAACTGGCACAAAAAGCGTTGACTCCAGTGAATCAAGCAATTCATCGCATCTAGATAGTTCCAATGAAGATAAATGGCCAGATAATCCACCTAATAGTGAAACCAAGTGTGTATTCTTCGATGAATCATTGGCTGAGGACCAAGAGAGGCCAAAAAATGGACACAGTGCCTTCAATGTGATTCACTTTTGGCCCACGAATAGTGCTTTCCAAAAAAGTCGCATATTTTTGTTTGTCACTCGTGTGCATAAAAATTTATTAGTTTAAGCGTATATATCTCTATTTTTACTTTTATTTTGTTTAATTTCTATGCATATATATAATGCAATTTTGTTACTATTATTTTTTTTAGTTTGAATACTTGAAAATTGTGTGCTTAATAATAAATCAGGTTAGAACACAAAAATCTTTTTTTTTTCAAATCTTAGCAAGAATATGTATATTTTACTTCAATTATTAATATAGGGTTATGTGATATAGTATATGACATTTCCCGCATATACCATATCACATTACCTGGCACTTTTTCCAAGCAGCGATATGTGAATTTTTTCACTTTTATTAATGTAAGCTCACGATCATTAAAACTTAAAAGAATAGTACAATGATATATAGTAAATCAACCTTGAATAAGCAGTTTAACACTAATAAGTATGCGTTTTGTTGTACATTTCGCCTGCAGTCGAATTTAAAAAAAACATGTATATCACAATACCCTACTCTATTCTTATCAGACAAAACAAAAACTAAGAAGCTTTTGGTTTACTTACCATGAGTAGGTGGTACCCAGATCAATGCCAATAACTGTGCCGATATCCTTATCTTTCTCTTTTTTCTCCTCTCCCATTGAAAGGCCCACAAAAGCCACGACGGCAAGTATTATAAATAATCTCATTTTGATTTTTTTTTTGTTTAAGAATCACTTAACTGAAAGAAGAAGAGAAGATGGGAAAAATTAATAAAAACTTAACAAAATATTCACAAATTCAAGTCAACAAACTATAATAATAAACATGCGTGACACACGCCAAGAAGTTATATTTATATATATATATATACTAAAATGCTGTTACAGTTAGATGCGCCAATTAACAAGAGAACCAAGAACACGTTTAACTATTTGCGTCACTTGGAACAGAACAGAAAATATTTCTCTCGCTTGCTACGGTTTTGACCCACTTAAGTACAAAAAATATATAGAAACTGCTTCTTAACTTGTTATTGCCTAGCTTTATTTACAAACTATTGATGTTGCTGTAGTAGAAAAAGCAAAGCTTCCAAACGTTTTGGCAGTAAGAATACGACTGACTAAGAAAAAAGTAATCGTTGCCGGTCGCAACTACTGTTCCATGATATCAGCAACCGGTCAGGCAACAACAAAAGCCGACAACGATAACATTCAGAAATTTTTGTATTTTTCTCTAGTATATAAAAACAGAATTGTATACGTGGAAGCTTCTTCCAATGGGAATGAAATAATTTTGAGAGTCGGTCGTCAAAAGGACAGGAACGGAAAAGATCAGCAAAGTAGAAATTAGAAACTTTTGCTGATACAATGCAGAGAGTAGACCAGCAGTTTAATAAAGGTAAGCGTGTGTAAAAACAAACAGGTTCTATGAACGCTTAATGACGACAGCTTTGGTCAGCCTGCAATCAAGCATTGAATATCAGTTAAGAAATTTTAAATAAAAAATCGAATAGTAAGCTTCCAAATCTAGGTAAATACATTAGGTTTTGTTTACATTTAATTAAGTATTCTAGAAATTCTAGAGTTAACAAAAATCTCTAAAATTCAAAACTAGTAAGATTCGCTAGGTTTATTTTAACTAATTAAACAAAATAAGATTCAAACAGCTGCTTACTTTAATTATGAAACTAAAAAATATGTTTACTTTACTGACGTGTACATTTGTTGAATTGATTTCAAGTTGTGCAGCAATAAAAATTATACGAATTTCTTTAATGAAAACGTAAACATGACGTGTACAAATTCGCCGCCTAATTACTGCTTATAGAAAGTTTATGTTGTCATGGCGAATATCACAAATATAAAAGAGATTAATGCAAACGTAGACAAACGTACAAACGGGCGGGTGAGATGGGATAAAGAAGTAGGCGCAAAATGTTAGTATAACAAATTTATTAAGACTAGCAACGTTTAGCAGTGTAGAACACTTAACTTGGCCGTGTGCGTCATTGCCATAGGTTGATCTTGGTCAGTCACTCAGCTGGTGTGTTGGTTTCGTGGCATTCTTTGTATGAAATGAGCTGGATACTATCAAGTTGGTAGTAGGAAGCATGCTAGAACAAATGTTAGAAAGTTGATAGTAGGGAACATGGTAGAAACTCATTGAGTGAATGGTTTGAAAGTTTGTAGTTTGTTGAAATTTTCAAACAAATAGTTATCCGTCTCGACGCTTTAGAACAAACCCTTACTTAAAACAGGAGAGATTTATTCATCAAATAGCCTAAAGTGCATTTCTACTCAGTAAAAAGTGTGAATTTATAAATTTTGTTATCAGCGAGAACAGCCTCTCATTAAACTAACAAATAGATAAGAATTACAAAACTGATAAACGCTGGTTCATGATAAATTCTTAAAATAACACCATTTTTTGATTCATTTTGACCCAATTGAAAGCATTACATATAGCAGAAGTAAGGATTAATTTATTTCAAATTGATTATTCTCAATCCTTGAAACATATTTTTAACAGGCAAAAATCCAACGTAACTCTCCATAAGGTAAACAAGAAAAAGAAGCACTTAGGCGAAATTTTGCTAACGTGAAACTGTATGTATTTTCCAAATTTTTAATGTCTTTGTCTGATGGAAACAGCTTGAAAAGTTGGCTTCAAGTTTTCTAATAAATCTGGTATTATTAGTGTTTTATTAAAATTTAATTTTTTGGCCTAGAACTGTATAAAATCGATTAGGCGCTAAGTTATGCCCTTGGTAAGATCCGAGGATGAGTACTTAGCAAAATAAAATGTGGCATCGCTGCTGAATGCTATCTTGTTTTTTGTACAAAAATTGCTCAACGCATTTATTTAGGAGCACTTAACTGAATATTGGAAATAAAATGCCAACATCAAGCAAAATGGGCTGTACAATTAAATTTGTGGAAATAAAAATTAACTTGAGCTCCCAAAAGGGGGGCGTTGTTGTAGAACTGCAGGCAGCGCTGACCACATTCGATTACATACCCACACGCACTAAGTCAAAATTTCCAGAATTCTGTAGAACTTTAGTGAGATGGAAACTGCAGACACCAAGTAGTAGGAAACAAAATAAAATTGTTTTTTATTCTTATCATTGCAGTTTTCATTGAAAAAGTTGTATAGATTTGCGTTTTTACAGTAATATTTTTGATAATTTCTTTTGACAATATGCCAACATGGCTGCCGCTGCCTTGGGAAATTGCACAAACTCACATGCAACTTTTCGCCACTTTTTCTTTTCACATTTTTTTTATTCGTTTTGCATACTTACATTCAATATTTTATTTATCCTTTTAATATACTTGAAATTATTTGTAAGATTTTGCACTTTTCTTCAAAAATTATTCTTTATATATCACTCAATATACTTCTTTATTCTCTGATAGCCAATTTTAAAGTGAATACTCTCTCGGCGTTGCCGGCTATTTTTACCAGTTTTAATATTTGGCGTGGTGTTTTCTGATTGGTTGAGCGGCTGTCATTTCTGTTGTATTCTGATTGGCCCACGTCCGGAGAGACGTGCATTTTGAGAGAGTACGTGTGCCTGTCACTTGAAATCTGCTATAATTTTGACAATTTGTCAATTCCAACATGATACAAGGCTGTACACCACACATTGGACACTTGTCTATCATACTTTGTTTTATTTGTTTCCTATTATGAACTAATTAAAAAAAAAAAAGTAAATTTATAAGTCAATTTTATAGGGTACCCAAAAGATATAACATGCCGGATGGACCAGTGTTGTCATCACATATGTTGTCATGATGCAACTAACAAGGTGGTAGTGACACTTCTTTTGGCGATCATTGGTTGCTAAAAAATGGTACAAAGTAGAAAATGAAAAAAAAAGTAAAAAAAAAAAATTAAAAAGTAAAATATACAGGCAAATGACAACCTATGATCGTCGTTTGTGTGAATGTAGCCAGCTGTTACTACCACCTTGTTAGTTGCATCATGACATGTAGTATCGTTTGTGTACAAAAAATCAAGTCAGATGGACATGTCCGATGAAAGACACAAATTTTTAACTTTTTTGTAGGTCCTTGTTACTACCACCTTGTTAGTTGAAGCATGATATGTAATTTCGTTTGTGTGCAAAAACTCATACAACTCATGTGCAAAACGCCTTTTCTCATACGATTAAATGTTTGAGAGATGCACATTTCGCTCGAAAAATTACTAACATAAGAAACGTTGAATTTTGGAAAGAATTTTTTTAAATATATAGAAGTCTTCCTATACAATAATAAAGAGTACGAAAATTATTGCTACAATCAAGCAGTTACTTCTTTCTACGCCACAAAATATCTGCTGCGTTCGGTGTTTACTCTTTGAAAACTTTAAAATAATGAAGTCCATCTGACAAGTGCAACCGTATGGGACCAACGAAAAAAGTGCCGTTATTTTATCAAACTAGATGTCCATCCGATGTAGTTTTCTCTGGGTGCCTGTTTTCATTCGCCTCACTTTACCGACACCTTTTGATGTGAGGCAGCTACCAAATGTTCACACACATCACTTGCCTTACTTCAACCTTTAATGACTCAATCTAAAAACACTTTGCTGTTTCAGTTCTATCGAAGATTAAATTTGGTCTTTATTTCACTTAAATATCTTAACATTGAAATCAATTTTCACAAAGGAATATTGCGCAATTAACAGAAAAAATACTAATGTCACACTAAAATAAGTCGCAGAATTTTCAAAAATGTTTAAATTCTTGTCTCACAACGAGAATTTATCTTCCAACTTCATTATCTCTTCTGTAGACGTCAAATTGAGTCGGTTGAGTGAGACCAGTGTAGACAGGCACATGCCCTTAACCAAAAAACGCTCATATCCGCTTAACATTTTTCGTTTAAATATGGCAGCATTACAAGTCACTTGTCACTTTTTTTACCAAATAGGTGTATGCTACACGATGGACACAGGCAAAATTTTTTTGTTGTTTCCGCGGGTAAAAGAAAAGAACTGGAATTTGAGAGACCTTCTTGTTCATCCGTATACTTCCAGGTAACCGATACATTTTGTTTACAGTCCGAAGCTAAAAATAATTGAAAACAAAATGAAAAACAGGGGACAACAGAAAAATAAATGTTGCCTACAGGACTATCAAACAGAAAATAAAGTGTAGCATACCATGGGCAAGACAATAAATAACGGAAAAAAAAAATTGCGAAACTTTCAAAATTTGAACAACAAGTGTCCGTTCTGTAGCATGCAGCATAGCATCTCCTTTTTTTGTTGCTGTGACATTCACATGGTTGTTTTCAAAAAAGTTCGATAAGTTGGATGGCAAAGGATGATCCAACTTGTGAAACAACATCATTATTTGCAAGCTCTCAAGGAGAGCACTTCGGCGGAATGAAAAAATATTTTTGGCTGTTTTTATAACTGACCACTACTTTTACTTTATTTCCGTTTGCTTCAACTTTTTCTTTCCATGTTTCAGGAAAACTTTTACAAAATTTAATAAATTCTATCCAAAATTCAATGTTTGGAATAACCGGTGCAATGTTTACCGTGCAATGAGCAAAACAGAATGAAAAAAATGCAGCGAGTTGGATCAACATGCTTTCGCATGGTCCAATTTGTTGAACGATCACCAGAAAAATCAAAAATTTTTAATTTTCATCAACATGTTGGACATGTTGACCAATTTTGTAAGGAGGTGTTCATACATCAGTCAAATGATTGAATCAATCAAAATTTCTTGTTGCTTTCCTATGTAAAAAAAAAATGAACTTTATCTCAGAGTGAAAATGAACTCTAAAATCTTCTCTCGTCAGTCAAAATTTTGATTGAGCTCCAGACCTGCATCAATCAGTCAAAGGGTTGCATTATTTTACTTGTTTGCTTTTTAGTAGGCAATTATATCAAGAAAAGTAGTTAACTGAAAACAAAGGTAGTTTTTTGAAGAGAAAAAAATGTTTAGTTTCTTCAGTTTCTGCCATAATTATATTAATTCTATTGTTTTTTTTATGACTTGCATCCGATGGTCATTAAAATAGGTATAATTTCTGGTGTATTGAGTTCCTAATGTGATCAATTTTAGTCCTAAAAGATCAACAATATTTCCGCTATTGTTTTCCATTTTGTAAAGTTTTTATGCACATAAAACAACTCAATAAAAGAAACACCCAAATAAAGTGATGCACACAGCACGATATGAATTTACAAAATAGTAGGTAGCAGAAATGTAACAAACGCCTCCGTCGGAGCTTCAATCAAAAAATCGTGTGTGAGCAAGCGTCAATCAAAATTTTCAGAGAGAGTTAAAGAGAGTAAAAAATCGTGATATACTTCAATCATTTGACTGATGTGTGAACACCTACTAAGCTAAAATTTTTTTGATACGGCAACAGTGTTCCTTCCGGCAACTAAAAGCGTAATCATTTGCATGTAGAGAATATGGAGGTGTTCATACGTCAGTCAAATAATTGAATCAATCAAAATTTGTTGTTGCTTTCCTATGTAAAAAAAAATTAACTTTATCTTAGAGCGAAAATGAACTCCAAAATCTTCTCTCGTCAGTCAAATATTGATTGAGCTGCAGACCTGCATCAATCAGTCAAAGGGTTGCATTATTTTACTTGTCTGCTTTTTAGTAGGCAATTATATCAAGAAAGTAGTTAACTGGAAACAAAAGGTAGTTTTTTGAAGAGAAAAAGATGTGTAGTTTCTTCAGTTCCTACCATAATTTCATTCATTCTTTTGTTTTTTTTTAAGACTTGCATCCGATGGTCGTTCCAATAGGTATAATTTCCGGCGTATTGATTTCCTAATGTGATCAATTTTAATCCTAAAATATCAACTATATTTCCGCTATTGTTTTCCATTTTGTAAAATTTGTATGCACACAAAATAACTTAATAAAAGAAACACCTAAATAAAGTAATGCATACAGCACGATATGAATTCACAAAATAGAAGTTAGCAGAAAAGTAACAAATGCCTGCGTCGGAGCTTCAATCAAAAAATCGTGTGTGAGCAAGCATCAATCAAAATTTTTAAAGAGTTAAAGAGAGTAAAAAATCGCGATATACTTCAATCATTTGACTGATGTGCGAACACCTACTATTAGATGTTTTAGGCCAGACAATACTACATGTCCATCCGACCTGTCATGTCATCGCACATATAGTATCGTTTGTTTCTAAAAAACCAAGTTGGATGGACATGTCCGATGAAAAGTTTCAGACAATACTACATGTCCGATGGACATTGCGTGTCCGATGACATGTACAATGCGTAAAAGCTAAAACTACATGTCCATCTAACATGTAGTACGAAAATCAAATGATTTTGATTTTTCTGTCGGTCCATCCGACAAGTAGTATTGTTCGAACGCACGTTCATCGGACTCACTGCATTTTTCATTCTGAAAAAGTCGTCGATGAGTCAACATCAAAAGAAAACTAAGGAAAAACAAGGAAATAATGAAGAAGGATAAAGAAAATTATAAGCGTTTCACATTATTTATTTTAGAAATAATTTATTGAAATTTATAGTAATTTTTTATGAGCAGCAAGAAATTGTTTTGTCATTGTTAAGATGTGTTCTTTTTGAGAGCTGAAAAATAATGATGTGTATCTAACATGTAGTACGTCTGAAAGC
The DNA here is from genome assembly GCA_914767935.1 of Coremacera marginata. NCBI lineage: Eukaryota > Metazoa > Arthropoda > Insecta > Diptera > Sciomyzidae > Coremacera > Coremacera marginata. The sequence goes on along the minus strand of OU612046.1, from coordinate 159,956,917 downwards.
TCAATGAAAAAATGCCGTTATTTTGCCGAACTACATGTCGGATAGACATATAGTATTGTCTGAAACCCCCTAAAGAGAAAAATTTTTTACTTTTCTCTCGGTCCATTCAACATGTTATATACGTATCGTTCGTGTGTACAATCGTTTTACTACAACTGTAAAAAAACACGCAAAAACAGCACTAATCGGAGACTCAGGGCCATTTTTTTCACTTAACGCTTAGTCGAGAATGGATTTTCACCGCGATTTAAAATAGATGCTTGCAATATTTCGTTTCTTCAATCCATGCTAACGGCGAGAATGTCAAACTTTGAATTCTCGCAGAATGCATTCTCGATGAGAACAAGGTTGATTTATAAGGTTGTCGCAAGGGAGAGAGCGAGTACCCATAATTGTCGAATCGATGTTGACAGCTTATAGAAAATCTGCAAGTGCTCTCTTTTATCATCCGTTTTTCTTTCGTAGTCATTCGCAAAATTGGCTAGTTTTGAAAATTATGGGTACTGAGAAGAGAATACGATCAGCCCTGCGACAACCTTATAAATCAACCTTGGATGTGAATGCAATCTGAGCTAGCAGGCCGAAGTTGAGTTGCTACCGGCCTTACCCCCTAGCCACACGTGCCAGTCCGAAGACAGTAACAGTTCGAAAAACTCAATACACTCTCACTTTTCACTAATACACTCACACCTTGACATCACTGGCAGTCAGCGTGCCATATGTTTTTTTGTAAATCCTGTAATTTTCAAAAAAAAAAATCCTGTATTTTTAGAGAAAATACTGCTCTTATAAAAGGACTAAAAACAAATATTTTCAAATTTTTTTATTATAACATTTTTAATATTCCTTATCTTACCAGGTTTTGTTAAGTATTTGTCCATTTGTAATTTGCTAAAGACTAGCGAAAAGAAAAGCACATGATCAAATTTTTGAAAGGATGTAAAAAGTAGTAGCAACTTTATTTGCTACTTTTATATAAGTACTTACATATAATTTATACACATAAAATTTCTATTTTTTTTTTCTTCAACGAAAATTAAAAAACTGGATTAAAAAAAACCTGCCCAAATCCTGGGAGAAATATGATCCTGTCTACCTGCTCAAAATACTGCCCAAAACAGGATTAACTGCCCATATGGTAACGCTGCTGGCAGTCCACTGGCAACAACTTTTACTGAGACAGTGAATTTCGACAACCACAGCCAGTGCGAAATCGAAGTAACGCTGCAGCCACACGTGATAGTACTGGCATGCTAATAAAGAATATGTATTTACTTCGAAAATATTCCAAAATAATCAACAAATTTCGCTGCGGCCACACGTGATAGTAAATTTTCATTTGAAAAATGTCGTCAAAGCCAAAGGTTCGACCAAAGGTTGATTTATAAGGTTGTCGCAGGGCTGATCGCACTCTCTTCTCAGTACCCTAATTGTCAAAACCAGCCAATTTTGCGAATGAATACGAAAGAAAAACGGATGATAAAAGAGAGCACTTGCAGATTTTCTATGTGCTGTCAACTTCGGTTTGACAATTATGGGTACTCGCTCTCTCCCTTGCGACAACCTTATAAATGAACCTTGGTTCGACCACTTTTTTATTCCGTTTGCTTTTATTCAGTGATGCTTTATATGCCAACACAGCACCAAACTTAAACGGGATAAAAATGGGGAACTAATTATGTTGTAAAATGTGTTTATCAATATTTTTCAAAATGAAATGCAACTTATTCATATGATATTTTATGTGTCATATAAGGGCAATTCAAATAATTGCATATATTTCACTACAAGACATGAAAGAAAAGTGCATATTTAAAGTTCGAATATTTTAGGGAGAAAATACAACACTGTTTTCTTACTTCGATTTCGCACTGACTGTGCTTATCGAAATTCACTGTTCTAGTAAAAGTTGTTGCCAGTGGACTGCCAGTGATGTCAAGGTGTGAGTGTATTAGTGAAAAGTGAGAGTGTATTGAGTTTTTCGAACTGTTACTGTCTTCGGACTGGCACGTGTGGCTAGGGGGTAAGAAAACAGTGTTGTATTTTCTCCCTAAAATATTCGAACTTTAAATATCACTTTTCTTTCATGTCTTGTAGTGAATTATATGCAATTATTTGAATTGCCCTCATTTGACACATAAAATATCATATGAATAAGTTGCATTTAATTTTAAAAAATATTGATAAACACATTTTACAACATAGTTAGTTCTCCATTATGTTTGGTGCTGTGTTGGCATATAAAGCATTACTGAATAAAAGCAAACGGAATAAAAAAGTGGTCGAACCTTTGGCTTTGACGACATTTTTCAAATAAAAATTTACTATCACGTGTGGCCGCATCGAAATTTGTTGATTATTTCGGAATATTTTCGAAGTAAATACATATTCTTTATTAGCATGCTAGTACTATCACGTATGGCTGCAGCGTTAGCATACAGATTTCAGCAATTTTTATGTGAATTTTGTTTCTCCACATCATTCTCAAAGTAAATGCTGCCGCCGGATTATTTGCAGGATTATTTGCAGGAGTCGCTGAATTATTTGTCAGCGAACTTCTTTTCTTCTACCATGTCACGGAACATGTCACTTCGCCATGATGAAAGAAACTAGGTGGTAGGGAATTTTTCCTCACTCTACAAGTTTCCCCAGACCTGTTAAAAAAAAAAAGGCAGAAAGAGAGAGAGCAACTGTTGATTAGTGTCAAATCATAATTTTTTTTTGTTGTCTTTATGCGTGAAGTCTTAACAAATTGAATTCGTGATAATTTAGTGTTATGTACTTCAACTACAGTGACGTGTTGAACTTATCAATAAATTATTCGAAAGCTCTATCTACAAAACTATCCACTGCATACCATAAAGTGCACAGCGTCTCATCAGTTTGTTATTGTTTTATATAGTTTGGGTGTGTGTCAATCGGAAACTTTTCACTCAGATGATCAAATTTTGACAATTGGTAGAGCAATTTTTGACATTTCTTAGGTGAAATTACTGTCAAAATTTAAATCGAAATCAAATTTTTGACACATCCAAAAATTGAGAAAAAACACAAGACGTTAATTTCCGCGCCATATTCACTTTGAGTGCTTGTTATTTTACATGTTAATAATTAAAATGTACAGTATGTGTCTTAGTGCTAACAGGAGCGAGTGATTGGGACTCCACTGGCAACATAAGGCAGCACCATTATTTTTGACTTCATTTGTACGGCCTAGTGTTTGTTCGACATTTTGATAGCTGCGCCTGCTGTAGAGTTCTGTTCATTCAGCGCTAAAACACGACCGAAATGTAAAACATCAAAATTTTATCGTCCATTTGACACAGCAAAAAAGACAAATTTATTTCAATACACAAATTTAATTGATCTTGTTATTTTCTTACCTACCACGAGTGAAGAGTCTCCTATTGACACACACCCTTTATGCAGTTTTATATTAAATATATTATTAAAAATTTACAAACTCTTGCTAATGGGGTTTGCTTAACATATACCATCTGTCGTTTTTGACAGATTTAGGTAAAATTTTTGGGAGATGAAAAATATGCAACCACCCTGTTTCATACATCCGATGGCCAGTCTGAACTGGCTCATTCGAAATACTAATATTCGAACAGCTGACTTTGACACCAGCTCTCTTTTACTCCAATCTCAGCCTGCTTTATAATTCTAACATGGGCAATAAACAACTAGCTTATTTAAACAAATAAATAAACAATATAGCTTATACAATGAACTTAGATGAAACAACTAAAAAAGTTATGTTAGCATTATTAAGTTCTTCGGATACATCAAGTGATGATGATGGGGATTTGGGTGGTCTATTAACATTACTTGAGCAAGAGTTGCGACAACATGAACGAAAAGTTGCTCTTAGAAGCCAACGAAAGCGACGAAGGCGTCAATATAAAATGTCAAGTGCTCCTAGTGCAGAGATAAACACTAATGTCCAAAGAACAAATTCCGATGCAGCAACTAGCGCTAAGCGGATGTCGACAGTCAGCAGCGCGGATAAGTGTGAAAATAAAATGAACACTGCTTTGAATAGCATTAAGGATGAAATACTCGTAGCTTATTTAGAGAACTGGCAGCAAATCAATGATGAAGAGGTTGATGAAGAGAACATGAGATACATATTTGATTTAATTTTTTTTACATATCTAGTTTCATAAATTATTTCGTATCAACAAGAAAAGTTTTCAGAAAATACTGCAGTGCTTCGAGAAATCCCAACAGAAAAATGAGAAGCTTCCGGATACTTTAAACCAGACCAAGCATTCCAAGATGCTGTTAATATTTTTGCTGTAAGGTTGACTTGAGCTTTAATATTAAATTGAAATATAAATAAAATTGTTTTGTTTCTTAGGTATGCGGGTCATCAAATAAGCCTTCAAACTTTGTCGTATAAAATAAAATTATACCGCAGCACCTTAACTGTTTACATCGATTATTTAATAGATTATCTGTTGAGTTTAGCGACAGCAAAAGTACGTCTACCTCACAGTGCGTTAGAAAAAGTAGCCAATGCGGATGAATTTTATAGCATTGCAGGCTTGAGGAATGTAATTGGCTGTATTGAGAATCTTCACTTTCGGGTTGCTCCACACGATAGTTCTGATAATAAAAATAGCAGCAACTTTTCGGTAAATGTGGCTTGCGACGCTCGCGGTCGTTTTCTGGCACATGATACTGAAACATTAGATTCCACTTTGGCACAAGTGTGCGAACACAAATACTGCTTCCTTGCCAGTCTAAAGTTTTCACTACGTGAATGGACTATTATACCCTGTCAAGCGAATGATAGCAAAACTCAGATACATGCTGATCAGCAACAGTTTAATGAAAAATTTCTGACCACTTTTGAGGTGTTGCAAATGTCTGTCAACCAGCTGCTGTGCATTGATACACATCGGTTAATATTTGCACGTCGATTTTTGCATGCCTGTTTTGGGCTGCATAACTTTTTAATAGATTGCAATGATTATTGGTTGAATGAAGAAAATCTGGAAGGTGAACATTGTCAGCCGCTCGTTGTTGATGCTATGATGGGTACGGAAACACAATCTGAGCTAGATCGCTTCAGCTGCCCACGTGGCCTAGAGAAAAGGGATCGCATGATTTATGAGACATGCATCTTAGGCACTGTCGAGGAGCAAGAAATTGTTGTGGAATAAGGCTGATTGTTAATAATTAGATGTTAAATATATAGCTATTGATGCATATATATTTCAGAAAATTCTGTTTATTTTTTATTTCCATTTTAGCTTAATCATAATTTTTGGTTTTTAATAAATTTTTCTTCTGAATTTATCCGTCAAACATTTTTGCCGTTAAGCTTCTTCTTAAAAAACCACAGTTTTTATAATAAATATACACATTAACAAGCGTATATGTACATTTGATAATAAACTTTTTTATAAGACAATAATTAAATGTCTTTTTAATGAAAAAACGAAGGCATTTAAACTGATTAAAATTGGCATATTGTACGTTTTTTTATTTATTTATAATTTATGTTATTTTTATTTAAATTATAAGTTATTTATCACAACTGAACTAACCAATAAAATTGTCTTGGCTCAAAGAATTTAAAAACAAATGCCTTCTTTCTGTACAACATTTAGAAAAATTAAAACAAAACTTAACCAAATTATCCGAAATTTAAAACATACAAACTTTCAAAACTGAATTGGAAAAATATTCGGATTTTGTTACAAGATATTCTTACATTGAATGAAGGAAAAATTTTTAAAAAAAAAGAAACGATTTCAATGATTTGTTTATTATAAAAATACATTTTTGAATCAGATGCTAAATAAAAAAATTTAAACAATAAAATAAAAACAAGTTTATGCCCCTATCACCGTCCACATGTCGATTTTACTACTCGAGTCGACTCAGTTGGCGAACTTTCATTTATGCCGTATCATAGTTTGCCAGTTTATTTGTCCGCCGCAAAAGTAAATAAAGTTAGGTAAAAAAATTTAATTTCTAATAAAAAAATTGTAATTTTTTTTTTTAAGAAAAACAAAAAATTTTAAGCACCTTTAAGTAATTTTTGAATCCATTGTGTAGACGCAAACAGTTTCATCAAGTGGAACTGTAATTTTCAAAATATTTTCCAAGGAACATTCTGTCCTCCTCAAATAGCAGCTGCACAATTTTATGGAACTTGTTTTATAGCGCATACTTCTCTGAAAAAAAATTCTGTGCTCACAAAAGGCAGAATTCTGACCTGAAATTACAGAATATTAACCTCTTTTGAACTGAGAAAAGAACAAAAAATTCTTTTTTTTTTATTAATTTTGGCTACACTGTTGTTTTGATTTGCAATGCATTTGCGATTGAGGTTATGTATAGTGCTGATTGCAAAGGAGTTTTGAACAAATTTTTAATACAAAACTTTGTTCAAATATGCTTAAATTTATTGAATAAACTGTGTATTCATTGTTATTGGTATAGCATACTCCATTGAATGTTTGGTGAAATGCTCGGCTAATATGGAAATATTTTTGTCCACTTCCGATTCCTCTCAAGCGCAGCTGTTAGTAGCCCGGATGATTTACTTCGAAAATAGTCCCAATTATTGCAGCACAAATTATGAAATGTTAAAATTATTTTATTTTGTTGTATTTATATTGGTCGAGTTTCGAACCGTCGAGTTTCACAGGTTAGAAAATTCACACAGGTTAGCAGCGATTTGAAAGTATTTTTTTGTACAAAACAACGAACAGTTTTATAACCGATTTCATATTATATTTGTTTTTTAATACTGATAAAACCGTTATTTTGCCAAAGATTTGCTGCATTTAGTTGCTTAAAAATCTTTTTTATTTTTAAAGCCTGAAACTTTACCTTTCATTTGATATACAAAAGTTTACACTTTTCTTTTAAATCGACACTACGTTTGATATATTTGTGTTTCATATATATAACGCCACTTCGAAATTTTAAATATTTTTAGGTATATAATCAGGCATGTTCTGAAATCCCATTCACGTCGGAATCGGATTTGCTTCCATTAACATTCCATTGGAATTAAATCCGATTCCGACATGAATCGGATTTCAGAAAATGCTTCAATGTTTTGAGAATTTGGTCACCTATGCACAATAACAATAGTGGAGTCTATTCTAATTAAGGTACATTGTTTATTGCTTAATATTACTTTTAATGCTGTTTCATATTTATAACGCCACTTCAAGATTTTGAATAAAAAACGATTTTTATTGAAATAAAAAATAAAATTAATAAATTACTTTGCCATTGGCTCCAATAATATTGCAAATGCGATTTGGTATTCTTGCAATTAATTTTTTTTTTTAATGTATTTGAATCAATTTTGCTCCATTCTTCGAGAATAACTAATTTCAGTTCTTCCACGATGCCAAATTGTGTTATTTTATACACCTAGCTTACAAGAATTCCCCACAAATTCTCGATGGGGTTACAAACAGAAGAGCATCCAATAAATCAATGTTATTGCCCTGAAATCATGCTTTAATCACTAAACAAAATGTGTCTGCCTGTTTTTTTCCAAAAATGGAGTCAAACTACTCTTTAGCATACGAGTGTAGTCAGCGCCTTTCATCCTTAAACTTTAAATTTCAGAAAAAGCACCCCATACCATCACATTAACTCCACTAAAACTTCTTTTTGAAAAAGGAAGTGGTACTAATAATGCCAAAATCCATCCGGTCCATCAAAATTTAATTTTTTCTCATCGGAAGAAATGACATGCAAATAATAACCCTCAACGTGGGGCCATTTTTTAAAACGTTATTTAAAAGCTGACTGGTGGCCAATTTATTCCATCTTCCAAATTCCAAGCTCGCTCTCTTATGTTTGCTAGTAAAAGCAGGAACACACTTCATAAGTTCGCTGTGAATATGTTAACACTGATGTAGCACTCTCCATACCATTGTTCGGGAAACTTCTTCCCGGCATTCCGGTCTAAATTTTTTTATATTGCTAAGGTCTTGTAAACTGAATACACCATTTTATTAATCTCTACACTTCAAACGCAACAGAAGGAATAATTGCAAGTGGCGTTATAATTATGAAACAGCACTAAAAATGATATTTAACAATAAACAATGTACCGTCACTCGAATAGACTTCGCTCTTGCTCACTATTGTTGGTGTGACCAAATTCGCAAAACATTTTCTTTTGTTTAAACTGGCCGTTACGAAAATATTAATATAAATTTTTCAAAGTTCTTTCATTCGCATGTTTTTGAGGTTAAGTTTGAATGATATTTGGTAAATTCGATTATTTTTTTATTCGACTCGCTGACGGTGATAGGATACATAAATAATAAATTTAAGCAGTTGCAAATAAAAATTAACGTTTTTGTCAATAATTGTGTTTTTATTTGTTGTTTACTTTTAATCTATTACTATTAGACAAATATAACAATTTTTATTTATAATAAAGACAGTATAACTTATTTCAGTATTTTTTTTCACACATATTTTGATGCATGATTTGACTCAATATTTTAAAGGTTTTCTTTGTTTTTTTTTATAAAGTTATTGTGTAAATATGTATGTAAACATTAAATGTAAGTTAAAGTTTAGGAGCGAGCATTTTGTATCTTAATTATTAAACCATTGTTTCACTTTTGTTCGTATTAAATAAGCATTGTTGGTTTTTGTAATCAAAATTATTGTAACACAAAAGTATATTATATATAGCAAATGGTAGATTTTTTTTTGTATATATTATGACGACATTTTGCCTTAAATTTGGTCCAAAATATGCTAGCAAATAAGAAAAGTAAGTAACTGTTTAGTTAAAGCACAGCAAAATCAATTACGTTGTGGTATTTCTTTTTTTTTTTTTTGTTAATTGAACTTTTTCTGTGACCTTTAAGCCAAAACGTAATCATAGTCAGCCATCCCATAGTAGCAAAAGCACAGTAACAAAAAAAAAAAGCTGCGCCCATTTTCAGTAAAATCTTTGGCTTCTTCTGTGCCGATTTCTGCCGTCCACTGGTATTTGTAAAAAATTTAAATGACTAAAAAATATCTATTCATGTCTTACACCACAGATTGACAAGAATGTGCTAAAGTTATGCAAGCTGCATGCTGGTAAAACAGTATAAACTATATTGGCTGTGTCAGCACATTTTGCACGAAACTGCATTAATGCGTTAAGCAGCAATTCAACGGACGGCGAGGCGTTTACTTGGTAGAACACTTTAAGGTGAATTGCCGGAATATTCAAGTAGCTTAAAGCTGTTGTTGTAGTTGTATTTGGTATATGTGTTTCCTGTTGCGTTTGTTTCTCCTCATTTCCATTATTTAATGACGGTTTAGCAATTGGATAATCCTTGAGCAATCTATTGACCACATATGTTAGTATTTCATCAATATGCGCAGCATTTAGATTTTGTGCGAGATGACAATGATTGTTGAGAATATCTTCACTTAATTGCGAAAGTTGTGTGGTAGACGAAGACATGCCTAAAGAGTTATATAAAATAAGATAATAATTAAAAAATAAAATTTATAAACTTTTTTGTTTAAAATATAGCGTGCGGGAATTAAACGAAGCTGCGTGACAAAGGAATCTTTTGCTCTAAGCCTTAAAAAATGGCGTTTAATTTACCTGTCGACACATAGCAAACAATAGCGGCACAATTGTTCTCATAGTTCCAACGACGACGAATCGAGATGGTATAGTCCGATATGGAGCAGCCAGTTTCCTCATCTACGAATAGGAAAAGTAAAAATATTAAATTTTAAAACAAGCTTATACAGAACTAATTGATTAGGTTAGGTCTATGAATGACCTACATTCAAAACGATCATTATGAGTGTGCGCCCACACTTGCCATTCTACAAGAGCTTCGCGTGGCAGCGCTGGCACTACAATATAATCCATAATGGCATTCGTGGTACGCCGTTCCCATTGGCGCCGGGCCTCTGCAATAAATGCTGGATGGGTAACAAAGCAAATGCCATGTACAACGTCACGCAGCTGACCCTGCGCATTCATGGCCTTAGCAATGCGACTGATGTGACGTAGAGCGAGCTTACATTGCGGACGTATGCCACCATCAATGATTGTCATGCTGCCAGGTACTAAAGCAATTTGTCCCGAAATATAGGTGATCTCACCAACCTAAATTAGAATACAATTAAAACGTAACGCACAAATATTAAATACTCTCGATAAAACAAAAAATCTATCGAAATTAAGATATTTTGTTGCGCACTCACCTTTGTAGATTGACTATAGGGTCCAATGTTAGCCGGTGCCCAGTGCGAGATGCCCTGCACATGCATTGTATGTCTTTTAGTCAGCATGGCTAGTGCGTCCACCGAGCTATTATTTTCCTCAAGGTTGCCTAAAAGTGGCATTAAGATATTTTGTTTTTCCTTCTATTTTCAAACAACAACACAATTTTTACCATCAACTTCGTTCAATTGAAGTGTCATGGAGAGTGTGGGGCGACGTTTTGTAGGTGCTTTAAAGGCAATCGCTTCCACAACTACATGACAATCGTCGGGCAGAGGACATTCTACACAGACGCGTGTTGGTGGATTTTGAAAATTCATTGTCTCCCCATAGATGCGATTAAGCATGGGATAATCTGCAATGGAGCGTACATAGAGTGTGATGTAGCAATAATTCGACATGTCATAATTGTGCTGCGTAGCTAGCGAGTGTAAAGTGCCTAATGCTTTTTCCATGCCCTCCTCAAGAGTTGGAGCACAGCCTAGGTTAAAAAAAAATAATTTCTTCAATTACAAATAATTTTATATATTAAAAATAAAACTATAGCTTACCTTGTATTCCAGCGACCCACATCCAGCCCTTTTGATTGCAGGCTGCCATTGGACAGTTGGTCAGTGGACGGAATTCACGTTCGTATTTCAGTGGACTTGGAGGTTGTGTTATCGTTATGCCTGCCGTTGCACCGGTTGATGAAACGGCCAACGATAGCGAGCCACAACAGCCAGTGCCAAAGCTGCCAGCAGCTGCAGTGGAAGCACAAGACGCTACAATCGATGGCGTTGGCTCATCTACGCTGGCACTCTTTGTAACAATCGGTATAGGCGATGAAGAAGTCGTTAAATGACGTCCAAATGAGTTGCTGCGTGAGATCAATTCATTTTGACTTAGTGATTCACGCATGCGTGTCTCTTTCTCGATTAGCTCCAGTTCAGTTTCACTTAAATCCGGATCACTGAGGTCGCTGTAGGTTGATTCATTTAAGTCGCTTATGTAGTCCAGCGATCTTTTGACAAAAACATCACTATTGTGTGAATGTTCTTTGGCTTGCAATGCGATTTTGGTGAAGTTTATATAACCAACAGGACAAATAGGGTCCGCAGAGCTGATAATCGTTTGGACATCATCGCTAGTAGAAATTTAATTGAAGTAAAAAAAAAAATCGCCATAGTGTAGATAACTTGCAACTTACACCACAATGCGTTGTTTGAATAACGGACAATCCAGCGTAAATGTCTCATACTCTCCACCCTCACCGCAAACATTCAACCCATACTTGTCGCGCATTTTCAACAAATGTGGCTGAATTTCACGCAAAGATTTGCCCAAATGGCGATCAGGAACTAAACCTAGAGTAGCTACCTGCAAGTAGTAATAATAGAAATATTGTAAATGGCAAGTATTATAGCATGAAGGCTGCTATGGCTTACTTTAATAATAATTGCATGCACTTGACAGTCAATCATCTCTTGCAAGAGTTCAGTCTGGTCTCTCCTCCATAGATAGGCAAGCGACACTAAATTCAAGCGGCTGCAAACATTTTCCACACGCACACGTTGGTAATCGGAAAGAATTGCTCCAACAGCAACTGCATCCACATTAAGTTCTTGCTGTAAATTTATTTTTTTTTTTACAAGAAAGAAGTGAAATATTTTTAATTGTATCAATATAAAGCATGCTTGAATATGAAACTAAATATCATATATATATGAAACATACTTAAATATTCTTATCTGTGCAGATAGAATAAACTTCTTCGAAAATAAAATTCGAGTTTTTTAAAATATTTAAAGCTGTTAAAACAAATAAAATGAAACCATATAAAATAAATTTAAATTATTCACCAAAGACTTTGAGGCACAAATGTTTCTTTTTCCGTCCATTTTAATAGGAAATCCACAAGAAATAACTTTTGACGGCGTGTTTTTTTTACAAACAATTTTTTCGGTAGCTGCAAGTTCTTGCAACTAGAAATTTTGTTAGCAGAAACTTGTAGCTACTTTTTTCTCTCTCGCTTTTTTGCGCTTCGTTGTCTTATCTCGTTGCAAGTTTATTGAGTACGTGAACGCTTTACTAGTAAAAAGTTGTAACAATTTTTTATTAGTGAACAAACCTTATTTCTACACATAAATCACTTTGTAATACTGTCGGGTTTTTTTATAATTATTTTTTATTTTACAATAACAAATCAGTCAATCTTTTTTAGTTTTTGACTTCCAAGTGCTGCCGTAAATAAAAAAGTAGGCAGTGGAAGGACTGTCGACCGAAGTGAAATTTAATACTATGAAATAACATAGCTGTTATGAATTTCCGAAATCAGATTAACTATTTTTATCAATTTATACGTTATTGAACTGCTATTTTTTAATGTTTATATATAGTATATTTGTAACAAAATTGCTTTGGTTGCGTAATCGGTAATTAGTTCGGTAATCGCTTCGTTAATCGGTTGGTAATCGCTTCGGGATTCGGTTGGTTATCGCTTCAGTAATCGGTTGGTAGTCACTTTGGAAGTAGTGGGTTGGTAATCGCTTCGGTAAACAGTTGGTTGGTTGGCGCTTCGGTAATCTTGCTTATCTGATGGCCTTGGTTAATTAATACAAATGTTATTTATTTATTTAACTGATTAGTCTATGAACAAAATTCTAACAGACTATTGTCATCAGATATCTGATATTTTCCAGAAAATTCCTGAAAGAATTTTTTTATTTATTCCTGTTCGCTTTTTTCTTGCTTTGTTTGGTTTTATTTTATTGATGTGCGCGATAAAATAAATCCCATCAAGGATGCGTGGTAGCGTAGAGACAGAGCTTCCGACCGCGTAATGAAGGTTTGAGGTGGTTACTGGGATTGAAATTTCGTGTTTTTTTAAAAAAAAATTGTTTCACAATTATGAACTTATCATTTAGATAACTGTCATGTAAACATTTTTTCAGAAAGGGACAGAAAGGTCCTATATATCGACCTGTTAAAAGTACCAGCTGACTATATAAAAAAAGGCAGATCTTTAACTAGTGCTAGTATGCAGATTGATTTAAAAATAGTTAGTTACACTGGAAGAGCAAATGTTAATAAAATAAAAATGTCAGAAATTGCGTCCCGTTTCACTTCTACCGTGCGTGGCGGTCACACACACACTTTTTTCAGATGATTCAGTGACGAGTATTAGCTTACACTAAAAAACAACTTTTTTCGAGACGCCTGCGAAGATTTGCTGCCAACGACTTATTTATCAATACTGGTATCGCCTCTGGCCGAAATTCGATCATATCAAAATCGATTTTTCTTTTGATTTTTTTTTTCTGAACCCATCACAAATCCATAGCCTAAATAGAATGAACGGCGTCAGCGGCGCTCTCTGTCGCAGCGTCATTTCGAAATAAAGCAAGTGTTGAACAAAACAAATATTTATAAATGTCTTAGGTTGCGCACATAGTGAACGCTTGTTGCTGAGCTGAGCCGTGCCGAAAAACACATTGGAGTAAAAGAGATGAATGACTTGGTCTCTTTATTGCTTCAATGTGGTTTTCGGCTCGGCTCAGCAACAAGCGTTCACTTTGTTCGCACCCTTATAAATGTGTTGTATGAGGCAAGCAGCAGTTTAACAGTTTTTAACGCTGACACGGTCAGAGTTGCCAGTTTTGCACTATAAATCGTACTTTTGGTATTTTTTTGCTCTTGTGAGATGCTTAAATATAAAGTAAAAATCTCCACTTTGTATGAGAAAAATTTCATATGACACGCGAGAGAAACAAAATCCCAAAAAATACCAAAAATTGCAACCAACTACCAAAACGGAATTTCTACCTAGAATAATATTACCCAGCCAAAATTTGGAAGATAAAATTATTCGCATTTCGCCGAGGCAAAGCGAAAGCGATACTTTTGGAAGATTTAGGCGAGCTTCCTTTAGCGCGAAAAGAAAGCGATTCGGTCGGTATTGTCACTTCTGGGTGATATATTTTTTTTTTTCAAAATCAAAACACCACAGTTTTCTCTTTTTACGCCTAGGCGAAGAAAAACAGATATCATTGAGGCATTTAAAAAATTTCTGCTCAATAGGAAGACTCATTTTCTGCTCCTCAGTAAGAATCATTTTCTGCTCTTCTTGAAGATTTTGCCACGATGGACTTTTTTCTCCCACGAGAGAGCAGAACGCGATTAGATAGCGAGCGAGCTCGGCGGTGAAAAATTGTTCTTGCAGAAGATTCGCTTTCAGCTCTTCCGCGATACAAAATGCTGGCTGGGGCTTAATGAATGAATGCACTTTATGAATACGGTTATGGTTGTGTGTTTGAAGCTTATTCGTCAAGTAAAACGTTAAAAATTCAAAGTGAAAAATAAAAATAATTGTCTGAAAAAAAAAGAAAAAATTTTACTCAAAAATAAAAAACTTTTGTTTTATGAATTAAAAATGTTAAAATTTATTGCAATTTAGGGCTGCTTCCGTTAAATTCTTTGAAAATGTGATATTTTAAGCAAATTTTGAGGTATTCCGTTGACTTACTGTATTTTGAGGTAATTTTCGAGATTTTGTGGTAATTTAAGGTAATTTTTGGTGTATGGTAATTTCTGAGAATAGTTGGTGGCAAGATCATTCTGTTCAGGCCAAGGTTCAGGCTATCGATGTGTTCGAAGAGAGAGAAATTAAGATAAAGCAACAACAAAAATATTGATGCACAGCTCTTTTGAAGTGTCTGCGTCACTTTCGCATTCTACTCTTGCTCTTGTATGTTACAGCAACGATGTTCAACAGAGCTGTGTCGCTATTATAGTTTGTAACATTGGGGAAAAAAGGTTTTAACATTTGCTTAGTTTTACCTATCTAAATGATAACATATTTGACCTCCTTGCCACTTTGACCTCCTGCCACAAGTTCTCTATAGGATTTCAGTCTGGCGACTGTAAACAAATGTGTAAACTGTGTTCGAGCAAATGAAAGATTAAAATTAGAGCTGGATGACAATCATCTAACGAGTAGCAAGCTCTGTCCAGTGTACCTAAATAAATTAGATATAAAGAAAAAGAAAATCGGTTACTAGCAAACAAGGAAATTATCTGGCATCTACACTAATATACAAGGCCTTTTGAATAATTTCGAACATCTCGAAATCCTAGTCGATAACCAAAATGTGGATTTTATGGTTTTATCTGAGACACATATAACAGAAAATATTCATGATGGGGAGACAAACTTAAAAAAATATAAAAGTGTTAGTTGTATTTCAAATTCGACAAGAACCGGAGGGGTAACAATTTATGTTAAAAACAAATGGCATATTAAAAAATTGACTGAAAAATCAGTTGATTATAAGATGTGGATTCTTGCATGTGAGTGTAGATTCGACGAAATAAACATAATAATTGTTGCAATATACATATCACCAAGTAGCTCCGAAAGAGAGTTCTGCAATTTCTTTCAAGAAAATATAGAGATTTTTACAGAATCAGGAAAAGATATAATTATAACTGGTGATTTTAATATAGACTGGAAAAACACGGGAGTGTATAAACGTAAACTTGAAAATATTCTTAACGATAACTATCTTAATCAAAAAGTAACTGAATATACAAGAGTAACAGAAAATACAAAGACTTTAATAGATTACTGTATCAGTAATATGCATAATCTATCAGTTAAGATCAGCGGGGACAATAAAATATCGGATCACGAAATATTAAAGATGTGTATTAACAAAGAAACCGTAATACATAGTAACAACGACGAAGAAATACAAATTACTAAATATAACAAAGAACTTTTCACGCGAGAACTTAACAAAGAAGAAATAACGTATAAGCCCGTTAGAGATATTAATGAAAATGCAAAAATTCTCGAAAATAGTTTGAAAAAAACAATATGTAAATTCTCTAAAAACATAAAAATAAAAGTCAATAACAACACAAAATGCATAGAATTTGTTAGGAGACTTTAAAATATAAAAATGTTAATAATAAATAAATGTAATAAATATGTCACGATAAATAATTATGTATGCGCATGTATAATAATATTATATTTATGTAAATTAAAGTATTTAAAAATAGTAATAAATGAATAAATCAATCAATCAAAAAGACTGTGGAGGCTAGCTTAAAATCTCAACCTTGTTGCTCTGAAACCATTATTTTGCCCGCTTCGATGTGCTCTTCGGGTCGTTATCTTGTTGAAACACCCATCGAAACGGCAAGTTCCATTCGGCATCGTTGTGTCGTTGAGGATATCCACGTATTTCAACCCATCCATCGTGCCCTCAATTCGAAATAGGGGATCTGTTCCAATGTATGAGAAAGATCCCCATACCATTATGCTTCCGCCCCCATGTTTTATTGTTGGTATGGTATATTGGGGCTGGAATTCGGTATTGGGGGTCGTCGTACAGAACGACTGCTGCAATCGGGGTAAAACAAATTTACTTTGGTCTCATCCGGCCAAAGAATATTTCTCCACTTACTCATTGGCCATTCAACATGCTCTTTGGCGAATTGTAGTCGTTTTTTTATATTCGCTTTGGAAAGCAGCGGCGCTTTGCGCATAGTGTCTTTTAAGGTCGGCCATAGAGTGTCTTACCAAACTCAATAGGTGCGCTCACACTTATGTGGGTGAGAGGACATTCTGGCATAGAACAGAATGAAACGGCATTCTCTCTTTAGCGAGAGAAGGATCAGCAGAAGAGTTCTGTGGACCAGAACCACGTATCGCCATAGGCGACAACATGGTGATAGGCCTTATTAAGCAATGGACGGACTCGGAACACCGTACAAGGTGGGAAGAAGCCATTAATTGTAGGCAATCGAAGGCGGCCGTGAAGTGTAGTGAGGCTGCAAAAGTTATTCGTTACAATCGAAGGACTTTAAGCTGGCTTACTGCACTGCTCTCAGGACACGGTCCCTACATGTACCATTTCAGGAAGATGATACTGACCGAGGACGATGCGTGTAGGTTATGCCTAGAGGAGCCGGAAACGGCAGCACACATTCTGTGCCAGTGCCCAGCGTTGGTAAGCATAAGATTGACCATTCTAGGATGTCCATTTATTGACGAAGCCGAGATTGGTCAACTTATGTAAGGAGCATGCTCACGTATGAGGGTTCCGAGCGGTAGCATTCTTGTCCTATGGGGACGAAAAGGAACCCACTGTGGTCCGCTTCGGCTAATCCCCGATTTATTATTATTAAGGTCGGAAGATGTTACAAAAGGGTCTTTTTTGACATGACTCACTATAATTCTTTGCAAAAGAGGTGATATTTTAGGTGTTTTTCCTTTTATTCCTTTTGTATATATGTATTTTATTGCATTTGCGACCATTTTCCTGAAATGTTTAACTATTTCCGCGATTTGCCTCTGGGTTTTACCATCTTTATGCAGATTTTGTATTATTTTTCTGCACTCAGGTGTACAGTGCTTGGCTCTTCCCATTCTTCAGCCTAAAATATGTTTATTTTCTAAGTTTAAATTTATAAATTAATTTAAAGGCAAATTTATCTGACAATAAGTAATTGAGATAACAAAGAACCATACTACAAATATACGAAGAATAGTTAAATAATTTCTAAAATAGCTAAAATATGGGCTGCCAACTTTTATCGAACCGCCACTGTAATTTAATTTCGGTGCATGTTTAAACGATTTTCACTTATCTGATCAATGATAAAATATTATTTGCGGTTACACGTGATGTTTGGTAATTGGGGAGTATATTAAAAATAAACAGATAATGCAAAGACAAAGTTAAATAAAAAGTTTGTACTAAAAAAAAAGAACTTAGAGTGCTCTTAATCGATGGCAAAATATTAAGCAAATATGTGCTTTGTAAATAAAATGCAATAAATTGTACCATCGTTGTGTAAACACAATCAGTACCTATTATTCTAAAAATAACATTTAAGCAATAAAGCGATATTTTTTAAATGAAGTTTTTATTATTATTTTTTTTTGCTGTTCTGTATTGCAACATCAGAAATGCAGATAATGCAAAATCTTTGCTCTCTGCTTATCGGTCAGTTTTGCTTTTTAAAATTAAATTTACATGAATTTACGAATGGCGTTTCAAATTCGTATGGCACGCAAATTTAAAATAAACGTGTTTACTTTTTATGACCTTAAAATAAACAAATAACTGTCATAATATATTGTTATACGGTAATTATTTCATTAAATATACATTTATTGACGCGCACATGACAAATCAATTGAGCATGACAGATTATTAATATAGTATGTATTATAATTTACATGGGTTTAAATCATACTATAAATCAAAATATCAAGAGTTAATAATTTAAACTAATTATATGCAGAATTTGCAGAATTCTAAAACTAGACTAATTCCTTATTTAGTTAATAATCGTGCCTGTTTTGGGGCTAGAGCAATTAAGTGATTTGGTTATGTAGAAAACAGTAGACACAAAATTTAAGCAGCCGCGAAAATGAAGTTATATTGAGCTCCAGCTTATAGCTGTAAGCTTCTTCTGTATTTCATAGTTTGCAGTTGAAATAATTGATAAAGTATTTGATAGATAATTGCTAGATGTTTTGTTTATGCTTTAGGCCTATAATTGATAAACGTGTGTGTGGTCACATGAATTATAGACAAAAAGTAATAACTTCTAGAAAATTTAATTTTTATCAAATTCAAAACAAAAGTAAATTGGAAGCTTATTGGAATTTTAAAGATTACAAGAATTACGGAAAAAATTTAACAATAAAAAACAAGTTCATATCTTAATGACTTTAATTATTGCTTTGCGTATTTTAATTTGTTTATTTTTCTAAATAATTCAATTAAATTGTGAGCAAATGATTTTCAAACTTACCTTACATTCTTCCAACAAACTGTATAAATCCTCCACTTCATCATCATCGGTGGGTACGTAATGCTTGCCTGTCTGCGTACTTTTGCCTTTGGTCTCACGTCTATACAATGGTAGACACATAGCTTTCGCTAGAATTTCAATGCCCATGTGACCAACAGTCTGATACATATAGCTGTCGAGTTCATCTTTAAAGTAATTATTAAAGTGAGCATTAGAAAAATTGATTTAAGGAAACTTTGTGAAAATGCAAAAATAACAAACAACTAACTTAAATAAATACTCAACCATTGTGCTGTCAAGTTGATAAGTTAAGTAAATGGTTCTCGTTTTTAGTATTACAAATATTTATCTAACAAACAAGCAATGTTTATTAGTCAAACGCCGACTATTTAAAGAATCGTTAAGAAGAGCAAACGATGGATTTGCAAATGTTTTTTTTTCTTCCCTTATACCTAATATAATTCTTCCCTTATATAAAGAAAGAATTATAAAATTTAGAAAAGGTTTAGATGAAGCAATAACGCGGTAATTAAGGCATTGGGCTTAGTTTAGTTAATGTAAATAAGTGTTTCTTGGGTGTTTGTTCTGGACAAGCATTAAAAATGTTGAACACGCTATGAAAAAATTGCAGCTGGATTTTACACAACAGTGTGTTTAAGAAGACCGTGTCGGACCTATTGTATTGAAATATTGGAGGTATCGGAAAAAAATGTTTACATGGATATTCGTTACTCTATTGTGAATGGCACACAGTGAAATTCTATTGTGAATCGCTAGCATATTCAATAAAAACTAGTAAGTAATGGAGCTTCGGCAGGGTACCGAAGCTAAAATACCCTCCCGCGGCCATATTGAAGTAAGTCTATAAAATGTTTATGCATAATCTACAAAAATATTTGTGTTATACGCTTATTCAATTTTACCCTTAGTAGCCACATAGAGTAGTTTTTTACCCTTAGTTTTTTTGACAATTCAACTTTTTAATTTTTGGGCTTCGTTTTTTTTTTTAATAAATATTTGAAGTTAGGAATAATGGACCATCAAAACTTTAAGGCATATAACAAACAAAGTTCATATATTTTGGTAAGTCAGTAAACTCAATTTTAAGTTTAGAGAGCGATGTTTTGTCGTTGGGTAATGAATTACCCCAGTGTTTAATTGCTAACATCTCAATACTGTTGCAGTTGTTTTTTTACACAAAGCCACGTTAAGTTTTATTTATGACCAGGAAAAATCCACCTTATTTTTCTAAGAAGTAGTTTTTAAAGGACATTTCTACTCCCCTTTTCTAGTCACGCCCAGGTTTTGCGTGTTGCTTGGAACACAATCCTCACCAACTCTTATGCAAAATATTAATACCATGGTGCCCGCCCCCGCCCTACTTAATACCAAAGTAACACGCCCCTTGCCTATTCCCGCCCACTTTTCAAGAATATGGACTACTCATTATTCCAAAGAATATATGTACAACACTTGGTGGAAGTCGAAAAAACGGGGTAAGGATTCGTTCGATCGTGTTCAAAAACTGTTGGGAAAAATTTAAAGTCGAACAAACCTCTTAATAAAATCCTTTGAAATTAAAATGCCATGTCCCTGTATAGTCTCGCCAAATTTTCTAGAATACAGACAACTCATTATACCAAAAAACATATGTGCAAAATTTGGTTGAAGTCGGAAAATACGTGTAGGTGTTTGAATAACATTAAAGTGCCACGCCCTCCTGTCTAAACCCGACTACTTTTCTAAACTCATGACTGCTTATTATGCTAAAGAATATATATGCAAAACTACTGACTGCACATTATTCCAAAGAATATGTGTGGAAAATTTGGTTGAAGTCGGACCAAGGCTATAGAAGAAGTTCGCTTAAAATCAAAGCCCCACGCCCCTGTCGCCAAAAAATCAGACTAAGGACTTCTCATTCCTATATATATTTTATCCTATATATATTTTAGCAAATATATATTTTGCAAATATATTGCAAATATATATGGTGTAATGAAATATATTGAATATATAAAATATATTGAATATATTTGCAAAATATGGTTTAAGTCAGAAAAACGGTGTAGAAGGAGTTCGATTACAATTAAAGTGCCACGCCTCCTGTCTACTTTCGCCCATTTTTGTAAACTATGGACTGCTCCTTATGGCAAAGAATATATTTGCAAAATTTGATTAAAATCCGACAATGTTTTAGAGGGAGTTCGATTCGAATTAAATTGACACGCCCCTTGTCCAATCCCTCCCTTTTTTGTAGGCTAAAACTTGTGGGCTTAAAACATCTCATTATACTAAAGAATATATGCAACAAATTTGGTTGAAATCGGACAAACGGTGTAGATGGAGCTAGTTTAAAAATTAAGTGCCACGCCCCCTGTATAGTATCGCCCAATTTTATTATATAAAGATTGCCTAAATTACCAAGGGTTATGTGCGCAAAATTTGGTTGAAGTCAGACTGACGGTGTAACAGAAGTTCGATTAAAAGTAAAATGTCACACCCCCACTTTCCTCTAGTCTAAAGACTCCACATTTGACCGAAGAATATATGTGTGGGTTGGATAAACGATGTGGGCGGAATTTGGGTACATACAGACACGATGTCATTCAGTTTTATATATTTTAGAAAGTTTTTCTGTTTTTATGACGTTACTTTGTGTGGGAGGTAGGCGTGGTTTTCATCCGATTTTGCAAAATATCATAGAGAATTATGGTTACTGTTGAATATCAAAGCTTATATGCAAAATTTCAAGACATTTCTGTAATTTTTCCAGATTTTTTAGCGATTTTACGGTTAATTTAAAGCCACTTTGTTGGGAGGCAGGCGTGGTTTTCATCCGATTTTTCCAAATTTTATAGTCAGGATTTATATTGAAGATCAAAGCTTATGTGCAAAATTTCAAGTAATTTTATTAATTTTTGTGAATTTTTTAAAGATTTTAACGTTAAAATAAAGTCACTCTGTATGGGAGATAGGCGTGGTTTTCATCCGATGTGGCTCATTTCAGAACTTGATCTTTATTTTTTAGAAGAAAGCTTATATATTGAATTTCATAGCGATAACTTCGAAATTACGGCTGTAATCTTGATCACAGACAGACAGACGGACACACGGAAATAGACTCGGTAGGTGATGCTGATCAAAAATATATACTTTTCTGTACCTGCCACGCCTCCTTATTGGCAAACTTAATATACTATCTTAATACTATCTACTTATAATTATGAAAGAAAAAGTTCAACTACGTACCACGATCTTTTGGATGTAGATTTGCTAAGGCGACAATCTCATGTCCTTCGGCCGCACACTGCATCATGTTGTAGCAGCTATCCTTGCCACCGCTAACCATTGCAACGACACGCATTTTGAATAAGTTTTCACACCTCTTTCACTGTGCTGACCGAACTGCTTCCTGACGAGACTTTGGTATTAAAACAATAACAAAAACAAAACAACAAAAAATCACTCAATTGCCAACAACAACACAATCGATCAACACCAATTAGAAGACCAGCTCATAAGGATTAAAATGATCGTTTAACAATATGTTATTGACTTGGATTTTATGTTAGGAAATAAAAACGTTTAACTTTGTGTTATGCATCGATGCTGAAAATAGAAAGAAAATTTAAAATAAATAAATAAGAGATAATTTAGCAATAATAAACAACTACAAATTATAGAAAAAACGTACATATGTATTTCAATATATCAATTTTCAGAAACACATTTTAAGATACAAATTGATTTTATAATTCTAGGAGACTCAAAACCTCTCCATTTATCTTTGTTCACATATCCGGTATCTGCTGTGTACTACATTTACTCAACAAAATAAATGCTTTACTTTTGTTTCAAATAATATTAATTTAAAGCGACTTATCTTAACATTTATTTCTATCATTCTACAACGACCATTTTTGTGGCCGTAGTGCTAGTCAATAAAATATTTATATGTTTATTATGTGTAAATTGAATTTGTAAATTTTTTGCAAAACAAATTTTGTTATTTATTTTTACACCCAAAAATTCTACATTTTTTATAGCATTCTAAATCATTAAGCATAAAAATCATGAACATCATGAAAACATTGTCAAAATTAAAGATTCATTGCGCCATTTAATAAATTGAATAGCAGCAAACTTAAATTGTACCGACAATAGACAATAATAAAAAAATGTGCAAAACATTTTAAATATATGTATATTTCATTACTTGTGCGCTCAAAAAAGTCAGCTATTAAAATTTCTTATTTAGCATATGATTAAATAGATAGAAATAAACAAAAAAGTTAACAAAAATTTTCAAAGCAATTTGCTATTTTTGACTTGCAAAGACAAAATAAACAACAATAACAGAAGCGAAGAAGAGAAAGAGAAATAAACGCTAGGCACGTTTATTTTTTGCACGGCATACGACGTGGTTTATTCTTTATCATGGGTATATAAAACATTCCAAACAATAATAAAAGATACGCAGGAACTGGTAAGATATTCATGAGACAAAGTCGAAATCTATTGTTTTGAACATTTGTTCATTAAATTCCAAATAATAATAAAAGAAACCAAAATTTTAGTAATATATTAAAACTATTGAATTTTCTATTGTAGATACTTAAAAGAAGCTGGCAATAATTTTGTTTTTTATTTATTTAGGTAAGCTGTTTATGCTTAAAGACTAAAACTTACATCTTGCAAGAAAGATATTTATTTTATTTTTAAGGAAATGTATGTTTAAATACAAACTTAAATAAATAAAAAGAGGGGTAGCGTAGGAGGTAAAGCTGATTGGGATGGAGTTAAGAATAATATCGTTATCATTGATCATATTATTGGCCAGACGAAGCATATACCTAAGGTTACGTGAATTGGTATTAATCCACGATATCAATTACAATATCAATTGGAGCAGTGTTACTCGTATTATGTTAATGGTGTCGTAGGGGATGTTAATGGTGTCGCCTAGTAGTTCATAATAAGAACATAAATTAAAGCTGTCAGAACCGGAGAAATCGCACAATGCGAATCGAATGAACCTTCGTTGTACGGCTTCGATACGCATCGAATGGGAGGCATAGAGAAGTGACCAAACCTGGCTAGCATATTTGAGTATGGGCCTCACAAAGGCTGGGTAGGGGGATTTTGAAGTATATGGGTTGGAGCACTTATTATGCAATTGTGTATTCTCACTTGTAGTATGCAAGTCACGTTTCCATAATAATAATCCAAAAACTTTTGTTCGGTTTGCTCTAAGGGGATTAAATGAAACTGACATATGGGATCTGCCTCCTTATGAGGATCATTTGAAACAGTTAAAAATGCAGTCTTTACGTGAACGAAGGAAATCGCAGATATCGTATCGAACCAAGTTATCTGATTTATTTTTTCATATTTTATTTTACCACATTCCTGTAATTTTGGTATTATTACTGTAAATGAAACTTGGCTGACTGATAAGCATTTTACATCAGAAATAATTAGCAGCACTTATTTCAGTGTTTTCCGTAAGGATCTCGTTGTCGTAAAAGGGGGTGGAGTTTTAATTAATTGCAATTCGTAATTCTTTTTAGAGTTGTCAATTGACTCTTCCACATTCTGAATCGAATGCTGTCAACAGTTTTGATGTTGATCAAGTCATTGTAAAAGTTAATTTTAGTTTTAATTTTGAAGTTTCATCATCGCGAGTTATATTTTTCCTGCTAGTTCTATTCATCCTTGTAATACTCACATTGAAAATTGCCGATTTCTATTAGATTTCCTAGAACCTAATATTCATAAATATATTTTGGTAATCCTGGAATGCCAACATTTTTTCGAAAGAAAATCAGATATATTTTAAGAATTATTCATGATATAATAATTTACAAGGGAACCTTGACATCTGGGTAACAGGCGGGCGAACCTGCACATGGCAACGTATCTGACTGCCTCAACCTGGCGAGGCCAGCATTATCCATGTCGAAATCGTTCCAAGTCGACTCAAACCTCCTCGTGGTGTTCCCTGGGCAACGGCAAACTGACATCCGTTAGTTTGATGGCTAATTTGAGCGGCGGGTCGCTCCGTGGATCTTAAACATTACTACTGCTCAATGAAAACTAAAGCAGCCTTGGATAAGAACCCCAATTACGTTGACGACCACCGCAACCAAAAAACGGAAAATGATTTACGGGATATGCACCCGGAATGTCCGGCCCTTTATAGGGAAGCCATTATTATTAATATTATTAATAATAATAATAATAATAATAATAATAATAATAATAATAATAATAATAATAATAATAATAATAATAATAATAATAATATTAATAATAATAGTAATAATAATAATAGTAAAAATAATAATAATAATAAGGGAACAGGGGGCGAACCTTCACATGGCAACGTGTCTGACCGCCTCAACCTGGCGAGGCCAGCATTATCCATGTCGAAATCGTCTCAAGTCGACTCAAACCTCCACGTGGTGTTCCCTGGGCAACGGCAAACTGGCATCCGTCAGTTTGACGGCTAATTTGAGCGGCGGGTCACTCCATAGACCTTAAACATGGAATGTGCGCAGGGTTTGGGTCCCGCCACATTACTACTGCCCAATGAAAACTAAACCAGCCTCGGATAAGAACCCCAATTACGTTGACGACCACCGCAAACGAAAAACGGAAAATGATTTACGGATATGCACCTGGAATGTCCGAACCCTTTATAGGGAAGGTGCCATTATCCAACTGGCGGAAGCCCTCAAAACGATAAAGGCTGACATCACCGCCATCCAGGAAATGCGATGGAAAGGGCAAGGCTGCTCTAAACAAGCACACTGTGATATCTACTACAGCTGCCATGCGGAGAGGCGCGAATTTGGATGTGGATTCGTTGTTAGCCGGAAACTACGCCACCTTGTTTCCCGGTTCACACCTGTCAACGAAAGATTGGCCACGATCCGCATCAAGGCAAAATTTTTCTCCATCAGCCTTATTTGCGCGCACGCCCCGACGGAGGAAAAGGACGAAGCCGTCAAAGACGCTTTCTACGCTAGTCTTGAGGACGTATACGACCACCTTCCGGTCCATGACGTGAAAATAGTCCTCGGCGATTTTAATGCGAAAGTCGGAAGGGAAGGCATCTTTGGCCCCACTGTCGGTCAGTTCAGTCTTCATGAGACCTCCACGAACAACGGTCTAAGACTGATCGACTTCGCCGCGGCGCGAAACATGGTAGTTAGTAGCACCAGATTTAAGCACCTCGACATCCACAAGGCCACCTGGCTGTCCCCGGATCAAAAAACGCAAAACCAAATTGATCATGTTGTAATCGACGGAAGGCATGCCTCTAGTGTTCTAGATGTGCGTACATTTCGGGGGGTCAACATTGACTCCGACCATTATCTTGTTGCAGCCAAGATCCGCATGCGATTATGCAATGCAAAGAACATACGCACAGGAATGCAACGAAAGCTAGATGTCGCTAAGCTGCAATTACAACGGACTGCCGAAGCCTACTCCGCTCAACTCTCGGTTAAGCTCAACCAACCAACCTCTGAACCCGACGACGCCGGCGGACTTTGGGCGCATATATCCCACTCCATGCGTGCTGCCGCTGAAGAAGTCATTGGTTTCCGGCGCCCGCAACCTCGGAACCAATGGTATGATCAGGAGTGTCGCATTGCGACTGCAGTAAAAAACGCCGCTTATAGAAAAACGCTGCAGTCAGCTGCAACGCGAGCCGTGCGAGAAAACTACCGCGAAAAGAGGAAGGAAGAGAGGCGCCTTTTCAGACGCAAGAAAAGAGAGCAGGAAAAGCGTGAGCGTGAGGAACTAGAGGTGTACCAGGACAAGAAGGATGCACGAAAATTCTATCAACAGGTTAAGCGTCTAACCCAAGGTTTCAAGCCCGGAGCATCCACTTGTAGAGACGAAAATGGAGATCTGAATACGGATACGCAGTGTGTGCTGAGATTGTGGAGACGGCACTTCTCCAATTTACTTACTGGCGACGATTTCACCAATGCCGCCCATGGAGAGCACAGTGCAGAGCTACCAATCAACAATGACGGAGTGGAAGTACCACCACCTAGCCATGATGAGGTTCGAGTTGCTATCCAACGACTCAAAAACAACAAAGCAGCGGGTGCTGACGGCCTGTCAGCTGAATTGTTTAAAACCGGCGGCGATGAATTGATAAGGAGCATGCATCAGCTCATCAGCAAAATATGGCTAGAAGAAAGCATGCCCGACGATTGGAACCTCAGCGTACTGTGCCCTATACTTAAGAAAGGAGACCCAACAATCTGCGCAAGTTATAGAGGTATCAGTCTTATTTCCATCGCATATAAGGTTCTCTCAAGCGTACTGTGTGAAAGATTAAAGCCGATTACAAAAACACTGATTGGACCTTATCAGTGTGGCTTTCGACCTGGTAAGTCCACCATAGACCAGATTTTCACGCTACGACAAATCCTGGAGAAAACCCACGAAAACCAAATTGACACACACCATCTCTTTGTCGATTTTAAAGCTGCGTTCGATAGCCCGAGAAGGAATTGCCTATACGCAACAATGTCTGAGTTCGGTATACCTGCAAAGTTGATCAGACTTTGCAGAATGACGTTGAGCAACACACGCAGCTCCGTCAAGGTAGGAAATGACCTCTCCGAAACCTTCAATACCGAAAGAGGTTTCAGGCAAGGCGATCCACTGTCTTGCGATCTCTTTAACATCATCATGGAGGGGATCGTACGAAAGGCCGGTGTGCATCGTAATGGCACCATTTTCTACAAAGGCGTCCAGCTCCTTGCGTACGCTGATGATATTGATATTGTCGGCAGAACCAAGAGAGATGTTACCGCTGCTTTCGCCGCTATCGAAAAGGAATCAGCCAAAGTGGGTTTGACGATAAATGAGGGCAAAACAAAATATATGCTGTCTACAAACAAGGGAGCTCGGCGTTTAGACTCCCACGTTTCATCCGGCAGCTATAACTTTGAAGTAGTCAAGGAGTTCGTTTACCTTGGCACCGCCATTAATACCAAAAACGAAATCAGCCTGGAGATAAAGCGAAGAACAATAATTGCTAATAGGTGCTACTACGGGCTCAGTAAGCAACTAAGTTCCAGAGCCCTCTCTCGATCGACAAAACTAACACTCTACAAGACGCTCGTTCTACCTGTGCTGCTTTATGGCGCTGAGGCATGGGTAGTTTCGCAAACTGACACAGCCGCTCTGGGGGTGTTCGAGAGAAAAGTTCTTCGCAAAATCTTCGGTCCTGTTCGAGTCGGCGATGACTATCGCATCCGAATGAACCACGAGCTGTATGAGCTCTACGATGACATTGACGTAGTTCGGCGTATAACTGTGCAGCGACTACGCTGGCTGGGTCATGTCCATCGTATGAACGACGAAGCTCCAGCGAAAAAGGTGCTCGAGGCGAGGGTCGCTGGTCAACGACGACGAGGGAGACCATGCCTCCGATGGATGGACCAGGCTGAGGAAGCCCTAACCGCAATTGGTGTATCCGATTGGAGAAGGCGCGCGCAAAGCAGAGGCGCCTGGCGAGAGCTGATGAGGTCGGTTGAAACCCGGACACGGGTTGTTACGACCAACTAAGTAAGTAAGTAAGTAAGTAAAAATAATAATAGTAATAATAATAATAATAATAATAATAATATAATAATAATAACAATAATAATAATAATAATAATAATAATAATAATAATAATAATAATAATAATAATAATAACAATAATAATAATAATAATAATAATAATAATAATAATAATAATAATAATAATAATAATAATAATAATAATAACAATAACAATAATAATAATAATAATAATAATAATAAAATAATAATAATAATATTAATAATAATAATAATTATAATAACAATTATAATAATAATAATAATAATAATAATAATAATAATAATAATAACAATAATAATAATAATAATAATAATAATAATAATAATAATAATAATAATAATAATAATAATAATAATAATAATAATAATAATAATAATAATAATAATAATAATAATAATAATAATAATAATAATAATAATAATAATAATAATAATAATAATAATAATAATAATAATAATAATAATAATAATAATAATGCGATGGAAAGGGCAAGGCTGCTCTAAAAAAGCAGACGGCGATATCTACTACAGCTGACATGCGGAGAAGCTCGAATTGGGATGTGGATTCGTCGTTAGCCATTCATCAGCCTTATTTGCGCGCACGCCCCGACGGAGGAAAAGGACGAAACCGTCAAGGATGCTTTCTACGCTAGTCTTGAGAACGTATACGACCACCTTCCGGTCCATGACGTGAAAATAGTCATAACGTGAAAGTCGGAAGGGAAGGCATCTTTGGCCCCACTGTCGGTTAGTTCAGTATTCATGAGACCTCCACGAACAACGGTCTAAGACTGATCGACTTCACCGCGGCGCGAAACATGGTAGTTAGTAGCACCAGATTTAAACACCTCGACATCCGCAAGGCCACCTGGCTGTCCCCGGATCAAAAAACGCGAAACCAAATTGATCAAGTTGTAATCGACGGACGGCATGCCTCTAGTGTTCGACTCCGACCACTATCTTGTTGCAGCCAAGATCCAAGGAATGCAACGAAAGCTAGATGTCGCGGGTGCTGATGGTATGTCAGCTGAATTGTTTAAAACCGGCGACGATAAATTGATAAGGCGCATGCATCAGCTTATCAGCACAATATGACTAATGGAAAGCATGCCCGACGATTGGAATCTCAGCGTACTTTGCCCTATACTTAAGAAAGGAGGCCCAACAATCTGCGATAATTATCGAGGTATCAGTCTTATTTCCATGGCATATAAGGTTCTCTCAAGCGTACTGTGTGAATGACTAAAGCCGATTTCAAAAACACTGACTGTACCTTATCAGTGTGGCTTTCGACCTGGAAAGTCCACTATAGACCAGATTTTCACGCTACGACAAATCCTGGAAAAAACCACGAAAATCAAATTGACACACATCATCTCTTTGTCGTTTACAAAGCTGCGTTCGGTTTACCTGCAAAGTTGATTAGAATTTGCAGGATGATGTTGAGCAACACATGCAGCTTCGTCAAGGTAGGAAATGACCTCTCTGAAATCTTCAATACCGAAAGAGGTTTCAGACAAGGCGATCCACTGTCTTGCGATCTTTTCAACATCATCATGGAGGGGATCGTACGAAAGGCCGGTGTGCATCGTAATGGCACCATTTTCTACAAAGGCGTCCAGCTCCTTGCGTACGCTGATGATATTGATATTGTCGGCAGAACCAAGAGAGATGTTACCGCTGCTTTCGCCGCTATCGAAAAGGAATCAGCCAAAGTGGGTTTGACGATAAATGAGGGCAAAACAAAATATATGCTGTCTACGAATAAGGGAGCGCGGCGTTTAGACTCCCACGTTTCATCCGGCATCTATAACTTTGAAGTAGTCAAGGAGTTTGTATACCTTAGCACCGCCATTATTAACAACAACGAAGTCAGCGTGGAGATAAAGAACAATAATTGCTAACAGGTGCTACTACGGGCTCAGTAAGCAACTAAGTTCCAGAGCTCTCTCTCGTACGGCAAAACTCTCGTCTCTACAAGACGCTCGTTCTACCTGTGCTTCTTTATGGCTTTGAGGCATAGGTAGTTTCGCAAACTGACACAGCTGCTCTGGGGGTGTTCGAGAGAAAAGTTCTTCGCAAAATCTTCGGTCCTGTTCGCGTCGGCGATGACTATTATCGCGCCCGAATGAACCAAGAGCTGTATGAGCTCTACGAAGACATTGACGTTGTTTGACGTATAACTGTGTAGCGCGTACGCTGGCTGGGTCATGTCCATCGTATATACGACGAAGCTCCAACGAAAAAGGTGCTCGAGGCGAGGGTCGTTGGTCAAAGACGACGAGGGAGACCATGCCCCCGATGGATGAACCAGGCCGAGGAAGCCCTAACCGCAATTAGTGCATCCGATTGGAGAAGGCGCGCACAAAACAGAGGCGCCTTGCCAGAGCTGAAGAGGTCGGCCGAAACCCGAACGCAGGTTGTTATGGCCACCTAAGCAAATAAGTAAGATTTTGCTCCAGCCCACAATGCAAAAATTGTCTAAAGCTGGTGTCGTGCTAATTGGCCTAATTCTATTCCTTCTGACGAATGCTTCCGTTCTCCCCTGACTTAAATCCTCACGACTTCAAACGAAAATTTGCAAAAAAGTACGTAAGCGACTTCAAGTTACTTTTAAGCACAACAGCTGTTTTCTTGTAATTGAGATAAAATAAAAATTGAATTGGCTGGTTGGTGTATTTGAAAAAATGAAAATTAAAAGTCTTTCAGAAGTGCTGGAAGCATCTGGTAGCAGTATTTTTAAAGGATTTACACTTCCATTTCCATTCAAATTGCATATTTTAACCTTCTTTTTATTGATATGCTAACCACTTGCATATATTTTTACACAACATATCACAACAATTAAACTGTGTCACTTAAATAATCAGCTGTTTGAAGCTCGAGATTCGTGCTCGAAAATTTTTTTCAAGCAAAGTTCGAGTAATAGAGGGTGAAACTTTGCTTGTTCTTCTTCTCTCTCGTGCTGGAAAAATGTGCAAAGAAACGCTTTCGAGTAACTTCAAGTTACTTGAAGTGAGTTCGGTAACAGACCTAATGTGTTCCGGCTATTATTGTTAAAAAATTTGAGTTATAATTTGGATATGAAAGGTGGGAAAAAAGGAGGATTTAAGGAGAAAAAGGAGGTCAGGTTTTTGACTTAAAAACGAGGATGATCCTCCCAAAGTGAGGATAGAGGGGATGGTTAAGTATATTGCACGTACTCGTTGCATACAGGTCATTCTTTGGGCGGTTTTTTTGTTGCGATCGTTCATTTTCTCGCATTTACTTTTGACGGGACACTCCATAAGACAATGAATTATACTTTTTATTCTTTATTCCAATGTTTCTTTGTTCCCACTAGAAACAGCACAATTTCTCTACATACGTACGTTCACAAAAATTCTTCATCATTTTTCATGCGTCGGTAAAAATCCCACCGTATAAAAAAACACATCAGTCTCACTTGAGCATAAAAACTGGTCAGTTCAGCGATCACCCGAGTCTATAATGGCACAAGGTGTAATTTTATCGATAAAATTATAAGTTTCCTATCAAAGTTTTGTTATTAAACTAAATATTCTTTGCTTGCAAATATTTTTGATGGTTTCTGAATATTTACCAGACCTCGTCATATTTTTTATTGTATGCATTGAAGTAGTATTTTTTTTAATGTTCAACACACAGTTCGCATACTTGGAACTAAAATAACTTTAAACTCACTCAATTAAAAAGAGAGTGATTCATATTTAAATCAGAAGAGTTTCTAACTAATTCAAGGCTTGATTGAGGTTAACAACCTTTTCAATGCTCTTGGTGACGAACTTAAATGACATTGAGTTTGTCCACTATTGATTTGGCATATTTTTAATTAGCTTTGCTTTTGAATTTTGGCCACAATATTGTTTTTTTTTTCTATGGGCTATAATAAAAGAACTACACATTCTATTTAAATATGTAACTGAATAATTTTTGCATTTATTCTAATTTTGTCGCATCTCTTTCAATAAAATTTCTAAGTTTTTATTGTCGAATTGGTTGCCAAAGTATTGTGTTTTATTGATGACAATTCTTAAGAAAACACTTGCCAAAAATTTGCAATGTGCTTTTGAAGAACTTGTTTAAAAAACATGGTAATCTGGTTGTAAATACGGCTGCCTAAAAAAATAAAATTGATTTCGTCAGTCAGCAACTTTGAGCGCAGCCCTCTAAAACGAATGGATGCTTAAGAGATGACAACAAAATATTACTAATAAGAGATACTATTTATATGCACATATATATATATATATTTATCTGCTCTATAATGGCACATTTTTAGTGCCTATAAGTTAAAAAGGCTGCATTAAACTGAATTACTTAGCCAGCGTGACGACATAACGTGGGCACAGACAATGCATGGACAGTAAATTTGTAAATATAACCATTCAGAAGGTTGGCATATTTTGTTGCTTTTATTGTTTTGAATAAACATTTAACATAAATAATCAAATCAATTAATCAAACCAAATCAGTTTCGTATCAATTTCTTTGTTATTGTCTGCTTCATATTTAATTTATATATATGTTCATATGTTCTTTTCCATAGGTTTGTTTTCTTATTTTTTTTTAAAGCTTTTACAAACATGCTAACCGAATGTTTTGGCATTCTTTCATCTCCTGCATTCGCATATCTCTGCCAGCTGCACCCCTTTAAACAGATCATTCTTATAAGAACGCCCGTGGACTGGAGTCGAAGGTCAAATCCGAATTTATATATAGTATAGATATAAGATTCTATAAACAGTTTGCTGGCACATTTAAAGGAAGCTTTCTATCAATTATTATTTAAAACAACTCTGCAAGAAATCTAAATCAATTCGGTTTATACAATTTAGATTCTTTCGGTTCTATTACGTTTTGACCTACATTTTGTGTACAACACACAAACAAACATCGCACCGCATACAACCTGGCGAAAATTTAACTCATATTCGTCCGTCCATCTCGCTTTTCTATTGTACGCTATCTACCGCCTACACGCACAGCTTGCAGACACAATTTCTGCTTGGATGCTGCTCAAATCTTATTATCTCGCAAGGTATTTAATTTAATCAACCACTTTGCTTACTTACATGGCAGCCACTTCATTTGTTGCTGTTGGTTTAATCAGCTGCAGCTACGATATTTGAGTTTTCTCCGCCGTCGTTCGTTGTCAGTTTTTCTGATTTCCAAGTCGCCTGTCCATCCACGATGACAACTTTTTGTGGTTATGTTTGTTTTTCTCTATCTCTGAACTGAAGGAAAATGTTCCCTTTTAAGTTTTTAACTTTGATTGTTTAAATTTTTAGTTTTAACTTTAGTAATTTTGCACCATTTCTGCGTTTTATAGTAACAAATATACATCCGTTTTCCCTAGACTTTTGATTTCTTATTTTACCTGGCACACTTAACAACTTTGCAAATTCCTTCCGACTGCTGAAATTCTTTCTGCGCACTGTGCTTCTTCCTGGAAATTTCCCTTTCCTTTGACGTTTTGCTTTCACTGTTGTTGTTATTGGAATTCTTATCAGTAACAATGATGCCAAGTTTGAATTTTAGTAATTTTTTAATGGTGCCGATTTGGTAACATTGTGCACTGCATCCTAAGATCACATTTTCAAAATGGATGCAAACTATGGATGCAAAAATTTGCATTAAAATTTTTCAAAAATTCTGTGAACATTGTTAAAAATACGAAAACTCATTTTTTCAATTCCCGGGGAGATTTCATTCAGAATCGGGCTGAATATCTATATAAAATACGAGTATATTCACGAATTTTTCAAGTAAAACCATGGCAGAACTGTAAGGATTGGCTCAGTGTCCGCACGCGTCATCGAATATTGGATAATGAAAAGGTTGGTTAGTTGTCAAAACGACGAATTGCGAAGGAATTGTAAATGAAGAAAATAATTTATTCTTCCAAGTTGCAAACAGTGCAAATAAGAAAACAGTGCAATAAAACTATAAATGTGAAAGAAGTCTTAAATTGGCAAAAAAATACCTGTAACAATTTTAACCTTAATTCAACTGCGAATCATGAACATAAAGAAACTTGAGATGAACAGCTGATTTTGACAACTAACCCGCTTTTTTCTGCTTTCTACTTCATTCTTCTGCGAGTCGGCTCTACATTATAATTCTGCCATGGTAAAAACTAATACAATTCGAAATTTAAGAGAGCAAGAGTAAACGAAGACTCTCAGAAAGAGTAAAATACACAAAGAGTTCGGGAACGCTTTAACCCTTTCTAAGCAAGGTAAAATTAAGTCCTGTAACAAAATAGGTAAGTTACCAATTTGTGTGATGTCATGCGCTATCGATCCCTAGCTGCCGATTTCGTGACAACTGATGTTTCTGTACGTTTAAATCGGTAAAAATTCGGACCGTGATAAAAAAGAACACAAATCGGGAAGAAACGTTGGGAAATTGAGTCAAATGACAAGCAGCTGTTTAAGTGTATTTTTTTTTTTTTTGTGTGCGCTATAGTTTTATAATAAGTAGGTAATAAAAGTGATTTAGTGAACAGTGAAGTGAGTTAGAAGTATTTGGGAATCAATTATTTAATGGATTATTGTTTTAGTAGCATTCAAATGAATTCAAAAATTTACCCTTTCCGTCTTGCCGGTGCTGCTTCATTAAGTCCAACAGCCGACGTCTCTGCAGTTTCGAAACTCGTTTGGATATAGTTTGCTATTCAAATAAATTTTATTTGTTATTTTTATACATATTAGATATATATACAAATATAAAAAATTCAACTTAAATGAAAGCCACCATTTTTAAATGTATATTTCAAGTGCTTATAACTTAATAATACACAACACTACTGACATTAGATAAATTGAAAGAATTCTCGCTTGCCGCAAGGCCAGTGAGAAAAGTGACACATTTTTATCGATTCACTTTTTGTACAGAAACACTTTTTTAAAAGGTTCCATTGAAATAAAATCGGATAAGATGACAGCTTATCGTTTTGAAACGACTGAATAGAACAGAAATCGATACAGATTCGTAAAGAAACATTGGAGGTGAGAGTGGCGTCAGAGTGACGTCAAATCTGTAATATAAGTCGGTAACTCTGATCGGTATGAGTTACAGGAACGAGCTACTGATCCTAATAGATGAATTGGAACGGAGTCTTATGTCATCGTAAAGTGACGTAATGATTACAAACGGTGTAGCGACTACAAATTTTTTATTTCACAAGAAATTAATTAAAATGTTCTTATTTTATTATTTCAAAATATCAATTCAATCACATTTTATCAAAAATCGAGTAAACAAAACAAATGTAGAATGAATAAAATTACAGCAACTGTCAATAAACAGAACATAGCGCAGAAAACAAACTTCCGTAACTCTCAACGTCGTGTGTCGCTCCGTTCTGCCTTATTATAAGAAATTCATGTAATAGATCGCAAATTGACAGTTCTCAACGTTCTATAACGTTCCGTTACGTCTATTATAATCAGCCCTTTGTACAAGCAGCATTGACAACTGACTGTTTTCTCACGAGAATCGAAAATAGTTTTTTACTATTTTCGAAAAGTTCTGATCTCACGCTGTACAGTATAGCGATCACCGATCAAAACAGTGTTGCGTGGTAGAAAGAATGGGCGATCAAGTGTTGCATTTGTGGGGCATCAACGTGAAAGAGGGTGAGTATATAAGAGAATAGCAAAGGATTGACGTAAAGTCTTCAGTGCAAATCAGGTCAAAGCATGTGAAAATTTCAAACGTTTCTCGGCGGTCACATCGTTGTCGTGCAACCAATTAACAAGCAATATTTGAAAGAAAGCAAAAAGAGTTCATTGCTCGCCGAGCAAGCGAGCATCGTATAATATGGACCTAACCTAACTAAAAAAACTCATTACATCTAAACATTTTTGCTACCGATCTTTCGATCTTGCAGCCTACTTGCAACAAAATTTCCGACATGGAGCTAGTTTCATACTTTTCGAAGACAATTTCTATTCTCTAGTTGAAAGTGATTACTTGCACGTGTGGACGCAGGGTTAAGTAGGATCTCTATTAATAATCATAAGACAGATTAAATGGCGCATGAAAGAAGCGAGTGTATCGAGATATGTAATATTTTAAATTTTTTTCAAAAATCCCAGTAGAAAATGCCATGCCTGATCACCTGGAATTCAGGCCTGACAGGCATAGCAGAGGCGTGGTCTCTCCTTGAAAACAGCCCTGATTTTTTTATACAAGTGTCCGCCTCTTCAGGCGTGAAATTTAGTATTACTTTTTTGGAATGTTCATCTATGATTTCTGGTCTCAATATAAATTTTTATTTCAAATTCAGATATAAAAACCGGCCTGAAATAAAAGCTGACTAATTTTTTGATTAATTCCAGGTTAGAATGCAGGTCTGTAAAAGTGAAGCTTGAATTATATTTAAATTACAGTCTTGAAATCCGAAATAAATAATAGATACATGATTACGTTTAGAAATTTCGTTCTGAATTCCAGCTTGACTATAAACGGCCTGAGCGAGTTTTCTGCTGGGAATTTAATACTTCAATGGAATATATATAATTTCAAAAATCATGCATTAATTTTTTTAAAAATTCATTGACAATAAAAGTTTAATATTTATTAAAAATAATTTATGACCTTAACTAAAAGTCTAATCGTTAAAAACAGTAATCCGATCCTCAATACCCTTAAAAATGGGACTCATTATTTTGGTATAGTCCAGCAGTGCCTCCAAATCTGTCATTTCATGTCTGAAATATAAAAATGAAATATTAAAAATATATATAAATTTTCGAGAACAAAATTAGCAAATTACATTGAAGTTCAAGGAATTATATCTAGAAAATATTCGAAACATAAATATGTATAAAAAAGAAATTAATACACATTTGACAACTGTAGTCACATAGTTTTACATTTATAAAAATAATCTATTGGTAACATATAGAAAATAACTACTATTAACAGTTATAAAACCATATTTTACTCACTGCAAATCGGTTGCATAATCACTTATCATGGAGAAACCATCACCGCCTTTTACCAGAAAATCTGGCGCCACAATGCGATAAATTTTGTTCTTGTCAATTGTCTCATAAAATGGAATTATACAGTTGGCACAACGCACTTTAACATCCACAACACGACTGCCAATAGGCTTGGCAAAATTAAAGGTTATCTTAAGACCCGCCACTTGCAAAAACAGGCTGGAACTGTTGATTCCTGCGGCTATATCAACTTGCTTAACGCTAAATTCTAAAGCCTCGACAAGTTTTTCACCACGCAAATTGAAGGCTGTCAGAATATTTTCAAATGGTGACATGGTCACCAAGTGAGAGTAGGTGAGATCTAAGAGAATAAAGTGAACAAATTTAAGTCACCATTGAAATCCAAGTTAAGGTCATTATTTAACATACTTCCCTTAAACAGTGGTACACGCAAAGCTCCAGTGTTAACTAGGCCAATGGAAACACTTGTCCAAGCTTCGGAATCATAGGGTGACAACTTGACGAACTAGTTAAATGAATATACAATTATTAGCGTTGTAAGCATAACGAGTTTATTGTACTTACTGCATGTACCATGGCATCACAGAAAAAATTTCCCAAATTACATTCACCGGAACTGCAGGGAGCTTTGAGTAGATTGACTTTCGTTATACCAATCACAACTTTACCTTGAGTGTCGATAACTGCTTTCCATGGTTGCATAGCGGTTATTACTTCTTGATCTGTAAGAGCAAAACTTTCCTTAGTCCCGGCTTACACTTGTCAAGAATTGACGGTCAAGTTTTGTGTCCGTTTGCGAGCGGATCGTAACAGAGGGGAAAGAAAAAAATTTACTGTATGTCCTGGCTTACACTCGTCAACAGTTGATGGTCAATTTTGTGACATTCCCTTTTAAAGTTCAGTTTACACAGCTCAAGAGTTGACGATCCATTTTTGCCATGCTTTGCAAGTTGACGAAATGAAAACGGAACAACAACGGGACAACGAAAGAACAATAGAATTTTTCCCCTTTCTTCGTAATTTCACCCAGGAATTTAGGAGTTGGCTGTCAATTTTTGACGTGTGTAAGCCAGGACTACGTAAAATTTTTCGGCAATTAGCTTTTGGTCTTTCGTTGTCCCGTTATTTTTTCATGTCAAGAATTAATCGTAAATGTGTATCGTAAATTGATGTGTGTAAATGTCAAGACCCAACCAAAATAGACGAAAATTGCTCCATAACAAGTAGAGACGAAAATGTTCGCTTTAATGCAATTCAATCTTGTTGCCAAAAATTAACAAACGTTATTTAACGAAGCTGAATGAAACAGCTTGTCCATACGTTTTGTTCCGTAAGAACCGAACTTTTAGCGTCTCAACTCGTCAGACGTTCGGCAAGTTGCAATCGTCTCGTTTCGTCTATTTTGGTTCGGCTTTCAGCGTCAAGTTTAGAAGGGAGTCCAAAACAATTGACCGTCAAGTCTTGACGAATGTAAGCCGGATCTTAAACATCAAACATCAATTTTCAACACAACGCAATTATTTTTAAACACAGTAAAACCACTTAGTACCGCATTTTTAAGGTACAAGCAAAAAACATGCAACGGCTTATTAACTAAATCAACCTAAATTCTGTTGACGTTTATTTTCAAAAAGCTATTAACTCAATTTTCATCTAAGTTTACGTCTAGTATCTATGAGTCTGACTTACCTTCGGGTACCGTTGAGTCCATATAAATAGGTGCACCATCGTGGCTCAGAACATTGCCGGCCTCATCAAAGACAACCTTTATAAATCCCACGTATTTTGCATAAGCTGCAGCTTGAACAATCAGCACGCGATGTCCACTCTCGTGCATTACCTCGGTTGGATAATCACCACGTGGTTTATCTGGACCCGGTAGCTTATCGCCAGTGTACAGGAATGTATGCGAGTGTGCACCAACAATCACATCAATTTCGGAACCGGCATGTTTGGCAATCAGTATGTCAACATCATAGCCGCAATGTGAGATAACAATGATAATGTTGGCACCCTGGGCCTTAAGTTTCTCCGCTTCCCCGCGTATAGCATCGCTTTCATTGAGAAATATTAATTTTCCGGTACTGGCTAAGTCCTATTTTAAAAACTTTTTTTTTAATTTAAAAAGCTTGACTTATTTATTTAAAGCAACCTACATATGTGGTTTCCAAGATGACGCCAATAACTCCAATTTTTCGATTACCTCTCTCAATAATCATTGATTTGTTATATTTCCCCTCAATTGTTGGTTCATTTTTTGAGTCCATATTTGCAACAAGCATTGGTGAGTTTAATGTTTCCAAAAATGGTACTACACCCTCGACCCCGTGGTCGAATTCATGGTTACCCAATGTCTGCAGCGATAAATGTACTTTATATTTAATTCAAGAACTTTATATCACAATAATAAATTCACTTACCATAGCATCAGCAGGCAATAAATTAAGAAATTGACTTGTCACATTCCAACGCCCAATATTATACCACAAAGTTCCTTGAAAACTATCACCAGCATTAAAATAGACTACATTTTCATTTTTGTGTTCATCGAGCAGACGTCTAACGGTGTAAATAGTACGTGCATAACCACCAATACACTTTTCACCAGAATCACAGGTACCACCAGAGGTATCAGTCGGTTCGAATCTGTGAGAATAAAATTTGTTTATCATAAAGATTACCTAGACCATTTCTAAACTTATCTTATTTTTTCTACAGCAAGCTATTGAGACCTTATAATTTAATATCAAAATTTACCTAAGCTTTACCTATTTTAAAAAGAATTGCTTTTGCATGTGCATTTTATTGATTGAAATTTTAGAATAGAAATTGAAGTGGAGTTCAAATGCAAAACAGAATCTTAAAATCTACTAACAGCGCAATGTCTTTTTTTCAATAATAACGAATGCAAATTTTTTTGCCACTTTTTTCTCTCCTTTTCCACACTCTTTCCACTTTTAAACTTTAAGCCAGTACGATTAATAAGCTACTCTAATCTGCAAAAGCGCCCACTATGGACACAATAAGCTCAAATAAGCTACTTTAATCCAAAGCGCCAATAAGCTTTGGCATAAGCGTTCACTGTAAGCACGCCCTAAGGAAGTTTTCTAGTTTTTCTCGAACAAAGAAAAAAATGTACTTAGAATAAAACAAATAAGTTTCGAAGTAATATTTTGACATTTCTTTTTTGACAGTTCCACAACATTATTGGTTTTTAACGTATTACTAAAATTGTTAGTATTATTGCATTAGTGTAGCAAGCTGAAAAATTCCATCTTAAATTAATTTTTAGCGAACCGATCATAATGCATAATTTTTAAATCAATAATAAATATGTATCATCCGTTTCATCCGGCAGCTATAACTTTGAAGTAGTCAAGGAGCTCGTTTACCTTGGCACCGCCATTAACACTAACAACGAAATCAGCCTGGAGATAAAGCGAAGAACAATAATTGCTAATAGGTGCTACTACGGGCTCAGTAAGCAACTAAGTTCCAGAGCCCTCTCTCGATCGACAAAACTAACACTCTACAAGACGCTCGCTCTACCTGTGCTGCTTTATGGCGCTGAGGCATGGGTAGTTTCGCAAACTGACGCAGCCGCTCTGGGGGTGTTCGAGAGAAAAGTTCTTCGCAAAATCGTTGGTCCTGTTCGAGTCGGCGATGACTATCGCATCCGAATGAACCACGAGCTGTATGAGCTCTACGAAGACATTGACGTAGTTCGGCGTATAACTGTGCAGCGACTACGCTGGCTGGGTCATGCCCATCGTATGGACGACGAAGCTCCAGCGAAAAAGGTGCTCGAGGCGAGGGTCGCTGGTCAACGATGACGAAGGAGACCATGCCTCCGATGGATGGACCAGGCTGAAGAAGCCCTAACAGCACTTGGTGTATCCGATTGGAGAAGGCGCGCGCAAAGCAGAGGCGCCTGGCGAGTGCTGTTGAGGTCGGTCGAAATCCGGACACGGGTTGTTACGGCCACCTAAGTAAGTAGTAAGTAATAAATATGTATATATTTTTGAATCCACTTCAATCACATTGAATCCACGTAATACTTAGATTTGCTTCCGATAATAGCCGGACAATCTGCTACTGAGAAATTTATCATTCTTATTTATTTTATAATACAAATTTTTATTGGCAAGATAAGCATATATAAAAAATTTTCGGGCATAATTAATAGCCCAACTCTACGAGTAAATAGCCAAAACAAAAAATTTCACAGAGAGCAGTGATGACAATGATAACTAAATAAAAATCTTATTTTAACAAATAAATTTAATTTTTTCATTAAATTTCGACTTTCAGCTACGTATATAGGCACATGAAAAATTATAATAAAAAAATGCGAGTTTTTAGTTCAAAAACAGTTATATCTTCAAAAGTAATGCATGGATTTTTATGGTTAATACCTCATTGAATAGATATAACATGACCTTTCTTTTAATATCCATATAGTTTTGTTTTGTAGGAAAAATCACAAGTTTTTAGACCCATTTTCCTAACTTTTTATGCCTATAACTTCTAAAATACTCGAGACCAGCCTAATATTTTTCTACCATTGGCTTTTTTAGCTCCAAATACACATTAAAAAAAAAATTTAAAAATTGCATTTCCACTGATCTCAATGGTTCCCTGCATTCACACTTACTACACGTAGGATGGACCAACAGAAAAATTCAAAACCTTTTGATTTTCATCCTACATGCCGGACGGACTGCAGTATTTGCCTTCACACAGCCTACATGTCCATCCGACCTGTCAAGTAAATCCTACATGTAGAATAGTCCTAAGCACCCTATTGTGAATGTTTAAAATCTGCTGTGAATAATTGTGAAAATTATCAGGGGCTTTCAGATGAACGTACATGTCAGCGTACATTGTATGACGACAAAATAACGGGAATATTTTGTTAAGCTTTCAAACAATCGGGCATGTACGACGACTTCATTATTTGCAGATTCTCACGCAGAACACATCGGCGTAATGGCTCAAGAATTTTTGGTTGCTGTTATAATTGACCGACATGTTCGCTCTATTTTTGTATGCTTTTAATTGGATTTTTCATATTACAGGAAAATTAATAAATTCTATCCACAACTTAGTGTTTGGAACA
The DNA here is from genome assembly GCA_914767935.1 of Coremacera marginata. NCBI lineage: Eukaryota > Metazoa > Arthropoda > Insecta > Diptera > Sciomyzidae > Coremacera > Coremacera marginata. The sequence goes on along the minus strand of OU612046.1, from coordinate 159,914,102 downwards.
TTTGCCATATTTATATTCTTCATTATTTTTATCCGCTCCTTTGTTGTTCAGTCGCAGACGATTTTAATAAAATGAAAAATGCACCGAGTCGGTCCGACATTCAAACATCCTATTCAAACAACTGTCATTCGCGATTTTAATCATTTTATTTGATAAAGTGTAAAAATCTTGGTATATATTTTATTTTATAAATAAAAACTTTTCAACAAATTGTTTGGCGGCAAGATATGGTTCAACTTGATTAAATTTTTTGATTCCAACTTACAACCAAGTCAATGCAGAAGCAAGCCAGTAAATCCAGTAAATATGGTTTAAAGACTGAGAATTTAATGCAAAAAAGTTTAACTTTGAGTTTAAAAGTTATATAAATGATGTTAAATGTAAAACAAGTTATTGAAACATTGCTATGACACATTCAATGCTCTGGATTTTTTTTACGTTCACACAAAAACAATAGGCAAAGAAAAAACACTACCTTGCGTGAAAATCATTAATATGTATTATTGCGAGCTTATACGGTTCTGCTTTTATTAACGTGGCTAAAAGTAGCAATGCTAAAACAAATAAACACCGCGGCTTCATATTAAAAAAAATAAATAATTTTATATAACACGATATATATGCACAACGCTGCGTTTTCAACCGTTTTTTTTTATCTACTTAAGCCCTAGCCAAGAGCCAGCCTTGATTAAACTAATTTAAACTTATTTTAAAACAAAGCAAACACCTCTAAATAGTTAACAGAAAGAGAGAGACGGAGAGTAAGACACAGAATGAAAAAAGGCATTCCTAAAAAGTCGCATTTTTTATGGATGCAATAAAAAACTCGACTTTTTTTAGATGATTACAACCAGTTGATAAGTTTTTGTGTTCTAACGCTTTCTTACTATCAGCAATAAATCTTAACCCATACGCCCGGTAGCTTTATTTGAAAAACTTTCAGATGTAAATTTTGGTTCAGCCCTCGAAATAGATTGATTTTTATATGATATGATTTTTGGCATATTACAACCCGAGCAGACTTATTTCTTTCAATTCTTAATGTGTTCGAACGGTAGTGAATGCAATGACGGCGAGAGAAGCCTTCTATCGGTAGATTGTCTCCTGGGTTCTCATCACGTATGTCGAAATCGTTTAGACTATACTTTTTCATCACGTAACCCTAAAATTTTACAAATGCTATCGTTTTGACGATTGAATAGACACGATACATAATTTGGTATCGTTTGTGCTTTTTATTTGATTCTTATTCGTTCTATTTATAAAATTGAAATGTTTCGGAGCCGAAATTTAATTTTTTTGCGTGACTGGGATAATAAAAAAAAAATTTAGTTGTTGCGACAACGCAGGATCCTTGGAGATAAATCGGATCCTTTATCTTTTCCATCAAAAAGGTTAGGCATAATGGGTGTTTTGACTTACCAACACAAATTAAAGAATTGGATATAAATTCTGTAAATCAACATTTTATCAATCATCAGACTCCAAACAGCTTTGAGGAATTTGACTTTGATTCTCATCATGACAGTGATGTATGCTTTTTTTTTCAACAGCATTATTTTAGAAGACCTTACTGAATCTATCCTTAACGTCAAATCAAATGCAATAGGTAACGGCAACATACCAATTAAATTTATTAAAATGATATAGCCTAGTATCCAGAATCATCTTTTGCATTTTATACATAGCATACTTTCAACTTCGAAATTTCCAGTCTTGGAAGGTAGCCCGACTTGTACCAATACCAAAGAATAGCTCATACACCATAATGGATAACCTGAGACCGACAAGTATATTGCCAGCCATTTATAAAGTAGTTGAGACCATTATAAAAAAGCAGATACTGCAAAACACTGATAGATACTCTCTAATTGATGACTTCCAATCTGGGTTTCGGGATGGTTACAGCACAACATCTCTTCTTAGGCTTACTGATACTATTAGAGAAAATACTAATAATAACAAAACATAAGACATAACATAAGCATTTGATACTGTTAACTACTTCAACCTAATTCACAAACCAAAACTAAAATTTAATTTCTCAAACTCTGCCTGTAAGTTAATGCTATTGTATTAATGCGACCGTGTACAATTTCTTTCATATGGTGGTCTGGAATCTAAAATGCTTACTAACATTTCTGGCGTACATCAAGGTTCTGATCTTGAAATCCACAAATTGTTATACCCAGAATTTCATCCTCTGTGCTTGAACGGTCATTTCTCATACAAATAGCTCGCTGTTCGAATAAATTGCCAATTTATTTACGTTTTTTCTCAACACAACCAAATTCTTTTAAAGAAAAACTTATTCAATATGTGTAATCTAATGAATTTTAGTATATCATCTTAGGCACTTTTTTTATGGGATCAATATCAATATTAATTATTAGCCTTCATGTATAGAATGCTTTTTGATTTTATTAGGGCAGCCGTATATTCTAGGGTCATATGTTACACATAGATATTAAGTTGTTTGGGTAATAGGACTTAAAATTAAAAATTAGTTTTAAGAACTCCAATATAATACATAATCTGTAATATTAAATTTGTTTGCCAAAAAGGGTTTTTTATATTACAATAATAAATGAAATGAAATCTTAGAAGGGATTCAAGAGAGGTTTTGGCTACATCTTTTAACGCCGGGAACGTCGGTGAGCCTAAGTATTTGAGTTTTGATCCAAGTAGGGCAGGAAAAGTGTATAGTAGGTGTTCCAGGGTCTCTGCAGTGCCTGGTTACTTACAATTCTTGCAGTTGTCATCCCTAGTGGCGATCAGCTTTCTCGCGTGAGCTGCCAACATGCAGTTGCCAGTGAGGAGATAAATACTAGTGTCCCACTAGTGGGCGTACGAGATTTTGCGCTGCACACGGCTTGTGTAGATTTATGAACATTAAGTAATTTTAAAATTGATATTTTTCTTCACAAAAGTAAGCTCGAACGATCCATCTGACCGCAATGTATGTTAATGTGATGAGTGTGCTAACTTTTCTCTGACTAGGTTAGTTATAATTATATAGTGTGTGACTCTTACGCCAGAGAACCCAGGTTCGAATCCTCCATCCGACACAGAAAGTTTTTTCAATTGAATTAATTTTTCTGTTCGGCCGTCACCTCTCTGCAGACAATGGCAAACCTCAGAGAGTAAAAACTGCCATGAAAAGCTTCTTGAGAACATAAGCCGTTCGGAGTCGGCGTAAAACATGTAGGTCCCCAGTTCTCGATCATTTGTGTGCAAACATTTCACATCACACACAACACAATTGATCATAAGAAGCTCGGCCAAAGTCTTTTCAAGGGCTGAAATGGCCATTTCGTTTTTTTTTTTCGTTAGGTCAGTTATAATCTTAGTGGAGTTTTTAACGCTGCGGCCGAACGAGATAGTATCGTCATTGCAATTGTGAAATCATTGTCGGTAGCCAATCAATTGTCGATAGTGACGTAGGTGGCCTGACAATAGCAAGCCATTTAATTAAAAAAAAAAAAACGAAATGACCTTTCACCGAGCTTCTTATGATCAATTGTGTTGTGTGTGTTGTACATTTTTTTTAACACAAATGATCGAGAACTGGACCTTTATGTTGTCAAGAAGCTTTTCATGGCAGTTTTTACTAAAGATTTGCCATTATCTGCAGAGAGGTGACGGCCGAACAGAAAAATTAATTTGATTGAAAAAACTTTCCGAGTCAGATGGGGGATTCGAACCTGGGTTCACCGCCGTATGAGCTACACACTCTACCCACACCGCCACGGCCGCCAATTAAATTTATTTGTTAACTTTGTCAATCACTTTATGCTTAAATTTTACAAAACTTGAGCCAATTTCAATCTTTCTTTTTTTTTGTGCACCAACCACGATTATTTGCGTTTAATTTCAATAGAAACGTCAAATTATTGCCAATGGATGTCAGCATGACAATGGCTGCTTGTATAGGCTTGCTTGTATTGGTGAAAAAGTGTGAGTGTATTGCTATTGTCATGACAATATTGTCACGTGTGGCCTCCGGGTAAATAATTTGTCAGTTTAATCAAGTTCGAATAGCATATTTTTTTTTTTATAAATAAGAAGCATTTGATTTATTATTTGTTATATTCACACATTTTATATTTTAGTATTTTTTAAATATTTCTGTTACTTCAATTACAATTCATATCAATTTAGTTTATGATTAAAATTATTATAATTATTTCTTTGAAAATGTGTTAAATAGATTACAATAATTCCCACTCAATGAATTCTTACAAGTTAATTTTACATTTATAATATATGTTTTTTTTAATTATAATTTAAATATTATATTTATAATTATATTATTATAAATATATACATTGAAGTTTGGTGCATTTTTAGTTTAACATAGAACGCGATTAAGTGAAAAATAAATTTGAAATTTTTTTCTATTAAAATATAATTCCTTAAAAATATGTATTAACAGAATGTTTAGAAAAAATGTAAACAAATTTTAATGTTAGAAATAAAAATAAATAAAGTAAACAAAATATTGTGAAAAAAAACATGAACAATATTTTTGTAGTTTGTAATCAAACTGAAATTTTATGCATTAAATAAAATATACAATATCTTAAAAAGTGGCTAACTAGCAAATATATACATATATTTGTTTTTTTTTTATAGCATTTAAGAGTTAATAAAACTCATTAATTTGTTTATGTATCTATAAATAAACAGAAGCAAATAAATTTCAGTTTTTACACAAATTATTTTGGTAATAATTAAATTTTAAATAATTAGTTAATTTTTTTTTTCAATACAAGCATAAATAATATTATGAAATATAAATAGATCAGTGCAATTAGTGCTTTGTATATATGAGTTTAATATGCATGTATTTATATTTTTATATAAATATAATAGATACATATATGTATTATAGTTACAATCAATTTATATGCAGCTGTAGCGGGTGTTTTTTTTTTCAATTTCAATTTACTTTAGTCAATTTTATACACATACAAATTTATAGTAAGCTATTTTTTTTTTTTTTTAATTTAGTCTGTTAAGTTTTAAATTAGTTATTGATAACGCGAGCAACTTCACTCAAGTTAATACTGACTTGATTTTATATTTAAAGCAAAACGTGTTAAATTGTTCGCATGTTAAACACCTGTGAGATAACCTTATTTTTTTCGAGGTCTTAAATTCACAATTTTTCTATTACAAATTGAATTATATATTATTAAAGTGTTAAATAATATTTTATTAACCCAAAAAGGGTTACAAATTTTTTATTTTTAAATTTATTATAAATCAGTCGACTTTTTTAATAACTCAAAATTTATTCTTATTTAAGCGTTATTTCGAAGCTAACGTTACAAACTGTAAATTTGTTTATGTAATTTTTAATTTTTGTTAGTCTTTAGTCAATAATTAAACAGCTGCAGCTTGTTAAACAGGGCATGAGACAGACAAAACCTTTAAAAATAGCTAACCTAATGCTTACAAAGGCATCAAGTAACCCCGCGCCTGTTTCAACTTATTTCACTGTAACTGTTATTTTTACAATTTTATTTTCATGAAGTTGCCCCATTTAAGCCATCATAAACTTCTTAACTTTATAATTATTTAGTCCTTCAAATTATGCTTATTTTTATCCATCTTTGTATTTGTTTATATATAATTTATTTATAAGTAATGTTAAGTTGTTTTGTTTTAATGTTTGGTAGGTGGTTGATTTTTGTTACGTTACGTTTATATTAGCATTTGTTGGTAGCTTGATTAGTTAAGGTTTTAGTTTTTTTTTCATTTACATTAAGACTCAATCTAGATTATAAAAATTATATGCTAATTTTTCTGTAATTTATAAAAATAAGAAAACAAAAAATTTCAAAAATTAAATAATGCCTAAAAATTTATCTAATATTGGTAAATAGATTTAGCACAGATTTATTTTCCTTTTGACTGCGTGCTTTACTGAACACATTCCAGAAGCGCAACGTTTCATCGCCTGCACCCGTAACAATTGCCTCACCATCCGGACTAAGCGCTAAATAAAGCACACGATATGAGTGACCTGTAAGTTTGGCCACTTGCGTCAGTGAGGGATATTTCCAAACTAATATTTGATTCTGCGAGTAGCCATGAGTTGACACCAATTCCGATGAATGCTTTGACCAGGCCAAATTACAAACTTGCGAGCCGGTGTCTACGCATTGCATAGGCTGGCCGGTTAGGGTGTTCCAGAAGCGTATGCAACGATCAGCTGTGCCACCGCCACTGGCCAACAAGCCATGATGATGCGGTGACCATGCTATGGCCTTGACAGCGGCCATATGCTCGGTATACGACTGCACGGGATTTAAGGAATGCTGATTCCAGACATACAACCGATTGTCATTGCCACCACTGGCCAAATACTGATTATCTGGCGACCACTTAAGACCGCATACTTCTTGACGATGACCAGCTAAGCGACGTTCTGATTGTTGTGCTGGTGTGCGGGTATCACGCTGTATAATCAAACGATCACGTGAGCCACTTGAGAGTATATCGCCATTCCATGCCAACGCACCAACACGTGCCGAATGACCATTGAGTTTGTTGATCTGTTAAGATAAAAAAATGTTGATTTATTTTTTGATTTTTTTTCAATTAAGATAACTTAAACATTGCTATAACTTAAACAAGATAGCTTAAATATTGCTTTAAATAAAGTTATCAACGATCCGACAATTATCGCAGAGATTTGATCGTAAACTGTTTTAAAATTTTATGAAAATAGATAAAAATAAAATATAAAAATGTACTGTTTTGAGCAACTAAAGGGTTCGCCAAATAACTTTTTTTTTTTTTGAAAATGCAAAAAAAAAACTACTGATTATTTTCTCAAATTTGTTTTTTTATTTGAATGTACAATCCTTCCGGTTAATAATAGAAAATAATTTCATTCAAATGGCTGGCCATGCAGTAGCCTACACGATCGGTCCAATTTTTAAGCACATTATCGATTGTGTGCAGCTGTATTTCACCAATGGCTTCACGAATATTGTCCTTTAAAGCGTCAATTGTCTCTGGCTTGTCGGCGTAACACTTATCTTTGAGTGCACCCCACAAATAATAGTCCAACGGTGTGAAATCGCAGGTCCGAGGTGGCCAAACGACATCAGCTCTGCGGCTGATAATGCGATCTTCAAAAACAGGGCGCAAAACATCGAGTGTAGCTTCGGCTGTATAGCACGTAGCGCCGTCCTGTTGAAACCAAATGTTGCCAATATCCTCCTCTTCAAATTTTGTGAACAAAAATTCGTTCAACATGGCCCGATAACGATGGCCATTGACTGTAACGGCCACTCCTTGCTCATTTTCGAAGAAAAATGGCCCAATTATGCCTGTGGACCAAAATCCGCACCAAACAGTGACTCATTTTGGGTGCACCGGCTTTTCAATGTATGCGTGCGGGTTTTCTGTGCCCCAAATGCGACAATTTTGCTTGTTTACATACCCGCCAAGATCAAAATGAGCTTCATCTGAAAAGATGATTTTTTTGGCAAAATCGGCATCTTCTGTAAGTCGATCGCAGGCCCACTCAGCGAAGCGAAAACGCATTGGATGCTCAGTTGGCTTCAACTCCTGAACCAATTGGATTTTGTATGGCGTCATACCAAGGTCTTTATGCTAAATTCGTCTCAATGATGTCTCCAAATGTTCAATTGTTGAGAACGACGGTGAATTGATGTTGATGCCGCTTCACGCACACTTTCTGCCACAGCAGCAATATTGTCGGGTGTACGCACTGTCTTTGGCTTTTCACGCTTTGGTTTATCGATGAGTATGCCAGTTTCTTTCACTTTTTTCAAGATAACGAACATACGGAGCTGACGGTGCTTCTGTTCTTCCAAAATCCGTACGCAATTTCGCCATGATTTTCAAAGTAATGTCGCAATATTTCCCAGCGTTGTTCAAGCGTATACACAACTATATTCGTTCAGCGGAAGGATAAAACTAATTATCTGTCAAATCAGACATGTGCTAAGTGTTACCATTCACGACATAAGCTCTAGTTGAAAAAAAAACGTTAGATGGCGGACCCTTTATATCTTATTCATTTATATATATTAGAGTGTCCCTTAAAAATGTAAGTTGTTTATTTTATGAAAGTAAATAAAATTTGGTGTGCCTAGGACCACGGAAACCCGTACCGACAAGCATGTCAATACTTGGTTATATGGGAAAAGAAGTGCTAATTTAAAAAAAAAAAGTTCAAATAATTTTTGTGTAAGTGTAAATTTTGAAAAAGTCCCATATTTTTCACTTTTTCCCATATAACCAAGTACTGACATGCTTGTCGGCACGGGTGCCCGTGGTCCTGGGTGCACCAAATTTGATTTACATTTGTTTTAACATCTTACAAAGAAATTAAGAGGATAAGCCATAAAAAACAACTTAAATTTTTAAGTGACACTAACATATATACTAGCAAGCCACTTTTTTTTTATCAATATAGAGCGTTAATACTTTTTTGAATGAGTGTGGAGAAAGATAGAGCGCAAAAACTTCATATAAAAAAATCTTAAACACGCTCAAGGCGTTCAGTCAATTGCCTTCCATTCAGAGCTGCCAGATGGCGGGATTTTCACAGATTTTCGGGATTTTTCGACTAAAACGGGAATGCGGGGAAAATAATGATCAAAACGGGGAAAGTGTAAACTAGTAATAATCATTTTCAACATTTCTTTTAACTATCTTGTCGAACGAAAATATATCATATTAATTTAACTTTATGTAAATTTGTTTGACTATTTAGAAGATGGAAAAGTATAAAAAACTTTATACTTTTTGGAACTAATCTGTTCTGAAAAAAATTAACATTATTTCCGTTAGGCATGTTTTTTACACGTTTTTTCTTAGTCAAAATGGAAATCTTGATATAGAATGCAGATCTCTAATATATATCTTTACGATGATTTTGCAGTGAGTAAGTTTGAAGTAAGTAAGTAAGTAAGATTTTGCTAGAGGTTTATACAACATTGATTCTGACGATTACTTTACAAAAAATGGTTCCGATTTATTTCTGTTCCTTCCAATAACGGTCTTATTCACTTGATTAAATAGACTTATTTGGTTAAAAAAAGTAAAAAACAAGTAACCTCTAAACGAGGAAGTGAAAATAATAACATATTTGATTTAATCCGTGTTTAATCGAGCTTTGATTTAAATTTTTATAAAAGTATTTTGTAAATAGTCAATTCAAAAACATATTCAACATGTTATTGAGAGGAAAATGTTACCCGTGGCAAAAGTCTTTCTCATTCTCAATCTTTTGGTAGTATTTCTTTGTGACCGATAAAAACTTTTGGGCAGCAATTGATTGTTACCGAATTTTCAGAACATAGTGACAAAAAAAAAAAAAAAATTATTAAGGATTTATTTTATAATAAATAATTTATAAAAATTCTTTCGAAGTTGATGTAAATACGGAATGTTTAAGTTTCCATATTAAATAAATGAGTATATATAATATAATATTATATTTATATCTTTGCGCCGAAAGCTACGGTCGTTGGCCTGATTTTAAATTTATTTTTGAAAGCTTTAAATTATAAATTAAAAACGGGGGAAAATGCGGGGAAATTTAGACTTAAAAACGGGGAAAATAATTATTTTGTATGCAAAAAAAGGGAATTTTCTTCACCGACACCTGGCAGCACTGCTTCCATTCAGAAATTAACAAATTTTGATCGCTCTTCAATGTGTTTATGCGATCTCACTCTCACTGTTTTTTTTTTTTGCAGTTTCTATTCAAAGCGACAACCGTTCTGAAGGCCGTTCAAACGATCACCGTGTGACCGTGCAGTGCATAACTGCAGGAAACCACTCGATTTAACAATTCAGTTTTACTAAAGAAGCGGCATTTGAAAATGTTTATTAAAATTTAATCAGCAGCTTATGGTAAGTATTGATTAATATGTTAATTATTAAATATTTTTCTTATTTTTTTCTTTTCAATTTTCAGCTTAAGCAAATAAACTATTAAATGCTTATACATATTCTGAAATTTTTAGTAACAGTGATTTTGGATTCTGCATTAATTTTCACAACAGCGGCAATGCTTAAAGTTGAAAACATTTCATTGTCATTACATATTTTTTTAAATTCACCTACAGTGGTGGTCATATAATTAGGGACTAGGGCTTTCAATCCCTGGATCCCAAAATCCCGCAATCCCGGGATTGCGAACCAAATTCTAGTCCCGGAACCCCGGGATTCTGGACCCTAAGTCCCGGGATTTTATTCACAAGGAAATATAAAAATTTTCAGCTACTATAAATGGCACTGCAATGTAAACAAACAATGGCAGTTTTATTATCAAATCAACCCTTATTTTATTTGTATGCACAAATGTTATCCAAACGTTATTTTTACTGTAATACATCAAATTGTTGAAACTTTAAAACCTTTAAAAATGACTGTAGAAGTTTTGTGTCGTAGAGATATGAATTTGTGTTTTTAAGTAAACCGCTATTAAAAGCATTTAAAGCTCAAATAAAATAAGGATAATAACCAATCTAAATAAAAAAAAGTCTGATTTCGACATGTCGTATTCAGTTTCGTAAATTAAACCAGAACTGGTGGAGATATTAAATGGATTTTTAGAACAACAATATAATTCCACTTTAAGTTGTGTAAGCGACTTCAATTGTTCAGAAGCACATGAATCCCTACAAAATATACTGAAAAATGCAATTGTGGAACGTGATTCACCAAAAATTCACACCTCAAAAAAACACACCTCAGCCATTCACAGCTGATGAACCAAATTTTGATGTAGAAGATAGACTTCTTCATTTTTGGCTGCCAAAATTGCAAAACTTGTACGAATATTTGCTACCAATTTCTCCAACTAGCATGGAGTCTGAAAAGTGCATCTCCACCTCAGTGTATATCTGTAATCAAGTGCGATCTAGTTTATCGGATGAGACGATGGATGCCTTAACCTTTTTTAAATTTTTCTTCAAAAATTGTTGAGGATTGCTATTATTAATTAGATTTTTCTATAATCTTAAGAAATCGATATTTTAGCTTGTTTTGGTTGTGATCTTCAAAGACTATGTTTACTTAGTTTTCTTCAAGGTTTCATGGAATTTTGTAAGTAAAAATAGTTTTGTTTAACTATAAAAATAAAATTTTATTCACATCATACTTTTAACTAACTGCAATTTATGTTAGAATATTTAGGTTGTTGTTTTGTTTAACTTACTGACGTTTTCTTTTTTTAAGATTATAATAAAGTGAAATATACTATGATGTTTTTTAATATCTTTTGTTTTTATCTATCTGAAATAAATGTTAAAACTTTTCTGAAATATTAAAAAATCATAACGTATCTTCACCGTCAGGACCTTAACGGTCCTTAATTAAAGATATATGCTTAATTTTTAAATATTTAAATAATATAATAATAATAATATAAATATTTAAAAATGTAGCATATATCTTTAACTAAGAACTGTTAAGGTTACGATTTTTATTAAAAAATCATTATTTCATAATCGATTTGTTCTTATTTAATTTAGTTTATTATGTGTTCTATATTTTTCAATCAAAAATTTACAAGTATTTCCTCTAAATATACAAAATGGGATTTCAGAATTCAACTTTATCTTCCAATTAATGTAAAATTAACAGAAAGACTTTTAATACTTTTTATACAGTTTTTAACACAGCTAAATGATATTATTTTACAGTTTTGGCATTTCGGGATCCCGAAAAATCCAAGGATCACAAATTTCAAAACCCGATATCCCGGGATTTCCCAAAACCCTTCGGGATTGAAAGCCCTATTTGGGACACTCAAAAATAAAAGTAGACTTTTAAAGTAATGCTTTAATTTTTTTAGTTGTTTCATTTTATAATGACGCCACTGTACAATGTAACGGTAAACACAAATATGACACGTGTTTTAAAGAGGAAAAAATTGTACTTCAATTACTTGCTTGTCTTTATTATTTTAGTCGCGAGTTGAAGGTGCTCTCGGTTGGTCACGTAATAAGGGACAAATAAAGTTTTTTCAGTTTTTTTTCGAATTAAGTACGAAAATCGAGGTAAGTTCCACATTAGTGGTGTTCCTCTTAAATACGAAATTTTTCTACCCGATTTGTTTTTAGATATGGGTCGTAAGAAAAGCTGTACTCCAGAATTACGCAAAATAATAGTTCATAAGTACGTCAAGGAGAAAAAGTCAAATCGCGGAATTGCAAATGAACTTTTGTGTTCAAAATCAATGGTTCACAATGTAATTGTTCATTACGGAAGCAATGGCACCACTGAAAACAAAAAAAGGAAGCCGCGGCAAAAAAAAAAAACGAGTGCAGCAGAAAACAGAATAATTTGCAGAACAAAATTTAAAGCTGTGACATTAGATTCGGAATCATATCCGTTGTCAGAATTTCAAAATTACAAGAATTCGCAAAAATACCATAAAAAATCTAGGTTGCAAGCCTATTCGCCATCATGAATTTTAAATTTTGTCATCAATCCCGATATTAGCTACCCCCTAAAACAGCCAACCACAGAGTCCACATAACCTTTAAAAGCGCTAATACGCTTAAGCTTTTCCTACACAAGCTCATTAAATTTTTTGGATACTTGCTTTAATTGGATACTACCCTGAAATTTCAAGCTGTTTAAGCTTTTTGCCGACGGCATCAAATTTCTTTTACTTGGGACTACGTGCCGTTCGCTTGTTAGCTAGCATACTTGCAAGCCGCAAGTTGTCGTGTACTTATTTATATTCAAGTACAAGTTATACTTCATTGAAAATTATCAAGCTCAAGCAAACTTCAACATATATTTTAAGCAAGTACTTGAAATAGATTTCAAGTAGGCTTGTGAAGTTCTCTGGTGTAGACATAGCATTAAGTACCATTTACATATGTGAGTATTACACTTTCAAGTATTAGATTTTAAAATTTTAAAAAGTCCTTTTAAAAATCCTTTCAGTAATATAAGAGATGCCTTTATTCACCCGCCCCCCCCCCCCCCCCCCCCCCCCCTTACCTTTTACATCTCAAATTCCAAGGTAATCGATCATGAGTAGTAAACTCCAGTCGCGTGTTGGAGCTGACACGAACACTTTTTTATCTTCATTTAGTATTATTTGCCTCACTTAATTTATACCAAGTAATTTTTTTAAATGCAATAATCATGTTTATATAGTGCAATAATAATGAGCAATTGTGACTATTAAAAAAAAAAATTAAAGTCGATTGCAAGCTCTTTCTGAAAATATCTATTTTAATCCAAAAATGTTGATGCATTAATTGGGCTGAAAGCCTGCAGCATAAAATAAACAATTTAAACAGCTGAAGTTCAAAATATGTTGCATACGTTTAGGAGCGCCTATCAAATAACAATGTTTTTCAACATTGTTGCTAAGCAAGTTAAGTGTGCGCAACATTTCAACACCAACTGTGATCAAGACTTACCTGCTTACTAGCTGCTACATCCCAGACGGTAACATAACCATGATGTGTGCCGACAGCAACCAAATTGCCGCGTTCATTCCATGACACTGATGTTACAGTATTTGCATCAGGGCTAAGGTCACAAAGACGTGTAACCTAGCCATTGATAAAAGCAGAAAAGAAAAATAATGTAAATTAAAAACTTAAATAAAACCTCTCACGCGATAATTGGTAATGAAAATTGTTAATTTCTAAAATAAAACGTACTTGACTTGTGCAGGCGCTCCATAGGTAAACACAACTACCTAAACCAACGGCAAGCACATTTTGTGAAGACCAATCGACCAGATTTAAATAGAAATCATCTTGCAGCTCAGGCGCATCCAAAACCTAAAAAAAAAATATGATTGTTTGATTTTAGCAATTTTAAGATCTCGACTTGACTCACCTTAAATGGTATTCTAGATATTTTTCTGGTAGCTTTGCGCGGTGATCTCAAGAGTTTTTGGCTTTTTGTGCTAACTGGTGATAATGAATACGGACATTGTTCATTGAAATCCTGCAAAGTAGCAAAAAGATAAACAAAATTAATTAGATACAGGTAATTTTTTAAGACAAGCAAATATATTGTTCTAGTTGTATATGAAATGCTTATTAAACATATAAATTAATTTGTTTGCTATGTAAATTTGACAATTAACAAATGCTTGTTAAGAATGTTAGAATTATTGAAAATATGCATGCATACATATTTACTTATAAACAGGTAGGGTAAGAAGCGTGAAATTTAGTTTAATAAGCGGTAAAAGTAAACTCTTCGAGTAAAGATTAAGAATAATATTAACGCTTTTATAAAAATAATTAAACGCTTTTAGTTAGTTATTTATTTTAAAAAATTTTTTATTTTTATTAGTTAAGGGGTTACATGACATTGGCAGTTTTTGAAATCGACTTTTTTTTAATAATTTTGTATTTTAGTAAATATTCTTAAGATTCTAAGAATTTCATGGAAAAATTTCTACGGGTTCAAAAGTTACAGCCGGATTAGTGAGAGCGCATTTTTAATTTTTGCGCTACCTACGTACGGCAGCTGGTATATACTTGTTTTACTTGCTGCCTGACTTTTGGTGGTTGTTATTTCGTACCTACTTGAAGGGTGAAGGGTGAAGATCGAATTGCTAAACGATTGCAAAAAACTATAAGAAACAGCACAACACAAGATAACGAAGGCATACATACAGTACGAAGCAGGCATGGCAGATTGAAGGTAACCTTTTTTTCTTTGTTCACAAACTTTGAACGCGTTTATCTCTAAACCATGTTTTTCGTACTAAGTAGTTGCGGCACTAGCGGGTTCATTTTTTGACGAAATTTTGTTTTTTATTTTTTTAAACTTGATTCGCTATCGTATGAGTAGGGACACGAATATCGTATCGATATTTCAGAGTATCGATACTTTTTCGTATCATACGAGTACTTTTCGATACTTTGGATCAGTCCGATATTTGACAGTATCGATATTTTTACCTAGAATCGAAACAAAGAAAATAGAATGGCGCCAAGGAGATCTAATGTGTGGAAATTTTTTAAGCAGACGGAAAAGTTGAATTCAAAACACTATGGAACTTTGTTTTCTTTATGTTGGAGCGTTTTGTAAAGTTGGCGCCTGTTGTATATCAAATAATTGTACAAGCACTTCAGCTTGAAACTGTGGAATTGTGAATGTGCTCAAACCAATTTAATTTGTAACCAATGAAATATCTGGTGAAAAATATATCACTGTAAGAAAAATAATTCCAATTATAATAAATTTTCGAGCAGAATTGAGTCAGTTTACTAAAGAACAACATGAAATAACAATACTAGTAAAAGCTAATCTATGTCAAGAAGTTGATCGTAGGTTCAAACACATTGAAAATAATGTAATTATTGCAATATCATGTGTACTTGACCCAAGGTTCAAAAAAGTGCCATTTCAAGACCCAATTGCGTGCCCAAGAGCTGTTTTCCGTCTTGACGTGAGCAACTATTGACGTAGCTGAATGCGTTAATACAGTGGAAGAAGAAGAAAACACTAAACATGATTTTTGGGCCAGATAGAAGGCACTGGCACAGAGATCATCAGCGATAAGACCAGTTTCCGATATAAGCGAGATATCCATGTACTTGTCTGGTAGTGTGTCTCCCTTTAATAGTGAACCATTGAAAGAATGGGACAATTTGAAGAATATGTATCCATCTTTATATAAAATAGCTCGAGAATATCTACATATTCCAGCTACTTCGGTACCATCCGAAAGGCTTTTTTCTAAAGCCGGCAACACTATAACGAAATTACGAAATCGTCTTGCTGGAAAAAAATTAAACCAAATTCTGTTTTTAAGTGATTTAAATGATATGGATTGGGATATCTGAAAAAGTCCCAAAACTTTTTTATGTTTTTAATAAATTTTTTGTTAAGCAGGTCTTACTTTATGCTTTATGATCTCAAAAAGAAGTATATTTTTAGTTTTATTTATTTTTATATTAATGAAATTTTTATTTAAATAAAGAAATATGTTATTATTACATCTATAATTGTTTTACAGTTTTGCAGGAATATTCAGGTAGGCATGAAGGTTTGAACACAAAAAAAGGCGATTTTTAAAACTGCTATCAATTCAACATTTTTCAAATTATCAATTTATATTTTTTATGTATAAGTAGACGTAATTCTTCACATTTTTCCGAACTTGTTTTCCTCTTCATTTCCCACCCCTTTTTATAGCGCTCGCAAGATGACTACTCAAAAATGAGTCGAAAATGGGTGACAAGTTTTCTTGCCGCCTTCCGTGTCTCGATCGACATCTGGTTTCCGAGAAAATTTGTCACCCAGTTTGAAAAAATTAATTTCGAGAAAAAAGTGTTTAAATTTTTTTATTTTTTATATTATGTGCGCTTAAAGCATATTATATAGAAAACAAATTTGTTTGAACCTTCATGCCTACCTTAAAATTCGAATTTAATTGTTTTGTATTCTTTAGCAAAACTAAAAACTACTCATAAAACGCGCTTGAATTTAATTAAATTGACTAAATAATTAACTTTTTTCTTACACATTACATAAAAACAATCCAATTATCCATTACATTATTTTGCAATAGCTGCTTTCGACAATTGTGCTTCTGAAAAAAGACACGAATATCATATCGATATTCACGGTATCGATACTTTTCTTTCAATACTTTTTGGGTATCGATTCTTTTCTTTCGATACCAAAAAAGTAGGTATCGATATATTTTTCTTTCGATATCGTGTCCCTACGTATGAGACGAGCTTTTTTTTAAATTTTTTTTATGAATTTTTAAAGTCAATATTTTTTTCGAAAAAACACAATTTCAAATTTGGAACATCACCAAAAATTTAAAAAAAAAATTAAAAAAGAAAGCTCGTGTCATACGATAACCAATTTTGTTAAGATTTAAAAAAGTAATTTTTTTCCAGATCGGACAATTTTGGCAACTCCCAGCGCTGCAACCACGAGGCCCCGTTTTTTTTCTCTGCCGCCAGTTTGGAGCTCTATAAAACCACGTTGGAGCGAAAAATAAAATTTTTGGAAAATGTTTGTTTTTGACTGAGTTATGAATTTTTAAGAAAAGGTCTGTTTTCTCTGCCGCGAATGTCTTGTCCCACCTTAATGAATTTTACAATTAATTGCTTTATAGGTGGAACACTCAATAGTGTCAAAATTTTTATATAGTTTATATAGTACTAGCTTATACCCGGCGCGCTTCGCTGCGCTCAGCGCTTATCCCCTAAAAGAGGGTGTAGCTTTAGTGAAGCCATTCTTTTATAGTAAGTTCGTACCTAGTTTTATTGATGTGTGACTTATTTCGAAAACTATACCGAATATTTGGGGTGCCGAAAAAGTACCACGCCCCTCGACCAACGCCCATAAAATATTACCAGTGGAACGGCATGTGTAAATTGAGGTCGAATACTGAATTCCGAGACTGTGCGACCTACAAAAAAAACCAAAACTGGTCGATATCGAAAATTTTAGGTGTATTTAAGGAGCCTTTTACGGTCGGCACCAGACTTCATAGGAACCCTCTCAAGGCTTTGGTATAAAAATTGGCTTAGCGGTTTCGGAGTCCTTAAGTGATATACCCACACTTATACCCACATACGTATATACATTAAGTCGCCTCACGCTCCTTAGAAAAAAAAGTTGCTTAGTCCGGTTCTTCAAAATAATCCATGGCTTATGTTACGATGATCCCCAAAAAATTTCGACTAAAAATATTGCCTGGTATGGTAGTTAAAAAAAAACAAACGGTCAGAAATAAGAGTAATGAAAAAGTTCTTTTGCATCAAAAATCTTCAATTTTTTCCGTTGGACCAAAGATAATGCGGATTTTTATGGATTGTTTTAACTTTTTTCATATTATTTTCACTAAAATTCAAATTAATTTTTTCCCATACTACTTTCAGTCAAATAAATTGTGAAATGTAAAAGATGTGTACATTTTTTTGTATATTTTTTTTGATAATTTATTTGACCAAAAGTAACATGGCAAGACAAAATAACTATTAAGTCTGACCGTTTGTTATTAAGAACATAAGAAGATCGGTCAATGTCCTTTCAAGGGCTGAAATGGCCATTTCGTTTTTGTTTTTTTTTTATTTCAAACTATTCCAGCTACTGTCGAAATATTTGGGGGATCATCATAACAAAAAGCGTTATTTTGAGCAACCGACCCAAACACCTTTTTTTTGTGAGGAGCCCTAGTATACAAACAAACATTTAGGCATGGCAACATTTATATGTATTGTGACCGCCACTTGGTCTTATTGCACCTACATATCAAGTTTCACTATCAAAACATGTACAGCTCAGAAATTACAATGATTTCTGAAAAGTCGGCGTAGATAAAGTGCGACTTTTACTGTAAATTTTGATTTATATACTTTCACGGATTTGTGGGCGTGCCAAAATTTATATAAAAAGTGACCGCCACTTGGACTTATAGCATCTGCATACCAAGTTTGACTATCAAAACGTTCACATCTCAGGAATTTAAATTATATTTAAACGATAGCCCTGGCAGCTAGTGCTTACTCAGTTATAATTGTTATATTGTAATTAACTATAATACATAAATAAATAAATAAATTAAATAAAATTATTGCTGAAAAGTGGGCACAGATATAGTGCTACCATGCACATTTTTTGCAAAGCTGTCGAGAGTAAGCGTATGAACTTAATTACCAAATTTTAGTATTTAACGATGAGAATTGTCTGATTTATAGAAGTTCTATTGATTTGAGGGTAAAAAAAGTGGCGGCCGTGGCGTAGTGGGTAGACTGTGTGGTCCATATGGGATAGAACCCTGGTTCGAATTCCACCTGACACAGAAAGTTTTTTCAATTGAATTAATTTTTCAGTTCGGCCGTCACCTCTCTGCTGACAATGGCAAACCTCAGAGAGTAAAAACTGCCACGAAAAGCTTCTTGAGAACATAAGCCGTTCGGAATCGGCATAAAACTTGTAGGTCTAGTTCTCGATCATTTGTGTTCAAACATTCCACAACACGCACAACACAATTCATCATAAGAAGCTCGGTCAAAGTCCTTTCAAGGGCTGAAATTGGCCATTTCGCGTTGTTTTTTTTTTATTTGCGGGTGGTACAAGTTGGCGTGGCAAATTTTATATATATATATTGACCGCCACTTAGAGCACCTGCGTATGAAGTGTTACTATCAAATTATGTACAACGCAGGAATAAGCTTGATTTCGAAAAAGTGGGCGTAGATATGGTGCAACCACGCCCATTTTTAACAGTTGCCGATAGTGACCTTATGTACAAAATTAACAATTCTTAGTCTTCTACGGTAAAAGCCGTCTAATATAAAGAATTTTTACTGATTTGTGGGCGGTTAAAGTGGACGTAACAACATTTGTATATACATAGTGACTGTCACTTGGATCCATAGCACCTGCATACTAAGATTTCCTATCAAACCGTGTACAACTCAGGAATAAGCATGATTTCGAGAAAAAGGGTGTAGATATAGTGCGGACATGCCCATTTTTTGTGCATTGGCCGACAGTAATCAAATAAACTAAATTACCAAATCCTAGTCTTCTACTTTTTTACTGATTTGTGAGCGTTGAAAGTGGACGTGACAACATTTATATATACATAGTGACTGCCACTGGGATCCATAGTACCTGCACACTTAGATTCACTATCAAAACTTGTACAGCTCAGGAATAAGCATGATTTCAATAAAGTGGGCGTAGATATAGGGCGGCCATGTCCATTTCTTGTACACTTGGCTGACAGTAATGATTAAAACTAAATTACCAAGTCTTAGTCTTCTACGGCAAAAGCCGTCTGATATAAAGCATTTTTACTGATTTGTGGGCAGTAAAAGTGGGCGTGACAATGTTTATATTTACATAGTGACTGCCACTTGGACCCATAGCACCTGCATACCAAGATTGACTATCAAAACGTGTACAACTTAGGAATAAGCAAGATTTCGATAAAGTGGGCGTAGATATATTGCGGCCATGCCCATTTTTTGTACATTGGCCGACAGTAACCATACGAACTAAATTACCAAATCTTATTCTTCTACGGCAAAAGCCGTCTGATATAAAGCATTTTTACTAATTTGTGGGCGGTAAAAGTGGGCGTGACAACATTAATATTTACATAGTGACTGCCTCTTGGACCTTTAGCACCTGCATACCAAGATGCACTATGAAAACGTGTACATCTCAGGAATAAGCATGATTTCGATAAAGTGGGCGTAGATATAGTGCGACCATGCCCATTTTTTGTACATTGGCCGAGAGTAATCATATAAACTAAAATATCAAATCTTAGTCTTCTACGGCAAAAGCCGTCTGATATAAAGCATTTTTACTGATTTGTGGGCGGTAAAAGTGGGCGTGACAACGTTTATATTTACATAGGGACTGCCACTTGGACCCATAGCACCTGCATACCAAGATTGACTATCAAAACGTGTACAACTCAGGAATAAGCAAGATTTCGATAAAGTGGGCATAGATATATTGCGGCCATGCCCATTTTTTGTACATTGGCCGACAGTAACCATACGAACTAAATTACCAAATCTTAGTCTTCTACGGCAAAAGCCGTCTGATATAAAGCATTTTTACTGATTTGTGGGCAGTAAAAGTGGGCGTGACAAAGTTTATATTTGCATAGTGACTGCCACTTGGGCCCATAGCACCTGCATACCAAGATTGACTATCAAAACGTGTACAACTCAGGAATAAGCAAGATTTCGATAAAGTGGGCGTAGATATATTGCGGCCATGCCCATTTTTTGTACATTGGCCGACAGTAACCATACGAACTAAATTACCAAATCTTATTCTTCTACGGCAAAAGCCGTCTGATATAAAGCATTTTTACTAATTTGTGGGCGGTAAAAGTGGGCGTGACAACATTAATATTTACATAGTGACTGCCTCTTGGACCTTTAGCACCTGCATACCAAGATGCACTATGAAAACGTGTACATCTCAGGAATAAGCATGATTTCGATAAAGTGGGCGTAGATATAGTGCGACCATGCCCATTTTTTGTACATCGGCCGAGAGTAATCATATAAACTAAAATATCAAATCTTAGTCTTCTACGGCAAAAGCCGTCTGATATAAAGCATTTTTACTGATTTGTGGGCGGTAAAAGTGGGCGTGACAACGTTTATATTTACATAGTGACTGCCACTTGGACCCGTAGCACCTGCATACCAAGATTGACTATCAAAACGTGTACAACTCAGAAATAAGCAAGATTTCGATAAAGTGGGCGTAGATATATTGCGGCCATGCCCATTTTTTGTACATTGGCCGACAGTAACCATACGAACTAAATTACCAAATCTTAGTCTTCTACGGCAAAAGCCGTCTGATATAAAGCATTTTTACTGATTTGTGGGCGGTAAAAGTGGGCGTGACAACGTTTATATTTACATAGTGACTGCCATTTGTATCCATAGCACCTGCGTACCAAGATTCACTATCAAAACTTGAACATCTCAGGAATTAAAAGAATTGCTGAAAAGTGGGCGTAGATATAGTGTGACCACGCCCATTTTTTGTACAGTCACCGAAAGTAACTATCTGAACAAAATTACCAAATCTTAGTTTTATATGATTAAAACCGTCTGATATATAGCATTTTTTTTGGTTTGTGGGCGATAGAGCCAATTTGGGTTGTATGGGAGGTACCACGCCCCCTTGCCCAATCAACACCAAACTTCACAGGAACACTTCCCGAATGTTGCTTCAGTATCCCTCAAAATTTCATAGAGTTTGGTTCGGTGGTTTTGGAGTCTATACGTGATATACACACATATCCACATACCCACATACCCACATACCCACATACATACATTCATTTTTATATATATAGATAATGTTATTGAGTCTTTTTGGACCATATTGAAAGAGGAAAAGTAACAGGAACATTAAAATTGTTGGAACTTTTTGGAATTTTTACAAGCAAACAACGAAAAACCGTTCATTCGATAAAATAAATTAAATTTTGTTTCTGTAGTGAAAACTTCTTTTTGAAGTGAAAACTTCTTTAGACAAGTTGTGCACTTTTTGGTAGAGAGCCAAACTATAGATTCGCGATATCATCACGCTTTTAGACGTGGTTATGTTAGGCAAACCTGTTTGGTATGACCTTTTTTCTTATTACCGAGGCCATTACCAACCGATCACCGAATCAATTTCCGAACCGATTACCAACCAATTACCGAAGCAATTCAGACGGTCATAAAATTTAACTGCATTTTAAGTTCCGTAGATAGAACGTACAAAAATTAAGTTGCAATTTTTTGCAACTTTTAAAATATTTGCATGATATGAAAGTCCTTAATATATCAAAAATTCTTCCATGTTCTATAAAATGGTAATAGCCTATGATTTTATAATACAATTTTGTGTTTCAAGGTTTCAAAATTCTGATTAAATATTTTAGATTGTATTTTTAGGATAGCAAATTTAAAAAAAAAGAGGATATTTCAGATACACCCGAACGTCTGAACATTTTCTTCAAGAATGAACAAAGGAATCATCTTACGAAAATTTTGAATTTTGTTCTGATAGTGCGGTCAAATCTCACACAGTAGAACGGTTTAAATTGCGCCGTTGTTCACAAAATTTTCACCAATCATCTCAGAAAATAGAATTCAATAGGTCATCTTTTTTAATGAGCATTCCAGAATAATTCCCAAATACGTACACTTTCCACGTAGACCTTAAATTTAATATTTTAATAACAGAAAACTGTTTCGTTGAAAGTATAGCTGTTAAATTGCGATTACGATTAGTAATCAATTAGATTACTTTGTAAAAAGAATTGTAATGACTATATAATCATTAAGGGAGAATTTTGTGATTAGTAATTGATTACGATTACAAATAATCAAAAAATAATAACGATTACTTGAGATTACGCAAAATAATCAAAAAGAATCAAAAGTAATCAAAAAATAATCCAATTACTTATCAAGATTACTTTTGATTCTTTTTTGATTATTTTAAGAATTTCAGTCTGATGCCGTGGGTATGCTAGGCAAACATGTTGGCTGAGCTTTTTTGTTGTTAGTGTTTTCGCATAAAATGAGATATAAGCTTTTCTCTCCTGCTCATTTCCTCGCTAATTACCTGTTTGAAACAGCAAACTCGCCAAATATTTCAGAATCGTCAAATTTGTGTGCCCTTTTTTTTCTTCAAGAGTCAAGAAATCGTTTTTAATACATCTGAACAGCCAACAAAGGCAGGTGGTTGCTACTTGGCGCGCTTATTATTCGACTGTAAATTTAACATTTTTTTGCAGGAAAACGGTAAGAGATAATGGACAAATTTGATTTAGGGTAAACTAATACTCTAAAAAGTTATTAAAAAAAATTTTTTTTATTAATTTTTAATATTTTTGATGTCTAAAAAGCGTTTTTCTCGAAACTACATTTTTATACCTGGTTACTTAAAATTACCTTGTCCTATTATCTCAAAATTTTAACTGCATATTTTCCACATGTGTAGTTTCCGTTTGGCATGAAATGGTTTGGCGAAAGTATGGCTTGTTGAAGGAACCATTTCTTTCAATCAATACGCCTTTAATGTCCTCAGCGCCAATTGAAAGATTATTTTCTTTCGCTGGCATAGTAAACACTCAAGGCGGCAATCATTGTCTGATTTTTCTTTTGAAAAATTAGTGCTTATGAAGGCAAATAGTAATTAAGAGTAAAAAGGTTTTATTTTTGTTTCGTTTATGTTGTATTATAATACATTAATGTTCTCGTTCTTGTTTTTGTCAATCTTTGTTTTATAATGAAATACATAACTTTGTTTTTTTTTTTAATAAAATTTAACAAAATTGTTTGTACCTAAGACTGAAATTCTTAAAATAATCAAAAAAGAATCAAAAATAATCTCGAAAAGAAATCGGATTATTTTTTTGATTACTTTTGAATCTTTTTGATTATTTTGCGTAATCTTAAGTAATCGTTATTTTTTGATTAATTGTAATCGTAATCTTTTGATTACTGAGCCAAACAGAAAAGAATCGTACTTAATCAATTATTTTACCTTTTTGAAAACAGAATCGAATAAGTAATGATTACGACGAGAATAAGTAATGATTCTTCGTTTGTTCGTGCTGGAAAAGTGTTTCCAATGGGTGAATAGCGTTCGCGAACATTTTGTAAAAACCAATGTTCCGAACCTTGGTTCAGACCAAACTGTTAGAATGCCCAGGCCTGCTCTAAATGTATTGCCGGCCTTAATGTGTAACTGATCAATTTTTTTTTTAAAAATCGAGTGACGCGCTCTGAACAAGCATGAATAATGACAATACAGTAATCATGTGAGAAAGAAAGAGACAAATAAATCTATATGACATTGTTTTCATCAAGATGAATTCAAATTCCTTGCCTTGATTCATCAAGATGAATTCAAATTCCTTGCCTTGAACATGGTTTCACACTCGTTACGGGTTGCCATTGTTCTGTCTGACATTTTGCATTTTTTCTCAATAAAAGAACAAAATCAGTACAAACAGTATTTTTGAAAAAAAGCAGTACGCAGTTTTTCAGTCTAAAAACAGTACAATACTGCGAAAAACAGCATAGATGCGAGCGTTAGGAATGGTGACAATGAAATCAACTCATGAATGCACAAAATGATTAATAAATCAAAATCATTCAAAATGATTGGTGTTTTAATTTTTTGTTAAGTCTAAGGCCCGTATTATGTATTACAACTCAACTAAGTTGACTAGATTCAACTAAATTTTTTTCGTATAACGTGTAACGTAACAGTACGTTCAAAAAGTCCATAGGATGACACATAGATGGCGTTACTAGATTTTTTTGCATATGATTTTTATTTAGTACCAACCTTCAAACGATACGTATAAAAACAACAATCATCATTTGACAACAATCTGACAATTGATTCGTGAGTTATAGCATTTTGTGAGCAACTGTTGTTATTGAAAAAAAAAAAAATTAAAAAAAGTGAATTTTGAGTTTTGATAACACAATGCTTTTGATGAAAAAAAATACAGTGGAAACCAAACAATGGCTTGATAAACATTATCTGGACTCTGCTCTATAGAGACAAATGGTAGAAAAGTGGACAACAACAACAACAACGAATTGATGCTTCAGAGGAGTGTTTGGCGCTGTTAAACTGCAATAAAATCGAATTTTATCGTCGGTATGTGACAATGGATGAAACATGGCTTCAATATTACACACCAGAATCCAAAAGACAGTCAGCTGAGTGGACAGCAGTCGACGAACCGAATCCAAAGCGAGCAAAGACCCAACAGTCGGCTTGTAAGGTGATGGAGTCTGTATTTTGGGATGCGAAAGGAATAATATTCAATGACCATCTCCAAAAAGGAACCACCATCAACAGCGACTATTACTGTGCACTTTTGGATCGATTGAAGGCTGAAATCGCCAAGAAACGGCCACATTTGCAAAAAAAAAGAAAGTGTTGTTTCACCAAGACAATGTACCGCATCCCAAATCGATGAAAACGATGGCAAAATTGAATGAGTTGGGCTTCGAATTGCTTACCCACTCACCGTATTCTCCAGATTTAGCCACTAGCGACTATTTCCTGCTCTCAGATCTCAAGAGAATGCTTGCTGGAAAGAAATGCAAGTCCAATCGCTGAAGTAATCGCTGAAACTGAGGCCTATTTTGACGAGAAAGAGAAATCGTACTATAAAAGTGGTATCGAAAAGTTGGAAAATCGCTATACTCGTTGTATCGCTTCTCGAAGGCAACTCGAGAGCGAGTTTTATCAAAATTTTGTTTTTTTCTTACTTATCCTACGGACTTATTGAATGACCTGTTAGTTTGACTTAATCTTTTAAGAATTTTCAAACTACATCAAGGTTCAACTGAAATGTATGTAATACGTTACACAAAAAAAAATTTCGTTGAATCTAGTCAACTTAGTAATAGGGGCCTTATTCACGAAATTGAATAAATATTGCAATCAAAAATTTTACTCATTGATTGCGACTTCAAAGAATGCAGCTTCAAATGATTCCAACCTTACACAGCTCTGTGGATTAGACAGAACTTCATATTCCAACTTGTTGAGTTTTTGCATGGCCCTGCCTGTTTGCCAACACTGGCTGCTTTTGCAATAGCTTGCTGTGCATTTGTTGCAACTCTGCGCGGTACAGCTCTGCCGTGATACTCTCCCCAGCTCATAGAAATGAATTGTAAATTATACCCTTTGTAGACCACCAAACAGTCATCATAATTTTTTGTTTGATGGAAGTATGGCATATGCCGTGTTGCTTCATCAGTGTCTAGCCACAAGTACAGACCAATGTCGGTTTCTGAAAAGGCAATTTTTTTAGACTTAGTTATTCCTTTGATTTTTATTTCTAATACTGCTCTTTGACTGGTTTTAATTTGATTAATTATTGCTGAATACTTTTCTTTTTTAATATGTTTGTAAGTGTGTTCCTTCTTTTGTTGATTCGATTAATTGATAATTGAATTTTAATTTCCCCATCATCATCATTCTTAATAAAACTGAATTCAATAAATTAATAAGAATTTCATGACGAGTTTGCAAAGCCATGATGTTTGACCTTAATTTCATGAATCCAAACAATGCTTTGTTTTTTTTATTTTTAACTAAATTTGAGTTAAGTTTCAATTTTGTAGTTTTCAATAGTAGATCATTTTCAATAGAACGAATAAAAAATAATTCAGTTGAAATACTGCAGTTCTTTTAATAACTTCGCGACACAAAAGTTTATCTTTGTTAAATTGAAATAATAAGCTAAAGCTTGAAATATCACAGAAACTTAGCTCATGATAATCATTTAAACATAAAATGATCATGTCACTGTATGAATCGACCCCAACGACCTCGATGATTGAGTCGATATAATATTCGTGTTCCTTTGTTTGTTTTCAATTAAGTTTCAAATATGGTATATTTCAATCTCCAAACTCAAGTTGATCAAATTAAATTAACTACCTACTGCCAAGCTATTTGTGTTATGTTTAGAGTCCCCAACGCAAAGCCAAAAATTGTATAGCGACAATTGTAGCAATTTAATTTATTTAGTTATCTGGTCAAATTTAACGCACTTCTATTAAGTGTCTGTGTAAAAAGTGTGTCACTTGAATAGTTAAATTTTTAATGGTATTTGAATGCATTCAAAATTTGCTCGAAACAATAAAATGAGCAAAAGCAAGAAATAAATCAAAAGAAACTTTACGCTCGCTTTTCACGTTTTTGACCATGAATTAGTGAACCAAATAAAAATGCGTAACGCACGAATGCATGACATGATTTAAATTAAATACTTTACTCACACGTTATTTAAAGTATTGTGAAATGCGTGCGTCAACTATTTTATAGTAGAGCAAAACTGCGTATGTGCATAATACATGTGTCTGTGACACCATTTAAAACACTTGTTTTCCCGGTATACTTTTTTTGTTTCTACTTGTATTTTTAAATATTTACTTAAGTTCTACTTTTATATTTTTATTTTTTTTTTTTTTTTTTTATATGACACCAACAAAATATGGTATCGTTGCGATTGTCAGAAGTTTTCTTTACATACATTTTTGTTTGAGCTACATATCTGTTGTTTGTACAATGATAAAAAAGTTTATACAGCCAAAAGCGATAAGAATATTTAAAATAAAAAATCAATCTATGTATTTTTTAAACACTTGTTTGTTCAAAATACTTGTATTGATTTATGCACTAACATATCATACATACATACATACAATACAGCAGCTTTTATTTTTACAACAGCAATAAACGCAAGTTATTCATGAATTTGTCCAAGAATAGATTTAACTTATCAGTCAAAGTTCTGATAACTCGAAAAAGTTGAATTAAGTTCAAAACCTTGAAAGCTAACCCCTTTTGGGAAATTCTCTCATTAAGCGGTTGGAATTTTTTTTCTAGTTTTTATTAACATTTTAATTAAAGTCAATATTAATATGCACATATGGAACAACAAAATAGGTGCGTTCGTTTTTGTTAAGAAAAATACTTGATTTTTATTATTTACTGAAATAATTTTTATGAATTTCACATATTTTATGGATAAAAAAAGTTTGTTGTAGGCTCATTCCATGAGAATTAAAAAAAAAGTCGCATTGCCATCTAGAAAAAATTGACAAAAAAAAAATATGTGAATCCCCAATCATAACCCCCTAGCCACACGTGCCAGTTCGAAGACAGTAACAGTTCGAAAAACTTAATACACTCTCACGTTTCACTAATACACCCACACCTTGACATCACTGGCAGTCCACTGCCCTATAGGAACAAACTAACTTGTTTTTAAAAACAACTAATTAAAAAACTAGTTTAAAATAAGATAGTATATGAACTACTTTGAATTATATTAAGGCGGCATCCACTTCAATTCGAAATAGTTTTTATTGCATTAAATTTATAGTAATTGAAATACTACTTAAAAACTAGTGGTTGATAAACTACTTTGAATTATATTAAGGCGGCAACTACTCTGATATGGGCATGTTTTAATTGCAAATTTTTATTAGATTACAAGTTTATAAATATTTAACCGTGTTATTTTATTAAATATTATTAACTTTAGGCTTCACTAACATTTTGTTTCAAAAAGACATATTTTTTTTATTTACGACATTAAGCTGCAAGACAGACTTGGTAAACACACTTTAAAACTAATAAACTGCCTCTAAACCCTGTGAGACGATTAAAAATTCTTTATTATTTAAGATATTCAAATTACAAACTGGTAATGTTTAGCAAACATTGCACAATTTGGACTCTGTACGGAAATTGATGCATTGCTTAAACATTCAGCAAGCACCTCATCACTTCAATAGTAAAGACGCACGCCTTTCCCTACGTAGCGTCGACTCAGCTCCATCACTTCATTGCGATTGACACTTAAAAGAAGCCCTAAGCAAAATATCGGTGTGCCCATCGACCATGATTGATGGTTGCAAAGCGTGGAAAATCCCGCTGACACGCTTGTTTAGCTCATATTTTGCAATGAAGCATCAAAAAGCTGGCTCGTATTAAATAACAGGCGCAGTATCCACACAATTCCGATCCATTGGATCGGCACCTTCGCTCATGTACCCAGGCGATGGCGTGCCCGTTTTTGTAAACTGCTTCCGTGGTGAGCATGCTCACATATAAGCGCAGAGTTCCTCCAGCTTCTGGAACTATCACCTGTTGGAAGCAGAAATAGTCCAATGAAGAAAGGAATAATGAAATTATATCTACCATCGCAGCATACTTCTGTTGCGCTCCTTGAATGTAATTACTAGTCCTTTTTTGAATTAACTGGCAATGAAGCTTGGCATGAATCACTTTTGAATTATTTTAAAATCAATTAAAACACCACAAAGAAAGACATTTTACAATTTTCCATTAAAAAAATCTGATCACTTTTAACTTTGTTTACATTCTGCTTTCAGATTTTATATATCAGAATTTATTTGTGTCGATCAGGCATGATTTTTTGGCATGATTTATGTATTTTTCAAAACAGTCAAATAAATGATCTCTTTGATGTATAGAAATTTAAAATTTTTATGCTTTTAAATTCATCTTCAGTAAGTGGAATATTAAATAGTTTTCAATTGGTTATTTTAAAGTAATTGAAAAAATAATTTAAATTTAACTAGTTTAACAAGTAGTTGAAAATATATGCAGACGAAAGTCAATTGACTTATTTAGCGGACATCACCATACAAAATATGTTAGTTCGTTCTATGGAAAAAAGTCAGAATTTCAACTAGTTGTGGTTGACAAAAAACTACTTTTTCAACTACTTTTAAATTAGTTGATATTCCTACAGGGTGGCAACAACTTTTACTGAGACAGTAAATTTGGACAACCGAAACCAGTGCGAAATCGAAGTAAAGAAAACAGTGTGGTATTTTCTTCCTAAAATATTCGAATTTTAAATATGCACTTTTCTTTCAAGTCTTGTAGTGACATAGTGCACACTGCTCCTAAAGGATCGATAGGTTTCATGAAAATGACAACAAAAACTAAAAATGAGGCTTGATTTGTAATTTTCTTACGATCAATAATATGTTGAAATTTAAGTCGGCGCTGCTCCTTTTGGGGAGCTAAGGGGTTAAGAAGTATTTCACGATGTTGATTCATGCTATTGTTTCTAGCAGAAAAATAAACACACATAATACGTATGTAAAGAACTCATTGGAAAGGTAATAAAATCACCTTTTTAACAATATATCAACCAACATAATAGGCTTACTCGTTCCCGAGCTGTGCTCGTGTAAAGATGAAATCAATCAGTTGAAAGTACTAAGTTTTGACTTTGAGAGCGAATTTCTCAGAATCAGTACTTTCAACTGATTGATTTCATCTTCACACGAGCACAGCTCGGGAACGAGTAAGCCTATAATGTTGGTTGATATATTGTTAAAAAGGTGATTTTATTACCTTTCCAATGAGTTCTTTAAATACGTATTATGTGTGTTTGTTTTTCTGCTAGAAACAATAGCATGAATCAACATCGTGAAATACTTCTTAACTCCTTAGCTCCCAAAAAGGAGCAGCGCCGACTTAAATTTCAACATATTATTGATCGTAAGAAAATTACAAATCAAGCCTCATTTTTAGTTTTTGTTGTCATTTTCATGAAACCTATCGATCCTTTAGGAGCAGTGTGAGTGAGTATATGCAATTATTTTAATTTCGCTTATTTGGCACACAAAATATCATATGAATAAGTTGCATTTCATTTTAAAAAATATTGATAAACACATTTTACAGCATAATTAGTTCCCCATTTTTATCCCATTTAAGTTTGGTGTTATGTTGGCATATAAAGCATCACTGAATAAAAGCAAACGGAATAATAAAGTAGTTGAACTTTTGGCTTTGACGACATTTTGCAAATAAACATTTAGGCCTTTTCCACACTTGGTCAACGCAATTCCAACGCAACTTCAACGCAACAGCGAAAAGTTTGAATAGCAATGCAACTAGAAACGGAATGCTTTCAGACTAGACTTGCTTCAATAGTCGAGCACACAATTACACATGTTAATTATATAATTTATGTTTTTCGACTTCTTACACTAATTTAATATTTAACACTTGCTCATTCATACTTCAAACTATTTCTTCTTCTTCTAGATTCTATTAATGAAAAAAGGATCTAATTAATTAACTTATTCACCTTGATTAATATATAGCGTACTGCACTACAAATATTTGAATTCACAAAACAAAAAGTTGATGCAACAAGCCGCCGATGAAAATTGCGGAAAGCCGCGTTGTGTTGAACAAGTTGAGAACGTGTCGAGAACTTGTTGCGTGCAAGTTGCTTAATCTGAAGGTTCCGGTATAAATACACAGGCTAGCAACTTGAGTTGGTGTTGCGTTGACCAAGTGTGGAAAAGGCCTTACTAACACGTATGGCCGCAATGTAATTTGTTGATTATTTCGGAATATTTTCGAAGTAAATACATATTCTTTATTGGATGTCAGTACTAGCACGTGTGGCTGCAGCGTAAGAAACCACAAAAACAAATTTTAATTTTTTTACCATTAGCCAGTGGTGACACTTGAGGTCGTCCCAAAAAAGCATGTTTTAAGGGTTTAAATTTTATTTTATAACTTTATTTCGAAGATAGGAATTGACTTACAAGGAAAGGTCCCCAGGTGTCAGAGCTGTGATTAATTGTGATTTGAAATTTCAAGTTGCATTCAAAAAATTAAAGCAATCATTTTTTCAAATCATTGATTAGGACTCCAAGAATGCAATAATATTTTCAAATCATTGATTGTGATTTAAAATTTGAAGTTCCAATTAATAAATTGAAAAAGTAATGCAATTATTTTACAAATCATTGATTATGATAAAATTATTGATGACTTAATTCACTTTTTTTCAAATCATTGATTGGGACTTGAAATTTAAATTTTTTCTTAGATTTTGCTATTTTGTGACTTTATTAAAGAAATGACAAAATCCACATTAATATTTTTATTTGATATCAGAACAAAGCAAGTATCTAATTTCATCAAATGTTTTTAATTTAGTTGAAAATCCATTTGATAGTTTTTCTGCACTCCTGTATTTTTTACTAATTTTAATTTTGTAATTTTACTATCACCGTGTGTGTGTATGTGCAAGTGGCGGATACGTGGTATTGCACGCCCATCGACGATATATTTTCTCTGTGTATGATGAATATTAAAGGAGCAATAGAATTTGCTACAGAAACTTTTTTTTTTCAAAAACCAATATTGTCTATTAAAGCCTCAACAACGCGATTAGGTGCTGAACGAAGCCCGGTTGAATCTGTATGCCACAACGACTACATTTATGTCTCAGGAGTTTAGAGAGCCGGACAAATCTCACTGAACACATTGGTTAAAAAAATTATTCGTTATTCTCAAAGCAACCTATATGAGTAGAATTCAATATAAAATAGACCCCCTTCCACACAATTTTTTTTTTCTCATCTTGGCGCCCAAGGAATCAACCGAAGTCGGATTAAAGCATTGATACAAACACACTGTTTAAGGAAAAATATGTTTCTCAATTTACACTGATATTTTAAAACATCAAATTATGACGAAGATTTACGACTTAGAGCGCGGTTTGTATGGGGGTATTTTCACAAATTTTTTTTAAGGTCATGCTAACGTTTTTTGGGGAGCACTTAAGGGTATAGTACAGCCTTTAATATTAATATTAAGCTGGAAAACGCAAGTTTTATATTATGATTGTTTTCTTTTCAAATGAAATTTATTGAATCAACTGAGAAGCATATTACAGATCAAACAGAAAGCAAAAAAGACTTAGTTTTGTGGGAAATATTTTCAAAAAGCATGAAAAAAAAATAATTTTTCCAACATTTTGCTTAATAAGCACCACAAAAATTTTCTAATTTTTTTTCATTCAACTGGCAAATTTTACGTGAACATGTCATAGGCAGGGGTCAATTGCTACCTTTTACACTCCCATTCCACTAGCCACTTCACTAGTGCTACATGGCCAGCTTATTCACTAGTCAGAAAGATAAAAATACAAAAAAAAGTAGGCATTGTGAAAGCAATCTTCAGTTAATAAATTTATACTTTTCCAACACAGTATTTTTCTTCATGTTCTTTAACGAAATAACACCTTACATATTATGTTTTCTCGAAAATATTACTTCGAAACATATAAGTCATCGATACAAAATCAAGACGTCAGACACATAAACAATAGAGCCCTGCATGAGTATGCTTTTTCGCCTCCTTGAATATAGTCTCTTGCTATAGAATAAACAATTTCCTCTATCCCTTTTCTGCTTTGCTCATACCTAACATAAGAAACGAAGAGCACGATGCTTTACTAACAACAACAGGTAGCAAATAAAGCAATAAAAAATAACAAAAACATCAGTGTTCATACCCATGATTCATTTATTATAAGGTTATCCAGATATTTGACGTCTTCTCACAAGAATAAGAATGTATACCCTTATTTAACCCTCCGATGAGTGACAGTTCTGAACTTCACGGCCGTGTGAAAAGGTCCCTACGGACCTTTTTTGTAAATCATGTTTTTTTCATATAAAAATTTTTTTTTTTTAAATTTTTTTTTGTTTTTATTGTTTATAACTAAATTCTACATACAAAAATAATTTTTTAAATTTTTTTTTTTTATATTTATAACTAGCTTATACCCGGCGCGCTTCGCTGCGCTCAGCGCTTATCCCCTAAAAGAGGGTGTAGCTTTAGTGAAGCCATTCTTTTATAGTAAGTTCGTACCTAGTTTTATTGATGTGTGACTTATTTCGAAAACTATACCGAATATTTGGGGTGCCGAAAAAGTACCACGCCCCTCGACCAACGCCCATAAAATATTACCAGTGGAACGGCATGTGTAAATTGAGGTCGAATACTGAATTCCGAGACTGTGCGACCTACAAAAAAAACCAAAACTGGTCGATATCGAAAATTTTAGGTGTATTTAAGGAGCCTTTTACGGTCGGCACCAGACTTCATAGGAACCCTCTCAAGGCTTTGGTATAAAAATTGGCTTAGCGGTTTCGGAGTCCTTAAGTGATATACCCACACTTATACCCACATACGTATATACATTAAGTCGCCTCACGCTCCTTAGAAAAAAAAGTTGCTTAGTCCGGTTCTTCAAAATAATCCATGGCTTATGTTACGATGATCCCCAAAAAATTTCGACTAAAAATATTGCCTGGTATGGTAGTTAAAAAAAAACAAACGGTCAGAAATAAGAGTAATGAAAAAGTTCTTTTGCATCAAAAATCTTCAATTTTTTCCGTTGGACCAAAGATAATGCGGATTTTTATGGATTGTTTTAACTTTTTTCATATTATTTTCACTAAAATTCAAATTAATTTTTTCCCATACTACTTTCAGTCAAATAAATTGTGAAATGTAAAAGATGTGTACATTTTTTTGTATATTTTTTTTGATAATTTATTTGACCAAAAGTAACATGGCAAGACAAAATAACTATTAAGTCTGACCGTTTGTTATTAAGAACATAAGAAGATCGGTCAATGTCCTTTCAAGGGCTGAAATGGCCATTTCGTTTTTGTTTTTTTTTTATTTCAAACTATTCCAGCTACTGTCGAAATATTTGGGGGATCATCATAACAAAAAGCGTTATTTTGAGCAACCGACCCAAACACCTTTTTTTTGTGAGGAGCCCTAGTATACAAACAAACATTTAGGCATGGCAACATTTATATGTATTGTGACCGCCACTTGGTCTTATTGCACCTACATATCAAGTTTCACTATCAAAACATGTACAGCTCAGAAATTACAATGATTTCTGAAAAGTCGGCGTAGATAAAGTGCGACTTTTACTGTAAATTTTGATTTATATACTTTCACGGATTTGTGGGCGTGCCAAAATTTATATAAAAAGTGACCGCCACTTGGACTTATAGCATCTGCATACCAAGTTTGACTATCAAAACGTTCACATCTCAGGAATTTAAATTATATTTAAACGATAGCCCTGGCAGCTAGTGCTTACTCAGTTATAATTGTTATATTGTAATTAACTATAATACATAAATAAATAAATAAATTAAATAAAATTATTGCTGAAAAGTGGGCACAGATATAGTGCTACCATGCACATTTTTTGCAAAGCTGTCGAGAGTAAGCGTATGAACTTAATTACCAAATTTTAGTATTTAACGATGAGAATTGTCTGATTTATAGAAGTTCTATTGATTTGAGGGTAAAAAAAGTGGCGGCCGTGGCGTAGTGGGTAGACTGTGTGGTCCATATGGGATAGAACCCTGGTTCGAATTCCACCTGACACAGAAAGTTTTTTCAATTGAATTAATTTTTCAGTTCGGCCGTCACCTCTCTGCTGACAATGGCAAACCTCAGAGAGTAAAAACTGCCACGAAAAGCTTCTTGAGAACATAAGCCGTTCGGAATCGGCATAAAACTTGTAGGTCTAGTTCTCGATCATTTGTGTTCAAACATTCCACAACACGCACAACACAATTCATCATAAGAAGCTCGGTCAAAGTCCTTTCAAGGGCTGAAATTGGCCATTTCGCGTTGTTTTTTTTTTATTTGCGGGTGGTACAAGTTGGCGTGGCAAATTTTATATATAT
The DNA here is from genome assembly GCA_914767935.1 of Coremacera marginata. Classification (NCBI taxonomy): domain Eukaryota; kingdom Metazoa; phylum Arthropoda; class Insecta; order Diptera; family Sciomyzidae; genus Coremacera; species Coremacera marginata. The sequence goes on along the minus strand of OU612046.1, from coordinate 159,878,478 downwards.
ATATTGACCGCCACTTAGAGCACCTGCGTATGAAGTGTTACTATCAAATTATGTACAACGCAGGAATAAGCTTGATTTCGAAAAAGTGGGCGTAGATATGGTGCAACCACGCCCATTTTTAACAGTTGCCGATAGTGACCTTATGTACAAAATTAACAATTCTTAGTCTTCTACGGTAAAAGCCGTCTAATATAAAGAATTTTTACTGATTTGTGGGCGGTTAAAGTGGACGTAACAACATTTGTATATACATAGTGACTGTCACTTGGATCCATAGCACCTGCATACTAAGATTTCCTATCAAACCGTGTACAACTCAGGAATAAGCATGATTTCGAGAAAAAGGGTGTAGATATAGTGCGGACATGCCCATTTTTTGTGCATTGGCCGACAGTAATCAAATAAACTAAATTACCAAATCCTAGTCTTCTACTTTTTTACTGATTTGTGAGCGTTGAAAGTGGACGTGACAACATTTATATATACATAGTGACTGCCACTGGGATCCATAGTACCTGCACACTTAGATTCACTATCAAAACTTGTACAGCTCAGGAATAAGCATGATTTCAATAAAGTGGGCGTAGATATAGGGCGGCCATGTCCATTTCTTGTACACTTGGCTGACAGTAATGATTAAAACTAAATTACCAAGTCTTAGTCTTCTACGGCAAAAGCCGTCTGATATAAAGCATTTTTACTGATTTGTGGGCAGTAAAAGTGGGCGTGACAATGTTTATATTTACATAGTGACTGCCACTTGGACCCATAGCACCTGCATACCAAGATTGACTATCAAAACGTGTACAACTTAGGAATAAGCAAGATTTCGATAAAGTGGGCGTAGATATATTGCGGCCATGCCCATTTTTTGTACATTGGCCGACAGTAACCATACGAACTAAATTACCAAATCTTATTCTTCTACGGCAAAAGCCGTCTGATATAAAGCATTTTTACTAATTTGTGGGCGGTAAAAGTGGGCGTGACAACATTAATATTTACATAGTGACTGCCTCTTGGACCTTTAGCACCTGCATACCAAGATGCACTATGAAAACGTGTACATCTCAGGAATAAGCATGATTTCGATAAAGTGGGCGTAGATATAGTGCGACCATGCCCATTTTTTGTACATTGGCCGAGAGTAATCATATAAACTAAAATATCAAATCTTAGTCTTCTACGGCAAAAGCCGTCTGATATAAAGCATTTTTACTGATTTGTGGGCGGTAAAAGTGGGCGTGACAACGTTTATATTTACATAGGGACTGCCACTTGGACCCATAGCACCTGCATACCAAGATTGACTATCAAAACGTGTACAACTCAGGAATAAGCAAGATTTCGATAAAGTGGGCATAGATATATTGCGGCCATGCCCATTTTTTGTACATTGGCCGACAGTAACCATACGAACTAAATTACCAAATCTTAGTCTTCTACGGCAAAAGCCGTCTGATATAAAGCATTTTTACTGATTTGTGGGCAGTAAAAGTGGGCGTGACAAAGTTTATATTTGCATAGTGACTGCCACTTGGGCCCATAGCACCTGCATACCAAGATTGACTATCAAAACGTGTACAACTCAGGAATAAGCAAGATTTCGATAAAGTGGGCGTAGATATATTGCGGCCATGCCCATTTTTTGTACATTGGCCGACAGTAACCATACGAACTAAATTACCAAATCTTATTCTTCTACGGCAAAAGCCGTCTGATATAAAGCATTTTTACTAATTTGTGGGCGGTAAAAGTGGGCGTGACAACATTAATATTTACATAGTGACTGCCTCTTGGACCTTTAGCACCTGCATACCAAGATGCACTATGAAAACGTGTACATCTCAGGAATAAGCATGATTTCGATAAAGTGGGCGTAGATATAGTGCGACCATGCCCATTTTTTGTACATCGGCCGAGAGTAATCATATAAACTAAAATATCAAATCTTAGTCTTCTACGGCAAAAGCCGTCTGATATAAAGCATTTTTACTGATTTGTGGGCGGTAAAAGTGGGCGTGACAACGTTTATATTTACATAGTGACTGCCACTTGGACCCGTAGCACCTGCATACCAAGATTGACTATCAAAACGTGTACAACTCAGAAATAAGCAAGATTTCGATAAAGTGGGCGTAGATATATTGCGGCCATGCCCATTTTTTGTACATTGGCCGACAGTAACCATACGAACTAAATTACCAAATCTTAGTCTTCTACGGCAAAAGCCGTCTGATATAAAGCATTTTTACTGATTTGTGGGCGGTAAAAGTGGGCGTGACAACGTTTATATTTACATAGTGACTGCCATTTGTATCCATAGCACCTGCGTACCAAGATTCACTATCAAAACTTGAACATCTCAGGAATTAAAAGAATTGCTGAAAAGTGGGCGTAGATATAGTGTGACCACGCCCATTTTTTGTACAGTCACCGAAAGTAACTATCTGAACAAAATTACCAAATCTTAGTTTTATATGATTAAAACCGTCTGATATATAGCATTTTTTTTGGTTTGTGGGCGATAGAGCCAATTTGGGTTGTATGGGAGGTACCACGCCCCCTTGCCCAATCAACACCAAACTTCACAGGAACACTTCCCGAATGTTGCTTCAGTATCCCTCAAAATTTCATAGAGTTTGGTTCGGTGGTTTTGGAGTCTATACGTGATATACACACATATCCACATACCCACATACCCACATACCCACATACATACATTCATTTTTATATATATAGATAGATATATATAAATATATAAATAAATATATAAATATATATATATATATAAATATATATATTTATTATATTATATATTTATAATATATATAAAGTTTGTGATCGTTTGTGTTGTGTGTGTGTTGTGAAATGTCAGACCTACCTTTAATGGTGTTTAATTTACATAGCAATTGAAATGAGTCATGCAAGGTTAGATTATACATTCATCTTTAGCTGAGGTTTCCTTTTACAAAAATACCTCCAGCATTCACATTAAACTTTAATAAAAAAAAAGCAACTCTGAACATCATATAAAACACATTCTTAAAAACAGCCACCGACTCATTTATTTCTCTTTTTTTTTTAAGTACTAACAATTTTTAAATGTTAACTCATAAAGACTAACTCATTCTTAGAGATGGAGAAGAAGAGGAAATAAAACAATTTAAATCTTGTACACGTTAAAGCAATTTAGTAGATCACTAATGGTCAAACCGGGGACTGGCATGGATATGTGGCACAAGGGACATGTTTTCATAATTATAAAGGTTAATGTACTTAGCTGACAGAAAGCATGCTCATGTGTGTATATAAGCTGCGGCGGTCTTAGAGGAATTAAAAAAAAAACTAAGAATCAAAATTAATGTCAAGCAAAAAGTACGCGCGTGATCTTAAAGTCAAGCAAAGAGAGAAATAAATAAATTTATCAAAAGTAAACTGAGAAGATTTATTTAGATTTAAATAAATAAAAAATAAATATTGGCTGATGACAAAACCAGTTCATACAATTAAAAAAGAACTTACGCAGCATAAGCTTAAATTTACAGATTAACAACACACTTTGATTTCGTAACCAATTGGTTTGATTTGTTGTAGCTTTTTTTGTAACAAGTTTTTTGTTGTTATTAATTAGACTTTATATGATTAAGTCTTAAACTTTTATAGCTTGGAGTTTGCTTAGTTTTGTATTTCAAAAGATTGACATTAGAAATAAAAATTCGAATAATCAGCAAAAATATTAAATTAATATTGTGAATAGTTCTTAAAGTGCTTCGATTTTATAACAATTGTGAAAAATTGTTCAATAAAAAAAATATAACTGTTGTAACGGTACGTTACAAGTATTAAAACTATTTATTATTAAGTATACACTTAATTGTTCCTTAAATCCAAAACATTCTAACTTTTAATAAAACTTACAATTTTCAGTTAATGAATTAAATTATTTCAGAACTTATTATTTTTAATTTTTTATCGATTATCATTGGAAATAATCTAGAGAAAAAGAATGAAGCATTTAAAAACATAAAACACAAATATTAAAAATATTCATCCAGGCAATCGCGGGGATCGAACCCCGGTTCCCAGAACTATACTTATAAGTAGAAACTAAGAAATGTAAGGACATGTGTAATTTATGAAATGTAAAAAATGCCTACACAGCAGTAGTTATAATTTTGAATTAATGAATAAAATTGCTTTGGAACTTATTATTTCCAATTTTCTCATGAATTATCTTTGGGAATAATCTAGAAAAAGAATACAAATATTTTAAAACATAAATATTCAAAATGCTCATCTGGGCAGTCGCGGGGATTTAACCCCGGCTCAAAGAACTATAATTATTCAATCCATATTCTGCTTGGATTCTACCCGCCCTTGCAACAGAATCCACGCATCGCTATCAAACCTCGTGGTCGTCTGCCTTCGTAAATTCTTCAGATTCTGCTCACTGCTTCGGCGGCCCTTGCCGCAGAACTCAGGTTTACACAATTGGCCTTTGCGAAGCTTTTAGCCTCCAAAGCGGCACCACTTCTGCAGACTGCGCTGTCGTATTCAGTCAACCTCGTTTCAGCGTTAAAAACCGTCTAAGTTATTTTGCATTTCATAGGCTGTGTGCTATTCGGAAACTTTTCACTCGAATGATGAAATTTTGACAGTCTGAATGTGAATATTTGGCACTTGAGAGGTGAATATGATTGTCAAAAATTCATGTAGCCTCAGGGGCTAGTATAAATTTTGACAATCGGCGAGAGAATTTTTGACACAAGCATATTTAGAAAAAAAAAACTTTTGCAAGTTTGCACTTAAAATAACTAAGGTAAAATTAATGAAAGCTAAACTTTTTAGTTAATTATAAATTAAAAAAGCACAAAGAATTCAAAAATAGTGGAAATCCCAATATATATATTGGGATTATTATATTGCACACTGCCCGCAATCCCATAAAGCCACTTGCTACTCGATAGCTAACCACTTCATACTCTATTGACCATCCATGATGCTTCGCTTGAATAAACTCCACAATTTTGCGAAAAGAGCTAGCAGGCACTCTTAAATGCATTTAAGTTTGTGCATTGTCTCCATTCAAAATGGCATTTAATGTTTCGGTCGATCTTGGCCGAATATAGGTTATATCCTTAAAGGAATAACTTTTTTAGGTAGTTGTCCGGAACAGAAAAGCAAAAGCAGTACTTACTCTTCCCCCTTTTTTAAAAAAAAGTCATAAAGAAGTTCAAAACTTTTTGCTTCCGACTGCAAAGCAACCAGAAGTGGAAAATATTTGCGTAAAATTCTGTTCATTTTCAGTTATATCAACAATTTTGCAAAATAAGTTAAATTCTCGCTCTAACACTAACGAAATCTAAAACGCCAAAATTTCTAGTTGTCAAAATTTCATTGTTCTTTTGGCACAGCAAAAATAACAATTTTATTTCAACAGACAGAAATTGTATTCAACTCAGTAACTTCTTTCCTACCACGAGTGAAAAGTTTCCGAATAGCACACAGCCATAGGATTGAATTCTGGGGGTCAATTCCTGTTCTGCGTCATCGTCATGTGAAATATGTTTTCACCTTCATACGGAAAATGCGATTCCCGTTGTGTGCTTAAAGGGAAACAGCTGTTCATTTTTCGCTGAAATGGAAAGAAATTTAAAGCCGGTAGCAAACGCACGTTATGGACAGAAAATGACTTTAAATTAAAAATAAATAATGTAAAAAGAAAAGCCTCTTAGGGAAAAGAACAAGCGGTACGCAGAAACAGTATCTTATCAACTATATAGAGGAAAATGTTGATATTGCCAATAACAAGTAAATACTATTTGCTTTACTACTTTTGGCTGTTTTATGCTGTCGCAAAACTTATCTTGTTCATATTTATTTATTTCCAATATCTTCTGCGCAAATGAAATGAAATTAATGATGAAGTCATTTTTGTAAAAGTTTCCTTCTTTCTTATACATTGTTTACATTTTTTCATAAAAGCTTTGTTTAATAAGCATTCAGCAACTCTTATATGCTATTCAGCAACTACTTTGCATTAGACGAACAATAATCGCGTTTTTGTGCGAAGTGAAGTGAAAAAGTGAAGTCGTCAAATGAAAACGATTGTGAAAAGTTTTTTTTCACTTCACTTTAACGCAAAACGGGAATTGACCCCCTGCTCTCAGTGCTATTTGCACTTACAGCATTATTAAAGCACCGCAGTCAGACTTCGCTGTCGTCTGCCCCAGTGTGCCGGAGTAAACTTTTTTTTTGTAGCCAGAACACGAAATAAAAATAGCCAAAACATAAAAAATAGCCAAAATATTCATTCATGTATTTAAAAAAAAAAAACTTTCATGCTGATTTTCTTAACTTTGCTTAAGTTTCTTAACTTCTTTAATTTTACACTTTTTGCAATTCATGATAAAAGCCATAATTGTTGCCAACTCTTTAGTGACAAGTGATTTGAGTTGCCACATGTCAAATTATTGTATATTTGGCTGTGTTCAAAATTGCAACTAATGCAGCGACAATTCGCAAAAAGAGCTGTCCACACTACAAATGGCAAAGAAAGTCGGCTTAGTCAGATCAGTGTAGACAGCTCTTTTTGTGCAGTGTTTCTGAATTAGTTGCAATTTTGAACACAGCCTTATTGCGTTATACTGCACGATTGACATTATTGATATGCCGTGTTCACATGAAGGGAAAATTCACCATCGCGAAAAAAATTAATTTTCGCCAAAATAAAAAACAAATACCCGAATTAAAAAATAGCCTAATGAAAAATAAAATCGCCAAATAGCCAAAAATTGACCGCGAAAAAGATAATAGCCAATTTTGGCTATAAATAGACAAAACGGCAACACTGGTCTGCCCTCGTAAATACTTCAGATTCTGCTCGCTGCACTGCCTCGGTGGTCCTTGCAACAGAAGCCGAGTGTTTACAGAAGTGACCTTTGCAAATCATTTAATTTTCTTGATTGTAAAACTTATGATAGCTGCGTCGTCTGAAAGCTATGTACAGAACCTTTGTTGCTGTACATAGGCTGCGTCACAAATTTGATCACCTGTTATAAGATTAAGATTAAATATCATAAGAACCGATTAATAGCCTTATTTTGTATTCCTAACGAAGCATTCAACGAACGATGGCTATGCGAACGATGTTGAATTCAAACTGAAATATATATTTCGAACAGAGTTGCACAACTACGTATTTTCGTACCATTTTGTATACATTTTTATTATTTCTGTACGAAGTACTTTATAATTCGTACTAGTACTATTTTATTTTCTACCTTTTTATTATGATTTACACCCTGATAGTGCCAATCGTCTTAAATTTAAATTAATATGGCAATACTTCTTTACTTTTGCTTTGTTTACGTACGGTGTGCAGAGATCTCAAAATGAATGCAATAGCAAAGAAGAAAGTGTGAGGAATACTAAATCAAAGAATACCAAATTCAAAGCGTACTTCGTATCAATAAGCTTGTATGGAATCTTCATACAAATCAGATGATACGAAGTACGTTCTGACTTCGTACCTCCTTCATTTTTCGTATTCCTCGTACTTTGCTTTTGCCATTGTATTCTTTTGTTTGTTTGACATATCGCCTTTTTTACTGCCTTTTGTCCAATTGGGAACAAATTAAATCAATTGCGGTTGTAATTTAAAAGCGACAGTTTAAAATTTTTAAAAATGACTAAGTTAATAAAAATTAACAAAGTTAATGTTAAAAACATAAAAAAAATTATTTATTTTTTATGCGAGTTTTTTGTTTTTTGTTTTACTGCAGAGACTGCAGAGCTTGGATTTTCATCAAGTTCTTATTCTGCTATAAAGTGAACAAAAAATTGAGATATGGAAAAATCTGAGACGTCCGACACGAAACGTACGAACAAATAAAATAATTTACTGTGACCTCACTATGCCTTTAAGGGGACTTTTTCGGTCTGAGGCGTATTGCATACTGCAGATATTTATAAAAACTTTTTTTTATTTTAATCAAGTATTCAAGAATACAAAAAAAAAATATATTTATTAAAATTCATGTACATGTAAGCCCCCAGGTGGCGTTGCAAATTGGCGTAAAAAGAATTACTTTTCCAGTGGGAAAAATAAATCTATACTGGGTCGTCTGAGTGGTTTAGTACGAAGGCGTATATAGGGGTTAAGAAGTAATTCCTCTTATATGAATCGTGCATAACAACAGTACGGGCTGTTGTTATATTTTGAATATTCCACACCTTCAGGTCGCATCCGAAAACAAAAATTTTTGGAGTTAACTGCTAAATAGTAAATGAGAAATGGTGCATACAATTTTTTCATTCATATAAAAAGAGGCACGGGGGAAAATGATACCCCCGAAGAATTGAAAATTTGTAAGGTGAGGATCGTTTTTTTTTTTTTGGTCATCACTTTTGAAACGGTGGGAAGTAAAGTAGGTAATTGTAAAGAAAAAACATTTAATATCCAAGACAAAAAATGTTATTTGTTAAGTACGTTTTTATTTTTGTCAGATGCAACCCTGATTTCGAACGAAGCTTATCGTTAGCTCATTCCATGGCAGAATTATAAGGTAAGGTCATCACGGAGAGGAATGGAGTAGAAAGCAGAATAAAGCTACATTGATGTCAAAATCAGCTGTTCATCGCGAATTTCTTTATGCTCACGTTTCGCAGTTGTTTTTAGGTTAAAACTGTTACAGTTTTTTTTTGCAATTTTAAGACTTCTTTCACATTTTATAGTTTTTATTACACTTTTTATATAATATTTTCACTCAAATTAGCACAAATTTAACACCCGCGACCTCACTGTTTGCAACTTGGAAACAAAATATTTTCTTCATTTGCAATTTCTACGAAATTCGTCGTTTTGACATTAATGTTGCTTATCATTATCCACTCTTCGTTGACGCGTGAGAGCACTCAGCGCAGCGGGCCTACCTTATCATTGTATCATGGCTCATTCGATCAGCGTTTGTTTGATATGTACACTCAAACTGTTATACACAAGCATTTGTCAAATGTGGCGCTGCCATATCAAATATTAGGGTAGTTTTCTGTATTTTGTCTACTTAACCCAGCGTCTACACCAGACAATTTGTCTTAACAATTCCAATACACTCACACATTTTTCACTAACACACTCACATTTTCTCAGTCGGCAGCTCAATTGTCAGGCAGACAATTTTCTTTTTGTTAATTTTTATATTTTTAATAATCAGATAATTGAATAGACGATCATCGAAATTTGAAAGAACGACGCAGGAACAATTGCATTACTATGTAAATTTCTGCAAAACACACCCAGAACTACAGGCTGGGAAGAACAGCGTTTTGGCGCCACGAGCAGTTCAAGATTGTTGGAGCAAATTGGCAGGAGATTTGAATGCCATGAGAGGCTCTACCAGATCTATTACAAGGTGGAAAAAAGTTTGTGCATGATATTTATTTCAATTATTTTTCAGTGTCTGTCACAAATAGCTCTGATTTTTCCTTTTCCGAAGCACTGGTGGGAACTGTTTAAGAGAAGCTTTTATGTTTGAAACTGATTTTGCCTTTAAAACTTGTACTCGCATCCTTTTTATATCAACTTGCTCCTCAATTGTTACTGGAAAATAAATTTCGGTACTTTTTTGTGTAACGATGAGCGCGATACTGATGATTGGCTCATGGAAACCAAAAAGTTATTGCCGACACATCTTTTGTAAGAGCCATTATCATAAAAATAAAGAGTTATTTCGGCAGTCGAAATGAATTTATAAAAATGGTTTCGGGGTGCTTAAATGGGTCATAGCTATCTATCAGCTGCCTTAGAAGTCGTCTTTTCTTAAGACGTCCCTTTTTTATTAATTCTGCGGCGTACATGAGCAAATAATCCTCCTTCATTTTAATAACAATGTTTTTGTTTTTTTATAAAATTTTATTTATATGAATTTTTCGCCTGTGACCTACTTAACTATTCGTCACTATTTTGATCACTATTGATGCAGAAAGAGCTTTTTCAAAGTGCTCAGAATAGGAATTTGCATCAATTGTGACTTTTGTATGATTTGATACTGAGGTGACTTTTGCGACTTTGTTAGAATAAAGCTGTAAATATCATAAGAACCGATCACCTGTTATAAGAACCAATCACCGAAACGATTAAAAAACCTATTAAATGTCATAAGAACCGGTTATCCGTCACAATCAATAAAAAAAAGGTCAATTTAAGTACTGCCACCTAGTGAAGCTCCATAAATAACTTAGACCTTCCTTATGTCTACTTCAATATGTCTTCTGAACCCACCTACCCCTATTTGCCAACCACCATTCTATGCTAAAATAATTTTCTTCTCCTCAATAACTCCCAAAAATTTTGACTTCACATTAAAATTCTGGAAATTAAAAATATAAATAAAAAAAAAAAAAAAATTAAAAACTAAAATTAAAAATTTTAAAATTAATAAATCTCTTGTTTATTAGAGGTCACGAAAATCTTCTGTGCTTCTTCTTTAAATAACTTATAAAATAGTGCTGTAAAGTATTTTTATGGCCCCAAAATATTTTAAGAGCTATTTCCAACAGATTAAAAGTACTTAAAAAAAAGCAAAAGGAAGTAATAGATAAGTAAAACAAAAAGTATGTCTAGAATAAGAAAAACATGAAAACCTTGCGGTCAAATAATAAAGAATATATTTTCAGTCAACACTTGCTTTGAGCCATGATTTGTAACGCAAAATACATGGGAACTATTTACAAATTCCATGTCAATGTTTTTTTTTTACTTAATGATCATCATGATAATTTGACTTCAACAGTCATGACAGCATATTTCAGTCATGACAGCAGAGACAACCACAATATAAATAGCAGTGAGATAAAAACTAGTTTTAGTGTATGAAAAGAATCATGATTTGATGACGTTTATTTTCTTTGGGCAGGAAATGATATGATTTCTCGCAGCTTACAGCCACAAAACCGGATGTAATCAAATTTTGTTTAGAAGAGAAGAAAAGAACATATGAAAAGAACTTAAGGTTAAAGGCTATTTAGGTAAAGACATGAAAATCAGAAAAGTTAAAAAATGAACAGAGTTGAAGTTCAACTAAGTGGAAAAAAGTAAGGAGTATTAAAACAGAGGTAACTGAATTTCATTATGTGACAGATAACACATTACTATAAAGAAGCTGAGAAGAGCAATATAAAGGGTCCGCCATCTAACGTTTTTTTTTCAACTAGTGCTTATTTCGTGAATGGCAACACTTAGCACATGTCTGATTTGACAGATAATTAGTTTTATCCTTCCGCTGAACGAATATGGTTGTGTATACGCTTGAACAACGCTGGGAAATATTGCGACATTACTTTGAAAATCATGGTAATGTTGCAGAATGTGTGCGAAAATTGCGTACGGATTTTGGAAGAACAAAAGCACCGTCAGCTCCGTATGTTCGTTATCTTGTAAAAAAAGTGAGAGAACCTGGCATCCTCATCGATAAACCAAAGCGTGAAAAGCCAAAAACAATGCGTACACCCGAGAATATTGCTGCTGTGGCAGAAAGTGTGCGTGGAGCGGCATCAACATCAATTCACCGTCGTTCTCAACAATTGAACATTTCGGAGACATCATTGAGACGAATTTTGCATAAAGACCAAGACGCCATACAAAGTCCAATTGGTTCAGGAGTTGAAGCCAACTGACCATCCAATGCGTTTTCGCTTCGCTGAGTGGGCCTGCGATCGACTTACAGAAGATGCCGATTTTGCCAAAAAAATCATCTTTTCGTATGTAAACAAGCAAAATTGTCGCATTTGGGGCACAGAAAACCCGCACGCATACATTGAAAAGCCGATGCACCCAAAACGAGTCACTGTTTGGTGCGGATTTTGGTCCACAGGCATAATTGGGCCATTTTTCTTCGAAAATGAGCAAGGAGTGGCCGTTACAGTCAATGGCCATCGTTATCGGGCCATGTTGAACGAATTTTTGTTCACAAAAATTGAAGAGGAGGATATTGGCAACATTTGGTTTCAACAGGACGACGCTACGTGCCACACAGCCGAAGCTACACTCGATGTTTTGCGCCCTGTTTTTGAAGATCGCATTATTAGCCGCAGAGCTGATGTCGTTTGGCCACCTCGGAGCTGCGATTTGACACCGTTGGACTATTATTTGTGGGGTGCCCTCAAAGATAAGTGTTACGCCGACAAGCCAGAGACAATTGACGCTTTAAAGCAGTGGAGCTCACGAAATTGCTCACAAAAGAGCAAATGATCTTTAAAAAACAAAATTAAATACAAAATATTGAGCATCGTAGCTTTTGGCAATAAAAAAAAAACAAAAAATAAAAAAAAATTTAAATGAAATTAACTCGACTTAACTGCGACTAGACTTAATTTCTATTGCGGTTACAAAATGTATAAGCGAAAACAAAAACAAATCCTGTGTGCGTTAACACACAAGCAACGGGATAATATGCATGCATTTGTTGTTGTTGCTTACGCGTTAAAAATTAGATGATCGTCAACAGCGATAGATTGTGTTGTTTTTTGTACGTGGTCTTGCTTTCGCATAAGCGCAAAGACAAAGCTCATGACAGAAAAAAATTTGTATGGCGGGTAACGCGAGCAAGATGAGCTACTGGATGAGCATGTCTGCTTTAAAGGACAATATTCGTGAAGCCATTGGTGAAATACAGCTGCACACAATCGATTGTGTGTGCTTAAAAATTGGACCGATCGTGTAGGCTACTGCATGGCCAGCCGAGGCAGCCATTTGAATGAAATTATTTTCCATTATTAACCGGAAGGATTGTACATTCAAATAAAAACAGAAATTTGAGAAAATATTCAATAGTTTTTTTTTTTGCATTTTCAAAAAAAAAAAAGTTATTTGGCGGACCCTTTATATGCAGGACCGCTTGCGCACTCTTTTTGTCAACCATAGCTGTCAAAATCGTTCAAAATTTTATTAATTTGCTTACATTCTGTATTCTTATTTTCTATGAGCTTTGACAGTTTTAAGGCTCTCCCTTGCTGCTACCTGTTTAATTTTATCATGCATATATGCATATTTATTAAGCTCTATCAAAAATATTTTTATTTCGTTCAAGTTATTGCAGCATGAATGAAAACCTTGTTGAAAATTAGTAACAAAAAAAAAAATCAATAAAATAAAAACAACAACCATTTTGAAAGCAACACTCAGCTTTTGGCAGAAACGTAATTGATTAATTTCATTTTTGGCTTCACAACATGCTTCTTTTTTTTTATTTTAGTCAAAAAAACTCAAGACAAAAGAATCAAGTTCGCCACAAAGAAGAAGAAAACGAAAAAAAACACGCTGTTGAATTTTTGGCGGGAAACATTATGATTCGCTGCAGGCAATAAAAATGCCGGCCACACGAACAAAAATTGGGCGGAGCTTATTAAGCAGCTTTTTTAGCTTCTTTTCCACAAAGAAGCTACGCTTAAGAATTTAGGCTTATTTAATCTGGCAACAAAAAAACAAACAGGTTGTTGTACAAATTGAATATATAATGTTAATTTAAGTTGAATAAAATAACATTGAATTCATAAATAAATTAATAAAAGCTATAAAATTAAAAGTTGAAATTGTCTTTTCAGCATGTGGCGTTGTTTTGTTATTGTTGTTGGAAACTTAACGAAAAAATTTTTTGATATTGGAAGCTTTTTAATAAGCGAAAAGTTTTAATTGTAGTGTGCGAAATTTTAAGCAAATAATTTTAACAACTATTCAATAATTTTAACAACTATTAACTATAAATGATTCGAAATTCGGGAAAAACTGCCTAAAAATAGGAGTGTCTATTGACGCCATCACCGGCGGAGCATCGTAATAAAATTACTTATGCCATGGTTGTGATGATTGCTAGCCATGATGATGATTGCATACATGATTGCCGAACATTTAATGTTCATTTTCATTTATTTATTCTCTTTGCTCAAATGTTTGTTTGGTGGTGATGCTTCTGTTTGCTGCACAGTTGCATTAATGTTATAATATGCCAAAACACTACTTGATACTTTTTTGATACTATTATGGAAAATGACAAGGCAACACCGGAAAGTTCGGCTTGTTTGCTGTTTCAATCCGCAATGAATTTGAGAAAAAGTTCATTTCTCACTTTCTCACGAGAAACAATAACAACAAAAAAAGTTCGGCAATCATGTTTGGCTAGCATAACCACGTCATTACAAATAATTGTTTTTTAATCTCAGAAGGTGTGTATGAAACCAAAATAATTATACCATTATCTGTCTCTAATAAATCTATATGAATGTCTGTTGAGTTAAAAAATGCAAAAATGTAATCGATTCAACGAAGCCAGAGTTAAAGGTGTAGTAAAAATAAATCCAATATTTTTGCTTAAAATTTAAGGCTTTATTTAGCAATATTAGAATGATACGATTTAGTTGAAATATGCACCGTTTTGTTCGATAACTTGTTACCATTTTGAGGAGGATTTCATTATGTCTCTCTCATGGAAACTGTTGTCCCTATTGGCAATAAACAGGGACAGCCAATTTTCACAAGCTTCTATTTAGGCGAATTTTTTACCAGCAAAACCATTCGCCATAGACAGAAACAGGTGGTAATCACTTGGTGCCAAGTCCGGACCATAATATGGATGCATATGAACCTACCAACCAAGCTCCCGGAGCTTCTGGCAAGTCACTATCGATATGTGTGGCCTGGCGTTATCCTGATGGAATACAATTATGTTCCACACAATGGAAGGTATATTTGTGTTAAAAAACACGAATAGTAAAGGGTGTTCAAATTGTAAATGGGCTTCATTAGAAAGAAAATTGAATTGAATTAGTGTTTAAATATGGCTGGCGGCTCCATGTAACGTATTCTGGAAGTTAAATTTTCGACCACTTTTTCAAGCAATGGCATCAAATTTAAAATCCACAAAGTGGATGTACACAGCTCAAATTGCTGCTCGCAATGGCGAATGGACTCATTTGGATCTTCCTTAATACTAAAGGGTGGTTAAATTTTAAGGGCCGATGTTGCTTTTGAATAAAACAGAAATTATTTAGGAAATGAATGTCATTTATTTTTATTAGGATAATATTGGTATGGTTCAATTATTAAAAAAAAAAACGAAATGGCCATTTGTGAAATGGCCCACTACGCCACGGCCGCCACTTTTATTTATGTATGGAACTTTCAATTATGTATGGAACAAAATATTGGCCAAATGGTAGCCACGACCTCGGCGGCACACCTCCATCCGATGGTCCAAATTTTCGATGACGCTGAGGCATAAGTGAGGTTCTACGCCGTTAATGTGCCGAATTATCTCATCCTTTAGCTCTCAAATTTTTGCTGACTTATCGACGTACACCTCTTCTTTCAAATAACCCCAAAGAAAGAAGTCCAACGATGTCAAATCACATGATCTTGGCGGCCAATTGACATCGACACCACGTGATTAACACGGCCATTGAATTTGTCGCGCAAAAGAGCCATTGTTTCGTCAGCTGTGTGGCAAGTGGCACCGTCCTGTTGAAACCACATATCGTCCACATTCATATCTTCCAATTCGGGCCATAAAAAGTTCGTTATCATCTCACCATAGCGAACACCATTCACAGTAACTCTCTGACCGGCCTCATTTTGGAAAAAATACTGCCCAATGATGCCACCAGCCTATAAACCGCACCAAACGGTTTGCTCAAATTTTTGCACCATTTTTCCGATTGTAAGCACATTTGGACGATTAAATTGACCGAAAAAATCACAAAGTGCACGATATGCATTTTGATTTGAACGCCCATTTTCATAATAAGCCTGAATAATTTTAACGCGTTGCTCGATTGTGTATGGTTCAAATTGAGTTAGTCTGAAATTGAGAAATGTCAAATGAAATGCAGAAAAACACTTGACGTTTAGGTGTGGTTCACATTCAACATCGGCCCTTAAAATTTAACCACCCCTTACTTGGCGTTTATGTGTATGCATTTGTGCATTCAAACGCTTTGCACTGTTAAAAAAGTGTGTTGCGCAATATAAAGCTTTTATATAAAAATAGCAGCGTACGTGTTTTTCAGTGGCGAGTGGAGAGTAGGGTAACTCTCATGAATTTTCAAACCACACTTTTTGAAAAAGCTCTTTACACTTACTGCCGCGAGATGCCAAGAACTACTCTACAGCATGATACAATTATAAGGTAAGCTGACAGTTAAATGGATGCTCAAATAACAAGTTTTGCAACAACAAAGCTGTGAGAACGCTAAACAAACGTCAAATGATAAAGGCAACAACAACAATAAGAAAACTAAAATTCGACCAGCCAATTTTGACATACTTTCTTTTTACTCCAACTTAAGCCCACCTTATAATTCTGCCATGCTCTACAGTAGCAATTGTTTCATCGGTGCGCACTGTACGACGTCTTTGCGGATGCGTATTATCATTTACAGATCTATTCTGGCTGTCAAATTACAATAAATAATTTGTCAAAATTTTGCCAACCTGGCTTGTAAAAATTAATCATGCGAACACTTGACAAATAAAAAGCTTTATTTATTCAACACAAGAAGGTGAAAAGCACATTGTCAGAAAGCAGTTGTTAAGTGTTGCACTATTATTGAAAAATTTTTTTAAAACAATGGAATAAAAAATGTCTTTATCTTTTCTTTTAGAAATTATATTGGTTCAAAGTTATATTTAAAAAACGTGATATTTCAGAAAGTTTAACTAACTGTAAAATAATATATATTTCAAATTGAAGGATAAAAATATGACTTTTTTTATTATAATTATGAAAGCATGCCTTAATAATGTATTTTTTAAAAAAATTAAAATCGTCTAAAAAAACTTTCAAGAAATTGAATATAAATATTAGCACGTTTAATAACAAAAATGTTATTTATTAGTTAGGATGATTAAAACAAGATTACGCGTTCCGCGGTCCCGTTGCCTAGTTTTCTCATTTGACTGAATGACGTCACCCAGCGCTTCTGCATAACAAAAAAGAATGCAACTATGCTATAACTTAGACAAATTCAACTAATGGGAAATAAATTCTTGTATGAAATTGAAGTAAAAATGGAAGAAATGAAGTAAAAAAAAAACACAGGTGCGTCATTGGACACAGGAGAGAAGCGAAGCTTTTTCGCAGTTACATAGATTTGATAGCTTAATAATTTTTTCTTTTTAATAAATTCACTTTTAAATTCAAAAATTTAAAATAACATAAAATAAATTACAAATTTTTTATTGTTGAATGTCAAATTTCCACGCCAATTACATATACGGGCATATAATGCCAGCGACTCTCCATTTTAACTCTCCACACATGGTTGTGAACTTGGCTGCACTGAACAAATTTTTTCCTTTAACAGCGTACTGCGTAGCGAAAAAATCTGTCGAAAATTTTTCAGATTTCACTCCAAGCAAATCACAGAACGAGAAGTAAAAAACTTCGCTTCAAAAATATATATTGAAGAACGCACACGAAACAAAATTTAACTAACATTTTAGATACCTTGCCGATTTCATGCATGCGTTTGTTAATTCCATATTTATTGATATAATTTATTTTTTGACACTTAAAAATGCACTTGTCAACGCACTTGTGGGCACCACAAACAAATTCACAATACAAACACACCCAAGGTGGAGGAGACACCTTGTAGCAAATAAAAGCAAATTTTTGTAAGTTGTATCATAGCAAATACACAATCCTCTATCTATTGATAGATGGTGACGAGCTACTGCAGCATAGCTTCTGTTATAACTAACATTAAATTAACAACTATTTCTAGCAAGTCTTTGTCGCCTGGTGGAGAGTGTGTTGGACTATCATTTAAGAGGACATGGGTTCGATTCCCATGGGAGGGCCGAAACATATTTTAGTATTTAATATTAAAGTATTAAATTTTCTTGTTGTAATAAGCGCTAGCAACAAAGAAACCATCAAAATTCCAAGAAAAAATCTGTCGAAAATTTTTTCGGATTTCACTCTAAGCACATCACAGAACGAGGAGTAAAAAGCTTCGCTTCAATTAAGTAATGGCGTGGTAAAAAATTATATTTTAATTATACATAACAGATGACTTATTTTAAAGGCGGCCAGTGAACATGTTCAGCCAGCCGAAGAAAATGACGAAAGGATGGGAGAACTCGACGCTTTGGCAATCGATGGCTGCTTGGAAAATTTGGAATATATTTTTTATTTAGTTTTTTTTTTCAGAATCATTTATCTGAGGGCTTTAAAATTTAAGCCACTTCAAAAATATTTTCCAGGCAATGAATGAATAAATATTTTGAGCAAGCTTCCAATATTGATTGCGACATTAAAGTGAAAAAACTAGAAAATACCATTATAATCTTCGAAAAAAATGCTACCTTGTACGAATGATACAATTAAAATTCTTCCATGCCTTGTACCAAACAACTTTCTGAAATTTAAGCGGGTTCATTATACTAGACTTGTTCCAAAAACACTTATAAAGTAAAGAAGAAATTAAATGATATGAATTAATAACATTTTTTCGTTTTAAGAACAAAATTAGCCAGTATTTTTTTTTAAATTACATAGAAAGGTAATGTATGCATTAAATGTATGCAGTGAATGTAAACAATAGCGCTGGGTGACGTTATGCTCTCTCTCTCTGTCTATCTCTCTCTCTCTCGCGGAACGCGTAATCTTGTTTCTATCATTCCTGACCACAATTGTGACAAATCTACCACTTTTTTCGAAGTTTTTGGTTTCTACTACTTTTACCACCTACTATTTGCATTTTTCCAGAATTTACCACTTTTTTATTTCACACTTAATATAACAATTTTTGTATTATAACTACTGCATAATAGTTCTCCAATATAAGAAATTTTATTACAATTACTATTTCAATCCTTATGGTATATAAATAGTCGATGCAGTCGACTGTTTAAAAGAACATTATATGAGAATTATTTGCAATAAAATTAAAAAATTACCTTATGGTACAATGAATTTGTTTATATCTTGCTGCAGGACCAACCACCATTTTTCTAAATCTCCCACTCATTTTGAACTCAATCTACCACTAATTAAAATTTTCAAGTGACAACACTGCTCACGTCAAACATTTTTGTTTGCTGGCTTTTTTCCCCCCTCTTCAAGATTTTTCTGTCAAGAATTTATTTTTAATGCAGCTGAACCATAATTCAATGAACCAGATAGCAGCAAGGAAGAGACTTAAAACTTTCAAAGCTCATAAAAAAATAAAAAAACAGAATGTAAGCAAACTAAAAGAACTCTGATGAACTTTGAGAACTTTGCACGATTTGGGCAGTTATGCTTGACAAAAAGAGAGCACAGACTGTCCTGCAGCTACCTTGTTAATTTTATCATGGGCTGAACTAAAAACGCATAACACATGCCGTTAGTCCAATGTTCATTAATATAGGTTAAGTCACTTGAGAGAAAAGCACTCTTTTTCCGCCTTTGCTCGAACTGTCAAAGAAGCTGTTAGCTAAAAATTGTACAGATTCAGGTTTTTTTTTTCTTGATTTCCTTTTATCCATTCTGACAGTTCGACCGAGCTTCTCTCAAGTGACTTAACCTGTATTAATAAACCTTGCGTTAGTCTTTTCATAAAAAAATTGGCAAACTGAGCATAAATGAAAAAAGCATTGCCAGATCTGACAAATTTATGACAGTTTAATTCCTTTCAGAAAATGGAAACTCTGAAAAAACATTATCTATATATATAAAAATGAATGTATGTATGTGGGTATGTGGGTATGTGGATATGTGTGTATATCACGTATAGACTCCAAAACCACCGAACCAAACTCTATGAAATTTTGAGGGATACTGAAGCAACATTCGGGAAGTGTTCCTGTGAAGTTTGGTGTTGATTGGGCAAGGGGGCGTGGTACCTCCCATACAACCCAAATTGGCTCTATCGCCCACAAACCAAAAAAAATGCTATATATCAGACGGTTTTAATCATATAAAACTAAGATTTGGTAATTTTGTTCAGATAGTTACTTTCGGTGACTGTACAAAAAATGGGCGTGGTCACACTATATCTACGCCCACTTTTCAGCAATTCTTTTAATTCCTGAGATGTTCAAGTTTTGATAGTGAATCTTGGTACGCAGGTGCTATGGATACAAATGGCAGTCACTATGTAAATATAAACGTTGTCACGCCCACTTTTACCGCCCACAAATCAGTAAAAATGCTTTATATCAGACGGCTTTTGCCGTAGAAGACTAAGATTTGGTAATTTAGTTCGTATGGTTACTGTCGGCCAATGTACAAAAAATGGGCATGGCCGCAATATATCTACGCCCACTTTATCGAAATCTTGCTTATTTCTGAGTTGTACACGTTTTGATAGTCAATCTTGGTATGCAGGTGCTACGGGTCCAAGTGGCAGTCACTATGTAAATATAAACGTTGTCACGCCCACTTTTACCGCCCACAAATCAGTAAAAATGCTTTATATCAGACGGCTTTTGCCGTAGAAGACTAAGATTTGATATTTTAGTTTATATGATTACTCTCGGCCGATGTACAAAAAATGGGCATGGTCGCACTATATCTACGCCCACTTTATCGAAATCATGCTTATTCCTGAGATGTACACGTTTTCATAGTGCATCTTGGTATGCAGGTGCTAAAGGTCCAAGAGGCAGTCACTATGTAAATATTAATGTTGTCACGCCCACTTTTACCGCCCACAAATTAGTAAAAATGCTTTATATCAGACGGCTTTTGCCGTAGAAGAATAAGATTTGGTAATTTAGTTCGTATGGTTACTGTCGGCCAATGTACAAAAAATGGGCATGGCCGCAATATATCTACGCCCACTTTATCGAAATCTTGCTTATTCCTGAGTTGTACACGTTTTGATAGTCAATCTTGGTATGCAGGTGCTATGGGCCCAAGTGGCAGTCACTATGCAAATATAAACTTTGTCACGCCCACTTTTACTGCCCACAAATCAGTAAAAATGCTTTATATCAGACGGCTTTTGCCGTAGAAGACTAAGATTTGGTAATTTAGTTCGTATGGTTACTGTCGGCCAATGTACAAAAAATGGGCATGGCCGCAATATATCTATGCCCACTTTATCGAAATCTTGCTTATTCCTGAGTTGTACACGTTTTGATAGTCAATCTTGGTATGCAGGTGCTATGGGTCCAAGTGGCAGTCCCTATGTAAATATAAACGTTGTCACGCCCACTTTTACCGCCCACAAATCAGTAAAAATGCTTTATATCAGACGGCTTTTGCCGTAGAAGACTAAGATTTGATATTTTAGTTTATATGATTACTCTCGGCCAATGTACAAAAAATGGGCATGGTCGCACTATATCTACGCCCACTTTATCGAAATCATGCTTATTCCTGAGATGTACACGTTTTCATAGTGCATCTTGGTATGCAGGTGCTAAAGGTCCAAGAGGCAGTCACTATGTAAATATTAATGTTGTCACGCCCACTTTTACCGCCCACAAATTAGTAAAAATGCTTTATATCAGACGGCTTTTGCCGTAGAAGAATAAGATTTGGTAATTTAGTTCGTATGGTTACTGTCGGCCAATGTACAAAAAATGGGCATGGCCGCAATATATCTACGCCCACTTTATCGAAATCTTGCTTATTCCTAAGTTGTACACGTTTTGATAGTCAATCTTGGTATGCAGGTGCTATGGGTCCAAGTGGCAGTCACTATGTAAATATAAACATTGTCACGCCCACTTTTACTGCCCACAAATCAGTAAAAATGCTTTATATCAGACGGCTTTTGCCGTAGAAGACTAAGACTTGGTAATTTAGTTTTAATCATTACTGTCAGCCAAGTGTACAAGAAATGGACATGGCCGCCCTATATCTACGCCCACTTTATTGAAATCATGCTTATTCCTGAGCTGTACAAGTTTTGATAGTGAATCTAAGTGTGCAGGTACTATGGATCCCAGTGGCAGTCACTATGTATATATAAATGTTGTCACGTCCACTTTCAACGCTCACAAATCAGTAAAAAAGTAGAAGACTAGGATTTGGTAATTTAGTTTATTTGATTACTGTCGGCCAATGCACAAAAAATGGGCATGTCCGCACTATATCTACACCCTTTTTCTCGAAATCATGCTTATTCCTGAGTTGTACACGGTTTGATAGGAAATCTTAGTATGCAGGTGCTATGGATCCAAGTGACAGTCACTATGTATATACAAATGTTGTTACGTCCACTTTAACCGCCCACAAATCAGTAAAAATTCTTTATATTAGACGGCTTTTACCGTAGAAGACTAAGAATTGTTAATTTTGTACATAAGGTCACTATCGGCAACTGTTAAAAATGGGCGTGGTTGCACCATATCTACGCCCACTTTTTCGAAATCAAGCTTATTCCTGCGTTGTACATAATTTGATAGTAACACTTCATACGCAGGTGCTCTAAGTGGCGGTCAATATATATATATAAAATTTGCCACGCCAACTTGTACCACCCGCAAATAAAAAAAAAACAACGCGAAATGGCCAATTTCAGCCCTTGAAAGGACTTTGACCGAGCTTCTTATGATGAATTGTGTTGTGCGTGTTGTGGAATGTTTGAACACAAATGATCGAGAACTAGACCTACAAGTTTTATGCCGATTCCGAACGGCTTATGTTCTCAAGAAGCTTTTCGTGGCAGTTTTTACTCTCTGAGGTTTGCCATTGTCAGCAGAGAGGTGACGGCCGAACTGAAAAATTAATTCAATTGAAAAAACTTTCTGTGTCAGGTGGAATTCGAACCAGGGTTCTATCCCATATGGACCACACAGTCTACCCACTACGCCACGGCCGCCACTTTTTTTACCCTCAAATCAATAGAACTTCTATAAATCAGACAATTCTCATCGTTAAATACTAAAATTTGGTAATTAAGTTCATACGCTTACTCTCGACAGCTTTGCAAAAAATGTGCATGGTAGCACTATATCTGTGCCCACTTTTCAGCAATAATTTTATTTAATTTATTTATTTATTTATGTATTATAGTTAATTACAATATAACAATTATAACTGAGTAAGCACTAGCTGCCAGGGCTATCGTTTAAATATAATTTAAATTCCTGAGATGTGAACGTTTTGATAGTCAAACTTGGTATGCAGATGCTATAAGTCCAAGTGGCGGTCACTTTTTATATAAATTTTGGCACGCCCACAAATCCGTGAAAGTATATAAATCAAAATTTACAGTAAAAGTCGCACTTTATCTACGCCGACTTTTCAGAAATCATTGTAATTTCTGAGCTGTACATGTTTTGATAGTGAAACTTGATATGTAGGTGCAATAAGACCAAGTGGCGGTCACAATACATATAAATGTTGCCATGCCTAAATGTTTGTTTGTATACTAGGGCTCCTCACAAAAAAAAGGTGTTTGGGTCGGTTGCTCAAAATAACGCTTTTTGTTATGATGATCCCCCAAATATTTCGACAGTAGCTGGAATAGTTTGAAATAAAAAAAAAACAAAAACGAAATGGCCATTTCAGCCCTTGAAAGGACATTGACCGATCTTCTTATGTTCTTAATAACAAACGGTCAGACTTAATAGTTATTTTGTCTTGCCATGTTACTTTTGGTCAAATAAATTATCAAAAAAAATATACAAAAAAATGTACACATCTTTTACATTTCACAATTTATTTGACTGAAAGTAGTATGGGAAAAAATTAATTTGAATTTTAGTGAAAATAATATGAAAAAAGTTAAAACAATCCATAAAAATCCGCATTATCTTTGGTCCAACGGAAAAAATTGAAGATTTTTGATGCAAAAGAACTTTTTCATTACTCTTATTTCTGACCGTTTGTTTTTTTTTAACTACCATACCAGGCAATATTTTTAGTCGAAATTTTTTGGGGATCATCGTAACATAAGCCATGGATTATTTTGAAGAACCGGACTAAGCAACTTTTTTTTCTAAGGAGCGTGAGGCGACTTAATGTATATACGTATGTGGGTATAAGTGTGGGTATATCACTTAAGGACTCCGAAACCGCTAAGCCAATTTTTATACCAAAGCCTTGAGAGGGTTCCTATGAAGTCTGGTGCCGACCGTAAAAGGCTCCTTAAATACACCTAAAATTTTCGATATCGACCAGTTTTGGTTTTTTTTGTAGGTCGCACAGTCTCGGAATTCAGTATTCGACCTCAATTTACACATGCCGTTCCACTGGTAATATTTTATGGGCGTTGGTCGAGGGGCGTGGTACTTTTTCGGCACCCCAAATATTCGGTATAGTTTTCGAAATAAGTCACACATCAATAAAACTAGGTACGAACTTACTATAAAAGAATGGCTTCACTAAAGCTACACCCTCTTTTAGGGGATAAGCGCTGAGCGCAGCGAAGCGCGCCGGGTATAAGCTAGTTTATAAATAATTTTGAACAGTCAAATTTTAAGTTTCTTTAATAGAAAATGGCTAATTTTCGGCTGTTGTCTGTTTCGTGACAATATGTTCGTAGTTCGAATGAAATATAAAATTTTAACATTTTTACCATGTCACATAGTACATCAGTTACGAGAACGTGAAGGGTGACTGCGATGTGAAAAATTCTCTTGATTAAACCTAATAATCTTTATTATGCATAATTTGAGCGATAACTGATTGCTGCGTAGATATATGCCGAGTGTTTATAATTCCAACACTAACTCTATATGCAGCTAAATGGCAAATATTTCATTTACTGCACAGGCATGTTTGAAATTTTAATGAAATTAAATTACATTCTTGTACATTTTCATGTAGGTACTTCATACATTTTGACACAATTAGTGCTGGGCCTGACTGACTACTGTATTGCTGTATGATGATGTATGACCAATTTTGAATTATTAATCAAGCAGCATTAATGAAGTATTTGAATGGGGGGAGGGGGAGTACCATTAGCATTTGAAACAACTACACGCAACGCACGCACTACGCATTCTACCCACCTAAATTTAATTAAAGTCTAAATTTTTGATATGTTGGTAAGTTTTGTGCGTTTTTTTTTCGTTTTTTTCATGTGGGTGAGATGAAGATAAATTGTTAGGCATAAGTTATAAATTAATTTTTCCATGTTTTTTATCTGTGAATACAGACAGACGTATTCTCTGCGTTTTATGGACTTCAATTTATGTGTTTGGAATTTTAAATCATAAATAAATTAAAAAAAAAATTACAAAAATAGCTAAATGTACTTTGCAAAAAAAAAAGTTTGCAAAAAAAGTTATTTAAAACTTAAGCGCACATTGTGCTGTCAATTGGTGCCAGTTCATATTTATTTTAGTTGTTGTTTTTGTGTGTCATTGGGTTAAAAATCCCTGTCAATACTAAATGTACGATAAGAATAATCTTCATGCGAATTGTTGCAAAAGAAGACTTTCAAATATTGTGTAATAAGGTTATTTTTTGCTGTTTGAGTTTGGCGAACTCAGTGAAAAAAGGTGTAAGCATATTTATTAAAATAAAAACAACACAAACATTTTAGTGACTTCATCATATCTGACACATATTGAAACTAAAGAGCAATCTCACTATTTGATTGCTCATTTCGGGTCACACTTAAAGCCTTTCAACTCAACTAACAAATTATTTCATCCAATCTAGGTACAATCATCATAAATTGAATTATTTATAATTTAAAATAATGTTGACAAATTTTTGAAAAGCATGGAGTAGAGAAAAAAAAAAACCTTAAGTGAACTATCGTCAATCAAAAAAAGTCAAACCAGCTGTCAACAATTGGCACGTTGATCTTTAAGATGAAGACACTTGACGCGGTTCAAATCAAAACATTTGAACGCCTCCATCGCGCGCAAGCGTTTTCTCAACTCAACCTTACAAAAGATTATTATTTGGTTGATTTGATGGCACATGCGAGATAATATTTAAAGCTTGTATGTAGTTTTGACAGAACGTGTTGACGGCAAAGCAGCATTAGAGGATGCCAGTGGCGGCACTTAATAAAAGTAAACATTGTTAAAAAAAAACACCAATACAAAATATAAAACAAAACAAAGAATGCCTTATAACCGAAAATATCGTCTTAGGAAATAGCAATCAGCAATTTGAAATAACAACAAAAATAAGTGGTTTCTACTACTTAAGTGGTAAATAAGGATCACTTGAATCAATAGAGTATCATTAAAAAATAGTTAAGAGAAATATTGACTATTTTACTGCCGCCTACAGGTAAATAAAAAAATGCTTTGAAATTAAGTAACAATGTATGTAGATGAAAAAAATTAATTAATGTTTACAAAGAGGAAACGAAGAGAGGAATTTTTACTTTATACGGTTCAATAACTTTTTAATACAAACTATTGTATTATTGTGTGGGCATAAATTAACATATTTTATGTTACAACAAAACAGGCTTAAAAATAAAACAAAAATTCAAGGTTGAATTTGAAAGGTTCTAAAACTAACTCTTAACAAAACAGGTTGTTGATTCTAATCTCTACTTTATGGTCAGCTTAATAATAATTTATCATCAAGCTTTAAAAGCTATTCTTAAGCATGAACAGCTGACTACTTTTGTTTTTTTTTTGCTTAAGAGTTCTTTTTCATGTATCATAAAATTATACTTTTTAATAACTTTTTTGTATACTGTATTTTTTATAATTTAATAAAAAATTTAATAAAAAATGTAAATACAAATAAAAATCTAACTACTTTGTGGTGACTCAATACCACCACAAAATAACACGATAAATTCACAAACTGTAGCGTCTCAAATTTATACTCTAACGAATTCTACTTTGTTTATTCTTATTATTACGATCAAGTTTTCTTTGAATTGAAAATTTTATTATTCAAAAATTTTCAAATATTTTATGAGTTGTAAAAATTTAATTGAACTAAAAGTTGTATAAAATAAAACGTTATAAAAAATATAATTTGTTGGTTCCGCACCACTTTCAATAGTTGAAATGATGTACACATGTTGTATTTCAGTCATTGTGGGTTCATATGTGCATACAATATCCTCACAAAAAGAAGAGAAAGAAAAAAAAAGTTCGACCATGGTGGAATTAAATAAGGTGTGTGCGATTTTTTCCACCTCTATTTTGTTTACACTTTCCAATTAAAGCTTTCTCATCGCTTTCATATTTTCTACGAGCTGTCAAAATCGTTTCGACAGTC
The DNA here is from genome assembly GCA_914767935.1 of Coremacera marginata. NCBI lineage: Eukaryota > Metazoa > Arthropoda > Insecta > Diptera > Sciomyzidae > Coremacera > Coremacera marginata. The sequence goes on along the minus strand of OU612046.1, from coordinate 159,851,329 downwards.
TGCCTCCGAAATGCATCTACCTTCTGTTATTCTACCATGGGTAGGAGCAGAGAGTATAAAAAATATATAAAGATTGCATCAACTCTGCTAAATATTTAAAAGAGCTTTTTCTCTTCGCACTATTAGGCATAGAGTGTAAATTATGATCTAGAGATTGCATCAACTCTGCTAAATCTCTGGCATGTGTTAACAGAGTAATTTCACTTAAGAACGTGTAGGAAAAAAACTCTGTTAACCTATGTTAACACATGCCAGAGATTTAGCAGAGTTGATGCAATCTCTAGATAATAATTTACACTCTATGTATTAGGTGAAAATAACTCTGTTAACACATACCAGAAATTTAACAGAGTTGCTGCAATATATACAGTACGGCATTGCTCAAGGTAACCCCCAATGTGCGCAACTCTTTGATATTGGAACACCCAAAATAGGTATTATTTACATTGTAGACTCAGTAAACGCAACCTTAAGGCAGTATTTTATTGTAGAATTTTGAACAAATCAAAATTTTTTTATTTGCATATTTTCCAAGTTTAGACATTCAAGATTATTGAAGGATTAGGATTAAATGATTTTTGAAAATTCCGATTATTTAACGAGTTAAAGTCATTCGAGTGGTGCGGCATCTAATCTAGTATAACCGGAAATCAAATTTTTAAACGCATTTTTCGCGAAACTCGTTTTTTGAACACGTTTGACGTGATATCTCCAGATCTGTCAAAGAATGCAATTTTTGATTTTAAATCATGTGATTTATGTTCAATATGAATGCATTAATTTTTTTCAAATCTTTGAATGTGATTTGAAATTTGAAGTCCCAATCAATGATTTGAAAAAATGATTGCATTCTTTTTGAAAAATGAAATGATCGCATTTATTTTTGAAATCATTAATTGGGACTCCATGATTCATTGAATCAAATGATTTTAAATCACAAATGATTGCATTCTTTTACAGCTCTGGATATCTCAAGTTCTAGCTAACCGATTAGTTTAAAATTTGGTGTGGGCCTTTTTTATATATCTCTCTAAGAATTATTCAAAAAAAGATTGTTTTTCTATATTTTTAAAAAATTCTAAACTTGGAACAGGCCAAAAATAACTACTTTTTTTAAACAGTTGCTAAAAGGGTTGAAATCGTGTCAAAATGGAGGCACTCTTTTTTTTTGCAAACCCTCCCTCCCCTTCCCAGCCAGCCTTTAATTTGTTTTTGTTTTAAATTTGTTTGTGTATTATTGAAACATTAATAAACATATAAAAAAAAGTATACTAAATATATTTTTAGTATTTTCTTTATCGAATTTTAAAAAACGTCCAAAATTTGTCCTTCTAGACTAGAAAACTGCCCTAAAAATATTCGGTTATCGCAACTTGTTTTTATCACATAAGTGCAACACATAATGAAATGTAATAAAAGGCTGTCAAAAATTTCTGATTTCTTTGAAAAAGAATTTATACGAAATAACATTTTAATAACATATTTATAAACATATTTATATGCAAACATATAACTTAAGAATTTTTAGGTTTAATGTTTAATTTTATTTTAAATAAAATAAATTAACTCTTTCAAAAAAATATTTTTACTTAACACTTGTATATTATTATTCAAACACATAAATTTCAGTAAAAAACAGTTTATAAAACAATGTACAAAAGAATATTTGCGTTTGTTTAGCGTTTACTATAAATTTATATTCAAAACAAGCACAGCTTGGCAAAATAATTTTTTGATTCGGTTTTTGCACATCCTCAGTTTTTGCAACTGGCCAAAATTCGATTAGTTGCGTTGAGCGAGGCAGTACTGTTATTTATACTATCTGGTATAAGTTCGGTTACGTTCACAAATGAGCGAAGAGAAGAAAAAATCAAAAATATAAGCAGAGACGAACGATTTTCTGTGTATATTTGTCGGTCAAAAGCATACACAAAGAAAGTTCCATATAAATGTTGAAAATCTACACAAAGAAAAAAGAGAGAAAGCTCGCCACTTGACGCCAAAATAGACTCTTTTTCTATTTTCAAATTGCCGTTTACATTGTGCTCTTTTCTGAGCGAGAGAACTGGTGGCGAATTCATTAGGAAAGTAAATGTGATGCCAAATTTTTATGGAAAAACATACGTTTTTGGTATAAATTTTGAATCGAATTGTATTTTAATGCAGTTAAAATTTAAAATTTTATTTGAATAAAATGCGCTGTGAATGCGCTGTCGAATCTTTCTGGAAAAATTATCGTTACCAATACAGAAGACTATGAAACTTAAACATAAGCAACAGTTTACCATGCATGCATGCCAATTAATTTGTTCAATATAATTTTTACGAACTAAATCAAACTAATCACTTCAATTCACTTCAATAACAATTCATTTTGATTTCATTCATTGCAATAACCAAAAGTATTTATCAATATAATATTTTTTAGTTTTGCCAAACCTTCTTCAGTAAAAATAAAAAAAATAAAAAGAAACAAAACAAAAATTGATTTTTATGTGGTCGAATTTTCGTTCACAGATGATACTAGTATCAATATATATAAAAATTAATGTATGTATTAAAATTTAGGATATCAAATAGCTTTGGAATTATTAAGTATTCACACGTGCCGTTTCACTAGTAACATTTTATGGGCGTTGGACGAGGGACAGGCACTTTTTCAGCGGCACAACTTTTCGGTATCACTTTCAGCTGTTTCATGAGTATCAGTGTACCTAATAAAAAAAAGCCTGACAATAAAAAGGCTTTAGCACCAAATCGTTTGAAGAAATGTGACGCAAGAAAATTATTTAGAGTGAATTGCTTGGAAAGCAGCAGTGCTAAAGGTTCTCACGAGATTGATGCAGGATGCTGTGATTCAAATATCTCCCATGACAGCACATCGAAGCATAAAGGACTTGGTCTTCACATGTCGCCGACCTGATTACACCAGCAAACACGAAAAATGGACCATAGAAGACTGGAAAAATGTAAGCATCCCATTCGTGAATTTAAAATTTTGTTTGCTTCAATAACTGATTTACTTTTTAAACTAATTTTTAAAAATTTTGCCAAGTCTAGTCCTATGAATTCTCCGTCCAGATTTTATCTGACCAAACTGAATTCGTTATAAAAGACACGGTGAGACATTTAAAGATGACAGTATTACTCTAAGCATCATGGTTTGGCCAGGTTTTAGCAGCCAAGGCACAGGTCGCCTGTACATTGTTAAAGGAACGATGAGACAGAATCAATAAATCAATGTGCTGGAGACAAAAATGCTAACCCAAGCATTGGTTATAAGGCTTTTTTTCGCCCGAAACAAAGAAAATACTTTTTTTTTTTACAGTGGTTCTAATAATATCATCACCCACTGTATGTTAAAACTTTTCCATCCTTTGATTTATGTGTGAGTGAGCCACCACAAAATGCATCTTTATCGAATTTTGCGTATATAAAACTTTAACCCCCTGCAGGTGGCAAAACATATTCAATTATTTTCTTAATTGATTGTCTGACTGTGAGACAGTAGGAGGGTGTCACTTGGCCTCCCTCCTACTTTAAGTGGAATGCACAAAGTCTCAGTTTCAATTAAATTAAATTGCAAAGAACGTGAATGCTGCAGAATTTATAAAATTTGCATAAAAACGCGCAAAGCACGAGGGAACAATGAGTAAATTTCTTTAACGGTTAATTTTTTGCTTTACAACTCCGTAAAAAAAAACACTTCAAGTGCATTCCGAGTGCATTCATCATTCAACTCGTCGATTCATGTTGATTTCATAAATTGTGTTTTTGTCTTGTCATTCATGCATTTTCACCCAACAATTGATTTCCTGCAACAACAAAAACTGCAGCAGACAAATCTTCGTTGCTACTTTGAGGTTATTGAACGCTACTGGATTTCACAAGATGCCGGATCTAGGTTTAGTAGTCTCAGTCGTTGAGTAGTTTTGTTGTTGTCGGCATCGTTCTTGAAAGAAGTCAAGTGTTACAGCTTTTTTTTATCTTTCTTATCTGCTAGTTTTCTTTCTATCTATCTCGCTCTTTCTATTTTCTCCAGTTGTTTCCAAGTGGCAACCACTTGTTGCAAAGGTATAGAAAATGGATAGAAAACGAATGACACCGTTTTTTTCTATTGGTTTTATTTTACGACAACAAAAAAAATGGGATATAATTGTGCAGCATAGAACACTGTTAATAAAATTGTTAAATATTTACTGTTACGGTGGTGTAGTTAAACTGTCACGGGGTCTAAATCATTAAAGTTTTCCTCAAATAATATTTTCAACCGTATCATTGCGGTTTTACTGTTATTAAGCAAATTTTTTTATTTTTATTTGCATACGAGTCTTACAGCTCTAATCTGCTTTTTAACAAGAAATTGTTAAGGAGCTCTTGTTGATGTTATTGTTACGTATGTTACATCATTTAAAATTTGAAAGCTTTAAAAAACTTTAAAAGTTCACCACGCATGGTGAGAATGTGAAACTCACAGCTAGCTGCAAGCTGTTTTTTCGATAAATTTCATTGTTTATTATGGCTGTGTTTCAATCGAAAACTTTTTCCTTCGTGGTAGGAAAGAAAATACTGAGTTGAAGAAAATTTGAATCTGTTGAAACTGAATTGTCATTTTTGCTATGCCACTGAAACATGAAAAAGATTATCCAAATATTTGACGTCTTCTCAGGGTATGAACATCAGTTGCCTTAATATTATACTTTTTCCTAATACGAGATTTCTTAAGACGCTTTTGTCTACTACGTTTTCTACTACTTATTTTTTTGTTCAAAATTTTATACACTTACCTCACTTTTTAAACGGATTTTTTCACGATTTTGAAATAACACGGTCCATCAACATTTTTTTAATACGAATTTTTCGGTTTTGCACGATGAAAACATTTTTTTTTTCACCAACAATTTTTATGCTGTATTCAAATCTGATCGGTTTATGCCCACACGGTTTTTTTTACACGTTTTACTTAGGAGAGAGAGAGAGAGAGAGAGAGTTGAGTGTAACGAGTTGTAAGAAATGTATTTTTTTGAGAAAAATAACATTATAAGGAGAGAATACTTTTACTTTAGTGGTCGGAGCCCTTTTTTTTTATTTTTCAAAATGTGTATTTGGAGCCTCTTAATCCAATGCTGCAAAAAAAGTTACTCTCAAATTTAGGTTTATGAGACAAAATTCGTGGAAATTTAAAAAAATACCATTTCAAGTATAGGAAAACATTCAAAGTTTTTATATCGTCGTTACAAACGTGAAGTTGCGAATCTGAAAAATTCATTTTTTTTGTTTAAGGGGTTACATGACATTGGCAGTTTTTTGAAATTTTTTTTTTAATAATTTTGTATTTTAGTAAATATTCTTAAGATTCTAAGAAAAGAAATTTCATGAATTTCTACGGGTTCAAAAGTTACAGCCGGATTAGTGAGAGCGCATTTTTTATTTTTGCGCTACCTATGTACGGCAGCTGGTATATACTTGTTTTACATGCTACCTGAGTTTTGGTGGGTGTTATTTCGTACCTACTTGAAGGGTGAAGCTCGAATTGCTAAACAATTGCAAAAAACTATAAGAAACAGCACAACACAAGATAACGAAGGCATACAGTACGAAGCAGGCATGGCAGATTGAAGGTAACCTTTTTTTTCTTTGTTCACAAACTTTGAACGCGTTTATCTCGAAACCATGTTTTTCGTACTGGTTGCGGCACTAGCGGGTTGATTTTTGGACAAAATTTTTTGTATTTTTTTAAACTTGATTCGCTATCGTATGACACGAGCTTTTTTTATGAATTTTTAAAGACAATATTTTTTTCGAAAAAACACACTTTCAAATTTGGAACATCACCAAAAATTTAAAAAAAAAAGCTCGTGTCATACGATAACCAATTTTGTTAAGGTTTAAAAAAGTCATTATTTTTCCAGATCGGGCAATTTTCGCAACTCCCAGCACTGCAACCACGAGACCCCGTTTTTTCTCTGCCGCCAGTTTGGAGCTCTATAAAACCATGGTGGAGTGAAAAATATATTTTTTTGAATTTTTTTTTTCTTGTAATTTGTTCAATTCTCTACAATAATAAAAAAATCTTGGAAAAATGTTTGTTTTTGACTGAGTTATGAATTTTTAAAAAAAGGTCTGTTTTTTATACCGCGAATGTCATGTCCCTCCTTAACACTGCATCCTATTGCTTAAGTTGATCTATATGCTGTGCCAAATTTGAAAGTATGTACTCCTCACAGAACCGCGAACATTGATGTAGCAAAGTATTGAATATGCACAATTTAAATATTTTCTCCTATTAAAAGTATCGAATGTGGCATATTCGTTACTTTGCATTGGAATTTTTGTGTAAAAAAAGTAATTTGTTCATAGAAACACTATCGAATGTGTCAAATTTATTTGTGAGCTTGAGTTATTTTCAACGGTTTTTTATGGGAAGTGTTAATATTAATAATAATTAAAAGAGGAAAATTTAAGTAATTTTTTTAATCATATAAACTGTTTTTTTGTGTTTATTAATAAACATTAACGATTAAATAAAATAAAATTATATAAAACTAAAATAATACACACCCAAGTATCGAGAATGTGGCGAATATTCGTTACTTTACAATTAAAAAAAAGAAAAAATACAAAAATTCCTCCAATTTCAAAGTAACGAATATGATTTATCAGCAAGGAATATTGACTTAAATGTTAAAACCATCAGCAATTCACAAAAGGTAATGTAAAAATACGTAATTATATTAACATGAACAATAATGATGGCCGCGCCGAATTGCTTTTGAGTAAAAAGTTGTTTTTTGCTGTTCTGAAAAGTATCGGCTTTCAGATTTGCAACTTCACATTTGTAACGACTATATATGAAAGTAGCCCTAAAATAATGTTTACTTTTAAAAAGATTAAAACATGATCTTTTGAATGAATAATGAAAATCCGTTCTGTACTTTAAGAAATACGAAGCATAAATCGTGACTCTAAATGAATAAAAAATACACTGACCATACAAAGTGTTCTGAAAATATTAACGTTTTTATTTCAGTAGTTATGTAATTGTAGATCTATAATTTGTAATGAAATGTATTTTAACAAAGTAGTAGTTGTGTGTGATAATAAAAATTGCCAGCGTAGGCGAAAAATTTTTAATAAAAATTGTTCTTATTTTCTAATACGAGTGTTAAAATTTTTGTATTTTCCTAAGTAGTTTCAAACAGTGTTTTTTCTTCTAAATTTGATTATATACAAATCGTATACAATCTTCTTTCCAGCTTCTACACACACAAAAAAATTAAGTACAATTAAACAAACAGAAGTTCTGACATCTTTCATACAACGTCATCTTCTTCATCATCTTTCATACAACCAGCAGATTAAATTAAAAGATTAAAAAGATGAAATAAAAGCAATGTGTCGATTTTCAAACTCTAATTTTTGTTTTATGTTCATCAGTTTCTCCGTCAAACGGCAATAAATATTATGTATTACATTTATAGTGGACATTAGAATAAAAATTTTAAATAAGAAATAAAGAACACTAAACTAAAATGAATGAAAAATGAACTAAAATGAATATGCAATAATTTACTGAAAACAAAGCTAAAAAACACAAAACAGCGAATTTTTTCATTGTAAATACATTTGTCCGAATTTATCCTATTTATCCTACAAATAATTTCCTTTCTTATTATTTGTCCCACATTTATCAATAATACAGAAAAGTGGCAATGTTAAAACACATTTTGACATTCGAGGTCGGTGTGGTGAATCTCCTTACCCTACCTTATTATTGTATCATGGTCTGAAAAACAATGAAACTATAGTTAGGAATGACGAAAAATTTAAGTTTAACAACATAAAGAAAATACTCATATATTTATCATGATATGTCATGATATTTAACATTTAAAAATAAATAAAATAAAAAGAGCTTAGTTTTATACGTGCTGTGTTCATGTCAGCAAAAGAATTAAATCTGCAATTTTATGTTCAAAATTATTTTTTAATTTTTAAGCTACACGATTTTCTCTTCCCTGACTTAAACGTCAAACTCATGGCAAAGCCATTAATTAAGTCAACAGCTTCATGCAATTATTACATGATTAAGAAATAACGGTTAGAAAATGACGTGACTAGCTTCATGATGCTTGGGTTCTTTTTGTGCTAAGCTGAATTTTTATATTTTTTATTTTTTTTTCTGTTTTTTCTTTTGCTGTTTAATAAATAACAAATTTTAAACCTTCCAGAGTTGGTAGTTGCTTGGAAAAGCACTTCCGTGTTCTAGCGTTACAGATTGTTGATTATTGCACGATTTTTCCAGCTTTTATTTCTGTTCATTTTTTAATTAAAACTCTTGTGCTTGTTTCGGCTTTTGTTTCTTTCTAATTTAAGGTAGCAAAAGAATTATTTTTCTTAAGGTACTTAGGATTTATATCTACTTGATTAATACAGTGTTTATGCCAGGCTTAATGAAATTTCCTGGAAAAAAAATTTTATTTTATGAACCTGCATGAACAATGCACATTTAATTAAAAATAAAATAATTTTTGATTAACGAAAACGAAAAAAATGTTTTAATGCATTTTAAATCATACGACTAAGGTTCGTGATAACATTAAATTAAGTAAATTTTAAAGCCAATTTATAAAATGTTAAAATTGGAGGAAGCCGTTCGGGGGTAGTAGGTGGGTGGGTGGCTTACCTGCTTTGTTGGCGACTGATATTTGAATAGACTTCTTTTGGCAGTTGGCGTGTAAGCGTTCTCATTGCGTTCATCGCTAACCGCCTTGACGTCCTCAATGGCCGTACCCAATAACTCATTCTTGAGGAGACATGAATATGCGGCACTGTCACGAGCTGACTCACCATAGTCGCGTTGCTTTTTATTTGTTTGTGGTGAGTTTTCATTAGATTTATTTATAGAGGCGAAATTTGTTTGCCAGTTGTTGTTAGCTCTGTGGAAGAAAAAAAAAAGAATTAGATAAATAATTAAATAAAACTGGAAAATATCAATGATTCAGTGCACCGTAATTTAATGTAAGATGCTTTAAGTAGCACTATAAAAATGCAAAAATTCAAACATAGCACGGCAATTTTTTCCGTCCAAAACTAAGTCCACCATGGAAAGGAACACCCCTGAAACCAGGATCTTTTCTCCAAGGCGCTAGCATTGCAAAAATTAGCATTAACGGAAACGGATTCGTTTTATTAATCAATGTACCAATATAATGTTTACCAATGTAATAATATGCTTAAATAAATTGTCAAATATGACCAAGAAATTAAAAGGAACATTTTAAAATTATTTTGTAGCCGGTTTTTTTTTAAAGTTTTTATTTCTTCCTTTTTAGAGAATGATAAATTTTCGAAAAAAGTGTATAAACTACATAAATACAATTGTTCTTAAAAAAATTGTTCTATTACATTCTGAAAGTTTGTTGGTTATTTCAAATATCTGTCCCTTAAATTTAAATCAGATGTCAGATGTAAATCAGATTAACAGGTATGAAATAATTATACCAATTCTTGTAACGAGTTTTATTATCCTAGTGTCAATATTATTTGAGATATCGTGTTTTTCTAATATTGCCACGCCCAGTAGTCGAATTCCGTCCACTTTACCACCCTATACCAAATTGCAGTACCATAGTATCAATATTATTCGAGATACACTCTTTTTCTAATATTGCCACGTCCATTTGTCAAATAACGCCCATTTTCTTGACCGAAATTTGTATTAACTGTATCTACCCCTACACTAAATTGCAGTACATTAATGTCAATCAGAGAACTGCAAAACTCACTTTTTGCTTGATTAAATCTTTCACTGGAATTCTTACTCAACTCAACTCATTCAACAAAGTTCAGCGTTGAATAAAATCAGCACACTACTGGCGAACGCGTCTTTTGTGTCAGTTTGAGTTCGTCTGATCGAACTCACATGCTTGAGTGAACGAGTGTTGGGGTTGAACAAAATAAAATGATACTGCTGAAGGCATCGCTTGTGTGAGCTGATTGACGGATTAAATTCACATGTTTGAGTATTGGCGTTGAAGTTTATACGGATATGTGTTTCGCAAATGAGAACTCAAAGAAATAGTTAAATTTAGTTGTTTGCAGTTAATCGTTATAAAAACTTCACCCTTCTTCTTGTTCTCTTTTTCTCCTATCTCTGTCTGCACACGAACAAGCTCATACGAGTTGATTTTTGCTTTTTGCGTTTCATTCCTGATGAAAATAGTCGTTGTTGAGCCCAACGAACAAGCATGAAATATGTATCCGAAGACGTCCGTTGATTAAAATCACCGAGCCAACACGAAGCACATGGTTTGATTGAATTTAACTCAACAGCGAGTGTATGCAATCGAGCAAGTCTGATCGATTGAACGCAGAGGCATGATTTTTACAGTGTTCATTACGTATGAATATTTTTATGTAAGTTTTGCAGTTCTCTGGTGTCAATATTAGTCGAGATACAGTAGTATCCAGTATTGCGAGATCTAGTATTGCCACGCCCAGTTCTCGAATGCCGCCCACTTTTTCACGGGCACCTCCATGCTTATGATATCTATCTGTTCACCAACAATTATGGCAATCAGGCATATGGTTTAGAAGTTATCGATGTACATACATTTCAAAAAAAAAAAAAAAAAAAAAATTGAGAAACCGACGAACTTGAGAACGGTTAAAAACTTTCGTCTGTGTGTACCCAAATTCCACCCACATCATTTATCCAACCCATACATATATTCTTCGTTGTAATGTGAAGTGTTTAGACTAGAAAAGTGGGTGTGGCATTTTAATTTCAATCGAACTTCTGTTGCACCGTGTATCTGACTTCAACCTAATTATGCACATATAAATCCTTGGTAATTTCAGCAGTCTTTAGTTCATAAAATTGGGCGGTACTAGACAGGGGGCGTGGCACTTTATTTTTCAACTAGCTTCATCTACACCGTTTGCCCGTCTTCAACCAAATTTCGCACATGTATGCTTTAGTATAATGAGCAGTTTTAAGCCTACAAAAGTTTAATTATGATCGAACTCCCTCTACACCGTTTGTCTGACTTAAACCAAATTTTGCACACATATTATTTGACATAAGGATTAGTTCGTAGTTTATAAATGTGGGCGGTGCTAGAAAAGGGGCGTGTCACTTTATTTTTTATCTACTTCCATTTACACCGTTTCTTCGATTTCAACCGAATTTCGTACATATATTCTTTTGTATAATTAGAAGTTTTAAGCCTACAAATTTTAGCTTCGGTACCCTGCCGAAACTTCATTCCTTACTACTTTTTATTTGATATATGGGCATTTCCACAAAAATGTAAACCAAAAAAAAATTTCATGTTTCGAAATTCAATTTTTTTATCTAGTAAAATGATGATATACAGGGTGTACCGCAATTGAGTGCAACTACTTACGGAGGTGAAATATTATGTCGAGCTGAAAAAAAGCGTATGGGAGGGGGGTCTATTTTCACATTCGTAGGAGCTACAGGGTTAATTAAAATTTCACGACCTTGATTCACGTTATTGTTTCTAGCACAAAAACTAAGTTACGGAAAACTTTTTTTGATAGTTCATTGCAAAGGCAATAAAATCACCTTGTCAACGATATATCAACAAACAGTACCGATATAACCGTTACCAAGCTGTGCTCGTTCAAAGATGAAATCAATCGGTGTTAACTCCAAATCTCAACTTTGAGTGCAAATTTCTCAGAATTTCGCGTAATAAATGACATTTTTTTATAATCAATTTTGTAATTTATTTAATTTTCTTTTCAATGACACCAAAAACATAAATTTATCTTAAAAAATAAAAAAGTTGGCTGTACTAAAAAAATTATACCTATTAGAAAATAATGGTAAATAATGACATTACAATTTATAATTTTTACATTACAGTATAATTTTTTCAGTACAGCCAACTTTTTTGTTTTTTAAAATACATCTATGTTATTGGTGCCATTGAAAAGAAAATTGAATAAATTACAAAGTTGATTATAAAAAAAAATTTCATTTATTCTGAGAAATTTGCATTCAAATTCAAAATTTATTAGTTTCAACCGATTGATTTCCTCCTTAAACTAGCACAGCTTGGTAACGGTTATGTCGGTGCTGTTTGTTGATATACCGTTGAAAAGGTGAAAAGGTTTCTGTAATTTAGTTTTTGTGCTAGGAATAATAACGTGAATCGAAGTCGTGAAATATTAATTAACCCTGTAGCTCCTAAGAATGGGAAAATTGACCGCCCCCTCCCATACGATTTTTTTCTCAGCTCGACATAACCTTTCACCACCGTAAATAGTTGCACTCAATTGCGGGACACCCTGTATATGAACTTCGCATTCTGAAAATTTCAATGTCTTAACTAATATTAAAACCCTCCTCTACTGAAGATATAGGACATGCCACCTCGTAAGCTTCAACCATGGCCAAACTAAGATGTTAGTTACTCTTCTTAAGCTCTTTTCTCTCTTCTTTAATAACACATTTTCTTAACGGAAATCTTGTCGCGTGGGTTATGTCGCGTGGGTTATGTCGCGTGAGTTACGTCAAATATTTTTTGGAAACTCAATATATTTTTTTAAATAAGCAAAGTTCATCGGTAGAGTGGGTTTATTATGAAACTTCACTGTTTTCCCCTTATTTAAAAATTAAAAACAAAAACAGGTTATATTGTAAAATTTGCTGAATTTTTAAAATCTAAACCTGCCTGCAAAACACAGTTCCTTTTTTTGTCGCGTGAGTCAAATATTTATACCACCCATATTTACCACTGTTATTCTTAATTAGTTACAGGAACGATAACTTTGGTATATCATACCATTACTATTTCTTCTAAGGCATATGCACATAAGAAATTTTTTTACATTAATAACATAAACTTTCGAGTAAACGAAGCTTTAAGTCGTACGCATGTCGCGTGAGTTACGCTGGAAATGCCCATATAATATTGCTGAAAATTTATCTGTTACAAAAGAGTTCGGTACAATATTCAATATTTTATTTAGTCAAATTTCCTTTTGGAGACCAAAATGTGTGTTATGCTTTAAAATTTGAGAGATTAAAAGAAGTGAATTAGGACCATAATAAAGCTCCTATCAGTAGAACATTTACATCGTGTTATTCAAAATAGTCGCTAAAAATTAATAAATTTGCAAAAATTCGTGCGCCAAAAAAAAAACAAATTATAAAAATAATCTAAGCTTAGATCAAATTAATGCTAATAAAAAATAAACCTTGCACAATCACACCAAAATGTTTTTTATTATAAACACGGTCACACGGTTTCATATGCAAATATCAAATTGCAAGTTTATTTTTAAGCAAATATGATGTATATTTAAGCAGCAATAAATTGTGAAATATAGCTAAAACAAACAAGCAACAAAAAAAAAAACATAAAAAGTTCAAAGTTTTGCATTTAAAGGAAATTCGGCGCATTAAATTTCAAATTAATTTAAATGATTGTTGTGCGATTTTGCAGCAATTGCAAAAAATTAGAATTTATATATGCATTACCTTGGTGATACCAAGGTAACAAAGCAAAACAAAACTCTGTTAACCGTGCAAAAATATCAAATATTAAATCAAAGTAAATCAAATATAAAAAAAGACAAAACGTGCAACAGACGAATAAAAATGACAACTATTGCAGTTAAGTACATTTATTTGCAATGTTAAAATTGTTGTTAAATTTATTTACTTTTTTCCCCTCCTTTTTTATTTCCGTTTGATTCACTAATTTTTGATGCCGACAACGTCGTTTTAAACTTAAACGCTCATATGGGCGGACGGTCACTTCCAGGGAGCATAAATTAAACGATATTAAAACAATAAAAAAAAAATGCCAAAAAAAGATGAATGGTTAATAATTTGGCGTCGCTTGTGCGCCTGTGCGTGACACCTGAGCGTTGCATACAAAAATGATTTTCAATTAATTTATAAATCATTCAAGACAATTAAGGTAATTCTCAATGAGTGTGTCCCTTCAATGAATTTTCAAGTGAAACAGAATACAGTCAAGAGTCAGCAATGTTTTGCAGGAAGTTAGCGGATAGTTATATCAGGTGTAAGGTTCAACCGGAAATAGCTTCAAAAACTCAACTCTAACTAAACGAAAAATTTTGTGTTACTTCAATTTTTGAAATTTTTATACCAACTTCACACAGGTTGGAAAGTTATAATAAAATTAAATTTTTTTTTAATATGTTGTAAATAAGTTTTTGCCAACTACGGGTTCAACCTTGTCTCAACATAGTAATATGCTGCATGTAATAAGTATGTATAAGTGTAAATGTAATAAGCTGTTTGTAATGTAATCCGACAAATGGCAGTGTAAAGCAAAAAAACTCTCAGACGCATTAACTGTAGTTATGGTGCGCATATGGTAATGGGTTAAACATGACTCAAGAATGCCTCCATAAAAATTAGTATGTGTGTGGTATTAAATTCTCTAGCTGCATTGGGCACTGTCATATACACTGAAAATATAACTTATGTTATTGCGTTCATAAAAAAACTAACAAGAATTTTATTTTAAGTACTCATACATAGGCTTCAGGTAATTATACATGGCTACAGTGTATCCATAGTGCTGATAAGTTATTAGTATTCAGCTAATCAGCGGTAAAAGGAGATTTTTGAGACTTTATCGAACCAAAATTGTGACAAAATTTATACAAGGGCCACCTATCTAAATCTAAAAAAGTTCGCTGCAGCGAGGATAAAGAGCTTTCTCTGCCGCCCAGTCTGTCAGGTGTCGATGAAAAAATTCCTCATTTTATTCATACAAAATAATCAATTTCTCCGCTTTTTAATCTGTTTCCCAGTTTTCCCCGCGATTTTAAAATATTGCATTAACGTTTAAAAAAAAATAAAAACATTTAACGGACTTCATTGCACAATATAAATAAAGTACATTTAACAGTACGTTCAAAAAGTCCATAGCATAACACATAGATGGCGTTACTAGATTTTTTCCATATGATTTTTATTTAGTCCCAACCTTCAAACGATACGTATAAAAATTTGACAATAATCTGACAATTGATTCATGAGTTATAGCATTTTGTGTGCAACTACTGTTATTGATTAAAAAAAATGGAAAAAATTGAATTTCGAGTTTTGCTAAAACATTGCTTTTTGTGAAAAAAAAAATAGAGTGGTAACCAAACAATGGCTTGATAAACATTATCCGGACTCTGCTCCAACGAGACAAATGGGAGAAAAGTGGATTGCTGAATTTAAACGTGGTTTTGACCAGCACAAATGATGCAGAGCGCAGTGGACGCCCTAATCAGACTGTTATTCCACAAAACATCAAAAAAATCCACAAACTGGTTATGAACGATCGCAAATTGAAGGTGCACGAGCTAGCTGGCATTGTAAAGATATCAGATGGAAGTGTTTTACCATTTTACGCGAACATTTGGGTATGCGAAAGCTCTGTGCAAAGTGGGTGCCGCGTAAGCTCACAGTCGACCAAAAGCAACAACGAATTCATGCGTCAGAGGATTGTTTGGCGCTATTAAATCACAATTAAAACTAATTCTATCGTCGATATGTGACAATGGATGAAACATGGCTTCACTATTACACACCAGAATCCGAAAGACAGTCAGCTGAGTGGACAGCAGTCGATGAACCGAATCCAAAGCGAGCAAAGACCCAACAGTTAGCTTGTAAGGTGATGGCGTCTGTATTTTGGTATGCGAAAGGAATAATATTTATCGACTATCTCCAAAAACGAACCACTATCAACAGCGACTATTACTGTGCACTTTTGGATCGATTAAAGGCTGAAATCGCTAAGAAACGGGCACATTTGCAAAAGAAAAAAGTGTTGTTTCACCAAGGCAATGCACCGTCACACAAATCGATGAAAACAATGGCGAAATTGAATGAACTGGTCTTCGAATTGCTTACCCACCCTAGTATTCTTCAGATTTAGCCACCAGCGACTTTTTCATGTTTCCAGATCTCAAGAGAATGCTTGCTGGAAATAAATTCAAGTCCAATGATGAAGTAATCGCTGAAACTGAGGCCTATTTTAACGAGAAAGAGAAATCGTACTAGAAAAGAGGTATCGAAAAGTTGGAAAATCGCTATACTGGTTGTATCGCTCTCGAAGGCAACTATGTTGAATAATATAATCGAGTTTTATCAAAATTTTGTTTTTTTCTTACTTATCCTACGGACTTATTGGATGACCTGTTACAATTTATAAAGTTGCTCTTTTCATATCTTTACGTACAATATCAATAAAAAGTAAATTTTAGCCGATCATCAATATTCGAACAAAGTATCTAAGATTAGCCGAATAATCATAGCTTTCGGTACCCAAAAGTTTGATATTATATATTAATAATAATAATAATATAAATGGCCATTTCAGCACTTGAAAGGACATTGACCACCGAGCTTCTTATGATTAATTGTGTTGTGCATGTTGTGAAATGTTTGAACACAAATGATCGTGAGCTGGACCTACAAGTTTTATGCCGACTCCGAACGGCTTATGTTCTCAAGAATATTTTCATGGCAGTTTTTACTCTCTGAAGTTTGCCATTGTCTGCAGAGAGGTGATGGCCGAACAGAAAAATTAATTCAATTGAAAAAACTTTCTGGGTCGGGTGGGATTTGAACCAGGATTCTTTGGCGTATGGGACATGCACTCTACCCACTGCGCCACGGCCGCCGTTTATATATAAAAAATTATATATTAACATTTTATTATTATAGATAGCTTAACATTTCGTACATCAATTTCAATTTCAAAACAACTTTTTTAAATATTCAAATATTTTTTTTTTTTAACACGCAGTTTTTGATGTATTTTGATGTCCCACCCGTAATGCCCGTATGATACTTAATTTTTTTTGTCCAATTTTAAAATCTGAATACAAGTGTCGCGTGAGCAGGACAGACATATATTGTAAGAAAAGGATAAACGTTGTTACTTTGTTACTTCTGGTGTTTTGAAGAGCAGCTGCATTAAATAAATTAATATTAGCTACACACATCACTTCCCATTCAGCATACATTTATAGTAAATAGTTTTGTTTACTCTAAAAATGTCAAATTTATTACTAACAGCACAGTAAATATTTGAACGAAACTCAACGAAGAACGAATTGAAAGAAACGGCAAAAAAAATGCAGAGATAATACAGTCCGTCCTACAAATTTTTCTCCAATTCGTACTATATGTGTACTCACTCACACCAATTGAATCCATGCATTCGTACTATTTGAACTGCTCTAGTTTTAATTTTCAATGACAAAAGTTGTAAAAAAAAATTAAGTAACATACGGGCATAACGCAGAAAATATTTTTATTTTAATAAAAATTGATAAAAAGAAATTTCATTAAAAAAAAAAGTCAATGACCCTCTTCTCACTCGCCTTAAAAAAGGCAGAGTAATGGCGTTATTTTGGCACTAGGTATCTGTTAGGTGTTCTTACTACCGACTTATTAAAGACCGCCTTATTTTGACGTTCGAGAATAATCAATCGATTCTGTTGTTAAATTTCGCAAAATTCATCACTTTGTAAGTTAAAAACACAACAGAAACAAAGAAGAAAATGACAAACAACGAAACTTTAAAGTAACAAACGTCAAAATGAGTCGCAAAATTTTAAAATTTTTTAAAAATGCTGCCTCACGTAACTTGCTTGTCACCTTCCCACCTTACCAGTATATGTCAAAATTAATCCGATACGCCGCCTAACGTTGGGCGCGTGAGAACAGGCTCCATGAATACGTGTTGATTATAATTTTCACTTTTCAAATAAATACATTATTTTCCAAAATCATGTTAGAACTCACAGAAATTTTATCATCTTTGAGTGAATCTCTTAAATTACATTCTGTGCGGTCCCATCTGTAACACTAAAAAAAAGGACCTTAACTTTTTTTTTAATAGTGTAAGCCTAAAAAATTATTTTTGTGAGTTCATCAAAATGCTTCAAATTCATTTTAATTAACAAATTATTCACACTTAAAGTGTTCAATTATCGCACCCGTAGCATATGGAATGACCGTGTTATGAGTTTCCGAAGTAGCCACAGACGACAAATCAGACGCATTCTACTTTTTTAACTCTTTTTAAAGATCGCGATCGCGATTCGCGATACGCGAATGTATGAACTGCTATTTTTTAATGTTTCTATATATTTGTAACACAATTACTTTGGTTGGGTAATTGGAAATTGACTCGGTAATCGGTTGGTAATCGCTTCGGTAATCGGTAATAAGTTAGGTAATCGGTTGGTAATGTCCTCGGTAATTGGTTCGGTAATAGGTTGGCAATTGGTTCGGTAATCGGTTCGGTAACCGCTTCGGTCTTCGGCTTGGTCGATGCAAGGTAATCCCTTAAACGGAATGCTGTACAGAAATAATTTCTATTACGCTAACAGCGATATGATATCGCGAATCTATAGATTTGTTCTAACGCGCCTAAAGAAGTTTTCACTTCAAAAATCATTAAAAAGAAATTTGTTTTAAGCCGTCAGATTAAGAAAATCTCACCGAATAATTGTCAGACTATGGCACGACCAAGACATCAAGTTGAACTGTCTTTATGAAAATCTGACGCACTTGAGTTTTTTCAAAATGGCGTTTTTTTTTTTTGCATTTTTAAAAAGCCGCCACGAGCTTGCATCACATCCGAATCGTCAGTCTTTTGAATGGGAGCTTCGTTCGGGTTCATTTAACATCCTTTCCAAATTTAAACCTTGCATACTATGCAAACTGGCAGATTAGCATACCTTCGTAATCAGAAACACTCTATAGTGTACTTCGTAGACTATCAATGTATTAAGCCTTTTTTCTACCATCTAATCTTCAAAATCAAATAGGTTTCCACGACGCTCGAGTAAATTCCATTTAGCATCGTGGGCTCCTCTACTATAACTGCTATGTTCTGAAAATTAAGTAAAAATCAATTGTTACATTGAACTATATATTGAATTAAGGAAAAAATTGCCTAGGAGTAAAATTTTTCATGTCAATACCATGTTGAATTTGTTTTTGAATTGAATTTTCCATAGGCTGAAGTGGAATGATGTGTAACACGTTTTTATTTGCTTCAATAAAAGTGTTAAGAAATTTTTAGTTGGTTTAAAGGCCTATTCCTTGAAGAAAAACCAATTCGAAGTGAGTGTTTTTTTGCGTGACTGTGGAATATTTTGAGAAATGGATGAAGTAGAACAAAAATTTCGAATATGGCTTGTTTGATCTTTTTCAAATCGGTGGGGTGATGTGTAACACCTACAAAATGTTTGTTTAAAGACAAGAAACTTTAATTTCTTATGCTTATTTTAACTTTTTATGTTAAGTAAAAGTATTATAAAAAAAACTTAATGAAATAATAGTAATATCCTGTAAATCTTGCTAAATCTCAATACACACACACACACACACAATAGTTTTATTAATTGTAAAAAAATTAAATTTCAAATGTAAAATGATTAATTGTCGGAAATATCCATATCGGTGTGACAATTCTCACAAATAAAATGGCTCCCAAAAAATTAAAAAAGGAGCTTGCATTTGTAGAACACAGCTTTTCATTTACGTTTCTCACCAATATTTGTCAATACATAAAAAATAAATCTGAAAATAAGTTCCACTTGAAGATTTTCCATTTCTTTGCGATGCAAGCATAAATTAAATAAATTATCACAAGACAGCTGCTGTTCTATGACACTTCGATTTTAACCATGTCCAATTTGCAGAACTTTTAAAAGCGATTCTGAAGATGACGAACTTATGGAATTGGTTTGAGATCAAACCGATCTATTCTATTTTTTATAAAAATAATTTCAATGCAAAGAATGTGACTATTTTTCTTAATTCTGACAGCTTTTTATGACAATTTACACAATTGTAGCCCATAAAGAGTTTCCGTACTTATTCTGTTTTTGAGATTTTTCTCTACTCTAACGCTTTTGACTGTTTTATCCCCATGGTAGAATAATTTAGGAGGATCAATTAGAAGAGTCGCTGAACGCTAATGTCAAATGAAACGTCAGTACGTTCACAAAATACGATAAACATCAAAAGTTATTTTTTTGCCATGAACTTTGACAATCATTGTCAGAGCAAATGGAGCTCTGTCAAAATTGCTATTACATAGATTATTCTACTATGGTTTTACCATTTTTGGTCAAAAAGTACGGGAACAGACCTACTTTGTTGCAGCTTGGTTAATACTTTTCAAAAGCTATCAAAAAATTTGAAACACAAAAAATTAAAACGTTTTACACTGCAAAAACGATGGCTGCCTCAGGGCAGGTATAAGCTTGTGCTTAATTTATGTACCGTGTACGCACAATTCAAGAACTTTGTACTCTTATGAAATATACTGTTTTTGTCTTTTTGTATGCATATTTTGTACATTGTTTTATGAATAGTTGATGATACTCATGCATTCGGTTACTGGACCAAAATACCTGAATTCGATTCATGCTGATCAAGTAAAAATTCATAATTATTGTGTGCCTTTTTGGTTCAGTGTATTTAATAATTGTTTTGGAAGCAGAATACTAGCTGATTTTAGTCATATATGGCAGCATTTTATTATAAGACTCTAATTTAAATATCACGACGAAGTGCAACGAAGCATGCGAAGTACAGAGAGAAGAGCTTGATTCCAAATACAGTTGTTTTGGTTCGGTGTGGAATGACTTGCGACTGACTTGGCATGGCATGATGGCTGGGCTTAATAGTTAAACAGAAATTGTTTCTCATGGCTGCCTGTGAGTTACAAACCGTTACGGGTTTTTGCATAATAACGGGTTTTAATTGGTATTAGAAATACAAGAGAAATCAACGAAGCACGACAAACAAACTAAGAAAAACTCAACATAGTGCATTAATGTCGGAGTAGTTTTAGTTTGTTGAAGTAATCATTAGCTGAAAGCAGCAGAAAATTATATAGAAAAATTATGAAAAATAAACAAAACCATAAAAGAAAACTCACCTGCATGGTATGAATCGATCCAGCGATGATGTGGTGCTTGTTGCTTCAAATGAATTGAATAGATTTCGAGCTACCGGACTGCAATGTTTTAGAATGCGTTTCTCATAATCAGGACTAAACATTTTCTATAAATGTTGTGATTTTTTTTCTTTTTTTGTTTCTATAACTATTAATATAACTAAATGTTATATTGCAGATTTATATGTGTATAGATGCGTGTGTTGAGTTGACGTATTATATACAAAATTTATAAACAATTGAAATTGTGGTAGATGATGAGAGAGAAGATATTATCAAAATATATAATTGTGCCAAATCTGCAAATAAAAATTAAGAAATATTTAAAATAATGTTTTTATTATAAAATATAATAAAATGTTCTTCAAAAACATTTGTTAATAGAGTTTTATTTTATTTTATAAATAACTTTAGTTAGTTTTGCTTCTAAATAAGGTAGAATAGACCTAATTATTATTTCCTTATCTCTGTACAAACAATTTTAATAAAGTTAATTAAGCGTTAAAAACATTTAATGATGTACAATCAGCAATCAAAACGATTAATCAAAGTATTGATAAATCGCTATAATGCTGAGCAGATTTTCAATCATGACCATGAGTTTCTTGATTTTTTTTTATATATATATTTGAACAAACGCCCCATAGAAAATTCTTTAGAAATTATAAGTAGCACGTTTTTCTCAGTTATTTTTATTGGTAGACAGCACAGTTGTTATTGTAATTTAAAGTCAGTTCTTTAGGCTTTAAGCAATAATGTATAAAGATCACTCGTGGTCACACTGGAAGACGTTAATTTATGCCAACGAGTGAGAAATGTGAAAATCATGCAATGAATTTTTAATGTTGTAAAAGAAAACAAAAAAAAATTATCTAAAATTTAACTTTTTTAAAGTTCCTTAAGTTATGGTAACTACTTTGTACTCTTTGATTTTTTTAGAAAAGAAACACATAGAAACATGAGAGCCACTGGTAAGCAAATCAATCAATTTGCTTGTCATGTTGGACAAATGTTTTGAACGAATGTTTTCGAATATTTAACAAAAACCTTAGCATAAACTTTCATGGCCTCAACATTTGAAAGCGTGAAATCCATTATTATGGCTGATGAGAAAAAGTTAAATAGCTAGAAGTAGATATTTTTTTTATTCGAATAAACTAGATAGAATTAAAGCACGATATTTTTAAGCAAGTATGAGGAAAAAGAAAAAATGTTCTCATGAACGATTTTTAATTAAAATATCTGTACACGACATGTTGTTTTTTTTTTTGTTCTTGATATTTAATGAATTTATAAAAAAAGAAACAAAAGTATTCACGAATAACATTAAAATAACAGAACAGAGGTCAAAAAATTCGGTGTGGAAAAATAAGTGGGAGAATAAATCTGCGCGACTATCCAACTTTTTGTAATTGTTTTTTTTTTTTTAAGTAAAAAGTACTTTAGGCGCGTTGAGCACTTTTTGGTAAAGAGCAAAACTATAGATTAGCGACATCATCACGCTGTTAGCGATATCATCGCACTTTTATCGTAACAGAAAATATTGTTGTACATCAACAACCAAGCCGAAGAACGAAGCGATTATCGATTACCAGGCCGATTACCGTAGCAATTGCCAAGCGCTTACTGAGTCAATTACCGATTACCGAGAGGATTACCAAACAATTACCGAACAATTGCCAACCGATTACCGAAGCGATTACAAGTCGATAACCAATCAATGAAGCGATTACCAACCGATTACCGAAGGGATTACCAACCGATTGCCAATTACCGAAGCGTTTACCAACCAATTATCGATAACCAAAGCGATAGCCAACCGATTACCAATTACAGAAAGAATTACCAACCGATTACCGAAGTGATTACCAACCAATTACCGAAGCGATTACCAAGCCAATTACCGTTATCCCAACCAAAGCAATTATGTTACAAATATGTTATATATAAACATTAAAATAAAGCAGTTTATACATTCAATAACGCATAAATTGATAAAAAGAGTTTAAAAATTAGAACCAAACCACAAATGAAATATGGCCCCAATCCTTTCTATACAAAACAACAACACGAATATTTGGGGCATTATTTCCTATTTTGGGGCTTTATTGCATTTTTAAAAAAGGGACATTATTTCATAATGAAATAAAGCCCCAAAAGTAAAATAGAGTAAGGCCTAAAAAAATGTATTTATGATATAATAACTTGAATATTTTGGGTATTTTTTCGTTTTTGGTGTGAAATGGCACCTCAAAATTTTCAAAACTCATCAATTTTTGTTATTCTATGAAAGCAGTTTTATAATCTATAATTGCAAATACAGTAAAAAAATAAAATTATTCAAAACTAGATTCATTCTCTCCCATTGCTTGACTTTTCATGTAATCTTTGATGGTTTTGCCAAGCTTAAAAGATTTTTAGCATCACGGGATCTCGTAGGAGTAGTCAGAAGATTCGTTAAAAAATATTACTTACCTTGGGGATGAGTATACTGTCACGGATTCATTAAAATTGGATCAAAAAAAGGGTGCAAAAGACAAACAAGTGGGAACTGGTCAAGAAAAGAAACAACTTAAAGACTATTAGAAATGAAAATACTTGAAAAAGTCTGAAAAACAAATTCCCACGCGCAGAACCAGGCTACGCTAGCTGCACGAGCGTCTAGTTTAGAATATTGACTGCATTATAATAGACGATGAGACATACCTAATAATGTACTCTACAGCCTTGCCAGGTTCACAATTCTATACAAAACATAACGGCCAAAATATCGATGACTAAGTTAGCAAAATTCAGCTAAAAAATTTGACCAAAAAGTTCTGGTTTGGAAAGGTGTTTACAGTTGCTACCTTTGAACATCAACTTTTTTACAAAAGGCACTGTACTGAAATGTATCAGAAAGAATGGTTAAAAAAAGTCTAGTTCCATTTTCTAAGCGGCATAAAGGTTCAACAATATTTTGGCCTGACTTGGCAATAGCCCATTACGCGAAGTCAACTATATATATTGAATAAAAATGGGGTAAAATTTGTTTGAATGAGGGAAATCCAACGAACTCCTTAGATCTTCGCCACATCGAACGCTATTCGGCTGAATCCAAAAATAAGTTTAAATAGACGAGCAGGCCACCCTTTATGTTGGAGCTTTATTTCGTAGGGTGTTATTTCATAATGAAATAAAGCCCCATTTTTGTTGGGTCTTATTTCGTTTTTGTTTTGGGGCTTTATTTCCTGGGGTCATATTTCACAGAGCCGTCTGATTTGCCGACTCTAGCTACTTCGAAAATTCATAACAGCTTTGTTACTTCACAGCTCTACGTTTTCCCTTCAGACGGCCTACTTTTTTTTTTAAATCTTTGTTTCTTTTATCTTTTTTCTTTTTATTTACAACCAAATTGTTTTTCTTTTGAATAATTTCCGTTTTATTTGAAAATAACATTAGATTTTAATAAAGTAACCTGAAACAAGAAAATTTCAACAATTTTGTTGGTTGTTTTTTTTTTATTTATCCTATGAAAAATCTGGTCATTAATAAAGTGCATATTTTTATTGGCTCTGTTCTACTAACTGTATTCTAAAGTCATTGTAACTTGCTTTCTGTTCCCCTCCAAATCATAACAATAATTAAATCATGTGATGTTAACTAAGTTCGACTTGTTAGGATTCTACATCAAGGGTCGTCTTCAGGAAACGTCTTCATGATTGTTTTCGTGTGCTTTTAAGTGTTAACAATATAATTGCAAGCAACACGCAATGAACATAACAATAACAATCTTAATACGAATAATAAGTTCAACGTGTGCCAACGCAACTTTTTTAGAATTTTTTTTTTTTTGTTTATGTTTTTCCCCGAAGATTTTATCGCAGCAATTATCGTTAAATTGTGGTTATTCTTTAGTGTGGCACAAAATAATTCACATAAATACACTTATTAGTAAAGACAACATAATTAACATGTTTGTAGCTTTGTTACAATTTAATTATTTTATTAAAATAAAAAAAAAAAAAAACTATAACAAAAATATATCCTTTATTCCAATTCTCGAATTTTAGTTCTGAATAATGAAGTTTCTCAATAAGAAATAAAAAAAAAATTTAATTTCTGTATCAACAGTTTTATAGACAAAAAAGTAATCAAAATATAATAAACGACATATAGTTTAACAATTTTTAGTAAACTACAAATGAGTTTCACTTTTTTTATATATAAAATGTATGATCTTTACAAAACTCACGTACATTTACACTTTTTGACGCACGCTTTATATTGTTCCACAAGATTCATCAATAAACAAAACTTATTTATATAGCATTAATAAATAATAAAAAACTACTCAGCTTATAAGTTACAACTGTTTTGATTTATAGTAATTGAAACCTTTCAACATAACCAATTAGGACAGAATAAAACACATCAAAAACTGTTTGGCAGTTTTATAGAAGCAACAAGCAACCAAATTGAAACTATAGATAATCAGCAGTAATAACAAAAAAAAACAAAGATTATCAAATAAATGCTAAAACGACGGCGCGTGGACAGTAGAAAAAGCAAAACGAGCTGCAAAAATAAACCTCGAACAAGTGCAGGTAGCGGCTACTTTATACAAGAAGACAGGTTACTTAATGTTCATAGGCAAAAAAAAAAAAATCATGCCATTTGGAGGTGGATTTAAATCTATTATTATGTTTTTAGCTACTTACAACTTGGGTTGGCGTTACAAAAGGACCAGCAAGGACGTTAGTTTAGGTTAGGTCATTATTTTTGTTGTTTCTTTATCATAACAACGTTTGCTTTACATTACTAACACTGTGAAAAAAAAATATATTTAAACAAAAGCATACGCATACAAAAAAAAAACGTGATACCACAGAGTGCATGTTATGACAGGAAAGCAGAACAAGCCCAAAACCCAATTTTATGGGTGCGTTTTATCTACAATGAAGTAATACTTTGTCAACAAACAAAATTAGTCATGCATCCCCTTAGTTTTAAAAGCAATATTTTTACTTTTTGCTAGCTAATAAATTGATGATGACACAGGTCGGCTGGTTATTGGCTTTGTCAGTGTCCTACGGTCATGTCTGGGAATTCGATTAGTAATGCATCCACTCCATTTAAGGAGCAGTAAAATAAATAAATAATTGCAGGGTGAGGTGGGATAATGTGTATAATGGGGTGATGTGTAACACGGCGATTTTTCGTACAAAATCTTAACAAAATCTTAACATCTTTTTTAGAGAATTTTTTAAAAAACAAAAAAAAAAATATAAATGTAATGTATAATAAAATTATTTACGTAAGTAGGCAGCCAAAAGGCTAAAATATGAGAATCAGTTGGTTTTGAAAAACACAGGTATATTTAACTATGTATTACCTGTGTGATAAAACACAGATGGTCGATTTTTCGACGAATGGCCCTATATGTATACTTTTATTATATTTTCACATGTCACTTTTACATATATTTCATTTAATAAAAATAACAATATTTTGTATACAAATTGGACCATTTTTCGATTTTTCGACCACTTCGTAGTCGACCGGTTATTAGCTTTGTCAGTGTTCTACGGTCATGTCTGGGAATTCGATTAGTAATGCATCCATTCCATTTAAGGAGCAGTAAAATAAATAAATAATTGCAGGGTGAGGTGGGATAATGTGTATAATGGGGTGATGTGTAACACGGCGATTTTTCGTACAAAATCTTAACATGAGTGAATGAACACCTGTGATATGTTTCTCTTGACAGCATATAGCTTTTCATAAGTGTTGGAAGTAGGCAGACATACATTTAATTAGTTCTTGACCCATTTTAGCCCGTAGTCGAATTTTAACCACTTCGTAGTCGAAAAATTTTAATTCGAAAAAATCTTAAAATTTGGAATTTTCGTAATTAGATCACTAATAACAAAATCTGAAAATTTCATTACGAAACTCCAACGCATTCTGGCAGCGGACCAAAATGGGTTAAAAAGCGTGAAAAATTTTTTGTTAAAAACCTTTTTTTTTAGTTTACAAAAAATATCATTTCGGATAAAATTTTCTTCAGATTTTAAAAGTGAGTAGAAGTTAAATGTTGTTTTGTTTAATATCTTTAAATTTAACAAACGATTTAACATTTTTTCTCGTTGTGGTGAAATGTCGTCAATGAGAAAAACAATGTAACACTCCCGTTGGGGGTGATGAGTAACATATCTTACACATTATAATTGCCATTAAGGGGGTCCTCTGGTAATCCGAAAAATTTTCATATTTCTATTGCTCAGATACTCAAAAACATTTTCCCAAAAGGATTTTTCAAAATTCGAAATAGTTTAGGAGATACAGGCATTTTTGTGTAGGTATGTTTTCGTCAAAATAACGCATCAGCAAAGTTGTTTATTTGCCTGCAGTCATTAGTCGAAAATTCTGTGGAATTCTTCCAAAATATGTATTGATATTACAAAATATACACACACAGTATGTATACATGCAGTATGTATACATGCATGTTTTGATTTAGGGGTTGAAATGATTTTGAGCCCAGGTGTTCACATGAAAGAAGCAAACGAACGAGATTCAGTTTATTTTCGAACGCTGAAAGCTACGCGTGCGCGATAACTGCTGTTGTAAAATAAAAGAAAAATCGTTTTGTGTTTTTTTTTTTGCTATGGATAAAAAAAGCCACCCAAACGCGCCGCGTAAGTACGCGTATCGAACAAAAAAGAGGCATTTCCGTGGAAACCAGCACTCCCAAGTAGAGGACACCGACTTTGCCAGCACATCGGCCAAAAAATTGAAGAAAACGCAAGACAATGAAGTCATCATCGAAAACAACCTCCAGTTCTGTTTCTTGGAATTTTTTTCATTTTTCCAAACGCTTGCTGCTCTGGTTATCTGCGCCCAATGTAAACAAAAAATTCGATTTGGAAAAACATGTATGCGTGGAGTCGGCTTCAAAGTGAGTCTGCAGTGCCAATGTAAAGCTACACAGTATATTAATTCTTCGCCGGTGGTCGGTAAATCTTTTGTTGTAAATCGCCGGTTAATATTTGTCATGAGATTGCTTGGAATAGGGAGAGAAGGTATTAATATGTTCTGCGGATTAATGGACATATGCCAAGGATTGTGCCTTGATGCGTACTATGGCACCTTGAAAAACATGCATGTGTCTGCTAAAGCAGTTTACAAGCAGTGCCTGTTGAATGCGGTTAAAGAAGAGCAGGAACAGCAGAAAGAAAAAAATCCTGACTGTGACTCCTCATTGCTGACCGTTTCAGGGGATGGCACCTGGAAAAAACGGGGATTCTCGTCTCTTTTTGGTGTCACTACGCTCGTCGGTAAACATACCAAAAAAGTGGTTGACTCCGTTGTCAAATCAAGCCTTTGCCAGGCATGCAAAATGTGGGGAAAAAAAAATGACTCTGCAGACTTCGAAGAATGGTAAGAATCGCACCAGAAAACATGCACAAACAACCACAGTGGGAGTGCGGGCAAGATGGAGGTAGATGCCGTGAAGGAAATGTTTGCCTCATCGATCGAAAAATATGGCATAAAATATGAAAAATATATTGGCGATGGCGACAGCAAAACCTTCAAGGCCATTATAGACCTTGATCCGTATAACGGCGACCCCGTTGTCACAAAAAAGGAGTGCATCGCGAATTGTAACGAATCGTTCAACTCGCTTTTGTGGACCTTTGCGCCGAAACATATCCACTGTGGTGCTACCACAGTCGAAATCGCAAATTTTCTGGCAACCTGCATTTTCAACGAAGGCTTCACAAGTATTTTAAAAATAATGTCAACAATGGGTATTGTCATCGGCCCACAAGCCGAGATGTATGCTGAATCTCGCGACGGAAAACGACTTCAACGCTCAGAGCTAAAAACGTACGCATCATCGAAAGAGGGTCGCACAGCCCGCAGAGCCCAAAAAGCCATGGAAAACTCGTTTTATGAGATGGAGGAAGGCACACTTTATGGGGCTGGAATTGCCGATTAATATTCGTAAGTATTGTATTAAAAAAATATGTGTTAATGTCATTTGTGTGCCTCAAAATTGAAGTCAAAACTTTAAACGCGTTTTTCTCGAAACCATGTTTTTCAAAACTTTGCGCACGATAACTCAAACAGTTTTTGACCGATTTTGATATATGAGGCATGAAACGACGCAGAATTTACGCCGCTATAGCCCCTACCTCAAACTTGCCGAAAAAATAATGTTTATTATTTTTTTTCTACACTAGACTACAAAAAAAAAGGTCGAAATTCGATTTTTCATTTTCAAAGTGGCGGCTCCCCCCCTAAAAAAATTTCGATTTTTGTTTCCGAGGTAGGGGCTATAGGGACATTCATTCTAAGTAACTGAATATTTTTTTTTTTTTCAGACGATGTTTACACTTGGAATCGTGCGCAATTTGGACCCACCTTTTTTCCGGAGAACCTCGTTACCAGGCCGAGAACTTTCTGAACGGTCCATAAATTCACTTTTTCAAAATTTTGTATTTTTTTCAATAAATTAAGCTACCCAAATCAAAAAACGGAACTAAAATATCTTTACTCGTTCTCTTTCCACAATATTTTGAAAAAAGGCTAAAATTTGGCATAGATTACCAGAGGACCCCTTTAAAGAGGCAACTTTGAAATGCAATCACATCAACGGCATTAAAAGAGATCCCAGTTCATACTATTCAGCCTAGACCAAAATCCAATCGTGGTAGGAAGTCAATGAAAAGCTGTGTTTTAACAACGCCACAGAAACGTTTACAGTTGCAGGTGCAGGAGATTTCATTAAGTTCTTATTATAATATTTTTACTAAACATAAAAACTCAAAACAAACATAAAAAATTAAAGTTCCTGGTCTTTAGACCAACCAATTTTGTTGTTGTTACACATCACCCCACCAATTTTAAAAAGACCGAAAAAAACATATTTTAAATGTTTGTCCTATTTTATCCATTTCTCTAAAATATTCAACAGCCATGAAAACACTCACTTCGAATTGGTTCTTCTGCAAAGGATAGGACTTAAAATCGATCAAAAATTCAATTTCTTAACACTTTAATTGGAGTAAATGAGAACGTGTTACACATAACCCCACTTCAGCCTACATATTTTAATTATATATGGCTGATATATTTTATTTGTTCATCAATTCAATAACTCGATTGCAAACGGTACGGTTGAATTTTTTTGGACTTAAGATATTTTGGCGATGAAATTCTACAGAATAATATTATGTGCCATAAGCGGATATGATCTTGCTGACCTTGATATCATAAATTTAAAAATCGTAGATTGTGTCGGGTTAATTAAGTGCTATAACATTATCTTGCATATATTATTAACCCTAACCATGTGTAGTAGGGCGGAGTAATTTGTTCGGAGCAAAATTTTCGAAGAAAGTGTATGGCATATTTTAATTCTACGATAAATTCTAAGCAAAAATGCTGAACAAAACATATCTCAAAAATTACGTTTGACCCCCCAATTTTTAAAAGAAGAAGTAGTATATTATCAATAATTTTTCATTTACAAAATTTCGTGTATTTATTAATATTAAAAAAAAGAGTGTGAAAATAGACCCCCCATCCCATACGATTTTTTGCTCAGCTTGACATAACCTTTCAGCTCCGTAAATAGTTGAATTCAATTGCGGGACACCCTGTATATTACAATTGTAAAAGATCTCAAGTTGTTTCGTATACGAAAAATCCAAACAACGGGTTCTATCAATGCCAAAGGGGGCAAAACAAATGTCTAGCTTTTCGTTAATTTAATTGATTTTTTGAATATTTCAATACGTTTTTCGATTAACCAAAGTACCATGCACTGAACACACTCGGCCACAGCGGCATATTATTACATATTAGAAATACTTTAAGCGACTCCCTCCCCTAGCCTTAAAGTTTATAAAAACCAAAACTCAATTACAATCAATTCAATCAATTACACGGAAAATAAATTATAATGACGAACAAATTTTATTTGAACCCCCGCTTACACGTGACATTCCGCATAATTATTTATTGAAACTTTTAGAACTTGAGAGTGAAGAACTACCGTTGCCAGATCCTAAATTCCTTATCATATTTTCTGGTTTATGCGAAGTATTTTGAGAAATTAGATGGAATCGGAATCAGCTCAATAAAGCTCAAAAAAATTAAAAGGCACAACTTAAGGAACCCGTATCTTACCAGCAAAATTTAATTGGAAAATATGTATATTTAAAAAGCATGTCTAAAGTATCTTTATTCTAAAAAACCAAGTTTGAGTTAAATCTATTCTTAAATGAAGATTCTACAATCATTCGTACACAGCAGTGTAAACAATATTGAAGAAAAAAAGGTTTTAGAAGCTCAACTTTGGATGACCATAGAGACCAATCCTTCGGATCATATTACAAGCAAAGTGTGTTTTTCACATGTTGGATATATCCAGATTACAAAATCTAGACAAAATAAGTAAGCCCGTTAACTCCGGAATAACCCTCAACACGAGGTTTTTGTCAGTATTTCTCCCAAAGTGCGATGTGTTGTTGAGAAGAACAGAGAAGGTGACGGTTGAAAGTAGGAAAATAATCCCTCGTCAGCAATGCATACATGATTTTCTATTATCAAAATCTTTGCAAAATTTTTCTTATATGTAAATAAATACACAAAATTTTGTAAATTAAAATTTAGCTTGGATTCAAAAAATTGTTATAAACTGATTTTTCTTTAAAAAATTGGGGAGGTCAAACGTCAACTTGCTTCGTTCGTATAAATGTATATCCCAAATCTAGCAAACAATTTTTCGGTAGCTTGTGGTTCTCCGATTAAGCTGAAATTTAGCATACATGTGTAAGCCCGGTGACAATGCAATATTATGAAAAAAAAAATTGCCACACCTCTTTTAACCGCCCACAAGTTAATAAAAATGCTATATCTCGAAAACTACTAGGCCGATTCAGATGAAATTTTGTAATAAATTTGACCACACCCCCTTTTACTTACTTACTTACTTAGGTGGTCGTAACAACCCGTGTCCGGGTTTCAACCGACCTCATCAGCTCTCGCCAGGCGCCTCTGCTTTGCGCGCGCCTTCTCCAATCGGAAACACCAAGTGCGGTTAGGGCTTCCTCAGCCTGGTCCATCCATCGGAGGCATGGTCTCCCTCGTCGTCGTTGACCAGCGACCCTCGCCTCGAGCACCTTTTTCGCTGCAGCTTCGTCGTTCATACGATGGACATGACCCAGCCAGCGTAGTCGCTGCACAGTTATACGCCGAACTACGTCAATGTCATCGTAGAGCTCATACAGCTCGTGGTTCATTCGGATGCGATAGTCATCGCCGACTCGAACAGGACCGAAGATTTTGCGAAGAACTTTTCTCTCGAACACCCCCAGAGCGGATACGTCAGTTTGCGAAACTACCCATGCCTCAGCGCCAAAAAGCAGCACAGGTAGAACGAGCGTCTTGTAGAGTGTAAGTTTTGTCGATCGAGAGAGGGCTCTGGAACTTATTTGCTTACTGAGCCCGTAGTAGCACCTATTAGCAATAATTGTTCTTCGCTTTATCTCCAGGCTGATTTCGTTTTTGGTATTAATGGCGGTGCCAAGGTAAACGAACTCCTTGACTACTTCAAAGTTATAGCTGCCAGATGAAACGTGGGAGTCTAACACCCCCTTTTACCGTCTACAAATTAATATATCTCCAAAACTAGCGGGCTGTTTCAGCTGAAATTTTGGATATAAATGTCCTTCAAGTATTGCATAGGTTAAAAAAAAAATGTTGCCACACCCACAAATCAATAAAAATGCTAAAATGATATTTTGGTAGTAAATTCCCTTCAAGTAGAAAATGGGGTTTAAGAAAAAATTTTACCACACAGCTTTTACCGCCCACAAATAAATATATCTCCAAAACTAGTGGGCTGTTTCAGCTGAAATTTTGGCAGTAAATGTCCTTTAAGTATTGCATGGGTTAAAAAAATGTTGCCAGACCCACTTTTACCGCCCACAAATCAATAAAAAAGCTATATCTCCAAAATTACTAGGCCGATTCAAATGAAATTTTGGTAGTAAATTTCCTTCAAGTAGAAAATGTGGTTTAAGAAAAAAATTACACCACACCCCCTTTTGCCGCCCACAAATTCATATATCTCCAAAACTACCGGGCTGTCTCAGCTAAAATTTTGGCAGTAAATTTTCTTCAAGTATTGCATGGGTTAGAAAAAAATGTTGCCACACCCTCTTTTACCGCCCAAGAATCAATAAAAATGATATATCTCCAAAGCTACTATGCCGATTCAGCTGAAAATTTGTCAGCACATTTACATCAAGTAGGAGATAGGGGGTTTAAATTTGGCCACACCTCCTATCCCCGCCCACAAATCAATAAAAATGCTATATCACCAAAACTACGAGGCCGATTACAACCGATCAATTACAAGATAGGGTTTCAGCCCTAGGAAATAAAATAAAATGTGGCAAGCTCCAAGAAAAGATACGCCTACCTCCCATACAATGTGACATCATCTAAATTTTAAAAGTTTTTAAAATTCAACAAAAGTGACAGCCCTGAGTTATAATATACTTAAATACGGTCGCGGGGGTATTAACTTCGTATTTTTTTAACTTCGACCCTGTCGGAGATTTCAAAATAAAAGATGTTCATAATAAACCTTTAAGCCTAAAAAGTAAAAAAAAAAAAAAAAAAAAAAAAAAAAAAAAACTTTTATTTAAAACCAAAAAATGAACTAAGAAGAAAAAATAAATTTCAGTGACATTTATCATATATATATATAGTAGGTATATTCTACCTTCAGAAGAACCTCTTACGTACACTTTCATTATGATGATGGGTAACCAAGAGAGAGGTTCTTCTGAATTTAGAATATACATATATGACAAATGTCACTGAAATTTATTTTTTTTCATTTTAGTTCACGTTTTGGTTTAAAATAAAAGCTTATTTTTTAAAAAAAATTTTTTATATTTTTTTTTTTTTTGTGATATTGATTGTTCAGCATTTTTGCTTAGAATTTAGTATAGAATTCGAATATGGTGAGAGTTTAGAACTTTATAAAAACTTCAAAAAATTCTTAATTTAAAATAAACCACTTCGTTCCATAATTTTAATATCAATTTCGCATCAACTTTCAAAACTTCTTTCTATCCACTTAAATAGGTTTACAAATAATATTAATGAAACTCAAGTTTCTGCAAACTCCAGAAAATGTTTATTTTTTGTTTAAAATTTAAATTTGTCTCACAATAGCAATTGTTCACACGCGGTGTGGTAAGATTATATTTCTTACTTTATATAATGTTAAAATTTCGTTTTTTTTCTTTAATACTTCATGAAAACCTCAAATTTCCTTTCCCACCAACGATTTAGACCACAAAACAACCAAAAAAAAAAAAAAACTTGTAGGGAACAAATAGCTTTATTATCTCTTGACAACGCCACCACGTCGCAGTTAATTGTGCTGCTGTTGTTGTTTGTGTTATTATTTTTGTTGTTATTATTATTGTATTCTACAATACTGATAAGAAAGTTAAAAATAAAGCAACAGAGCCAGAAGCAATAATATGCATGATATATCTAATATGTGAAAACCAATAAAATTTTATTTCCACCTCCAATATTTAAAAAATTCTTTATTTTTACTAAGCTATATAATCAGTTACGGGTTTTAGCAGGGTACATAGTTGTATGTAAGGTGTATCAAACATACTTTATACAGGTTACTATTGGAGTCCAACCGAATATTCGGTTTCGCCCATTTGCGAACCTTATTTTCAACGGTTATTCGGCCTTATTTACATAAATTTATTTAAAAGAAATGTAAATTTTCAAAAATTTCAGTTTCGGTAGGGCACTAGTTATTAAACTTATAGGGGTTGAAATTTCAGGTGAAATTCATGCAGTAAATAAATAGTTCATAAAAAAATAACAATAGCAACACCACAAAGTTAAAACTTACCCCCGGGAATGAACACACCAGAACGTGTCAATAATGCACAGAGAAAAAAAAAAAAAAGATATGCAGTATTAATAAATACATGCATAAGTATGTACATATATGCAAATAAACGTAATTCAAACGTAGCATGCGACAAAGTTTAAAAAAAAAAGCTAATTAAAACAATCCCTGAAATGGCTATAAAACGAAAACAGATTTTAAAACCGAATTAAAATTCAAGAATTAAAAAAGAAACATATGCTACATAACGTCAACGCATCGCGGGGTTCAGTTGTGTGCGTAGGTCAAGAAAATGTTGAAGTTACAAATTCGAATAAAATACCATTTTATCGATGACGTGAGTCTATAAAATATGTTTAAAATAGACGGCATGATTAAGAAATCAAGAAATAAGGGAAATACAGAGAAGCAAAAGGAAAAATTTATGGATGTGATGTTTAGTTTTTATACAAAATATTATCACACAAGGCGAAAAGAACTATTTTAAAATAAAAAAAAAAAATCAATAAAAAAACGAACAAAATCTATAGAAAACTACTGCAAAAAATAATGAAATTTTATCCAAGCATTAAGCAATTTTTATGTGCTTTTAAATTACAGCTGTGGATATATAATTCAGGATAATTATAGGTGATGCTATTGTTGCTTATAGTTTTTATATGAAAAAAGTTATTATTCTGAAACGAAAATTTATAAAAAAAAAATATTGCTTTAACTAACTTATAAAAAACTAACTTATATCTAATAAGATCTTTTACAAATAATTCTTTCAAAATAAATTGCAAAAATTGATAAGAATTTAAAGACAGAACTTTGTTGTGTTTAGCGTAGACACCTGCCGCGTAGGTTTAATTCTACGTTGGTCCATAACATTGAAGATCAAATCAATACTTTGGTCAGCGCCCTTTTGAGGCTTCAGAGGTACCAAATTAGCTCTATGTTGGGATGACACTTCCCAACCCTTGCTGAGGGTGGAGGCCAAATCTAAAACCTCTTCAATACTAAAGGGTGTTGTAACGAGTTTGAGAATGCAAACCACACCGAGTTGGATAGCTCTGCCCGCGAGGGACACTGACATCCCCTAAAAAGCCTGACAGCTCTGGTGTTTTTTCGAATTTTTAGTAACATTTACGATGTGTTAAAGAACTGTTAATTTATTGCATTTTTCGTAAAATCGTATATATTGGAAGGCGGTCCAGTTTTGCGCTCATTTTGATCAATTTCTGCGGTTTAATTGTACTTTTTTATAAAGTAAAGTAAGCATAAAGACTCAAAATAAGTAACCTTTTAGATAAAAACTTTATCGTTAACTATTATTTTGCAAATGTTCAGCGTAAAAGAAAATTTTCAGAAGTCTTCATTTCTGAAATTTCTGAAATGAATTTTTTTTTATTTTATGCATCCCAAAAGTTTATTTTATTCTATTTACTCCCTAGAAAAACATTTTTGAATCTTGTGATTGAAAACATAACCTCAAAAATGCTCCTACATTCATATTCATACATTAAAAGCATAGAAGAAATTAACAAAAATAAATTTTTATAAGCAACCTATGATACTATAGTCAAACATAATGAATATTTTTCAGGAATATTTTTGCTTTTAACATTGCATTTATCATCATATTAAATTATTTATTTATTATTCAATTGCTACAAAGATTATTGTAATGAATTTTAACATTAAAAGCTTTGGTCACATTTTGCTTTGCCGGTGATTTTATTGAATTGCGGAAGTGTAAGTGAGATGTGAACGCATTGTTTTTTGTTAAGGGCAGATAGTTAATTTTCATTTCTAATGCAATAGTTTGTCCCGGTTTCCACCCGTCAAGTTTTCTTGAAATCAAGTCGAGTTTGAGGGATAACGGAACATAATGAAAGGGGAAGGAACAGACTTGAATGTACCTTCAAGTTTTTGTTCTATTTCACTTGCACACATAATATTTTTTTTGTGTAACTCTTTCTTATTCTTTCGGACTTGATCGTCAACTCAATGAGTATATATATAGCATAGAATTTTTTCGCTATACCTTTGAAAGTTGCAAATATCTAATTGGGAAGTTGAAAAAAAAGGAAATGTTTTCCTTACAACACGTTCTTTTCAGCGTATTAAAATTTGTTTAGGAAAATTTTGATTTGATTTCATCAAACTTGCTGTTATTTGTTATTATGAAAGAACTCCTTCAATTAAGTTGTGGCGAACACTGGTTAACGTGTTGCAAACTTGCAAATATCTTATTGGCAAGTTGAAATAAAATCTATGCAAGCAAAAGCAGCTAAAAAATGTAACATTAAAATTAATGTAATACAATTTATTTGAAAATATAAATTGGATTAAATTAAAGAAATTCCTATTTGACCTAAAAAAAATGAAATTACATAGAAATATTGGAAAAAAAAGTAATTTTCATACTCAATATTTTGATATTGAACAAACAAGCAAGCCAGGCAAAAAATGTGGTAAAAAAAAGGTTTATTTGTTCCAATTTTTTTAAAATTACAATAAGTTCGATTAAATTCAGATAATTAAGAACTTATCTGAAGCTAAAAAATGTAACATTAAAATTCATTGAATCCAATTTATTTGGAAATATAAATTGGATTAAATGAAAAATTTATTCAAATTAAATTGGATTAAATTAAACTTGAAATGAATGAAAAATTTCCTATTTGACCTAAAAAACACGAATTTACATAAAAATATTGAAAAAAAATCATTTCATAAGTTCATACAAATTCCGGAATCTTGCAAATATCCAATTGGCATATTGAAATAAATCCATGCAAGTCCGTCCAGCCAAAAATGTAAGCATTATGCAAAATCTATTTCAATAAAAGAAAAAAACCAGTCAAACCAGTTTCATAAATTCTGAGAGCACACAACAGTCATGGCGGCGACTGCACAAATACCGAGATCGCTGTTTTCGAAGATAAAATCTTTCGAAACACAA
This sequence comes from Coremacera marginata, assembly GCA_914767935.1. Classification (NCBI taxonomy): domain Eukaryota; kingdom Metazoa; phylum Arthropoda; class Insecta; order Diptera; family Sciomyzidae; genus Coremacera; species Coremacera marginata. The sequence goes on along the minus strand of OU612046.1, from coordinate 159,813,429 downwards.
ATAACGACTGCGCTGTTTTCGAACATTTTTCGTGGACTGATATTTTTGAACCAGAATTGCAATGAGTTAAAACTCAAGAGCGAAAAAAATTCTCTGCTATATAAAGGGTGATTTTTTAAGAGCTTGATAACTTTTTTTTTAAAAAAAACGCATAAAATTTGCAAAATCTCATCGGTTCTTTATTTGAAACGTTAGATTGGTCCATGACATTTACTTTTTGAAGATAATTTCATTTAAATGTTGACCGCGGCTGCGTCTTAGGTGGTCCATTCGGAAAGTCCAATATTATCACACAAGGCGAAAAGAACTATTTTAAAATAAAAAAAAAAAATCAATAAAAAAACGAACAAAATCTATAGAAAACTACTGCAAAAAATAATGAAATTTTATCCAAGCATTAAGCAATTTTTATGTGCTTTTAAATTACAGCTGTGGATATATAATTCAGGATAATTATAGGTGATGCTATTGTTGCTTATAGTTTTTATATGAAAAAAGTTATTATTCTGAAACGAAAATTTATAAAAAAAAAATATTGCTTTAACTAACTTATAAAAAACTAACTTATATCTAATAAGATCTTTTACAAATAATTCTTTCAAAATAAATTGCAAAAATTGATAAGAATTTAAAGACAGAACTTTGTTGTGTTTAGCGTAGACACCTGCCGCGTAGGTTTAATTCTACGTTGGTCCATAACATTGAAGATCAAATCAATACTTTGGTCAGCGCCCTTTTGAGGCTTCAGAGGTACCAAATTAGCTCTATGTTGGGATGACACTTCCCAACCCTTGCTGAGGGTGGAGGCCAAATCTAAAACCTCTTCAATACTAAAGGGTGTTGTAACGAGTTTGAGAATGCAAACCACACCGAGTTGGATAGCTCTGCCCGCGAGGGACACTGACATCCCCTAAAAAGCCTGACAGCTCTGGTGTTTTTTCGAATTTTTAGTAACATTTACGATGTGTTAAAGAACTGTTAATTTATTGCATTTTTCGTAAAATCGTATATATTGGAAGGCGGTCCAGTTTTGCGCTCATTTTGATCAATTTCTGCGGTTTAATTGTACTTTTTTATAAAGTAAAGTAAGCATAAAGACTCAAAATAAGTAACCTTTTAGATAAAAACTTTATCGTTAACTATTATTTTGCAAATGTTCAGCGTAAAAGAAAATTTTCAGAAGTCTTCATTTCTGAAATTTCTGAAATGAATTTTTTTTTATTTTATGCATCCCAAAAGTTTATTTTATTCTATTTACTCCCTAGAAAAACATTTTTGAATCTTGTGATTGAAAACATAACCTCAAAAATGCTCCTACATTCATATTCATACATTAAAAGCATAGAAGAAATTAACAAAAATAAATTTTTATAAGCAACCTATGATACTATGATATGATATGATACCTATGATACTAAGTCAAACATAATGAATATTTTTCAGGAATATTTTTGCTTTTAACATTGCATTTATCATCATATTAAATTATTTATTTATTATTCAATTGCTACAAAGATTATTGTAATGAATTTTAACATTAAAAGCTTTGGTCACATTTTGCTTTGCCGGTGATTTTATTGAATTGCGGAAGTGTAAGTGAGATGTGAACGCATTGTTTTTTGTTAAGGGCAGATAGTTTATTTTCATTTCTAATGCAATAGTTTGTCCCGGTTTCCACCCGTCAAGTTTTCTTGAAATCAAGTCGAGTTTGAGGGATAACGGAACATAATGAAAGGGGAAGGAACAGACTTGAATGTACCTTCAAGTTTTTGTTCTATTTCACTTGCACACATAATATTTTTTTTGTGTAACTCTTTCTTATTCTTTCGGACTTGATCGTCAACTCAATGAGTATATATATAGCATAGAATTTTTTCGCTATACCTTTGAAAGTTGCAAATATCTAATTGGGAAGTTGAAAAAAAAGGAAATGTTTTCCTTACAACACGTTCTTTTCAGCGTATTAAAATTTGTTTAGGAAAATTTTGATTTGATTTCATCAAACTTGCTGTTATTTGTTATTATGAAAGAACTCCTTCAATTAAGTTGTGGCGAACACTGGTTAACGTGTTGCAAACTTGCAAATATCTTATTGGCAAGTTGAAATAAAATCTATGCAAGCAAAAGCAGCTAAAAAATGTAACATTAAAATTAATGTAATACAATTTATTTGAAAATATAAATTGGATTAAATTAAAGAAATTCCTATTTGACCTAAAAAAAATGAAATTACATAGAAATATTGGAAAAAAAAGTAATTTTCATACTCAATATTTTGATATTGAACAAACAAGCAAGCCAGGCAAAAAATGTGGTAAAAAAAAGGTTTATTTGTTCCAATTTTTTTAAAATTACAATAAGTTCGATTAAATTCAGATAATTAAGAACTTATCTGAAGCTAAAAAATGTAACATTAAAATTCATTGAATCCAATTTATTTGGAAATATAAATTGGATTAAATGAAAAATTTATTCAAATTAAATTGGATTAAATTAAACTTGAAATGAATGAAAAATTTCCTATTTGACCTAAAAAACACGAATTTACATAAAAATATTGAAAAAAAATCATTTCATAAGTTCATACAAATTCCGGAATCTTGCAAATATCCAATTGGCACATTGAAATAAATCCATGCAAGTCCGTCCAGCCAAAAATGTAAGCATTATGCAAAATCTATTTCAATAAAAGAAAAAAACCAGTCAAACCAGTTTCATAAATTCTGAGAGCACACAACAGTCATGGCGGCGACTGCACAAATACCGAGATCGCTGTTTTCGAAGATAAAATCTTTCGAAACACAAATAACGACTGCGCTGTTTTCGAACATTTTTCGTGGACTGATATTTTTGAACCAGAATTGCAATGAGTTAAAACTCAAGAGCGAAAAAAATTCTCTGCTATATGTTTTCCCTCAAAATGGCCATAGAATCGCGAGCTGTGTGGCATGTAGCGCCATCTTGTTGAAACCACATGTCAACCAAGTTCAGTTCTTCCATTTTTGGCAACAAAAAGTTGGCCATTTTGAGGGAAAACTTCGGAGAACAATTAATCTCAAGAAATGGACCGGTAAGTTGGCCACCAAGATCATGCGATTTGACGCCTTTAGACTATTTTTTGTGGGGCTACGTCAAGTCTAAAGTCTACAGAAATAAGCCAGCAACTATTCCAGCTTTGGAAGACAACATTTCCGAAGAAATTCGGGCTATTCCGGCCGAAATGCTCGAAAAAGTTGCCCAAAATTGGACTTTCCGAATGGACCACCTAAGACGCAGCCGCGGTCAACATTTAAATGAAATTATCTTCAAAAAGTAAATGTCATGGACCAATCTAACGTTTCAAATAAAGAACCGATGAGATTTTGCAAATTTTATGCGTTTTTTTTAAAAAAAAAGTTATCAAGATCTTAAAAAATCACCTTTTATATACTCATTGGCTGAACTTTGTTGAATGAGTTGAGTTGAGTAAGAATTCCAGTGAATGATTTAATCAATCAAAAAGTGAGTTTTGCAGTTCTCTGGTGTAAACTGAATCGTCAAGTTTAAAAGGGAATGTCAAAAACTTGACCGTCAATACTTGACGAATGGAAACAGGGACTTTGAATTTATTCGTCTGTACAGATCTACCACCTTGTTCAAAAAGAAAGGTTCATTCACACTGTGAACCGGACTTAACTGTTCAATTCGAATTTTTTTTTTTTTTTAGTAGGTTGCCACATGTGTCTATGACAAGGCTGCCAAATATCAGCGTCTCTCGTTGACATTTGGTAAAGTGACAGTGTTTTATTTACAATAACTTTTTTCGTGTTTCGGTTTTTACGATGGAAGAAAAAATTTAGCAACGAGTTTGTATCAAATTTTGTGTGAAAAATGGTTTCAACTTCGCCGATACGCATAAAATGTTGGTGAAATGTTACGGTGACCCTGCTCTATCGTATCAGAAGGCAAACAAGTAGTTTAACCGATTTGTGAGTGGCCAAGACGAAGTAGAAGTTCGACTACCGAAGAAAACGTTAAAAAAATCAAAGAAATGTTGGTCAAAAATCGCAAATTGACGATAAGAGAGATAGCAGAGGACGTCGGCATTTCAATTGGATCCGTTCAGAACATTTTGAAGAATGAATTGGGCTTGAGACATGTCGGTGCGAAGTTGGTACCGAAAGAACTCAATTTCATGCAATCAAAGAGACCGAGTTGCTATCGCGAAAGACATGCTGGAAATGGTCTAAGACGACGAATCATTCATCGAATCCATCATTACTGGTGATGAAACAAAACATGGGTATACGAGTATGACACGCAAGCCAGGCATCAGGCGAGTAAATGGCGGTCGCCAGACGAACCGAGACCGAAGAAACCACGTCGTTTTCAGTCAAAAAAGAAGGCGATGCTCCCTGTTTGCATGGACTACAATGGTGTAGATTTTTTCCTGTTCGATCGAGTCAAAAAACCGCTTCGAGGAACGCGTTTCACTAGCAAAGAAGAGGTCATGGAAAAATCGGTGGACGCTCTGAAGGCCATACCAAAAACCGTGTTCCAGAAAGGTTTCCATGACTGGATCAAGCGCTGGCTTAAGTGCGTTGCAGCCGACGGGTTTACTTTCAATGCGACAATATTGATTTGGATCAATAAACTTTAATTTTTTTCAATAAATGAACCTTTCTTTTTGAACAAGGTGGTATACGCGCATGGACAAGGATGAATATACGAATGCATAGGGAGGCTAGTAAAGTGTAATTGTGCTCAATGGGGCCCAATTTTTAAGTTAATTTATCTTATTATTAAATTCGGTTATTATTGTAAAATAGATTGCTAATAAAATGATTATTAAAAATAAAAAAAAATTTTTTTCGATAAATGAACCCTGCTTTTTGAATAAGGTGATATTTCGTTTGTCTAACAAAGAGTTATAAAGTGAAATGTATGAAAACTAGTATTGTTTTTGTATAAACCAGAAAATTATTTAAAATACACTCAACTCTCTTTTTACACGGTAGATACGTTCCTAAGTAAAACGTTTAAAAAAAATACGGACACGTGTGGGCATAAACCGACCAGATTTGAATACAGCATAAAAATTGTTGGTGAAAAAAAAATTTTTTTCATCGTGCAAAACCGAAAAATTCGTGTTAAAAAAATGGGAACAAGTCTAGTTTAATGAATCCGTGGAACAATTTACTTTTAGCTAAAATTACCTTTTTTTAATTTTTAAATGTGTATTTTGATCTAACAAAGCTAATGGTGAAAATATTTCGGACCGCTCTCAAGTGGTTTAGAAGTTACAGTGGTCGAAAGTTGGGAAAATGGACGTGGAAAACTTGTGTTTTTTTTTAATTTTCCTACAAAACTTAGCATTATAGCTATTAAAACAAAGGTTATGCTGTTACCTATTCAACGAACTATCAATTATTAAAATCCATCCATTACTTTTAAAGATATAGCATTAAATAGCAGAAATATTATGTACAATTTGATGTTTATACATACGTTTGGTTATTTCGTAAAAGGTTGAACTGCCAAGTGTGCATAATATATAAACTAAGTAATGCATGGATTTTAAGGAATGATAGCTCGAATAGGTAATAGCATAATCTTTCTTTTGTTACCAATTATGCTACGTTTTGTAGAAAAATTTTGAAAATATATGAAGTTTTTTTTGTCCATTTTCCCAACTTTCGATACCTATTACTTCTAAACCAATTGAGAGTGGCCATATTATATTTTCCATATTTCGTAGTACATATTACACATAATCCATGAAAAAAAGTTAAAAAAATTAATTTTAGCTAAAAGTAAATTATGCACATTTTGTTAAAGAATCGAGGGGGAAAACTCGTCATTGGCACCAAATTTATTCAAACAGTACCAGTTTGATTACACTTGTTTGACCATTGGAATTGTTCACTGATAAAATTTCAATCCTTCAAATTTTCTTTTAAGTATAGGAAAACCTAGTACATATATAAAAACTATTATATTTTAGCCTTTTAATTGTCATAAATTTTTAGAACTACTCTTCGTATATGAAAAAGGATACATTTTTCAAACTTTCACGATTTTTAGCTCCCAAATCATGTGAGACCGATTTTTTTTTTCGCAGCATTGGATTTGGGGGTTCCAAGGAAAAAGAAAGGGCCCTAAAATTATTCCAATATTTTTAATAAAATCCGTTGGAATCCTTTAATAAACGCTCTATGTGGCAACACTTGGAGCTGTAAACGATTTTTCCACCATTCCATACCCCTTGCACTAAAAATACAACCCACACTTCACATAACAGCTAGTTTAAAAAGCTAAATATTGATTTATCCCCCTGCGTCACTAACCAAAACCAAAAGAACTACATATTTTAATACTACGCAAACTTGATCGCACTCACCCTTTCCACAATTGCACAAAACCGAAACGCTTTTGATTTGCTTAATTTTGTTTACTTCGTAGTGCAGCGCCGCAAATTTGTCAATCAATTTAATATAACACAAAAATTTTTTGATTTTATTTGAGAAAATTTGTTACTGTATATAACACACACCCAATGAGAAGCACACGCACGCAATTGAGGAAAATGGGAAAACTAACTCACTCTGCTTTAGCTGCACTTTGGGCTTTTCTCAAAATATAATTCAATAAAGTTGGATTTTCTGGACGCCAAGTTAAGAAGATGTCAAGTGTAATCACTCTTGAAATATTTTAACAAATATATTTCGTTACACTCGAGAGAAACTTGATGAAAATTCACAACAAGACGACGTTAGACAATATTTTCAAAGTTTTTCCAAAAAAATGTTTAAGGAAAATCTATTTTCTACCGACGACGACTCCGTGCGAACGAATCGATTGAAGTTTGACAAATGTGCTAGTTGTCAAAACCGTATGTCAAAGCTAAGCTATGGGTGCGAAAGAAATGGCATGACGATAACACAAACAAAATTGGACTGTTGGAAATTTAAAATTTGATGTGTACTAGAAAACAACAACAGCTACTGTCAAAAGCCATTTTGTTTTTTTTATTATGATCTTGTTTGGAAACCATTGTGAATATATCGACTGAAGCTTGCATGTTGAGTTGTTAGGGGGCGCTAACAAGCACTTTAGTGAACACAGTTGCTCTCCAACTTTGCTAGGATGTTAGAATTATTTAACAGCCATTATATATAAAATATATAGTTAAAATTTCAAAATCCAAATTTAACTCTAAAAAGTTACTCCAAGTGTATTGACTCCTACTTAATCTTGAGCAATTTTTAACAGTTAATAATTTAGTGGAATTTTAGACATTCCCATATTGACAAGATTTTTCTTACCGATTTTCAAAAAACCATCACATAACATATCCGATTTTTTATGTCTCCCTCCTTTACGAACAGAATATCGGTGAGAGAAATTGTCGTAATATTGACATATCTTAAATGGTCAATAATAAGCCTAATAAGCTAAGTATATTTTGTAATTGTAATTAGAAATTTAGTATAGGAACGCTTGCAAATAAAACAAGTAAAAAAAACCAAATGGCCATTTCAGCCCTTGAAAGAACTTTGACCGAGCTTCTTATGATCAAATTTGTTGTGTGTGTTGTGAAATGTTTGAACACAAATGATCGAGAAAAGGACCTACCAGCTTTACACCGACTCCGAACGGCTTTTATATTCTCAAGAAGCTTTTCATGGCAGTTTTTACTAAGGATTTGCCATTGTCTGCAGAGGGTTGACGGCCGAATAGAAAAATTAATTTAATTGAAAAAACTTTCTGACAGATGGGATTCGAACCAGGGTTCTCTGGCGTATGGGCCACACACTCTACCCACTGTGCCACGGCACCACATAAAATAAGTAAAATCTCTAAAAAATCTTACCATAGTCAAAAACATGTTGAAATAATTTTTAGCTAGTTATTGCTCATTTTTAATATACAAACTAAAGAATAATAAAAATACCTCAAATGATTTTTACGATTTTCTTCTAATAACTTTCTAGAATAAAATATTTAACCTATCGTCTTGAGGGAATTATTTGCTAATTATCGTTTTTCTTTACTATTTTTTCGAGTACAGTGGTGCGTTTATGTAACTATTCTCTACTAGTTTTTCTCAACTGGTTGAGATTGTGACGTCACAATTACGGCATTCTCTACTAGAGCGTCCATAGAACTGTGGTGAGTTGAGTATTGTATTTTCTACTAGTTGAAAAGTTCTCGTCAGCTTTATACTTGTGGAGTATGTCAATTTGCGATTGAGAATGCATGTTGATACTATGATGTTAGTATGATTTTTTATTTTGTTTAATTTTTAATAAAATTTTTTATTTATTTCTGGTGATTAAAATCAAAAAACAAAAATTAATACACTCTCCCAAAACTATTGTTGAAATTCAACAATAACGATTGCTAATAAATTCAAATATTGTATTTCTAAAATTTTGTATTAATTTTTAATGTAAATCTTTCTTCAATTTGATTTTTTCATATGTAGACAGTTGATTTTCATTTTTTGACACTTAATTTTTTATATTAAATTTTTTTTTAAACTTGATTTTGACATATACACATTTCTGACATGTCATAAAGGGTCCTATTTCATTTAAAAGCACAGTTGCTGTATCTTTATTAAACGACGGATCATTTCCGTCTCTTAATGCTCGTCTGTGGATGCACAACATATTCCTCCTATCATAAGCATTAGCCAACACCAACACAACAAAGTTCATTTTCAACGCTAAAATTCAAGCAAAGTATAATCATAACAAGCAATTTTCAAAATCAAATTATGCAGTTTTTTACTTACATATTGATATAGATGCAATTGCGATTAAAACTTTTTTAAACTTTATTGGCTACACGTATTGCACAAATAAATTTATTTTTTTTTCTTAAAAAGCACAAAATTTTCTTAAAAAATAATAAAATTCTCAATCACAAATGTCAAATTGTCAACCCACCACGAATATCTCAATTGGTGAGTTTCATGATCTACATAAACACTTGTTTTCTATCGGTAGAGCTTAGCAGAGTGATTGAGTATGACGTCACGACCAGTAGAGAATTTCTCAACTGAATTACCTGAATGCACCACAGGAACGAATTCGAGTAATAAATAGTAAAAACTTTCAAAAAGTTTTAAAACCTTTTGCGTACGGGAACAGACTGATTTCAAAACGTGCAACGTTTAGTGTACTAGCTGGGTAAAAACGGTTGTATCGCACAAAAATAAAAACGTGTTTCAAAAGTGTTTTTATTTTTTTTTTTTTTTGTGAAAATAATATTCATCTTTTTCTAATAATTTTCGTTTCGAATCATTTAATTTTATGCACAATTACCTACCAAAGTTCCATACTTTTCGCAAAAAAGTCCTCAAAATTTCCTCACGCCCAGTGTTACATCTGCGAAAAATAAAATAGTACTTAAAAATTAATCAGCCTTACTAAAAAACTAATATTAAATTTTAGCGTCAGCTTTTTCATTTAGTAGCAGCTGTAGCCTCTGCTAAGCTTATGATTAAAAATCTTTTTAGAGCTGGAACTAATTAGAGCCAGCACTAAATTAGTTTTTTGGTAAGGTTGATAATATTTTCGTAGAAATAATAAACATGTTTTTTATAAAAATTTTTGTATTCTTAACACTTACAGCCTTATTCATAAAGCTGTGTTGAAGCGTTGAACGATTGTTTAAGAAAATATATTGAATAAGGCTGTTATTTTTTATATCCAATAACCTACTTTTGTTCCCGTCATTTCAAAAGTGATGAGCAATACAAATTATTTTCTTTTTCTCCCACTGCTTTAAAAAGTGGTGAGTATGGTGGATAATTTAATTTATTTGTGTATATATTTTATTTTTTTCTTTAATGAAGTTTACCATTCAGTATTAATTTTTGATTCGCAATTCAATGCATTTTTAACAGAATTCTTATTGACGATGGTTCTATTTTTTTCTATATCTTTATTATATTATATATGAACATCTTTGACCGAAAAATTTTTAAATCGAAAACGATTAAGCCAGAAAGTCATAAAAAGTATAATAACAAGTACAGTGCAAGAATTCAACTAAGAAAGAATTAAATAAAAAATTAATATAACTACATCAAACTACAATAATAACGTAAAAATTAATAAGTAAATAATAATTACAAAATAATAAATATAAGTAATAAATGCAAAAAAAAAATGCAAAAAAATAAAAAAAACAAATAAAAGTAAAATATTAGTGTCGTTTCTTTAATACTTCATACCAAAGAACTGCAACTGTGGTAAAACAACTTGACCTCAAATATGGCAATGCTATTTACCAAGTACTACTTGTTCAACTATTCACAATAAACCTTTCAAGTTCCATGATACAATCATAAGGTAGGGCCGCTTCTCTGAGTGCCCTCACGCGTCAACGAAGAGTGGATAATGAAAAGCTTCGTTAGATGTCAAAACGACGAAGTACGTAGAAACGTCAAAAGAAATAAAAATATTATGTTTTCAAATCGTAAACATTGCACACACACGTGTGTGTAATTTGTGATAATTGTGCAAGTAAAGCGAGAAGAAAACCTTGGACACCAAAACCAAGGAGCCATAGGTTACCTTCAAGGCATCAGCATTGCACTCTTGTACCTTCGCCAGCTGCATGGTGGCCAGCAGCAGTTGATGGCTTGGCCATGCGATGTAGCACCAATTTAATTTCCTCCCATAAAGTTGCAAACATTGCGGTCGCGTGTGTTAAATTTATGATAATTTGAGTATATGTGAGTCTTAAAATTGCATAAAAACCTGTAACAAATTCGAACCTAAAAACAACTGCGAAACGTTAGCATAAAGAAATTCGCGATGAACAGCCGATTTTGACATCTATCTCCCTTTATTCTGCTTTCCATTCCTCCATTCCTCTCCGAGTCGGGCCTACCTTATAATTCTGCCATGTGCAGAAGTGGTAGATAAAATTCTCTCTTGGGGTACAGCGCCTGTCTAAATCAGCGTTTACGAATAAAAGCAAAACAAATAACAGAATTTGCCAATTATAATTGTGTTGTTAATGCAAGTTAATTAAGTGATTTAATGCCCAGAAGTTGTGCAATTTGTCGAAAGCCTTTTAAAAAAGAAAATGGATCATCTTTTAGTGTGCCTCGTAATGAAGCAAGACGCAATCGCTGGAACGTTGCTTGTTCCACAACATTTTCCCAATCAGCGCGGGTCTGCGAAAAACATTTTTATAAGACAGACTTTATAAATCCTCCTGGGGATAATTACGGCCCACTCCGGTTGCAACCAGGAGCAGTGCCTACATTAGTGTTTTCGGATATAGCAGAATACTCTCCCATACCAGATATTGTGCAACCAAATGGCAAAGTGATTCCAGCAACTTCAATAAGTTGCTCTACTCAAACAGACCAAACAGAGTAAGTGAAGCTAATTATTGTTGATAATCCGTTCTGTCATTTCGCCTATGTATTGGCCGTGATCCGTATAAATTGAGATATATGATGAAATGGGTTCAAAGCAAATATTTGTTTCTAGTATCATCGATATTCAAGAGATTTTCCATTAATTTTATGAAATTATTTCTTTTTATTTTTATTGAAAGGTTTGGAAACGAGTTGCCAAAGAACTACAAGGAAAACATAAGATTGTTGCAATTACAAATAAAGGAACTTCAGACTGAGCTTGCAAATTGCAAAGCTCAACTTGTGGAAGCCAACACTGCTTTAAGTAGTTCAAACTGAACCATTAAATTTTAAAAATTATTTGGACAGTTCACAGTTCATGCTAATGAAGGATTAATGTGTTAATTCTGAAATGTGCTATTTTACCTGTTAATTTTTTGTTTTTATTTTGCATCTAAACAAGTAAAATCGGTGTGTTAAATATTGCCACTTTTGTACATGTTCTTAGGCATGCTTTTGTAGAGTGTTAATGTGTTATTTCATGAACAACTGTTTTACGTGAATCAAAAAGAGTTGACTAGTAAGTAATTTTGATAAAATTTTCGATAAAACTGAATATTCAATTGAATTGTTTAACTTTTAATAGAATCCAAAACATTTCAAACTGCAAACTAATACTTTTCATTTAGGTTGTGCTCACAGTTGTCAAAAATTAGTATATTAAAGCATTACAATAAACTGTGAATTGCCCAATAATAAATTAAAATATGATAAAATATAATTAAATCTTAATCAATTTTAATTTCGCGACAAAAAGAATTAAATAAAATAAAGGTTTGAGATAGATTTGTTGTGTTTAACGTTGACACCTGCCGTGAAAGCTTAATTCAACGTTGTTCCATAACAATTGGGATAAAGCGTCGGTCAGTGCCCCTTTGAGGATTCAAAGGTACCAAATTAGCTCCATGTTATCATGGCACTTCGGAACCCTTGGTGAGCAAAACAAAGCCTCCTTGGTGGAGGCCTATCTAAAACCTCTTCCATACTAAGGGGTATGGCGCCCGGCTTGAGAGTGCAAACCACACTGAGCTAGATAGCTCTGCCCGCGATATGGGTAGTAAACCACAGCCACCACGAAGACTCCCCGAAGGGCCAGCCCAATCCAGTCAGCCCAGTATATGCCAGCAGAAGCCAGACATACACCGGGGGCCGCTGACTGCCCGTGGTACCAGTTTTAAAGTCCTCGGTCAGACCTCGTAGTACTAGCCCCGGTTTCTCCCAGTTTTAGCCCATCACAGCTCTGGACTGGTCACCAATCAAAGGTTTGAAAAATAATAAGTTACAATTTAATAACTTTAACTTAGAATTATGTAGACATCTGCGACAAAAATTATGTCAGTTTAACGAGGCCAGTGGAGAAACGAAATATTCCTCCAACCCTAGCAAGGTTGGGTCCAATTTTTCTTCACGAGAAGCTTACGCAATGAGAGATATATTAAAAGATTATTTAAATGCAAATCCAACTTGAATAATAAGAAATTAACTAAAGAATTTAAATATTACATTACTTTCTAAATTTTTCTTGCAGACGGTTCTTTGCATCCTGTGGAAGAATTTTAATTTTTTTCGCTATCAACTTCATAAAAATGTAATTTTCATCCGGGTCCTCACTCTGATAGCATTTTTGAAAGGTTTCCAAAAAATTCCTGCATCACCTGGCCTTGACCTTTTTGTAGGCTGCCTTTGAATGGACTCAGGAGTACTGAACTTTGTTAAATTAAAAAAGTTAGCATCTGTTGGAGACAACTGCGTTGCCTCAGAAAAACTCTCAGCAAAAGACTGATAATTTTCAACCTGCATACAATTGAATTTGTTGATAATTAAATTTAATAACAAAATATATGTGATAATATTTAGTGGGCTTTACGGCTTCATTGAGGAATTGTAGTGCATTGTAGTACTCCCAGACCTCGACTTCAGTAGCAACGCTGTCAGAGGGTTGCTCAATTTTTTTTCGACCTCCGTACGAAACGGCGCGAGGGCTCCTCCGCCTGTGCCTGCATTCATCAACTGCAAACATGTTTATAATTAATTTCTGATAAGACAACATAAACTAAAAAAGAAACTTACCTGGTTTACCCAACCGCTCAGCTATTTTTAGCCGTGTGGAGCCCCGCTTCAGCACATTCTAATAGCTGTGTGATTTTATGTTGTATAAATAGTTATACTCAGGCAGGAGCAGTATCAGCTTCTCCTCAAACTGTTACATTAAATAAATTTTGGATCTTAAGTATTTCGCTATTATTTATAAAATTTTATTTATCTTGTTACAGCAAATTACACAATGAAAATGACAGCCGGCTTTTCAAAGCTGCCACAAAAATATTCCGTACATAAACCAAACCAATTTATTTATTCATTCAGAGTGCATGTGAGAGAGCATATAATATAATTTAGTACAAGGTTCATTAATATAGGTTAAGTCCATGATACAATTATAAGGTAGGTGCATTTGAGACACGCTCTCTCCGACAATAAAACAATGACAATCAGCCGACGGTAGTTAAGGCAGTTTTATTTTGGCTGCTTATATTTTACTATCGTGGCGCAGCTGCTGCTGCTGTTTTGCTTAACAGCGAGGTTACTGTTAAAAGATGCTCGTGGCTTTAAACGATAAAATAAGCGAACAATCGCAAGATTTCTTTAAAAAAGAATAAATTTAATGTTTTTCAGCAGCAATTTCCCTTGTCAAAATATATTTTGACAGTTCAAAGCAGCCGTACATAGTGACACAAATAAATTGGTTACTGCACAAACGAACTAAGTAGTCGAATGAAAAGATATTAAATGTTAACTTTTATTTGCCTCGTCCAAAGCCAAAATACAATTAATTCTGTATTATATCTAAAAAAACACTGTTAAATTTATAAAATTTGTAGGTTTTTGCTTACTTTTCTTACATTTCAACACAAAAAAATCTGGGTACTCAATCTATTTATACGGCTACAAGTAAATTATACATCCCTATGGCTGAACGAGCAAACGACAAATGTCAAAACTGACATTAACCTACGCCAATGTTTTACTTTTTCATATTTTTATCTCCGAGTTGCACCTACCTTATAATTTTATCATGGTTAAGTCATGGCAGAATTATAAGGTACGGTCGACTCGGAGAGGAATGGAGTAGAAAGCAGAATAAAGCGAGATTGGTGTCAAAATCAGTTGTTCATCGCGAATTTCTTTATGATCACGTTTCGCAGTTATTTTTAGGTTAAAACTGTTACAGAATTTTTTTTTTGCAATTTTAAGACTTCTTTCACATTTTATAGTTTTTATTACGCTTTTTTTATAATATTTTCACTCAAATTAGCACAAATTTAACACCCGCGACCGCACTGTGTGCAACTTGGAACATAAAATATTTTCTTCATCTGCAATTTCTACGAAATTCATCGTTTTGACATATATGTTCCTTCTCATTATCCACTCTTCGTTGACACGTGAGAGCACCCAGCGAAGCGGCCCTACCTTATCATTGTATCATGGGTAAAGTCACTTGAGAGAAAAGCACTCTTTTTCCGCCTTTGCTCGAACTGTCAAAGTAGCGGTTAGCTAAAAATTGTGCAAAATCAAGTTTTTTTTTTTTCTTGATTTCCTTTTATCCATTCTGACAGTTCGACCGAGCTTCTCTCAAGTGATTTAACCTATATTAATGAACCTTGATTTAGGATTCAATTACAATTTCTTTGAAATATGGTCAATTTATAAACATTAACTACCCAGTTGGCTGTTTATCAAAGGATTCATTGAAAATTCATGCACGCAAATTCCGCGTCGTCGAAGAAACTTATTTAGTCCCCCATGCAAATCATGCACGAAAATTTAATACAGGTGTCCAAATTTTCGCCGACGAAATTATGAGAAAAAATGTAGGAAATTTCGTCAGCAAATGCAAAATGGAAATATGTAGTACATTTCGCCAAAGAACTAAAACGAAAATTGAAGAAATTTCCGCAACGCAAGACGAATTTTTTTGGGAAATTTCATATTACAATGCTTAGTAGAACCGTCTGATATTCCCCGAACTATAAACGAATTCACCGGGAAAAATCAAACGCACTGTCAAAAAATTACCGATTGGAGTGATTGTCGATGCGCGCTCAATGACAAATGAAATTAACTTTCAAATGAGTATGTTTCCGTAAAAAATTCAAGCAAAAAAAAAAAGTGAAATGACCATTTCAGCCCTTGAAAAAACTTTGACCGAGCTTCTTATGATCAATTGTGTTGTGAAATGTTTGAACACAAATGATCGAGAACTTGACCTACATATTTTATGCCGACTCCGAACGGGTTATGTTCTCAAGAAGCTTTTCATGGCAGTTTTTACTCCTTGAGGTTTGCCATTGTCTGCAGAGAAGTGACGGCCAAACAGAAAAATTTATTCAATTAAAAAACTTTCTGTGTCAGGTAGGATTCGAACCTGGGTTTTCTGGCGTAAGAGTCACACACACTACCCACTACGCCACGGCCACCTGTAGCAAAAATACAACCCTGCAGCAAAAATACAATGACGAAACCCTATTGTATTCTTTGTAATTTCGTTGTGTATGTGATCAGCTGATCGTAAAAGCATTATAGGTGTTCATACATCAGTCAAATGTTTGAAGTATATCGCGATTTTTTACTCTCTTTAACTCTCTCTGAAAATATTGATTGACGCTTGCTCACACACGAGTGAAGCTCCGACGCAGGCATTTGTTACTTTTCTGCTACCTACTATTTTGTGAATTCATATCGTGCTGTGTGCATTACTTTATTTGGGTGTTTCTTTTATTAAATTGTGTTGTGTGCATAATAATTTTACAAAATGGAAAACAATAGCGGAAATATACATAGTTGTTCTTTTAGGATTAAAACTGATCACATTAGGAAATCAATACGCCGGAAATTATACCTATTTGAATGACCACCGCATGCAAGTCATAAAAAAACAAAAGAATTAATGAAATTATGGTCGGAACTAAAGAAACTACACCTCTTTTTCACTTCAAAAAACTACCTTTGTTTTCAGTTAACTACTTTTCTTGATATAATTGCCTACTAAAAAGCAGACAAGTAAAATAATGCAACCCTTTGACTGATTGATGCAGGTCTGGAGCTCAATCAAAATTTTGACTTTTGAGAGAAGATTTTGGAGTTCATTTTCGCTCTGAGATAAAGTTCATTTTTTCTTTACATAGGAAAGCAACAACAAATTTTGATTGATTCAATCATTTGACTGACGTATGAACACCTCCATTCTACTCAGCATCGAGGAAGCTACTGGCTGCGATGTGAGTTTATTTAATAAAATTTAATATTATTAGTGTTTCGTTCAAATATTTTCATTATTTTGTAGGCATTCTGATTCATATTTCCAAACAAAAGTATATACACATATTAGCTGATTTTAAAAGTAAAAGACTTTATTGAAGGTTCGCTCACAATAAGTTGTAAATATTGTAAATTTTGTAAAAATTTATCACAAATACATCACATCGTGAATACCCCTATTTCTGCATTGTTTCTTTTAACACTTTTTAACTACATTGAACAAATGCCGGCAAAAAGAAGAATACAACAAAAATTAAGTTGCAGCCAAAACGACATGGATACGCGAAGCTCGCTAAATATCTTTGTTTCAGTTTCTTTAATTGAATTTACTAGCGCGTTTTTGTCTTATAGGGTACGATAGCTAATTAGTATATATATAGTACTATTACAAAACTAGTGCACAGTGTTCATTGTCTACCAGCTCGCTGCAGGGCATTTTCTAAATGTGCTAAATGTTTTTCGCATAGTTTTGCGGACGCTTCGGAACTGCAACCCACATATTTTTCCCCACCATTGACGTCTTACCAGATCCTACGGCACAGCGTACTTTCGCACATGCTCACTACCGAACACATACGACGTCTTATGCCGCGTTTCCATGTGATCTTCTATTATCTTCTAGTATCACATTTTTTGCAGGAAAGAAATAGCATGTGAACCCTACTTTATGGCATTGATGAATGTGAGTGTGAGACAGGTATACCTTTTTCATTTTAATACCACGTGATATCCCCTGTGATGCTAGGACACCGAAAAAGTTCAACTTCTTGAACGTTTGCTATAAAAGTTGATCACATGCTATAAATATGACATTCATTTTTATAGTTGTAGTTTTTGTGCTGCCAAGCTGTCAATTTTATTTGCGCCAATATTAATTGTCTTAAAATAGTACGGGATTACAAATACAAATTGGAAAAGAAAGAAAATCAAATCAGGTCAAGGGGTATGATTTAAAATAAACATTCTTGGTTTTTTTATACTATGTTCACACTGAGGGCTAAATGCGCATTTAACGAAATGCGCATTAGCAATTTAGAATGCGTGGCCGTATGCTCCTTGTAAGAGTACTTACTTACTTAGGTGGCCGTGACAACCCGTGTCCGGATTTCGACCGACCTCATCAGCTCTCGCCAGGCGCCTCTGCTTTGCGCGCGCCTTCTCCAATCGGATACACCAAGTGCGGTTAGGGCTTCCTCAGCCTGGTCCATCCATCGGAGGCATGGTCTCCCTCGTCGTCGTTGACCAGCGACCCTCGCTTCGAGCACCTTTTTCGCTGGAGCTTCGTCGTCCATACGATGGACATGACCCAGCCAGCGTAGTCGCTGCACAGTTATACGCCGAACTACGTCAATGTCTCCGTAGAGCTCATACAGCTCGTGGTTCATTCGGATGCGATAGTCATCGCCGACTCGAACAGGACCGAAGATTTTGCGAAGGACTTTTCTCTCGAACACCCCCAGAGCGGCTGCGTCAGTTTGCGAAACTACCCATGCCTCAGCGCCATAAAGCAGCACAGGTAGAACGAGCGTCTTGTAGAGTGTTAGTTTTGTCGATCGAGAGAGGGCTCTGGAACTTAGTTGCTTACTGAGCCCGTAGTAGCACCTATTAGCAATTATTGTTCTTCGCTTTATCTCCAGGCTGATTTCGTTGTTAGTATTAATGGCGGTGCCAAGGTATACAAACTCCTTGACTACTTCAAAGTTATAGCTGCCGGATGAAACGTGGGAGTCTAAACGCCGAGCTCCCTTGTTTGTAGACAGCATATACTTTGTTTTACCCTCATTTATCGTCAAACCCACTTTGGCTGATTCCTTTTCGATAGCGGCGAAAGCAGCGGTAACATCTCTCTTGGTTCTGCCAACAATATCAATATCATCAGCGTAAGCAAGGAGCTGGACACCTTTATAGAAAATGGTGCCATTACGATGCACACCGGCCTTTCGTACGATCCCCTCCATGATGATGTTGAAGAGATCGCAAGACAGTGGATCGCCTTGCCTGAAACCTCTTTCGGTATTGAAGGTTTCGGAGAGGTCATTTCCTACCTTGACGGAGCTGCGTGTGTTGCTCAACGTCATTCTGCAAAGTCTAATCAACTTTGCAGGTATACCGAACTCAGACATTGTTGCGTATAGGCAATCCCTTCTCGGGCTATCGAACGCAGCTTTAAAGTCGACAGGGTTTGGGTCCCGCCACATTACTACTGCCCAATGAAAACTAAACCAGCCTCCTTGTAAGAGTAAAAGAGACAAATATATACATTCAATTTCGTAAATGCGCATTTAGCTCTCAATGTGAACGTAGTATTAACCATCGCAATGTAGAGTTGGCCAGAGAGTTCCTAAGCTCATTTATGGAAAGCATCAGTGATTTTTTCCTTTAATTTGGTGCTTGGTAGATTCACCAAAACTTTTTTTAAAACTTTTTTTTATATTTTTTTTCGTGTGTATTTCACTGATGCTGCTGCAGTTGTGGCACACGAATTGGATTACCTGTAACACCTGATGCTGTCTGCACAATAATAATTATATAAAACAATTTAGAGTACGTAGACAAGAAGTTATTTCAATAATCACGTCTTGCAATCAGTAAACTTGCAGAAATTGATTTGTTTACATATTTTGCAAATGTCAAATTTTTATAGGTAAAAGTACATATATGCATCTCGCTCTTTATAGCATGTGTTTTGTGATATGGGATAAGATAAGATACTGAAAGATCACATGGGAACGCGGCATTACAAAAATTATTACATAGCAAGACACAAAGTAATTAGATATAAATCATGGTATAATGATTTACAAGGTAGGAGTGACAGTTCTTTTGGCGATTTGGAGTTGTCAAAAACACATTGAAAAGAGAAAACGAAGAAGCAGCAAAACAGATGACAAGTTAAACTTTGTATTGATTTGACTCCCGATCGCCGCTCGTGAGAAATAAGGTCTTTGTCAAGGCTACCTTGTAAATTATTGTATCATGATATAAATGACGCTAAATAATTTGAAACAAATTTCCACGAATTATCTTCACGCCAATAAATTTTACTAAAGTACTGCACACTTGATTTTTCTTTTTAACAAAAAGTACAAAGCTATAGAAAAAGTACTAAATAAAAACACAGCAGATCACTGCAAATGGCTTTTTTTTTAAGACCACCAATCCTGGTTGTAAAGAATAGAAATATATTTGTTTACATATGAATTTTAATTAATTTTCATTCAAAATCAAAATAAACAATTTCCAATCCCAGAAAAATTAAATTCAATCCTTAAATATGAGTTCAATAACAATAACAGAAATTGATAAAGTTGACTTCGCTGCTCTGGAGCTGCTGCTTAAGAGCCCTGAAGATTACGAAAGCTCGGATGAGTTGCTAACAAAATGCGGTGAAGTTTTCCTGCAACATCGGCAGCAAAATGAGCTGTTTATATTTTTTTGCACGCTATGTGAGGACAAGTTTAGCAGACTAGAAACCTTTACGCAACATATACAAGATGCGCATCTAATAGAAAAAAGCACAGAGTTGGCGAAGGCAGAAATGGGCGTAGAGCAACAGCAAGAAGTTGAGCCCCAATCTACACGCACGGATGAAGATTTAATAAAAGAGGAAGAGAACGTTGAAGACTGCAGTGAAGTAACACATTTGGAGCTAGAGATTGTAAATGTTTTGTAAATTTATAAATATATTAACACTTCACTATTAGCTTCACTGTTTCAGCTACATTTCGACGTTTCTGATGATGAAGTTATAGCATACACGCCAGCAAAAGCAAAACAAATGGAAAAATCGCCCGTAACTGCCTTTAAACACGAAGTGTCACATGAAGAAGAAGAATTAATTTGCAAGGATTGTGGAAAAGGCTTCAAAATCGCTAAAGAACTACGTCACCACATTTGCTCTAGTTGGGAGCACAATGAAATTAAGCTTTTTCAATGCAGCATATGCGCCAAATGCTTCAAACGCAAATCAAATCTAAAGACACACGAACTATCACATCGGGCTATTAAACCACATGCCTGCGATCAATGCAGCGCCACTTTTACCAACAAGCAGAATCTTGTCATTCACAAGCGTCGTCATGCGGGTGAAAAACCTTTCGAATGTATTTATTGCCAAAAGACATTCGTTTCATCCACCGAACGCAACTCACACGAGCGCTCACACACTGGCACGCGCCCCTATGTTTGCGAGGAATGTGGCAAAGGCTACACGACATCCTCGCAATTGCTGGAACATCGCAAGAGTCATACGGACGAGCGAAACTATCAATGCAGCGACTGTGAGAAAAGTTTTCGCACCAGCACTCATTTGCGCTCGCATTATGCGGCAATGCATGCAAATCTGCCCCGCAGTCATCGTTGTTCGTTGTGTGTAGCATGCTTTAAGACAGCACCGGCGCTGCAACAACATGCCAAAATACACGCCGAGGTGAAACACTACAAATGTCGGCTGTGCGACAAGGAATTTGCGCAACATCCCGGCCTCTATGCACATATGAAGACACATACAAAATAAATACCTTCAGAGTTAATTCTCTAAGCAAATAGAAAAAAAATTAATGCGTTTTTTTGAAAATTTTTTAAGTGTTTTTAGTTGTTTATCAAAAGTTTGGCATCGTCCAAAATCTTCAGAAACGAAGTGAATTTGTTTGGAAATTACGATGTTTAAGCAAACTACAACCGAATTAAATAGCAATAGAAAAAAAAAGTAAAATTTTTTAGATTTTAATCTTAAATTTAAACTATCTGAACATCGCCACAGTTAAGTTTCATGCAGCCGTCTATGGCGCGTCAGCGAGCTATGTAGCTTAAATGTCGCGCCGCAGACTTCGCAACAGTGTGGCCGTTCGCCAGTATGTTCCAACATGTGAAGCTTCAGCTCCGTGTTGTTCGCCTCACCTTTGCCACAGATGAGACAATAGTGCGCAAATAGCTTGGTATGACGTCGCAGATGCACTAAATAATTGTGGTAGAGTGCAATTTTCAGACCACAAAAATCGCACGAGTAGCGGCGTTCGCCAACAGGTACATGCGAGGCCATGTGTGCTTGTAGATTAGCGCGTGAAAAGAACGTTTTGGCGCACTCCTCGCACTGATAGGGTTTGCAGGCGGCATTGGTTCGTTGATGTTGTGTCAAGCCGTGTCTCGATCTGAATTCACGCTGGCAACGATTGCATTTCGACCTGCGCTTTGCTAAAATCTCTTCCAAACTTTCAGCGTCGTGCATATCGTAATCGTCAGCATTCTCTATAAATGAAAGTTTGCGGTAGTACCACAGCTTAGGCTTGAACGTTTCCGCATTTTCGGCATTCAATTTGCGCTGATATTCACGCAAATAACAGGCACGTATGTTGCGTATAGTTTTTCTTACTTTGGAGTGTGTTATTTGAAAGCGAAACTTTTGGTGCATTGTGGCGGCAATTTCCTCAATAGCAGCATTACGTTTGACACGGTCAGCTATGTGCTTATGATCTGAACGCCATAGGCAGGGTTGGTCGCGATAGAGTTCTATGAAATACCATAGGAAACGCTTGTTACGTATGAGCAAATTCGAACTAGACGAAGGATCTAACTGCGGTTCTTCAGACAACTACAAGAATGTTTTGCTTTAGTTAAACTACAGCGCATTTTTCACATCTTCCAACTTACCATGATGTTTCCCGCCAAATTGTCAATTTCTTCATTTTCCGAGCAGTCATCAACCAAATATTCAATGGTATAATCTTTCAATGTTGTATTTACTTTCGACATGCTGCCGCTATCTGTTTCATCTGAATTGGTCTCTATATAATCGCTCAGACAATCAGCCTGCCTGTTGTCACACGCAACTTGGTGCACACCATTCAGTTCCAAATCTAACTGTTGGGCCTCCACATCATTTGATAACTCTGACTGCAGTTCTTCATCCCAAGCATAATCCACCACCTCTTCGCCTGCAGTCATCTGCACATTATGCTCCAACTCTGTATGCTTGAGAAAATGCGCAAAGTCAAAAAATATTTGAACGCATTGCGTGCAGCACAAGATGAACTCATCACCATTTTCAGATAGCAAAATTTCACCGTATTTTTGCAAGTTTAACAAAACCTCATCGGTTTGTGTTGCAGCGTTGTTAGTGTAAGAATTATGTTGTTTATAGTATGTGCACATATTATAATGGATTAATTGAAGTTATCATTCATGCTGTAACTGAACTTGTAACTGAATGTTGATAAAATATGTAAACAAATAATGTGCCAAAATTATATTGCGGCCTGTTCACAATAGTATTACTTCCAGGCAGCATTGCCGTTTTGGTTCAATCAGACGAAAATTGGTAATTTTACTTTTGTAAAATAGGTTTTAATAGTTTGGTTTTTTTTTGCGGTTTTCCCGAATTTTTGGTAGCAAAAATTTTGCATAAAGTTGTTCTAAAAACTTGATGATCTTGAAAATATGATTAAAATCAATCGTGTGATTTTCTCAGTTTTTTAAGATTACTGTTCAGTTAAAATATAAATAAGCGTTTTAAGTGATTTTTAATTAAGCATGGTAGAATATATAGAATTCCTTTCCGGATTACTTTTTTAACACGTATTGATGTATGGGAATAATTTTTTATAACTGACAATGATTATCAATTTGATGTAAAATGGCAGCGACAAAGCCAAACTGGAGGGCGGATTTTTTGTAAAGTACGTATAAGACCTGAAACAAAGAATCTAAGCAGTTTTAAAATTTGTATACTATTGCCAATATGTCTTCGTATCACACTACTTTTTAAATCAAATTTTGTAGAAATGCTTATACTTTTCAGTAAATAACTTAATGTTTGGCCAAAAAATATACAGTCAATTGATATAAAAAATTTCACGTTCTTTCATTAAAAATGTTATTGTGAAGATGCTGTCAAAATATCATAAAAATTATTTATTTTCATTGAAAAAACATTCTCGAGCCATGCACTGGTATTCAAGTAATCTGTCCTAACAGTTTGGAAAAAGTGGTTTCGTTTAAAGTTTTACGAGCACTAAAACTTTTAACATGTATTTTTTTCTAATCTCTGAAGCCTGCACCATAAATTTGGCCATCCACATTGATGCTATCCTCTTCCTCTTCGTTCCAAAACCATAATTTAAAGGACAATCGGGCCTTCCAAAATCCTAGTGTAGTTTTATGCCTTAATAGACAATGTTAATGTATATAATTTGTTTGCTTGACTTTAATAAAATTTCAATGCTATTAAAAAACTAACATTCTTTTTTGAATTCGTGGTAGGTCGAGATTATTTTTGGTACGTTTATGGATAAAATTTGGTAGGATGAAATTTACCAAAGTGGCAGCGCTATTTCCAGGCATTGCAAGTTTTCTAAAATAATTTCTGTTGAAGCACTGCCAGGCAAGAACTTTTCGCGCTAGTTTGAAATAATCTTTAAAATGTATTAAATGGGATATCTTTATTATTTAAAGAAATTGTGCTTGACTAGCTATTTTATAAATTGTGGTAAATCTTATAAAAATGTTATCAAAAGAGTAAAAAAAAAAGAATACAGCTCATATAACATTTTTTATTTAATATAACATAAGGAATCTTTTTCGTTTCAATAACTTTATATCCAGTTATCTCCACTTTCATAGCCTTATATCCAGTTATTATCTCTGAATATTTTTTATTTGATGAAATCAAATTATAATTGAAAAAATTCGAAATCTGAGCTCCATCGGCGAACATTTGAAAGCTTTGATTTGCCAGTATTTTGATATCGACAAAAACCTATTTTTTGTATAACTCTGGTAACTTCCAATAGCCTGAATTTTGAATTGAATGAAGCAAACACCATTCTAAGTCGTGAATAAATATATATTTCAGATATTATTATTATTATTATTATTAAGTAGAAAATGTTTGGCTAACAAAATATCCATCTTGAACAATGTCCAATTTTCAGTGTTTCTTCCTTCAATACATAAGATATCGTTATTTCCAAATGTTCCATTAAAGTTGCCGAGTTCGTTTCTTCATTAAGCACAGAGAAAATTGTTCGCTTTGCTTGCTTTTTAAGTACACTGTATATAATTTTGACATCAGTTCGAGTACCAATAAGTTAATAAGTCTCATTGACAAAACAATCGAAAAACTGAATGCAAAAACAAAGCAGGCGCACACAAAAGCTAATAATTTTGTTTATGTATGTATGTATATATGTTATGTATAATAATTGCGTCCAAATTTGCACGCCTGCTTGCCAAAATAAATCAGACAAATAAGATATCCCTGATATGTTCTGCATGGCACATCAATTCAGTGGAACACGTCCATGAAAGGAAAATGTGCTTGTTGCGGCTCCAACAAATCGATCAGATAACAAACAGTGCCAGCCACACCCTCGTACAAGCTATGTGGTCGATCAGGTGTGCGTGCGCGTAGCTTAAATTCAGAATCTGTCAACAGCTCCATGTATTTAAGGGCGCGGTAGTAATATTTGGGTTCATTGGTCAAACGGTAAAGCAATAAGAATACATAACCGTTGCCAGCAACACCGTGACAAATACCAGGTCCCTTGCGCAAGAATCCTTTTGACCAAACTAAATCTGCGGAGCGACGTAGTGCCTGCATGTACTTCTCTTCCTTGAAGATGAGATATGCCTTAGCCAGCATATAGACCGCACCGGGAGCACCATGACACCAATGCACTAAACGTTTTTCACGTCCACTTTTCAAATCTTCCAGTGCAACGGGGAAGTTACCCTCTTCATCCTGCAACGTTAAAAAGTAGTCTATAGAACGTTTAATGTCGCGCAGTTCAGCACTAGGCGCCGCAATAGGATCACTGCGAAACCAAGGACTATCGAGCAGCATATGCAAGATGGCACACAGACCGTGAGCGGCACCCAAATACTCAGTGCCATGATATTGATACATCAGTGGCAATGGCGCCTGAGTTTTCTTGGCATACTCGCGTCCACTATTAATAATTAGCTGGCAGATCGAAGTAATGTCATCATCCATTATTTTTTTCTCACTAAGCACATCGTTGAGCCAGTAGCAGCCGGAAAGATAACCGGCACGCCCAACTAGCACCTCATCACAACCGTGCTTTGTGTGCAAAAACTCCTTACTAGGCGCAATGCCTGCCTTGAAGTTGGCCAAGTCATTGGATAGATCTTCCATACGCTGCATGTCCTGAGAAATAGCGGCAGACACAGCATAGATGCCAGCATTGCCGCACAGAAACGAGTAACGTTCAGCAGAGCGCTTCTTGTAATGGTTTGCATGTGTCTTAGCATTGCGTATGAATGCTTGTGCATGCTCTAGTCCGGGATACAGGTCACGAGTATGATCGGAACGTGACATTTTCCAGAACATGTACGCAATGCCAGCATTACCGACATACAAATCACCACGTGCATCCTCATCGATGGAGCCAGGCTTGCAATATTCCAGTATAGAATCGACATACGTGCAAATCAGATTTTTCACATATTCGTCATCCAGCTTGATGGGTGTGCTCACCTCGTTAACATAGTCTGGAAAAGGATTGGCCAAGAAACGTTTCTCCATAAGATTGCCTTGCGTTTTATGTTGTAGTGGTCGGCGAAAGTATCGATCGATAAGTCGAAGGTGTGACCCTTTAATTGCCTGTCTACTTGCGGCAAGACCTATTTTGATGCGCAATTTATTTTTTGCCTCTGACTTTTTATTCGAAGTTAGAATTTATATCTTTTTCTAAGTCGCACAGTGAGTTTTATATCTTATAGAATTATTCGTACAATTAATTAAACCTGTCTAGAAAGAAAATCACCGGTA
Source organism: Coremacera marginata (assembly GCA_914767935.1). Classification (NCBI taxonomy): domain Eukaryota; kingdom Metazoa; phylum Arthropoda; class Insecta; order Diptera; family Sciomyzidae; genus Coremacera; species Coremacera marginata. The sequence continues at coordinate 159,786,898 of OU612046.1, read as the reverse complement.
TGCAAAATATTGCACTTGATTTCTAGAACTGTCACAAAAACACTTGCACCAAAACTGCATAAAAAAAGTACTGCCAGCTTAAAATTAAATAAACAGGGATGCCAACACTTTTTGACATGGAGTTGCACAAATGCAGCATGGGCGATTTCGTTTATTTGTTAAGAGAAGAGCAGAGCTAAAACACATGAAGAACATTCAAAGCATAGTGCGTTTTTTGTACTTTCAGAGAGCTCTGAGATAATAAAATATCAAATAGCTTCAAATTTTCAATGAAATTTTCCGCTCAATGCAGCCAAGCAAAAGATGCGGTACAATCCATCACATATGTATGCAATTCGGACGTCATAGTCACATTATAAACTATGCATTTTTGTGTGATGACGTGAGATGTCAGAAAAGAGTTTCATTTTGTCATTCCTGTGTTACCGATCCAGAGCTGTATTCATGTGGGTAATTAGCAATCAACAGATGACATCTGTAGCGAAATTCCTAAAAGCCTTAACGACAATTGTCTCTCGTTTACTAGTGGAAACTGTCATTTTCTATGAATGTTGCACACAATGACAGATAACAAGAACTACTTTTATCGTTAATATTTTTTTTGGGAATCCAGCTACTCATGAAGTAATATAATTCACATTAAATTCATTCACGATTAGACATACTTGCCAGTGTAGATGCACAGAACTTTACTTCACAAAAAATCAATTGTAAAAATTAGTTTTGAGATGCGAATTTAGATTTCGAATATTCAAAATACTGTTTTCTCACTACAACATATTTTCTTTGACTTATTTCAACGAACACTGTTCCTAAGACTTCCAAACTTTTAAATAAAACAGAACAAAATTTTTATTTTTTTTTCAACATCTTCAACTTTATATGTATGTATAATCTTATTTGTGTAGGTTGGTTTTGTGATATCAATATAGTTAACATATGTATGTAAACTTTTGATTTTAAATATATAGCATATTTAAAATTTTTGTTAATCTTCTTTAATTTGTGTATATATATAATACTTTCTGCTTTTTTAATTTAATTTTATATTTATAATTTTTTAAGAACATATATAATATGGTGTATATTAAGGTATGTCTAATAATGTAAAATGTATGTTGAATGTAATAATTTAAAATTTATTTTATATTTTTAAGGAAATTTTGTAATTTTTAAATCAGTTTAATTTGAAGGTTTTCAACGAATTTACGCAAATCAATTTATAACATGAAGTATGCCTATTAAATGCATACAAATTTTTGCATATTGTTAAAAGATACTATTTATTAGTTAAACATTAAGATCACACTAAACATAATTTTTATATTATTCAATTATATGTCAAATTTAATGAGAGCACTATTTTTCCTTTCCATAGGACTAGCAAATAAAACAAATATTAAATATTATAATAAAATAAATAAGTGAAATTAAGGAGTGTGCATAAAGTTGCCGTTAAAGTGTTTCAAGGCTTAAAAATGTTGCTTTTTGAATGTTTAATTTAAAAAAAAATTATTAGGGGTCAATTCCCGCACTGTAAAGTGTTTCTCACTTTCACAAACTTATATTAGGTTTTTCATGTATCACCTAAGGAGCCTGAATGGGAAACTAAGTGATAAAATTAAAAACTTTATAAAATCTTTTTATTTGATAACTTCACAGGGTGGAAGGTGACCCAAAGTTAAATTTTAAATACTTACAATGTAAGGGTTAGCCGCACCTAAAATTGTGCATTACTTGGAAATATAATTGTAATTCAAGTATTTTAAAAAATAGCTCATTATATAATTTTTACTAAATATTGTATTTGTGTTTTTGTGAAAATATTTCTGAAATTTTAGCTTTTATTATTTTCATCAAAATATAATTAAAAAAATGTAGTAAAGCAAAAAATAAATATAACAAAATTTTAGCTTACTAATTAGTCAGCTTTAACTGCCACACTCTGCAGTTGTTTGTACTTCTCTAACCTTTGGTTAGCACACTCAACATCTCCAATTCAAAGATGCAGTACTGACTTATCGTGTTTGTAAACATTTAAGTTATTTGTTAAAGTAATATATTTTTTATGAAATCAAACGCAGAAAAGGTTCTGTAAAACAGTTCTTTGGCACTCTACAACTTCGTTGTGTGCAGTTTGTGGTATAATAGCTTGCATTTATTTTTTTTTTCATTTAAAAATACAATGTTTACATAATTTATGCACTAATATAAAATGAGGAGAATTCACGATGTCTTGCATTTAGTCTTGTATTGCGTGTTTGTGATGAATGTTAACTTTGTAGTACATTTTTTATTTGAAGTTTGTACTCAAAAAACAAAAAAAACAACAAAAAAAAATATATTGAATCTTATGAGGAGCTTACACTAGAGAGTAATGTTAAGTTGCAACACATTTACAAATTTTAAGTGCCTCGTCCTGGTTTACACTTCTCAAGAATAGACGGTCAAGTCTTAGGTTTAGTAGCGAGAGCGTCGTTACAGAGGGGAAAGAAAAAATTTACTGCACGTTAAATTTTTTGCCAATTTGCTTTTGTTATTTCGTTGTCCCGTTATTTTTTCAAAAATAAATAATAAAATGGAAAAATACTTTTTGATTTTTTTTTTTTCATGTACCTCAAGGGATTTTTTATAATGAATTTTCCCTACCTCAAAGAGTTAAATGTAAGAACTTGGCGGAATTTGGAACTGTCAGTGGTGTAGTAACTATATTTAGATGCCGCGCTCACGCACACGTTGACTTTTGCAACTGTTAGATCAACTGTCTAAATTTTTCTGAAGTAAAATGGCATTTTAAAAATTGAATGACAGGAGACGTCAAAGAATTATTTGGAATTTTTGGATATTTTTAGTGCGTGTTTACATCCGTCTCACTTCACCGACTCATTTTGATGTGAGGCAGCTGCCATATATTCACACATCACTTGCCTCACGTCAACCTTGAACAATTCAATCCAAGAACTCTGTGGTAATCTATTCTGGGCCAAAAACAGATTTCTGCACCCTTCCGAAGACTGGCAATAGAGAAAATGCCATATTGCTTTTATACGATATTTTAAGTTCTGTCTTTATACCTTGTGACCACAGATATCTTAATTAACATTTAAATCAATTTTCGCAAAAAAAAATTTCGAATTTTTTCACTGTTATCATGCGTCTTGTACTGAGTACTTTGCAGAATTAATTTTGAACAGTTTTTGACAATTAATACATATTCTTCACTATCTTAACAGTACTGTCTAGTGTAAACATTGTATTAAGTATATATATATATATATAACTTTATCATATAAGCAACGTAAATTTCGTTGTATATTTTGTACATTTTTTAGAACATATACTTATTTAAAAAAAAAAATTTTCTGAAACTAAACTTTTTTTCCGAAGACTAAATTATTTAAATTGAAAATAAAAAGCTATGAAAATGAAATTTATAAAATAACTTTCTACGGGTACGTTCAGTCTGGTATTATTGTAGTATATTTTTTATATCAGAAATACAATACATCGTGAGTACCCCCATTGACTGAAATTTTAATTTTATAAATATTTTTTTTTTCATAACTGATATGTATGTAGTTAATTTCATTCGTTAATTCTTGTATTGCGTGGACTTGTATACATCTGCGAGTAACAATTTGCTTGTGTTTTGTAAAGTTAAATAAACTTATAAATGTGTGTGTGTGTGTGTGTGTGTGTGCATAAGAATATTTTTTTACAACATAAAAGTAAAACTACAAGATATAGACAATTATTCGAATAGGTTAACTTATATTTATAAACACCTAAAAGAACTTAAAACAAGCCAATGGCTTAAATGAAATAAATAAAATTAAAAGCAATCCAATACAATTTTACATTGAGCTAGGACTCAATTCCTAGGAACTATGAAATGATAAAATGAAAAAGTTTTATGACGTTTTTTATGTTATCAGGGCTGGCAGTTCTAAGCAAATGCTTATTTTGCATATATCTGGCAGTTCTGCTGGTTAATGCATATATTTGACATTTGTGCATATTTTTCATATATGGCAATATTATTGTACATTTAGCGGAAAACGGTTTTTTATAAACTTGTTTTTATTTTTGGTAGCTGAAATTGGCTGAAATGCCAATAGAAAAAGATTATCGTAGCGAATTTGTATTGCGAATTTTTAATAGAAAAAGATTATCGTAGCGAATTTGTATTGCGAATTTTTGATCAGTTTCCTAAAGTCTTCCGCTGCGAGAATTCCATATTGTTTTGTTAATATTGTAAGAAGCATATAACAGACATCAAAGCGTTAATCTGAGGAGCAAAGATTTGGCTAGAAACCCTGGGTATACAACAATATAAAATATATATTACTTGTGGCTCCACAACTAGAAGTAAAGATGTATCGAAGTGTTCCCCAGCAGAATTAAGTACTTCTGCAGATGTGGAAAGAAGCTTTTCCAACTATTCAAAGGTTTTAAATGATTAATAATTGAAAAAGTATACAAAAACTTTTCAATGACAGCATATTTAAGAGCATATTTTGTTTATTTATCAAGCTTTTTTAAGCGCTTAAAATCAATTTTTTTCGCGCATATTTTTGCCAGCCCTGATTATCATCACGTTTTCGATATGAGGGGATTTCAGACAATACTAAAATACCGTGAGTCCGCCAAAATTCGATGTGCGTTGAGACATACCACATGTTGGATAGACATAATTATTTTTCAGCTCTCAAAAGAACACACCACAATGGCAAAACAGTTTCTTGCTGCTTTCATAAAACTCTTATAAAGTTCCATAAATGCCTTCCAAAATTCATTATGTGAAACGCTAGCAATTTTTTTTTTATTCTTCGTTAATTCCTTGTTTTTCCTTTACTTTTTTCTTGATGTTGACTCATTTTTGCAAAATGAAAACTGCAGCGAGTCCGATGAAAGTGTGTTGAAATAATACTACAATTCGGATGGACCGGCAGAAAATCCAAATCATTTGATTTTTGTACTACATGTTGGATGGACATGTAGTTTTAGCTTTCACACATCATACATGTCATGGGAAACGCAATGTCCATCGAATATAATAATATTGTCTGAAACCCCCAATACGTTACTAAAAGACAAAGAAAATTAAACTTTTCAATTTCATCATTTCATAGAACGGGAATCGGCACCATGATAAGTGACTAAAATTATTTTTTTTTTTTACATGCAATAACAATAGATTTTAACTACTACAAGCTTTTTCACCCATTGCAGTTTATTATTCAGGTTCAGCATAGGTTTAGCATAGGTTTTCAGCATAAGCTTTATACGTTTACAAAAAAAAAAAAATTAAAATAACTAGCACTTTTTTCAATTATACATAGCAACACAAAATTTCATATAAGTTTTAAATTATTATGTTAATTACAATAAAAGAAAGCTTTAATGTTTTCTTTTATGAATTCTAAATCTGACTACTTTTGAATAAGTTTTAACCGTAACTGCGCTACTTGTTAGAACATTTTTGCTACATATTTTATTTCTCTAGCACTCAATCAAACAATTATGCATAATAGTAGTTTGGGATCATTAGAAGATTAATTTTGAGTAAGCTTAATTCAGGTTAAATGTTATTAGAATATTTAAAGGTTTTGTAACTTTCTCACTACTCTGTTGCTGGTGTAAAAGCAAAAGATTGGTTTGTTTATCTAGCAAACAAATTTGTGCATGACAAAATTTGGAAGCTCAATGAAATCGTTCAATACTATTATACTCAATATTATGTTAACAAGTCATGATAGTAAGGCTCTAAAATCAAAGGCTACGGAAATATAAAATTCTGTTCTTATCATAAAATTTGGCTTACATTATTTGGATTTTAACGTTTCAAGTTGTCAAAATGCAATATTTAAAACATTCCTAAAACAATGCATATTCGTTTGTATAAATTTTTAAAAACTCACTCATGCAATTCTTATAACAATTGTAATAATGTTACATAATAGGTTTTAAAGGATTTTTATTTTGCTTTTGTACGGGTTGCACATGTGGTTAAAACGTTTTATAGCACTACTTTTCTATTAAGTAACAATATATCTCTCATTTAAATAATTTTACTTTCTTAGGTTTAAAATCAATATATAGAAATATACCGAAACAAAGTATAGGAGAAAATAAATAAATGTGGTATTATTGCAAAATAGCCAAGCTTAAAATAGCTGTAAGTTAAAAAAAAATTAAAGTTTTCAAGTATACTTAAAAATTAGCATAGGTTCTAATAAAAATGGTTTTTGTTTGTAATTACTGTCCTTTTCTTGGCTTTTGTTACAATTTTGGCTTTGGCGAAGTATAGCAGTAGTAGTATATAGTAACTATATAAATATTAGCAGCCAGTTTCGCAGCTTATAATAAAAACATACCCATAAAATAAGTTTTGCATTTAGTTGGAATGCATTTAATTGATCCTTCGTTTGTAGTTTGTCTTTTCGTTTACAATATCCAGTGCTTTGTAGTGGGTAAATATTACGAGTTTATATTTGCACATTATTTGGTGTTGCAGAGAGCGCCATTTTGGACAAAGTAGCCAAGGAACGTTTCGGGAATGTATTGTTGCCATCGGAGGAATCAGAGAATAGTTTACGGAAGCTTGTAAAAAAATAATAAAAATTATTTTTACAAAAAAAAAGTTACAAATAGTTGTTAATAGCAGGGTACGAAAAGGTCCGCTCGTGCACGCACACGAGCTAGTACACAGCTCATTTTAGTACACGTGTACCTTTTATAACGTTTTACGTCCGTATACGTGAGCCAAATTTTCAAAGCAATAGAACTAGCTCATTTAGGCTGGAGTGGGATGATCTGTAACACGTTTTTATTTGCTCCAATAAAAGCGTTGAGCAATTGAATTTTTGATTGGTTTTAAGGCTTATCCCCTGTAGAAAAACCAAGTGTGTGAACCATGGCTGTTGAATATTTTGAGAAATGGATGAAATAGGACAAAAATTTCAAACATGGTTTTTTGGTCTTTCTAAAATCGGTGGGGTGATGTGTAACACCAACAAGATAATAGTTTAAAGACCAGGAACTTTAATTTTTTATGTTTATTTTGACTTTTTTGTTTAGTAAAAGTATTATGATAAAAACTTTATGAAATCTCCAGCACCTGCAACTGCAAACGTTTCTGTGGCGTTGTTAGAACAAAGGTTTTGGTTGAGTTCCTACCACGATTGAATTTGCCTCTTTAATGGCAATATAATGTGTTTGATGTGTTACACATCACCCTACTGTGAGAGTTACACATCACCCAACGTGAGCCACTTTTCTCATTGACGGAATTTTACTACAACGTGAAAAATGTAAAATTTTTTGTTATATTTAAAGATATTAAGCAATACCACATTTTACATATACACACTTTTAAAATCTGAAGAAAATTTTATCCGAAACGCTATTTTTTGTAAATTTAAAAAACTTTTTAACAAAAATTTTTCACGCTTTCTAAGAACTCTAATGAAATGTATGTCTGCCTACTTCCAACACTTATGAAAAACTAAATGCTGTAAAAAAACACATTACAGTTGTTCATTCACTCATATGTTAACATTTTGTTTGAAAAATCGCCGGAAGTGGAGCTTCCAGGTAGGTAAAAGGCATTTTTATTGGTTCTATGGACTCCTTAGACAAAAGTCGATGTATTTTCTGCAATTGGGTTCCATTGGAACTTTTTTTTGGGTTTTGTAGACTCCTTGAACAAACATTTTTTGACAAATAGTTTCCATTTTAAATATTTTTGGAACTGTTGGGTCATTGCAACATTTTTGGTTTTGTGGATTCTTTGGACAAAGATTTTGTTTTTTTGACAAATATGTTCCACTTTCAATATTTTTGGAACTACTTTGGTCATTGAGTTTTTTTTTTGGGTTAAGTGGACTACTAAGACAAAAATCTAGGATTTTTTGACAAAAAGGTTCCACTTGCACCTATAGGTTCCACTTCGATTATTTTTTGAACTACTTGCGTTATTGCAACTTTTTTGAGTTTTGTAGACGCTTACACTAAACATTTTTTTGACAAATAGATTCCGCTTGGACAAATAGGATCCACTTTCAATTTTTTTGAAACTAGTTGGGTAATTTTTAACTGTTTTGGATTTGGTGAACTCCTTGGACAAAAATGTATGGTTCTGTGGCCAATAGGTTCCCCTTGGATTAATTATGGTACTAGTGGGATCAATGTAACTTTTTTAAGTTTTGTGTACTTCTTGGACAAAATTCTTCGATTTTTTTACAAATAGGTTCTATTTAGGCAAATAGGATCATCTTGCACTTTTGGAACTAGTTGGGTGATAGGTAAAAAATTCCTGATTTTAGTCCAAGAAGCTCACTAATCCCATTAAAGTTAGAATGTATCAATTATTTTCAAAATATTACTTGTGCTCAATGACTACACTGCAGCCAAAAAGTTACAATCACTCAACCAGTTCCAAAAATAGTGTAATTGGAACTGACTGGCTCAAGTGGATACTATTTTATAAAAAATTATTGTCCAAGGAATCCACTAAGCACAAAAAAGTTGAAATGGCCAAAGTAGCTGCAAAATTATTAAAAATGGAATCCATTTGATCAAGTGTAACCTATTTGTAAAGAAAAATTTTATTCCATAGTTTATTCAATAGCAAATTTAAAAAATTTTTGATGCAGATCGGACCGTTTCCAGACCTATAATTTCTGACAACTTTTTTCGACAATTATTACACTAGCCAATAAATTTCGAAAAACATGATTTTTGGAGGTTTTTGCAAAATGGTTTAGCTCACTGGAGGCTTTCGTTATTGCCAAAATATTATCAAGGTTTATTTTAAGAGGGTGCAAATGGAACTTTTTTCCCTCATACAAGTCGAAGCACCTTAATGAATTTAGATTTAAATTGTTCAATACAATGCTTACAATTTTCGAATGCCAGATTCTGAAGACTTCTTCCAAGGTGCATCGTCTGGTTCATAGGGTAATGGACCCTGTACGGGTGCATCTTGTTCCGGCGGACTAGAAAACAAAGAAAAGTTCAAATATAAAAAATACAATTAAATTCAGTGTGACTGTTTTTGGTACGTTGTTATGAATACGTTGGTAATATCGGGAGGCGTGAACACAGATTTTGAAAACTGAAGATATAATTATTTTAATATAAGTAATAAAACAGTAATGTAATGGAATTTGCGCAATTTTATGTAGTATGATATGTATTAGTTTTACATTAAAAATGTAATGTCTGTTAAATCGAATGTAGATGTTTATTTTTTTAATACATATATGAGAATTGAATAAATGTTACTTTTTATTTATCTTTTGTAAGAATGGTTCACTTTGAATCATTATAAAATAAAGCGCAAAAACATATATTTTTGTTTTTTGGTCCAAGCCAAAAAAAAAAAAAAATCAAAAGACATTTAAAATAAAATATCTTTTTTTTAGATTTAATCAACACTAAGGGCATGCCCCCTATAAATGCGAAAGCATTGTGTTGAATCGGAAGTCGGGTGATAGTTAGTTGGAGGGTGTAAAGATGGAGTAGTGTCGATGAAGATTTGATTTAAATATACACATATTGAAACTGCAGGGAGGTTGTTCCACAATTTTACTGAGCGACTGAAGAATGAATTATCCTGGTAATGCGATGTTCTATTGGGCAAAGAGGAAATGGTTAAGGGATGGGCTTGGAGAGCTGTCCGAGTGGACATAAGAAACGCAAGAGCTGGTGGCGTCAGGCCATGTATCTCCCTTAAACACTTCCCATGGTAGTACCTGTACAGAAAGTTTAGGCAACCAACATTGCGTCGATACCCAAGAGAGTTGAGAGAAGATGAAATATTTTCATCCCCCATCAAATATATCGCACGTCGTTGAATCCGGTCCAGAAGATCCAAATATGTTCTTGAAGGCCCCTACTCAAATGTGCGAATTCTACTCCATTTTCGGCATAATATATGAGGTATATATAAAACGGAGATCAGATTGAGTGAAGTATTTCTTTCACCGTTTTAAAAAACTAAGGCACTTGGCTACTTCTTTTGACTCATCAAAAATGTGATCATTCCACCAAAAATCTGATTATATTGATATGCCCAGAACGTGAAGAGCATCTAGCTCTAAAAGATATACACCGTTCATATTGAGGGCAGCTAAGGGGCAATTGATTCGCTTGTGGGTTAACAGACAACACTTGGTGTTGCTAGCATTAAATTGTACTCTATTAGCAAGACCCCACTCGGAGATTTTTTTCAAGTCATTATTAAGTGTTTCATTCATATGTTGCCTGTTCCTCTCAATCTCCAAAGAGCTCGGGCGTTTTTTGAATGAATATATATGACAAATGCCACTGTCATCCGCAAACGAATGAATTGGGGTGTGAATCAACGACAGAAGGTCGTTGATAAAAACTACAAACAAAGTTGCGATAGGACTGAGTACTGCGGTACTCCTGCGTAGATGGCGTGCTCTCTGGACGATATGGCGTCGACTACAACATAGATCGTTCGGTTCTTAAGGAAGCACGTGATCCACCATAAGGTCACCAGTAGAAGAAAACCATACTGACGGTCACTAAGCTATTCATTGTGCTCCACATAGTTCATAAGGTTAAAGTTTTTTTCCATAACTCACGCTATCCATAATTTTCGCGAGCGTAGAGCATATTGCTATGGGTCGGTAGTTTGCAGGGTTCGTAGCATCGCTTTTTTTGGCACTGGCTGAACCTTTGCGACCTTCCAACACGATGGAAATACTCCTGTCCTGTAGGAGATGTTGAACAGGGGCCCTACTCTGTATTGCGAAGCGCCAATCAATGTGATGCGAATATAAAATGCAATGTGTACTCAAATCCGTACAACCAAATCAATTTTGCGCATTTTTTTTTTCGAATCGCAATAGATAGTAGGGCCCCAGGTTACGCAAAGGCCGACCCAGACTAGAAGCACAGGCTTTTAGCACAAGTGGTGGTATGCCATCAGGACCAAAGGCTTTATTAATGTTGAGGTTTACAAGGACTTTTTTAACTGCTCTCGTAAGTAAATATATTTTCTGCATTACAGAAGACGTACTTTCAACGAAAGGCAGTGGCTGATTGCTTTCTGGGATTGTGGAATTATGTGCAAACAATCCGGCCAACAGCTTCGCCTTATCAGCCGAGTCCGTGAGGATTTGATCATCTTTTAAAAGAGTTGGAACAGTAGATGACGTCTGATTCTTTACTCTTTTAACAAATGACCAAAAGTTTTTGATCCTTTTGGAGCAGAGAAGAACCTATTCTCTGATGCAAGTTTCGTGAAGAAACTTTTCGCGTTTTAAAATTGCATTAAAGCGATTCCTAGCCTCAATGCGAAGTTTTTTCGTATCGGCATTCTTATCAGTGCTCCAATTCTGAAAGGCTTCCTCTGTGGACCTAACTGCAATCCTGCAAGTCTCATTAAACCATGAGTGGTCTTTTGGTTTAATGCTTTTCATCTTATTGGGGTTGAAAGACCGCATACTCAATATGATAATTTCACATTTCTGTCAGCGAAACATAATTTCCAATTGAAGTTGCAATAAAAATTATTTTAGTCCAATTTGCTTTTCCATAAAAACATGCAGTACTTTTTGGGGCTTCTCTTTTCAAACAACTGACGTTTGATGTTAGATTCGGCTCAAGCAAGCGAATGTGTTCTATAAATTATTCCGCGCTTTTTATTGTTAATATAAGCTTCTTACAATTTTTTGGCTTGTGGCGATAATTTTATTTAAATTAAATACTAATTGGGACGCTATGGATGACAAACAATTAATTGAGCTGATACCAGTAGCACGCGAGAAATTGATTTTGTTGTTTATATTTAAATAAAATTTTAAATTGTTATTTAAAAATGAACAATAAATCTTTATGCGAAAGTCGAAGTGTACTTTATAATGTGGACACAATTGAGGGACCGCTTTGACAAAGAATGTCAACAGATGGATGGCCCATCTGAAATTGGCCCTTGCGGGTTGGAGGCATGGCCCTTATTAAACTCCATGCAAGGGATTGATGTGTCATTCCGTGCTCTAGAAATCTATTTAGTTTCACATAAATTGAAGAAAAATTAATGTAAAAACAATTTTGAATAATGATTTGACATTCTTCGGCTGCCTTTTAGAATTGCTTTAACGTTTTCTTACATTAGGTCCCATCACGATGACAGTTACTAACATTACGTTACTTTACATAACTTCTATTATAATTGGAACTTTACTCCTCGTTGGCTTGTTACCGAAATTCTGTTAAATTAACATTTTAGACTTCTTCTTATACCATGTTTTTGATCCAAACTCACAATAATAATTTTAGAATATTTCTGATACTTCTTTAACACATAGTTTGGCATATTTTAACAAAAACATTAAAAGAGAAAACCTCTTAATTCACTTAATTTCAGAGAGGTTCACCAGCGGAGGTGACGAGTCTACTTTTTTTTTTTTTTTTTGTATTTATAATATTTATTTTTGTTCTGCTTGGTATAAAAGTATCTACTCAAAACGGTCACAATAAAAACATTCACTCCACCTATTCTTGCAAACAAACTATTTACTCACGTGCCACTCAACGCTTCATCATCTTCAGCCTCCACCCCCTCGGCACCTTCGTTTAAGTCTATGCCCTCTACTTCGGATGCTAGCGGTTTTAATGCTTTCAACTCTTCCTGCAAATTGTCAATAGTGGTAAGCAGCTCATCACGTTCGCTGATTAACTCTTTTAGCTCAAGTGTAGTGTATCGCGCCCGATTTGGGTCGTTCTCATCACCCAACGATGAATGTACTAAATCCTCATTCTCCTTCTCTGCCAAGCCGAGTCGCTTTCGTAAATGATTGATGTCACGGTATTGGTCTTGCAGTTGGGCAAGAAAATCCGCACGTTCCTCACACAATGTTTTTACCTGTGCCTGCAACAGTTTATGGCGTCGTCGTGTATCACGTCCAGACAACTTCAGACGCTCCAATTGAATATTCAACTGTGGGTGATGAGGGTGTTTGGATGGTTTGTTGGTTGAGCGAAATGTGTTATCAAGCCACAAAAGTAGCAGTAAAGAGTAAAGCAAAGAAAAAAAAAAAGATTTTTAATTTAATTGTATTGCAGGATAATAGTAAACATTTAAATTGCAAAACCAACAAGTGTTAAATTGACTTTATAATGGAGATAATATAGTTGGAAGCTGTGGTAAGTTGCTAACGTGCGCAGTGGGAGTTAAATAGGCACCAAACAAGGCTATGTAGACACGTTACTTTTTTATTAACTTGATGTTAAATACAGCAAGCATTAAGAATGTTATGTATGTATAGCAACGCTTAATACTGTGAGCAATACTTTTGATTTCATTTTTGCACCAAAAAATTGATTAAAATTGAAGAAATCTCAAAAGTTACTTTATGAATTATTTAACGTAACTTTTAATTTGTTTAATACTTTTTAATTACAGTAAAGAAAGCTGAATTTTTTTTATAAGCTCGAAAATAATTTAACTTTTCATAGACTTTCCCACCTTTTCTCACCCCACTTACGTTCTCAATTTCACTATACTTGTTTTGCAGCTCCCGATCACGTTGTTTAAGCTCATCACGTTGCTTGTATATTTGCTCCTTGAGCCGCTGTAGCACCTGTGTATCTGATAGAGCGCTGTGTAGCTCCGAATTTGTTATGCTGATAAAACTTTCCGTAAGACTAGCTCCTAGGCCGGACGATTGTGCTGATGCGGACTGCAAATCCTGCGTCTGCTTAACCAAACGTTTATTTTCATCCTGCAAACTCGATACCAGCTCAACTAGTTCGTTTGTTTCCGAGCGCCACTGCTCCTCAATGACCTCAAGCTCCTGCAAACAAACATATGGCAATAATTTTTGTTGTCTTTAAAAGTTCATTTATTTACGACCTTTTCAAAACGTTTGCGAAACTCTGCCTTTTCCAGCTTTTCACTTTCTAACTTGGCTATTTTTTCCTTCAACTCTTGTATGGTAACATTTTCGCGTTCATTTTTCGTGGCCAACGCCTCCAGCAGTTCCAAAGTATTAATTATTTTTGGCATTAGCCCAGTGACTGCATCCGTGCCATAATTATCGATGATCTTCTCATATTCCTTGCCAATGTCCGATGCCAGATCGTAGACATCGACGACACCAATATCGTCGATTGCATCCAACACCATTTCGCCCATTTCATTTAGGTGAAAGCCAGGCATGGATTTTCGCAAACAAAGCGCCACTATAAGTCCTTAGTTTTGCAGTAGTTATGAAGATTTAATTTATTTTCCGTGTTCAACTTATTCTGTCCACGTACTTTTTATTGTGCCAATGCGACAGTATGCCTATTATTTTGTGTATAAGCAAAAATCGTTTTTTTTTTTTTTGTTTTTCAGTTTCACTTTAATCAGCACGCATTTAATTTTTGTAATCTTGCTACTCGACGGATTGCTGTTGGTTGGATTTGTTTTGTAACTTGTTTTTCTAATGTAAAATTGAAAGCAATTACAACTTTGCCGTTTAATATCACTAGAACATAGTTTTTCGCAAAATTCGTCACTGGCGTCGACTGAGCTGCTGTAGCAAACGGTTTGAGTTAAATTTATTTGACAGCTGTTGAGTGAGTGCAAGTCAAAGACAGGTGACTAATACGAAGGGTTGCAGAGTCACTACATTTTTATTTCGCACTAGTAGGATTTCAAGATTTGTTGATTGCCGTCCACAACAACGTGATGTCAAGAATAACGTGCATGAGTAAAATTTATTTTTGGCCTTATTTTTAGTATATTAATTTTGCGCTTTGTTAACCTTATCTTCATATGTTCACTCAACGGCGCTTTTTTTAGAATAAGAAAATATATAAAGTCTGCTGAACGTGCTTTCACACTTACTGCATGTAGGACGGACCAACAGAAAAAAACAAACCTTTTTGATTTTCATCCTACATGCTGGAGAGACCGCAGTATTTGCTTTCACGCTTCCTACATGTCCATTTGACCTGCCAAGTTGATCCTACATGTAGTATAGTCCGAAACCCCTTTTTCTCACTGAAACTTTTTGCAATTTATTGCCAGACAAAAAAAAACAGGTAAGGTGATTGAGTGTGTTTTATAAAATAAGCCCATAAGTGTCAAAAATAAGCTAAAATTGTCAATTTCTTACGAAAACATATTTTTGCCAATGATATACTGCCAAGTATTAAAGATATTCTGGAATTACAATAAGCAAATTAATCACAGCATTAAAATTATTGACAACCATTAATAATATTAGCCATATCTTCACTCTCCCAAAACTATTGTTGAAATTTAACAATAACGATTGTTAATAAATTTAACAATTGCCTTGTTAAAATTTTATATTGATTTTGAGTTTTAGTTTTCCGATTCAAAAATCGACAATTTTAATTGTACGATTGTTAAATTTATTGTTGTTTTTATTTTTTGTTAAATTCAACAATTTGATTGTTAATTATTCAAATTCGAAAATTCAATTAAGTGTCACTGAATTTAATATTAATTTTTTGTGCAAGCAAGAAAATAATTAAGGAAGATAACGAAAATATAGGTAAATATAATAATTGTGTTAAATAAATTCATATTAATTGAAGAAATTATTTAGAAATAAAATGCAGAAGTGCCAGAAATGCTATAAGCAGTTTGAAACCGCTAAAATATTAGGAAGACACTTAAGATCGTTCCACGGACTAAAGAAATTAAGCACTTAAGTACACGTGCATGTGGAAGGATTGCTGGCTTAAAAATAATAACCAGTCATCATATTTGCACCATTTACAAGGCCATGCCAAACTAAATGTAAGTTTTCTTTAATCAAATAGTTAAAAAAAGTGAATGATATGAAATATGAAGGATATGAAGGATATTTAATATAATGAAACATCGAAAACTTAGCATAAAATTGGCGCATCCCTTATTATAAAATGAATCGATTCAAATAATTTTGTTGTTGTGTTGTTAAATCTTGTTCAATAATTTAAATAGGTTTTAACGGAAAGCGATGCTGAGCCCTTGATATTGACGTGATATTGAATAATGAAGAACCAGATGGAATATATAAGAAATCGGAGTCCTTTTCCGTTCTGCTGAAAAAATTTCAAGAGAATGTCGAAAAATCAGCACTTCAGTTTGTTTTGCGAATGCATAGCAACAAAAATCTGTGTCGAAGTGCAGTTATACAAATTCAAGACGATTTGCAGAATACAATTTTAAATACAACATCAACAGGCAACTAAAAATTTCGAAAGATAGAAATTTGGACAACATTTTAAAAGAGTGGGCGATTTAAAGCACCCAAGCGGTTATATTTTGGTAATTTTTAAATTTTCAATAGAAAAGGTTTAAATTTAAATTTAAAAGACATTTTTTAACAAATTTGTGAAGACGTTGAAAAGTTGTACAAAACGCATAAAGGTCTTTTTGACAGATGGTCAATATTTATTTTAAAATATGATGTGGTCAAGGCTAAAATTAAGGATGCAGCAACATTAGAACTGCTTAATAAAACCGTTGGCGGATCTGAAGGTTGTATTTGTAATTGATTTTAATGTTTTTTAAACCATATATTTTTTAACAGAGGAACGCAATACCGGATACATCATGGGATTGCATGCTGCGTTGAAACCTGTCAACATAATTAAAAATAAATCTATAAAATCCTGGCTGCCAACCATTAAAAACTCGCAAGATATTTTTTTCGAATGGTAAAAAATGCTGTTGAAGTAAATGATTTTATAAGGGAAAAAAATGAACTATCTAAAGCAAAAGGTATTGCAAATCAGCCATATTTTTTAGGTGTAGGAGAAAATATAAATTTGGCATACTTTTTGGAAATTGTATATGATTTTAAATACAAATTTTCAAGTTTTCTAAAAAGTTTGGATGTGTGTTTTAAGCTTTATATTGTTTTAAATTTAGAGTATCCTTAGAAAATATATCAGTTTGGTCATTTATTGAAAATTATTTTTACGACATTAAATCAAAAAAATTAACGCTTACACTAAGCGTTTGTTGGCTGATTTGCAGTAGGGTTTGTTTTCGATAAATATATTTTTCTATAAATAATTTACCACTACGTCGTTTCTTACCAATCAATCAATCTTTTCTTAGTATTTGTTTTTTAACCGAAAACAACACTTTAAAACAAAAATACGTTAAATATTCACGTCATGTTAAAATTTATATAAGCACAACACAAATTTCTATAAAAACTTTTTAATCATACTTTCTTTTAACAAAAATTGACTTGTCGTTATATGTTAACCATTATATGTAAGTCGTCATAATCGTTAATGTTTTGTTTGTATTTTTAAGAATTCTTTTTGAAAATTTGTATCAATTTTTAACAAAAAACTATTGTCATTTTCTAAGTTTTATTATAAAAACACAAAAAGAAATCGTTATATGTTAATATTTAATTTATATATGTATTATCATTTTCTAAATTGAAATAAAATTACTCCTAAAACTACTTATTTTTTGTTTTACATTTTTTTTAATTTCATTTAATTTTTTTTTAAACATTTAAACATTTAATTTTTTTTTTTGACAATTAATTGGTTTTTTGACAGTTAATTTTTCTTTGAAAAAGTTTTTTGACGTTTAGAAATTGACATATATGCACTTTTGACGTTTAATTTTTGACGATTGACAGTTTTTGACATTTGACGTTTTAAGTGTTTTGACATTTATAAATGACAACTGGTTTTTTTAACCATCAAAATTAAATTTCGAAAAATTGACAATTTCGATTGTTATTTCTAACAAGAAATCAACAATTGCCTATTGTTAATGCTATTTTAACCAAGATTATTGTTATTTTTTTGTTAAAATCAACAATTTTTTCTGAGGGTGTTTTATTCGACGGGGGAGTTAGTAAACGATAGCGACACTTGACCATCATTCAGTATCATGAAATGACACTAACGACAATATAGAAACAATCAAAAATACTTTCTTCCATTCAAAAATCTATTGCTACATTGTCTTTCTTATGTTTGGTGTAATTTTTTCGTGATACAGAATGAATAAGCTAACCGCAATTTATTTTACATTTATTTGTAATGAAGAGGAAGCAATAACGAGTGCGCCACAATTATCAGTACTAATAGCCCTTTCAAGGGATCTAACATTTCGGTTCAACATGGTGTGAAAGGAAAAACGACTGTCGGTCCAGCATATCTGACGAAAATAAAAATTTTTTGATTTTTTTCTGCCGGTCTATGTAACGTGTTGGACATGTGAACGCAAGCTGTCCAACATGGTGCATTTTTTCATTCTGTTTCGGTCGTCGAGCAGTGAACATCGTCACTGGGCATTCGAAACACTGAATTTTGGATAGAAATTATTTAATTTTATAAAAGTTTTCCTGAAATATGGAAATATAAAATGGAAGCATATAAAAATTAAGTAGAAATATTGGTCAGCTATAAGAGCAGACAAACATTTTTATTTTCATTCCACCCAAGTGCTCTGCTTGAGTAGCGGTGGCACTCGAAAACGTTGGCCAGCAAAAGAATCTAGATTTGCAATCTACGCAAAAAAGTTGAAATATTTTGCCCTAAGCTTTCGCTTAATCCTATTTATGATTGCGATTATTCTATTTATGGCAGAGTTTATGCTGCAGCCACACGTGATAGTACTGGCATGCTAATAAATAATATGTAATTACTTCGAAAATATTCCGAAATAATCAACAAATTTCGCTGCGGCCAAACGTGATAGTAAATTTTCATTTAAAAAATGTCAAAGCCAAAGGTTCGACCACTTTTTTATTCCGTTTGCTTTTATTCAGTGATGCTTTATATGCCAACACAGCACCAAACTTAAACGGGATAAAAATGGGGAACTAATTATGTTGTAAAATGTGTTTATCAGTATTTTTCAAAATGAAATGCAACTTATTCATATGATATTTTATGTGTCAAATGAGGGCAATTAAAATAATTGCATATATTTCACTACAAGACATGAAAGAAAAGTGCATATTTAAAGTTCGAATATTTTAGGGAGAAAATACAACACTGTTTTCTTACTTCGATTTCGCACTGGCTGTGGTTGTCGAAATTCACTGTCTCAGTAAAAGTTGTTGCCAGTGGACTGCCAGTGATGTCAAGGTGTGAGTGTATTAGTGAAAAGTTAGAGTGTATTGAGTTTTTCGAACTGTTACTGTCTTCGGACTGGCACGTGTGGCTAGGGGGTTACACGTCATTCAAACTGAATGAAGAATATCGCCTTTTTTATTCTCTTTTATGCCGCGTTTCCATGTGATCTTCTATTATCTTCTAGTATCACATTTTTTGTAAGAAAGAAATAGCATGTGAGCTCTACTTTATGGCATCGAAAACAGCAGCAAGAAAGAAAACAACACGAAAGCAATATCTGTCAGCAGTCAAAGTGAGTGTTTTTGCTCTAAAAACTTTTTTTGTTTTAAAGGAAGTCAAACTGAATTAACATACGATTGCTTCGTGAGAACGGGGTTATTCATAATCGTAATTCACAGACTGAATTACTTAATTCAGAGTGCCATGAGAACATGGTGTTATGTTTTCACTAATTAACACTTCCACTTTAGTTTTACTAATAATTCATTATATTTACAATGAAATAAAACATGGTAAATATTTGTGCGTTGATAAGCTACTTACTTACTGACTTAGGTGGCGCTTACAAGCGTTAGTTGGTCTTCGCCTGGTGTAAGAAATTGCGTCAGCCATCTCTGTTTTGCGGTTGCTGGTGCTAGTTAGAAGCTCAAAGTTTCGTCAGGTTGTCCACTACTTACTTGGTCGTTTTAACGAAGATATGCTCGTCGTCTTCTGCGTTGACCGCCACTGGGCACCAAATCGAATAATTTCTTCAGTGGAGCGTCCTCTTCCACCCGATCAGCATGACCTAGCCAGCGAAGTCGCTCAATTTGTATGCGCTTTACTATGATGATGTTGGCGTATAGCTCATACAGCTCATCGTTTATCGAATTCGGTATTCGCCATTGACACAGACTGGTCCGTAGATTTTACGAAGGATCTTTCTCTCGAAAGCTCCCAAAGTCTTTTCATCAGAGCTGCAGCTTAACGTCCAGGCTTGTGCTGCATATAAAAGGACGGGCATGATTAGTGACTTATAGAGAGTGACTTTTGTTCGTCGAGAGAGGGCTTTGCTTCTCAATTGCCTTCTGAGCCCAAAGTAACACCTATTGGCAAGAGTTATCCTACGTTTTATCTCAATTCTGATATCGTTGGTGGAGTTTATGCTTGATTACAGGTAGACGAAGTCTTTCACAACCTCGAAGGAGGTGTTGTCAACAGTGACGTGGGTGCCAAGACGCTGGGAGTATTTGCTTGTTGACACCCGATATTTTGTCTTATCTGCGTTCACTGCAAGACCCATGTGAACCAGATCAAAGTAACACCTATTGGCAAGAGTTATCCTACGTTTTATCTCAATTCTGATATCGTTGGTGGAGTTTATGCTTGATTACAGGTAGACGAAGTCTTTCACAACCTCGAAGGAGATGTTGTCAACAGTGACGTGGGTGCCAAGACGCTGGGAGTGTTTTCTTGTTGACACCAGATATTTTGTCTTATCTGCGTTCACTGCAAGACCCATGTGAATCAGCTCTTTTTCCAATTTGGAGAATGCTGCACTGACTTCGCGTGTGTTATAGCCAATGCATAACACTCTTATACAATACAATCTTATGCTGCTTTGTCTCAGATCAGCAGCTCGAATGATCTTCTCCATAATTAGGTTAAAAAAAGTCGCACGATAAGAAATCACCTTGTCTGAAACCTCGTTGGCAACAAATGGGGGGAGGGAGTAGAGGTTCTTCCCGATTTGAACTGCTGTGCTGGTGTTGCTTAGTGTTATCCTGCATAGACAGATTAATTTTGCATGTATTCCAAATTCAGACATGGTGGTGATTCCTTATTGGATTATCGAAGGCGGCTTTGTAATCGACAAAAAGACGGTGGTGTCGATTTGCAAATTTTTGCTTCTTTCCAAACTCTTAAAAACATAAACAATGGTTAAAATATAAACTATAATGAACGCTTTCTTTCTTGATATTTTTTGGAAGATGTTAGTTTACAATGAAACTGTCACTTCTACCTGGTATTATTATGTCATGGATTGTGCCAGCAAGTAGACAGACGTAAATGCAAATGCAGTTAATGAACTTCCAGCTTAAGAACCGCACTTTTAGCGTCTCAACTCGTCAGACGTTCGTAAAGTTCATGTCGTTTCGTCTCGTCTTTGGTTATGAATTTACGCTTACATTCGTCAAGAATTGACGATACATTTTTTTATATTTCCTTCTAAACATAACGCTTCAGTTTATGTATTATATATGTTTATGTATTATATGTTTATGTATTCCGAAATCAGTACTCTCGTTCGTATGGGCCACAATAAGCAATACATTTTTCATATCAAAAAGTATTGGCTGTATTTCTTTATTCATTTCAGATAAAGAACGGAAGGAATACCATAGGCCGTTGTTTACCTAGAACAGAATGAATAAACAAAATTGGAAAAGAAAGAACACATTTGTGTTATAGGTAACCAGCAAACTTTATGAACACAAATATGTATAATATATTTTTTGTATATATGCAATTTTGAACTAAATTCAATTAAAAGCTTTAAATTGCAAAAATTTGCCACTTTCATTTTGTGACATTTTGCCTTCAATTAAACCATGATTCAATTATTAGGTATGCTCACATTTAAATGGCAGCTCAAACAACAAGTTTTGCAACAACAAAGCTGTGGGAACGCTAAATGTCAAATGAGAAAGGCAACAACAACAATAAGAAAACTAAAATTCGACCAGCCGATTTTGACATACAGCTTCCTTTTTACTCCAACTTGAGCCTACCCATGGCAGAATTATAAGGTATGGTCATCACGGAGAGGAATGGAGTAGAAAGCAGAATAAAGCTACATTGATGTCAAAATCAGCTGTTCATCGCGAATTTCTTAATGCTCACGTTTCGCAGTTGTTTTTAGGTTAAAACTGTTACAGGTTTTTTTTTGCAATTTTAAGACTTCTTTCACATTTTATAGTTTTTATTACACTTTTTATATAATATTTTCACTCAAATTAGCACAAATTTAACACCCGCGACCGCACTGTTTGCAACTTGGAAACATAAAATATTTTCTTCATTTACAATTTCTACGAAATTCGTCGTTTTGACATTAATGTTGCTTCTCATTATCCACTCTTCGTTGACGCGTGAGAGCACTCAGCGCAGCGGCCCTACCTTAATATTGTATCATGAGCCTACCTTATAATTCTGCCATGAATCAAACAACATTAGACATAACCTCAAACACAAGGAATATTCCTTTGCCCCCTTTTACATTGATCAAGACTTGAAGTCAAGTTTTTTTGACGTTCTCTTTTGAACTTGACGAAAGCTTTCACATTGGTCAAGACTTGAATTCAATTTCTTGTCTTCTTTCCTTGTTTTCTTAAAAAATAAAGCGAGATAGGTAGCAAGCAAACTGAAGCAACCTCAATTTTAATAAATTTGCAAACTGAATTAAACGACATTTTTGGCTATAAAAATATATTATTATTAAAAATATCTACAAAAACCTCATTAAATAACTCGCACACAAATTTTACTGCAACTGAAGTCTAACAAACTCACATTGATATGCGAAAAATAAAATTAAAAGTACTGTCAACAACGCGAAAATAACAAAAGGAACACGAAAATATTGCCGGTACAGCTTCAAGTTTTTTTCCCCTTCCGTCGCTTCCGATGTGCGGCGAATTGCCCACAAACTCTGAAACTTGACTTCTAGTCTTGATCAATGTAAAAAGGGTCTTTTATTCTACCTCAGTTGATGGTACAAAAAGAACGCGTTCGGAACATGCCGTATGAATAAAGAAACACAAAAAGGAACGTTCCGGATAAACAAGCATGAATAAAGAAACAAAAAAGTCATTCCGAACGTATGGAATGAATAAAGAAATACAGCCGTTGTTGCTCGTTTTGTTCACGAAAGTGGAGAAGCCAGATGAAATTATCACCAAAATTCTCTTTTTCTTACACTTAATGCTCATAAATTGCCACACCTCGCAATATACCTCAAAATACCACAAAACTTCCACAGAATACCACAATACCTCAAATTACAGCGAAATATCTCAAATTTCCACAAAATACCACAATACTTCATATTACCACAAAATCCCTCAAAGTCCCTCAAGTGATTACCATAAAACTAATTTGATTCTGATAGCATCTTGACATAATTATCAAGATTTTACCATATTCAATAAAAAATATTAATTTTAAAAATTCAGTTCTTTATTTATTAAGAGCAGAATAAGCCTATTAGTTCAGTTTTTTTCTTATATATTAATTTAATAAAAATAAATTCACATAATTAATTAGTCAAAAATTGATATGTACAGAACTTAATTTTTGTACATTTCGCTAGAATAATGTCAATTCATTCCACATTAGCTGAAGAATGAGGAAGGCAAGATATTTGAGGTGATTTGAGGTATTTTGTGGTATATTAAGGTATTTATTTCCCACGCGTGGTAAATATCGCACATATGGAATCTCTTTTCCCACGCGAGAGATTTTTACCACAATATATCATGGGAATTACCACATCCCACAATCGTTGAAAATAATCATTGAAAATGTTGACGATGAAGTGGTCCGTAGTTTCTTCTGAGAAATATGAAAAATAACGGGGCAAAGAGAGAACAAAAGTAAATTAGGGGCGGTCATATTATCAAATTCTTCATCAAAATATTGGTCAAACAGTTTGACCACGCGAGTGTTCATATTATCAGATTTTTCGTCAAATTTCATTATTGTATTGCACACCGAAGTGAACACATCAGCAGCACTCCATATGCTTTATTTCTAACTAATCTTTTTTTTTTTGTAAATTTCCGATTTAATCTGCCAGTTATGGATGTAGTCTAGTCAAAAATCTTCTTCATCGTGCATTTTGAATTGATGTATTCGCGTTAAAATCTTTTTTTAAGTGATGAAATCGCACTAGAAAATTTGACAAGTGTTCACACGTCAAATTTTTCATCAAATCGTTGTTTTCAATCAAACAACCGAAAAATCAAAATATTTTGATTTTCGTCAAACGATTTGACCAACAATTTGATGAGTGTTCACATGTCAAATTTTTCGTCAAATTCCATATATATTTCTGTTGGTCAAATTTTTTGATGACTTGTTGGATGAAAAATTTGATCATGTGACCGGGCCTATTGCCAAAAAATTGTACGTCTTTTTTCCCCTTTGTAACGATGCTATCGCCAAGGCCCATATTAGACGATGTGCGTTTGTTCGATCTTTGTTGTTGCTTTCAATGTGAAACTGTCAAAAAACAGTGAGAGTGAGAGCGGATGAACTTTTTGTAAGGCGGACAAAATATGTTCATTTTGTCTGCTGTTGATGTCAGCAGACAACGGCCACAACAGTGTGGCGATGTGGTGAAATAAAAGTTTTGCCACACTTTAGCAGCTAAAAAGTACTTTTTCTAAGGAAAAGTACTAATATCCTACTATATTATAAAGGATAAAGGATATATATAAGATAAAGGAAAAATAATTGCTTGAAACACTTACTTTTGGCAGGTTATATTATTAAAATATTGACATGAAAGTGGTGTTGGAAGAATTGGTAAGTAAAATTATAAATATATTAATGGAATATATATAAAAACCTTCCTGTGCTTGTTGTTCATAAAAACTATGTTTGATGCGTATTGATTTGCCGAGTTTATTATTTAAAGCTACAAAGTCGTAATCGATTTCCATGTTGAATAAAAAATAAAGATATACCGAAAATCAATAAAAACACAAAAGAATAACAATTTAAACTCTAAAACTTTCAATCACTTTTGTATGCATAAAGTGCACAAAATAAAGTGCAGTAGAAAATGTACTCAAACTAAATGAAATGTCAAATGTGTCCGCCCTAAATTTTCTGTCGTGTGACCATCCAGACAAACGGACATATAATATGGTCTAATATGGGCCCAACAAACAAGACTTGACCGTCAATTCTTGACAAGTGTAAACTCAGAATATGCCATAAAATAAATAAATCGTATGCGGTGGCAACTCTACCATTAAAAATTAAAAAGTTTGCTACCTTTTTAGTCACATTTTGTTCTTTGTTCAAAATTGTTATCTTTTCTTGTTGTTTTACAGCAATTCTTGAACAGATCAAACAAGTCGTATAATTTAAAATAATTATAAAAGAATTATAAACTATTTGATAAATTTTTAACGGTAGAAGTTAGAAAAATTCTAGAGGGAGTGGGGCCAAAAACAAAAGTCTTTTTGTACGTTCTCTTTCGACTGCCTTTCGTCGCAAAAGTTGACCAACGGGGAGTCTCCTTGGCCCAGAAGTGCACCAGTGCAGTAGGAAAATATTTTATAAAAGTTTCGTAAATGCTTATTAAAATTAGCAAGAATTGGATGCACATGCATCTGTGACTTATTGTGACGACAAATGAAATATAAAATTATTTTAGAAATTGTAAACAATTTATTTGCATTAGGATTTGAGTAAATATACAAAAAATATACTTGTTGCAAAGAAAGTTTGCTGGAAAGACGAACAATGTATAGAAACTACGACACGCAGTCAGCGATTATGGAGCCGATGGATTCGTTGACACTTGGCAAGGTAAATTTATTCGTAATTATTTTTAAATATGTAGTGCGGTTGAAAAACGCAAATAAAACAAGTTCACACGTTGTTAACGAAAAATAAGATAAAGTTTAAAAAATTGCAACGCAAAATAAGTCATATTTCCATTCTAGTATTTCTAATACATTTTATTTGAAAGATACAGCATGTACCAAGATTTTATGTACCATATGAGCCTGCATCTGCGTTTCTAAAAGCGGGCTAAAAAGGGACATAATTGTATTTTACGGATCACGCGTAAATATTTTTTATTTTTATTCGACGTATTTGGGCCTCCTAGCATTGGTTTTGCAAATAAATATCCCGAAAGTTTGAAAATCCCGTGCAAAGTTTTAAGTGTGGAGCTGACCTAGAAGATCTAACCTGTAAAAATCATACTTCGCATATTTCCAAAGAAAATCATGGTTCAAGGTCAGCAATATTGAAAATATCAAAATTACAACGAAAAACACTGCCTAAAATGATCCAGAAAAATAATTGAACTTAACCCTCATAGGATTTTTATTATTTTGACACAATTTAAGAATTTGAAAAAAGAAAGTTAAAATTTTTATTATAATACAAATATTTCGACTGCTGCACAACATACGCCTTACGCCAAAGGTACTGAGTTCTTGTATAAGAAAAAAAAGCCACTTCAAACTACAATTTTTATCTCTTTAACCATTTCAGACCGATTTTTTTTTTGCATATTTGGATTAAGAGAATCCATATATATATATTAAAAAAGGCATGGGCCGTAAAGTTAAATTATTCCTTATTTGCCAAGATTTTCTGTTCGTCCGCATCAATCAGCAACAATTAAAACAACTTCACAAATCACTTTAGACTTCACACACAAAAGCTTCCCCTGTTTTTATAAACTATTAATATTTGCCTTGTTATTGTTTATTCATTCCTAAGAATTGCGCTAAAGCAAATTTTATTTAAGAAACAAGTCTTTCTCCGATTCTAGCTGATCATCATAACCTGAAACGAGCTTCTGTCCAAAATCATAAGAGTAAAAAATAATTAACTTTAAAAATATTTAAAGCATAAAATAAGATAAAAAGAGGTTCATAAAATTGTTGCCACACCTGCATTTCACCACATTCACTGTGAAAATTAATCAAGTCTCAACATTTTCACTTAATGACTATCTCTCTTTAATTTATCAACAAATAGGCAATTTTGCTGATAAGCGATTGCTTGATATCAACTAAAAAAACAAAATATGGTATGGCTTTAAAACAAGCCTTTAAATTCAAACGCAGTAAAAAATAATATAACTCGTCTTAATCAATCGCAATAGCTTATATGTAGATAATTCAAATGGGGGTCATTCAATGCAGTGTAAAAGCATTGATAATAGATTCATGCAAAGTAAACAAATGTTTTAAAATCCAGCTGATATAGCAGAGATGACAGTAAGAAAAAGAGGCGCGTCAATTAACAAATATAAGAAGTAGCTATACAATCGTGTATTTACATCAGAAATCAGCACTGCATGGTTTGCCATAGCACACAAGCGTCTTATGTTTTCATATATTTGCTGTTGAAGTAGTCTAAAAGAAAGACGAAAGCAATTTTTGTTGTTATTTGATCTCTGATTTACATATATTATTTGCTTGGAAATAATTTTTATTTAATATAAAATTAAACGCTGTTAGACTTTGTATTGATAGGGCAAACATTTATTTTAATCAATATATTATTAAATGTAATTAATTTAATTCAAATTATCTTAAAGAATTATCTTCTTTAGGTAGAAGAGCCTACCTCAAAGGAAACAAAGCCTCTTATATTGATACCATTAAAGTTTTTTTGTATATTTTTGAAATTCAAAAGATAACATTTACATATTCGGCTCACTTTCATCAACAATTTGTAAATAAAATGTTTAAAGAGACGCAAAGAAAATAGTCATGATTTAAAAAACAGTAATTTTTAAATGCTGATAAAGCTTAATCATAAAATTTATTTCAGCACTATTTAATAAGGAACATCTGATGAAGGTCAACGTAAAGTTATTGAACACGTTTATATGCGCATATGTACCTGTATATAATACAGTTGTTATAAATTCGCAAAGAAAAAAACTGTTAACATTCAGAAGCTCCGCTTACTTCTGTTGTGATATTTTTATATTTTTAATTGTAAAGCTGTACTTAGAAAAGGCTTTAAATTAAAAAAAAATTAGTAAGGATGGATCTTCGGCAGGGTACCGAAGCTAAAATACCCCCGCTGCAATATTGGAGTATATTCGAAGTCTTTAGCCACGACATACACGATGACATTCAGTTTTATATATTAACGAAAATTTTCCTATTTTGATGACGTCACTTTGTATGGGAGGTAGGCGTGGTTTTGATCCGATTTTGCCAAATATAGAGATGGTTCATATTATATATCAAAGCTTATGTACAAAATTTCAAGACATTTCATTAACTTTTGTGGATTTTTAAGAGAATTTACGTTTAAAATAAAGCCACTTTGTATGGGAAGTGGGCGTGGTTTTCATCCGATTTTGCCATATATCATACAGATGGTTTATATTAAATATCAAAGCTTATGTGCAAAATTTTAAAACATTTCTTTATTTTTTGCAGATTTTTAAGAGATTTTACGTTTAAAATAAAGCCACTTTGTATGGAAGGTAGGCGTGATTTTCATCTGATTTTTCCATATTTCATAGCCAGGATTAAGATTGAAGAGCAAAGCTTACTTGCCAAATTTCAAGGCATTTCTTTAGTTTTTGTGATTTTTAAAGACATTTTACGGTTAATATAAAGTCACCTTGTTTGCATCTGATTTGACCCATTTTCGAACGTGATCTTCCTTTTTTAAAAATAAACTTAAAATAAAATAAATAAAATAAAATTGCGGCTGTAATCGTGTCGACAGACGGACTCACGGAAATCGACTCAGGAGGTGATGCTGATCAAAAATATATATATTTTTCTATACCTGCCACTCCTCTTTCTTGGCGTTACAAACGGAATGACAAAGTATAAATATAGTAGTTTCTCTATTAACCCTTGTACATGCACATATGTAGGTGTGACCAGGCATATTTCGATTTTGAGTGTTAATTGAACATACTTCAAATTTAGATATCGAAAAATTATGCCGAGTATCCTGCTAAAATTTTATTGGCTTTTTATCTATGCATTCAAAAGTTGAAAAAGTTTTTAAAACAGGTCGAAAAAAGGATGTAAAATTTACACTTTTCTTATAGAGACATGGTGCCTGGCACATGGAACCGTATAAAAATATAACGTCGGTGAGGCCCAACTAGATTTTCCTAATATATTCCATCGAATCTATGATATGGGATAAAAGTATGGAAAATTATACACTGGCAAGAAAGAAAAAGAGCCGAACAAAAGGTGAATCAAGGTGAAAATGTATTGATGCTATTTGCAAATCGTTAAACCAACAGGGGTAGAACAATGATAGCCGATAATTTCTTCACAACATTCGATGTCGCTCAACGATTGTTTGCTATTGGCATCGCATGTGTTGGCACCATTCGATCAAAGAAAATATATCATCCCAAGGAAGTGACGAAGAGCAATATACGGCCAGTCCTTTTTAATTGTATTTGGTTTTTGTGACGATCTTGTTTCACTTTGCAGCTACTTGCCAAAAAAGAATATGTTGAAGGCGAAGCCATGCAACCCGAAGAGCTTTTATTTTATAATTCGACTTAGTCTGGCGTTGATGCTATGGACCAAATATTAAGGGGTTATATGACATTGGCAGTTTTTTGAAAAAAAATTTCATGGAAAAATTCCTACGGGTTCAAAAGTTACAGCCGGATTAGTGAGATTAGCGCATTTTTAATTTTTGCGCTACCAACGTACCTCAGCTGGTATATACTCGTTTTACTTACTACCTGACTTTTGGTGGTTGTTATTTCGTACCTACTTGAAGGGTGAAGCCCGAATTGCTAAACGATTGCAAACAACTATAAGAAACAGCACAACACAAGATAACGAAGGCATACAGTACGAAGCAGGCATGGCAGATTGAAGGTAACCTTTTTTTTTTTGTTCACAAACTTTGAACGCGTTTATCTCGAAATCATGTTTTTCGTACTGGTTGCGTCACTAGCGGGTTCATTTTTTGACCAAATTTTTTTTTTGTATTTTTTTAAACAAAAATGATAATCGTATGACACGAGCTTGTTTTTAAATTTTTTTTTGATTTTTTATGAATTTTTATAAAAATTTTTTTATTTTTATTTAAATTTGGAACACCACCAAAAATTGAAAAAAAATTTAAAAAAAAAGCTCGTGTCATACGATAATCATTTTTGTAAGGATTTAAAAAAGTAATTTTTTTTGCAGATCGGACAATTTTTGCAACTCCCAGCGCTGCAACCACGAGGCCCCGTTTTTTTCTCTGCCGCCAATTTGGAGCTCTATAAAACCATGTTGGAGTGAAAAAATATATTTTTTTGAATTTTTTTCTTGTAATTTGTTCAATTCTCTACAATAATAAAAAAATTTGGAAAAATGATTGTTTTTGACTGAGTTATAAATTTTTAAAAAATGGTCTGTTTTCTCTGCCGCGAATGTCATGTCCCACCTTAATGCATTATACAACAAAGCCGCCAACCAGACGCTGAATATTTGGATTTTTCTACAACAAAATTGATGTAATGGCATTGGCCACTCAGCATTTGCAAACAAAACGGGGAAACCAATCAAAATGACACAAGACGCACATTTTTGAATCTATTCATGATTGAGTCGTATTGAATACTGAACACAAACGTCATATGGACAAGCCATTTGTCACATAACAGCTGTCAAAACAACCGAGTTGAAAAAGGGACCTCGTATTGGATCACCCTTTAGTTTGTTTCATCTGCTTTATTAAGCAGCTAATAGCTGCATTCCCGTGGCATTGGATCAGATCAAATCTCATTGGAACATTTTTCGTTCAACTTTATTACAATTTGACACCACTGGCGATGAAGTGCCAAACTACTTCAGAGTAAATTACTAAAAGAGTAATTCAGATTTGCCAACTATGTCCGTTTTAAAAAAAGTGCTTTATACTGTCAGCATTTTAAGATCAGAAACAGGAAAGGAGCTGGTTCTAATTTTTCTTTTTGCATTGCGAATAAAATAGAGTCACGCTCTAGATCAACGACCACGGGAATGCAGCTATTGTGTTCAATTCTAAAACATTTCGATTTTTTCGGTGTAGTAAAACCGAGTAAAACGTCAAATTTTGGTGAGTTAAGCTCGGTTTAATTTGACTTAAGTTTAAACTCTTAGTGAAAAACTGGGCCTAAGGAACATTGCCGTTAACTTAGGTTTACATTAATTTAACTTTAATTATATTATCCATACCTTCTACAATTTTAAACTTCAATAAACTTTTTACTTGAAAAAAATAAACTAAAGATCCAAAAATGCACTTTCATTCTCGCGAATTCATAAATGGTGTGATTTACATTTATGTACATTTTACAATTGACAACGCGCGAATTCACAAATGGTGCAATTTACATTTTTGGAGATTTTTGCAGATTTTGTCCTCGGTTATTTTGGGTTTGGCGATTAAGGTTTTGAATTTAGGATATTTTGTGCTCAGGAGATCTTAGCTTTGGATATTTTGACTTGGAGGTTTTGGTTTGGAGATTTTGTCGTGGATATTTCGTACCCAACCCGAATTAAAACACTTGTTCAACAGAAAATTTTTTCATTTCATAAAACAAGTTTTTAATTTCAATAGAGTCAACTTTCAATAGTAGCGCAGCATATTTATTCAAAGTCAAAGAAATTGTAAATTGCAATATTAATGACGCAGTTCTAATATAAATATAAAAATAAATTTAAGTTTTTTTTATGTTATAGTATTTTTGCCTATTTTTGGCAATGTTTCTGGCGTATGCGTGATTTTATTTTAAACAAACATTAAAATAACTCGTACGTCATGACTCCCAAAGCTCATCATCAATTAAGATTTCTGTTTTTTTTTTGTGCATTGTATAGTATTTCGAATTTGTCTCTGTTCTGTGATCATTGACTTTTGCTCGTGTCGTTTAGTACGAAATATTATTGAAACAATAAAACAGACGGAAAAAGAGACGGTGAACAAAACAGACGGAGAAAATGTACATTAATAATAACGCTGCTTTTGTTATTTTTCTCATTGTTCCCTTCTACATTTACTTAACTTATCTAAAGATAGTGTTGCAATTTGTAATCACTGCATGTAAAGTAGTTGAGGACCTTGATAAAAATGCATTAACAAAGAGCGGCTAAAAATCCATGATAAAGTGAAGCAAGGAAAAAAATAAAAATTTTTAGTATTATTATTATTATTCCTACAAAACTCATTGAAGGCGCATTAAAAAAAAAAAAGAAAGAAAGCAACTAGAATCAAAAAAATAATCATCGACAATGAAATTGAATTAAAAATCTGCGTCATTTTAAATAAAACGTTCAACTCTTTATCGCAGTTTTACTTCTGAAACGCGTGGCAAAAGCAGCCAATTTTTGTGTTTTTCTGTTTAACAACAACTGTTGCAATTTCTCTAACACATTTCATTAAGTGATAAACACTAATTTACATAGGTTTTTATGTATTAGGAATGCTTGAGTCTAGTTATTTAAACATTCTTCTATTTTGTGCTCACCTAATGTTGACTAAATTTCAGTGCTATTCACCTGAAGCTTCAATTCAAGTTAAATGTTGGAGAATGCGTCAATTGTCTTTTATTTGATATTTTATTATTTGTGTCAGAATATGTGAATAAATTCTCGATGTCTGTTTATGGCGGTTAACATTAAAGAACATATCGATAAGCTATCAAAACTTCAATCTCCATATAAACAACTATTTGAATGGTAGCCGGTGTTGCCGAATATTGCTAAATTAGGAAAAGTTAAAAATTTCAGTTTATAATTAATCTTGCTGAAGATTAACAAAAACAATAACAAACGATAAAAACGAAACAACTTATATGTATATATATGTGAATTTTACATACATATTAATAACAACACAAGCAGTCATTGAGAAATATTCGAATAATGATTTATTTCCACAAACGACACGATGTTGTACATATTCGTGATTTTGGCCCGAACCAAACCAACAGCCATAACAACACTACTGAAGTATTTTTTTTTGTCATGATTTTTCTCATACGAAAATTTGAATTTTTATTCTTAGATTTTGCTATTTTGTGACTTTATTAAAGAAGTTACAAAATATTCGTTTCATCCGCCATGTAAATGATATTTTGGCATATATTTTATCTTTGTATAACCCAAAAAGTGAATAAAAACGTTGCAAGTGCTTGAAATAAATGAAAGAACTTAAATTTTGGCGTAGAGTTTTAAAAGTGAATCTGGATTAATACTTGTAAGGGCGGTGGAACATTTAAGTTACACTTTTTTTATTAAAGAAGTGACAAAATTCAAAGTTAGATATTCGTTTCATCCGGCATGATACTGATATTTTGCCATATATTTTATCCTTGTACGGTGAATATTAAAGGCCGTAGGTATACCTCAAAAAGTGATCTAAAACGTTGCATGTGTTTGAAAAAAATTGCGAAAAAAGCTCCCAACACAAACCGCGCTGTAAAACGTCAAACTACGTTAAAAAAAGAATTAAAAATGAATTACCAACTGAAATTTATAATTTTTTCTAACTTAAAAACAACCGGGAAACGTCGCACATTGGTTCCAAACCTGAAAAAGACGGACAAAACCATAGTTTTAAAGAAGTTTGAAAAATATGTTTTACTACAAATACCTATTTCAGATAGATGCCCTGTAGAAAAAATCAACTAATTTAAAACTAATTGATAAAGTAGTTTTTTGTCAACCACAACTAGTTGAAATTCTGACTTTTTTCCATAGAACAAACTAACTTATTTTGTATGGCGATGTCCGCTAAATAAGTCAATTGACTTTCGTCTGCATATATTTTCAACTACTTGTTAAAATAGTTACATTTAAACTATTTTCTTAATTGCTTTAAAATAACCAATTGAAAACTATTACTGATGGCCTAAAGTTAATATTTGATTAAATAACATGGTTAAATATATATAAACTTGTAATCTAATAAAAATTTGCAATTAAAACATGTCAAAATCGGAGTAGTTGCCGCCTTAATATAAATCAAAGTAGTTCAAGTACTGGTTTATTTTAAACTAGTTTTTTAATTAGTTGTTTTTAAAAACAAGTTAGTTTGTTCCTATAGGGTGATTACAAAAAAACTGTGTTGTCAATATTTTTAAAAATTTTTTTATTGATTTTTGGCGCCTTAAAAGTTTCACAAAAATTTAACAAAAAAAAAAAAAAAAAAAATAGTTATATTTAAGCCAAGTTTGAACATTTGTTGTATTATTTGTATTTTTTTTTAATTTAAGATGTCTTATATTTTCATGTGTTGGCTCAAAAAATTAGAAAAAAATAAAACTTTAAAAAATATTCATACCAATTTTTAAAAAAAAAAACAAAGAAAATTTACATTTTTTAAAAAATGTAACTTAGTTAAAATGGATAAAACATAATTGTTTTCCCCTTTCTTCCCCCCTTTGTGGGATATCTTATTACACAATAAAAGTTTTTTTTTTGCCACAATGTGCCACTGCAGGAAAATTTTAAGAAAATCTAAAATGGTGTCAAAAACTCGTTTTTTTTTTGTGAAAACCATTTGCATATTTTTATCTTTATTTATTTGTATTGTTATTAAACATACTTATTGACTTAAACGTTGATTGTATATTTTTATTTATTATATGTACATGACCACTACTTTAATTTTAGAAGTTATCATAGAAGTTAGCATGTTCATGGCCGCCATTTTTAAGCAGCAATTTCGAATTTTTGACTTCATATTCGTGATTAGACAGATTAGACAACTCCTTGAGGTTTTTGCCGTCTTTTTTTGATTTGGAATCATTGTGCATCGGGTACTATTCAGCTTGGCGCGGTGCTTATAAAAAAGCTTTGTATACAAGACTTATGCTAACCACTTTAAGTGTTGTGAACTACTGACAATATATTTGTTGAGTAACATAAATTTTATAAAAGTGGTTTCATACTTCCCGACCTCACCCACTTTTTGTTTCACTATCAAAGTAAGTAAAATTCCGGAATGGGCGTATTTCCGGATGGGCCCACATTAACCCTATGAACTTAATTACCAAATCTTAGTCTTATGTAATCGAAAAATTCGTCTTTTTAAACAATAGTATTTTTATTGATTTGTGGGCGGTAAAGGTAGGCGTAGTTTTGTTAGTTTTGTGTAGACTAGTTATGCCAAATTTGGTTCACATCGGCTGAAAGAAAAATATTTGTATAAAGAACATACATACCCACAGACATTCTACTTAATATATTTATAAGACATACGTATATGACTATATAAAAAATATTTTCGGCTTATATTTTCATTTTATCTGCATACATTTACAGACTACAAAAAAAAACAAAAGTTTGTTGACAAAGTTAACATCGTACGTATAACTTAACGACATTAATTTTTATTTCGTAATCACAATGTCAACAATAACAAAAAACTCTCATTAGTACTTCTTTACTTTTGTACTACTTTCAAAAGTCACTAAAAAACGGTTATTTTTTTGGCTATAAAACAGTAATTTTTTATCGAAGAAAATCTTACTATTAAACACAATGGCTCATAATCATAAACAAAATAAAAATCAGCTCTCAATTTAGTGCAACCTATTTGACAAGAAATTATATTGAAAAGCTGTAAAAAATGCTTATACTAAATTTAAAGTCGCTTTTATTTTGTTTATGGTTATGGGCCTATATTTTTATATATTGAATAAGCCTGCAAAATTTCAAAAATTCGGTTTAGTAGTTTTGGAGTAATTTTTGTCATCGATTTCAAAAATGCCATTTCGAAAAAAAACGCATTTAAATTTTCAACTCATTCTTCACATTCTTCCTTTTTAACGTTTATATCTCAGTCAATTTTGTTCGGGTCAACTTGAAATTTAACGAAGGTATATGCAGATAGTTATGTTCCAATATGCAAATAAATATTTGTGGTTGAGTGACAGTCAGCGACCATATTTGTTGAATTTTTGAGTGTCAATTTTATGCGGGGTACACATTAGCGATCATGAGTGACACTTAAAAATTCAATTAATATGTGGTCAAATAATTTTGTGGTTGACTGTTGTCTGACGAACAAAAGTGGCCACACACGCGAACCTGCGTAAAAAGAGAGGATTTAAGCATAAATGCGAATCATGATCGATAATGTGTACCCCGCTTAAGTGCAGCTTGTAACGTTTTAGTTCATGGGACAACGTACAGTAGACATGGGTAGTTAACAGTTGCATAAGGAAGCAAGATGTCAGTTTACTGCAGTTTTCACCTTACTCACCAGATTTGAAGGAAAATGTATTTAGGTAAAAAAACAACCGACTACAAAATCACTACAAAGTAAAAAATAATTTTAAAAATACTTTTCCTTTTAATTTCTTGGTCATATTTGATAATTTATTTAAACATATTATTTATATATGAAATCTTATTATTTGACTTTTTTTCTTATTTGTTTTATTATCATAAATATATTATTTTCATGATGATTTTGTAGTCGGTTGTTTTTTTTCTAAAAAAGTTTTTATTTCTTCCTTTTTAGAGATTATGATAAATTTTCGAAAAAAGTGTATAAACAACATAAATACAATTGTTCTGAAAAAGTTTGTTCTATTAAATTCTGAAAGTTTGTTGGTTATTTCAAATATCTGTCTCTTAAATTTAAATTAGATGTCAAGTGTTTTGAAATTATTTTTTAAATAAGCGCCCACTTTCTTGAGCGTTATTCCCAATAATTGTGCCTACCCCTGTACTTTATTTCAGTACCCCAGTGTCAATATTAACTGAGATAGTGTTTATCTAGTATTGCCACGCCTATTTATCGAATAACGCCTACTTTATTGACCGTAATTTTTAATAATTCTGCCAACCCCTGTACTACAATAAATTTCAGTGCCGTAGTGTCAATATTATTCGAGATACACTGTTTTTCTAATATTTCCACGCGCAGTAGTCGAATTCCGCCCACTTTATTGACCGTAATTTATACTAATGATGCCTACCCTATACCAAATTGCAGTACCA
This sequence comes from Coremacera marginata, assembly GCA_914767935.1. NCBI lineage: Eukaryota > Metazoa > Arthropoda > Insecta > Diptera > Sciomyzidae > Coremacera > Coremacera marginata. Next base: position 159,750,071 of record OU612046.1, on the reverse strand, counting down.
TAGTATCAATATTAATCGAGATATAATCTTTTTCTAATATTTCCACGCTCATTTGTCGAATAACGCTCATTTTATTGACGGTAATTTGTAATAATTGTGCCTACCCCTACACTAAATTTCAGTGCCCTAGTGTCCATATTATTCGAGATACAGTAGTATCTAGTATTGCAAGATCTAGTATTGCCACGCCCATTTGTCAAATAACGCTAACTTTATTGACCCTAATTTTTAATAATTCTGCCAACCCCTGTACTACAATAAATTTCAGTGCCCTAGTGTCAATATTATTCGAGATACACTGTTTTTCTAATATTGCCACGCCCAGTAGTCGAATACCGCCCACTTTATCGACCGTAATTTGTACTAATAATGCCTACCCCTATACCAAATTGCAGTACTATAGTATCAATATTATTCGAGATATACTCTTTCTAATATTGCCACGCCCATTCGTCGAATTACGCCCATTTTCTTGCCCGTAATTTTTAATAATTGTGCCTACCCCTACACTAAATTGCAGTACCCTAGTGTCAATATTATTCGAGATACAGTAGTATCTTGTATTGCGAGATCTATTATTGCCACGCCCAGTTCTCGAATACCGCCCACTTTTGTACGGGCACCTCCATGCTTATGATATCTAACTGTTCCCCAAAAATTATGGCAATCAGGCATATGGTTTAGGAGTTATCGATGTACATACATTTAAAAAAAAAAAAAAAAAAAAAAAAAAAATAGAAAACCGACGAATTTGAGAACCTCCTCCTTTTTGAAGTGAGAAAAAATTTCATGTGAGAAAATTTTACCACGCGAGAGAAAAAAAATCCCAAAAATTACCAAAACGAGATTTCTACCTATCAAATAATTATGTATGCGTATAGAAAGGTTTTTTGAATGATGTACTTGTTTATGGTTGTGTTTGTTTATTCGTTGTTTTGTAAGTTAAACGTTAACAATTCAAAGTGAACAACAAAAATCATTATTATGTCGAGAGACAAAAATACCAAAAATTACCAAAGCGAGATTTCTACCTAGAAAATTATTTTGTAAGCATATAGAAAAGGTCAACTGAATAATGCACTTGTTTATGGATGTGAGTTTGTGGTTAAAGTTTATTCGTTGTTTAGCAAGTAAAACGTGAACAATTCAAAATTAAAAAAGCAATGTTTTTATTTTTAATTATTAGTATACACTATTAGTAAAAGTTTTTTTACTAAGGTTTTTTTACTTTTTTTTTACTAAAGCAATTATTAGTAAAGGTTTATTAGTATAAGGAAAATTATTGAAACGTGTTAGCATAATTCGAATTTTTATACTCATAAATAAATAAATTAATTATTATGAAAATTAATCTATTTAATCTAAAATGTTCAAATTTATTGCAATTTATGTGTGCTTTCTTTAAATTCTTTAAAACTTTGTGATAATCACTGCATAATGTGATATTTTAAGCAGTTCTGAGGTATTCCGTTGATTTGTGGTAATTTGCGAGATTTTTTGGTAATTTGAGGTAATTTTTGGTATTTTTTGTGTATGGTAATTTGTGAGAATTCAATACGAGAAAAAGAGAATTTGTGAGGTATTTTAACCTGACCAACACTGGATACCCTAAATGATTGGTTGATTGTACATCCAAAAATAATCAAATATCCAGCCTTTGATAAGGTAGATTTATTACCGAATTTCTCCGCTAACGAATAAGAGGTATTAAAAATACGATTTTGCGTATGTTTATTTATAACAATTATAAACCATGATAAAATAACAAAAAAATTCAAATAATTACAAAGCTCAAATATTTTGAACCTGGAAATGCAAAAATACCAGAATTTTACTTGCAATAAGAAAAAAATGCCGAAAACGAAGAAGAAAAAAATGGCGTTACTATAGTGGCGTCTGTGACTGAAAAGGTTAATAATTGACGTACACTTCTCTACTGGTCGAAGTTCTTTATCCAATGGTTGACCTACGCTCCTCTACTGTTGTCTCTTGAATAGTGACAACTGTCTAGGTCAGGTCAAAAAACGGTTTAGTTGTGTGGGATCTTATAAATAGTAACAAACGTTTTTTGAAGAATTCTTCTTTCTTGTGCTTAAAAGCTTTAAAATAAAAACAATTTGAAATAAAAAAACGAGACACCCTAAGACCCTTTTACGAAATACAAATTAACATATATAGTAGTTATTATTCACATTTTCAAACGAATAAGACGTAATTATTGTGTCTTAGATGATAAGCTTAAATAGATTTTGTCACATCTCTATAGCAGCAACTGCTTTCCGTTATACATTTGCGAATGTTTGAGTTTTTAATAACAGTGAAAGCACAACAACGCGATGGCTTTTCTGAGATCTATCACTGAGGTAGGTTGTTGAACGCTCTGAAACATTGAAACGTAAAAATATATATTAAATTTTGTATGCTTTATCTATGGAAAAACCTTGTATTTTGTAAATTTTTTATTATATAAATAATTATATAAAATTTAAACATTTAATATTCAAATATTAATTAAAGAACAAAAAAATTTCTATTTCTGAAAGGTATTTGAAAAAGTATTAGGAATTTTTTATTAACCACTACTTTTATTTGCATTTCTTATAACTTTGTCTCTTTTTTACCAGGCCGAAGCTATGAAGCCGGATGTTATTAGCGAAACCGATTTTAAATCGATTCCATTCATTCCCCACCTCAGCAGCGATCAATATGAGCTACATGAACACTCGCCGGGACGCTCTTTTTTGCTTATGGACGCCAATGAAAATTTACACATTGTTACACCTGAACTTTTTTGCAAAAAACTGTGCTGTTCCGAAAATGATAAAATCAAGGTTGTGTCCATTTTTGGTAACACTGGCGATGGCAAATCGCACACTATGAACCATACATTCTTTCATGGCCAAGAAATATTTCAAACGTCACCAGAACAGAATTCCTGCACAATTGGTGTCTATGCAGCCATGCAGCATGAATTGGGCGTGCTGTGTCTCGATACAGAGGGTCTGCTGGGCACTACCGCCAAGAGCAATCGACGCATGCGCATGTTATTGAAGGTTTTAACAAGCTACAAACAATTTTTTAATTTTATATTTTACTTAATAAACTCAACTTTATTCTTTATAGATATTGGCTATTTCTGACATTGTAATATATTTAACACGCTCCGAACGTCTTCACAGTGACATGTACGACTTTCTCGGCACCGCTTCCACAGCATTCTGTTCACATTTTGCACAAGCCTTACGATCATTGGCCATACCGGGCACTGCCAAAACTTTAGGCCCAGCTGTTTTAGTTTTTCATGAAACGCGTCACACAAATCCGTTGGAGAACTGTTAGTGGATAATTTGTCGTTAACAACAACTCACATTTTATACATTTTGTTTTTACCTACTTTATTCTAGCCGTTGAGGAGAGCGCCGAAGATAAGCTGCGCGAAAGTTTCTCACGGCTTAATATCAATACGAATGCCTTTAGTTCGCTGCGCTATGTGGGTATTAAGACAGATAAAAATCGTGCCACAGATTATGGCAAGATCATAACAGCTATACGTTTAGAAATTGAGAATACAGCGGTGCGTTCACCACGCCAACCGGGTGTTGTATTCAAGGCAATGAAGGCTCTTAACCTTAAGTTCTCCGGTGAAATAATTGAAAAAGCCATCAATCCATTTCCGGAGCAATACTTTACATGTACCGTGCACTGTGAGTCGTGCAGTCGTCGCTGTCAACGTTCCATGGGACACGTCATAGACGGCGAGAATCACATGAATACACAACCATGCAACTATCAGCACCAATTCGAGAACAAAGTGTATTTGTGCAAAACTTGCTACAACAACGGTAAAGAGGTATGAAACTACTGCCATGTCTATGCATAAATATATACAACAAATTTTACTTTTTCGGTTTTTTCCCCCCCTTGTATTTGCAGGTAGTTGTTACAATTTCCACACAGTCACAAAACGAAAGTACCTGGTATGGCCTGGCGAAATATGCCTGGAAAGGACCTGTCATTGAGTGTCCATACTGTGGTGAAATTTATCGTTCTCGCCAGTATTGGTATGGTAACAAGTCACCAGAAATGGCTGCCGTGCGGTAAGTCGTTGCAAATTTTATGTTTTTTTTTACTTTATTTTCAAGTAATTTTTTCGTTTTCAAGTTCGGAAGTAGTACATGTTTGGAAGGGTGGCAACATAACTGCCAAAGGTCCTGTACACTCTGCACAAATGGTACTCGATGGTGTTTCCTATATTAGTGATGCTTTGTCTACTATTGGCTCGCAACCAACGCGCGCCTTATCTGGTTGGCTAGCGGATAAGGTGGCGCCCAGCTATTGGAAACCAAATCACGAAATTACAGTAAGTGAAGTTGTGAAGTGGTTTAGTTTTTTTATTTATTTAGTTTAGTCAATCAGAGACCAATCTCTTTTAGGCTACTTATAAATACAGTAACATTATTTTAGTAAATTATCACAAACGTACTTATTATATAGAACAGCATGATTTAAAAACATATTAAAATATTAAGCATAAAAAAAAGAGAAAGTCAAAAGTTAAAATAGCACTACTGGATATGAAACATTTGGAAAAGCTTGAGGTTAGATTCAAAACTATTTCTTGAGACTGTCGAATATATCAATTAATGGCAAAACTAAATTGCTTTCAATGGTGCAACGCGTTATTGGTTCATTTCGAGCATAAGCACATCTGTGAAAAGGTACAGGAAAACTAAACTGACTACGAAGATAACGAGGGGAGGGGGGGGGGAGGGGGTGTTAATTTCAAATGAAGATTTATTCATAGAAATTAAAATACTGAATAAAAATTACAAAATTTGATTTCTTATTGCCTGCAAGACGCCTTTTTTCTTTACACATTGGAATTTCTATACTATACTTCTCAGTTGCAGTTTTCTTCCAGGGTTGCAGCTTGTCGTTGCCATTTGCTGGTTCGTGTAGCGACATATTTCCACCTCCTAGTGCTGATTGCTTGGATTCATCAGCACGATCCATGATGGCGCTAATTTGAAGACCGAGTTTGCACAGTCTGTTTGCTGACCTACGGTACTCATTTTTTTATGTACGTATTTCCACCACACGTACTACGCCATCCTCGCCAGGGTACACGTTCGTTATTGCTCCGAATAGCCATTCGCCACGCGGGATATTCTCCTTCAAAATGACAATATCCCCTTTTTTGAAATTTTCGAGTTTAGAACGCCACTTCAAGCAGTTTATCAGGTAGGTATGTATTCTTTCAAGAAACGATACCAGAACCTGTCGAAAAGCATTTGTGAGATTCTCCATTGCCTCTTCTGTACTGAATTGTACTCACTGGATTTCCCAGGACAATATATAACCATGCTTTGTCTTATGAGAATATCATTAGGACATAAGCTAATATCATCAGCTGGATCTTAGGACTCTATCAAGTATGGGCGACTATTGACAAGATGCTCTGTTTCATAGAACACGTTTGCAAGACATCTGTTGGATTTCGATTCACAGCTAAAACTGATTCGATTGCTCTTTTGAAGCAACCAACAAATTTTTGACTTTTGACTTCACTTTTGATTCATCCAGCTCTTCTAGTGCTTCTAATAGCTCTCTGGATGCGCCGCGAAAATTTGTTCCGTTATCAGACCGCAAAGTTAAGGTGGAGCCTCGACTGGTCATCATTCGTCTTAGCGAATGAGCTATCTCTATGTGAACCGCTCTAGAGGTAAGACAGGTGTAGATTACGCCATATCGCGTTCGAAATGCTTTTGAATATCTTTCGCTACTACCTCTCCCTTCTCGAGTATAGAATGGCCCGAAGTAATCCACACCTGTGGCGCTGAATGGCTTTTCGAATGCCAGAAACCTCTCCTTTGGTTTGGCATAACTCGGATATCGTCTACGAATACGTCGTTTGTAGAGGCTGTTCCGATTTTTATGTTTTTCCGATTTTCTGGTAACTCGATATTCTCTTGCCAATTATTTGTAATGGATTTTTAGTTGTTTGCATAGTCATAACAATTTCTGATTCATCTTGCAATTCAGATGCTTTCACGTTGTTTGGCCATTTTTCTTCAGTTTGTTTCAGAAATGCAGGCCCGGAAAACAATATATTGAAAGTATCGCTTTTTACAAATTTCGCCAATACGGTTAGCAAGAAATTTTTGCATTTTCTTTTCGCTATTGATATATCTGAGTAGGTGCTGATTTTGAATCTGACCAGAAAAAGGTTTAATGAATATTAATTTGTAATTCCTTTTGAAGTGTTTAAACAAGTCGGTAGCCCATCACTGCAACGAGTGTTTCTAGCTTGGGCATGGTAACATGTTTCAATTGCGATGCTTTCACCCTCGATGCTATAAACGCTATATCATAGTTCTTTTTTTCGCTGTTTTCTTCGTAGCAAAGAAGTAAATATGCCACCGATGAATATGCTTTGCTGTTGGCGTCGTTGAATACGTGAAGCCCGATTTTAAATGCCTTTTGTAAGTTCGTAGAGTAACAGCAAGGGATTTGAAGATTTTCGATGCTTTTTAACTCTTCCAGCTACAACAGCCTCCTCTTCACCAGCTCTGCTTTTATTTCGTCTTCCTAGTTGGTAACTGCTTCCCAAATATCACACATGAGAATCTCCTTCCTTTGTCGCCAACCATTGTGCATTTTCTCCAAGCAAGCTGCTTAGGGTAGTTGCAATAGCACTTGATTAATGTTGCATATTAAATTACGCAACTCGAAGCTCGCATTTTGATGAATTGCTATAACTGTTAAAATTTTACCACCCCACCGCATCCCCCATAATGGTTCTTTATCTACATAATGGTTCTCCACAATCACTTTAGCTGCTGAGGGGTGAATGTCCTTGAAAAGTACAGCATTGTGATTCTTCACAAATTGGACTAAAAGTGGTGACGAACTTATACCAAAGAGCAATGCTTTAATTTGGTAAACCGTTGGCTCTCTGTTTGTTTTAAGAGTCTCTATAGAAAACATTGCGCAGCCACGTCTTCATCTGCGATCGTTACACGATTGAACATTTTGCTATAGACGGAAGCGTAATAAGATGCCTACGATAGACGTAAGCCAATCGGGTCCCGTAAGAAGATTTTGCGTTAGTAATGTGCCGTTCGACTTTGCCGCTGCGTCAAAAACCACTCTAACCTTCGATGGTTTGTTCGTTCTTAGAACGGGAAAATGAGATAGGAACCACAAGAATTTATTAAGAGATAAAAATTTCAGCACTCAAAAAATTATTTAATAACAAAAATGACTCTCCAAGCAAATCATTTTTAAATTTATTTAATTTGTCTTCTCCCTTGCCACAGAACTGTCACGCCTGCAAGAAAAACTTTGAAAAGACTGGCCTTCCCAAGCATCACTGTCGCGGCTGTGGCGAAGGCTTCTGCCATACCTGCAGTCAACACACAATGCCAGTACCTGCCCGTGGTTGGATGCAACCAGTGCGCATCTGCAACGATTGTCGCCAAGAGTTGCGCCAAAATCAAGATTCAACGCCGGGTAAGTTTGTTATTATTCAAGTTGTTAATTGCATTTTCATACAACACTAAAATACTCGAAAAAAAAATACTAAAAAAACAACACTAAAAAAAGCCCTCATCTTTGCATTCTTATCTTTTTTTTAATTGTCTTAATATTGAATCTATCTCTATTGTGCTGGTATAGAAAATGCAACCGAACAATTTATGCAACCCACTTATAACAATAATAATGCAGGGCCTCCTCAAAACGGTGACGAAGCGGATATACTAGTGCGCAAATATGGTGAAACCATTTATAATGCTATAAGCAGCGTTGCCACTGTGGCTGTGGAATATCCAAAGGGTATTATACTTGAATAATTTAACAATTTTAATTTTTCATTTACTTCTTCCTCGATTTCTGCGGCATAGAAATCATTAAAGACTCTGCACGCCCTTCCTACTGGGTATCTGATGCCGATTCCCCAAATTGTGCTATATGTAAAATAATATTTGGCACCGCTGAGGAGCTGCAAATGGCCAAAGTTAAAGGACTGCTGAATGTTGAGCGGAATGCTGCTACTGCGACATCTAATAATAGTAATAAGAGTAACAATGTATCAACTGTTAATATAACAGGTGACTGTAAACGACATCACTGTCGCAGCTGTGGGCAGGCTGTTTGTGCAGTCTGTTCAGAAACGCGGCGTCCAGTGCCTGAGCGGGGTTGGCAGACAGATGTGCGTGTTTGTGATGCATGTGCCTGTTCTGAAGTAAAGCAAGCTGCCAAAGTCGAAATTTAAATATAAATTCTGCCTGCATTTTTATGGCTTAAAGTTTTTAATTTTTTTTTAACGACATTTTTTTATTTCCGCTGCAACTAGAATTTAATACAAACCTCCCAAGATTTATGGCTTCATATCAATAATAAAATAACAAAATGCCACCTCATAGAGCTAGTTAAGCGCGTAAAAAGCTTAATTTATATATATAATGTTAAATTAAATTAAATATATATATAATGCAAAAAAAATCAAGCCTTTGGTTTGAATTGTTTGAAATAAATTGTGATACTATGAAAGCAAATCTATTTAGTATTTGAAAAAAAAAAAAAAAATTTAAAAATGTGTGTTTTGTACAAAATGTTCATGTTTTATTTTTAAACAATTTCATATAATTTTAAAGTTTAAAACAAATAATTTCAATATTTTGTTTAAAATCAGACATTTACCATGCCTGTCATGCAATTCCAAGAAAATCCTTAGTTTTCTTAATTGATATTATTTGAAATAAAATAAAGGAAATATATCTAAAAATTACTTAATACTTTACTACTATCGTGCAAAAGAAGTAAGCTTAAAATATAGCCCTATTTTTAATTGGTTACTTAAAATGTTTAAATTTAACTTAACTCAGTTTAGCCAGTGTTTTGATTGAAAGGATTTTTTCATGTGTGTGAAATCAATTGCTTTATTGTGGAGGTGACAAACCACACATATTGATAGTTATGTTATCAAAGGCTCTTGGCATAAAGTATAAACATTTTCTACTCTTACTCTTTATTATAACTCTTTAATGTAGGGTGAGGTGGGGTAATGTGTACCATGATGTGATGTGTAACACGGCGATTTTTAGTACAAAATGTTGACATATGAGTGTCTCAACAACTGTTACATGTTTCTTTTGACAGCATCTAGTTTTTCGTAAGTGTTCGAAGTATACAGACATACATTTTTTTAGAGTTCTTAAAGATCATGAACAATTTTTGTTAAAAATTTGTTTAAATTTACAAAAAATAGTTTTCGGATAAAATTTTGTTTAGATTTTAAAAGTGAATAGATGTAATCGTTAAATGTGGTTTTGTTTAATATCTTTAAATATAACAAAAGATTTTGCATTTTTTTACCTGTGGTTAAATACCATTAATGAGAAAATACTTAGTATTTGTAATCTTATTGTGTTTTCTTGAGAGCTGCGATTGTGCCAGGCTTGGGCAGTTCTAAGTTATTTGAACGGTTCATGTTTTGGTTACAATCAGTGTGTAGGTAAGCTTTATATAACTTATAAATATTTGTATTTATAACTAATAGGATATTATGTATATGTATATGTGTGTTGTGGAAAAGTGCATGTTGTTAGATATATGAATTTTCCATATATAATGCATGTATGCATGTTATTTTGTACTATTTTATTAGAAATTTTTATTGATAGTTAGTTTGACTGAGCTATAGATAGACTTTAGAATTTTTATGGTAGATTAGGGGGGTGCGGTTTGTGTTGACACTGTAGGAATTCACTTTGAACAGTACTTATGACAAAAAAAACTGACTTTTAACGGACATTTACAACAGTAACTTGGTGTGGATATGTTTGTGAGGTTTATTGTTTCTTTCCATAAGTTAGTGTGGAAAATGTCAGTAGATCTGCGTTCATATTTCTGCACAACACTGACTGAGACTGTACATTACTGAGGCCATCTGACAGGTATTTAAGTAATGTCTCTTAAGCCGGTTAGATAAGTATAAGATTTTCATTGTGGGGTTAAAGGGCTATCAGCTGGTATGCCCTGACTTGCAATTAACTTGTGTATAATTTTTTGGGGGGAGGGAGTTTTCGTACGACAAGATTTAATGTAAGATTAAAGGTCATACTAAAGGATAGTTTCTGACTCACAATAGTCTTTTGCGCGTTAGGGAATTGTTTGTGGGGATCTTTGTGGATTTAAATTTACATAAGATGAGTCCTTTGATTGATGGAGTCTGAAATGGATTCTGTCGTCAAAGAGAATCGGTTGTTGAGGAGCATTTATGTAGTATGTCGTTCAAGTTATGCAATGATATCTACAGCTTAATAAAGGTTCTTCTACTTCTGTAATGTAAAATAAGTCATCGGCAATTTTCAAAATTTGTTAGATTAGCTTAGGCTTTAATAAAGAATTATGAGAATTTTGCAAAGACTTACACGTCTGATTACTTGCGGTCTTGATGCGGTCTATGTAGAAAAAAATCGGACCAAAGCCATTAAAAACACTAGCTCCAAATATTTGTACACATTTTGCCAATATTTTTTAAAATTACTTACCCTCAAGAGGTGTGCCTTTTAAATGGAACGTGCCATCTATGATGACCTCTGTAAGGCTTAAAAATACTTTAAGCGTTTCGTTGTCTATTACGGTGCCGTCCTTGTCACATAAGAATGTAGCGTAGTTGTGTTGTTATAATGAATATTATAATGAATATGAAATAAATAAATACCCTCCTTTAAATAAAAGTACTGAAGAAAACTTTTAAAAACTTTAATTAATAGTTAAAAGGCAAAATATGCACTTACATTTATAAAGAATTCTAAGCTCGCCTCTTCTGTATTGATGGTCACGTATTTCAGTTCGTCTTTGTATTGAACCTTGATAAGGCGTTTCATATTTCCACATCAAAACTTAACAAAAAAGTTTTTTGAAATACACGAAGAACATTAGTTGTTAAATAACTTTATGAAATTAATAGAGGAAGAAATATTTTGATCGCCTATCAAATATGTCGCACGACGTTGAGTTCCGTCCAGGTGTTCTAATGAGACATTTGAAGCCCTAAGAAAAATCATAACATTCTATAAGGGAGATTTGACGAGCTTATATTAGCTAATGATACGGAAATGGCTCTGAAAATCATGAAACGAAAAGATACAAAACCTTCAGCTTTGAAATATGTTGTTGAATTCATGAGTGATGAAGTTTGGTGTAAGGGAGTTGTTCCTGAATATTTGCATTTCGTAAAATTACTCATTACCGAAAAATCCGACGAGCTGAGTGGAAAACTCACAATATTAAATATTTTTCCAAACATTTTCCTACACTCCTCGGTCGACCATGACCCACACCGGAAATATACGCTTCGCCGGCGCTGATAAAACCCATTATTTGGAAGGAATAGAAAAATTGGAAAAATGCTGGACTAAATGCATCTATCTAAGAAGCGACTGTGTTTAAAAATAAAACTGTTTTTTGCCGAAAAAATATTTTTTATTCAAAAAGTTACTGACTTCTCAAATTGCCGTCTTAATATAGATAATAAAAACAATTTATTAAAATTAAGAAACGAGAGATCTTTCTTAAGGATAATAAATAAAAAAAAAAAAAATTAAATACTTTAAAGGAAAAAACTTGGGAAAGAACAATAATTCAATAAAGTTTAAATGTGTGACAAAATAGTTAAAAATTGTTTAAAAAACTACGGCATATCTAAGCCCACAATTCGCGTTTCCAATCTCAAAATATTCATTATAATTAACATATATCTTATTTGATATTTCTTATCATTTTGACAGCTGAAATATCAAATAATGTTAATTATTTTTGTCCTTTCCCAAAAAGTCGTTTTTAAGAAAGGTCCTTCCCAAAAAGTGGTTTTTAAGAAAGATCAAATTTAATTTTAATTTTTTTTTTTTTTAAATATAATTTAACGGACGGTAACTGTTTATTTCTTTTGTGGATGTATTAATATTTCGTTGGAGTAGCAACAATTAAAAGAAAAGTATTAAAATTTTTAAATAGCGATTTGAAGACAGATTAACTTAACCATACGTTTTTGGGTTTGGCAAGGCAAAAATATTTTAAGGAAATGTGCAAATTTGTCATCACAATAATTATTGCTTGAAAAACTGTTGTTTTGTTTTCATACTCTAATCATAAAATCTTAAAGTGCTAATTAAAATCTTGCATAGGTTGCAACAATTAAAGCTGAAGCTAAAGTTAAGAAGAGGCCACAAGCGTCTCTCTTCCTCTCTCTCTCTCTGTGCATTTAACAGAAGGTATAATTATTGACAACTTTCAAGATCTTTGTACGCTTATTAAAAGTATTCTTAAATATCACAATACTATCTGCAATAGCTTTTAATGGCTCTGCAAAAACATTCGTTTCATTCTTATCAAATATTTCCAAGTCCATGGTTGATGTAGAAGCTGTGGAGCTGCTGTTCTGACTGCCGGTGCCAGCGTTGTTGCAGACACCACTTTCATCCAGAATGCTTGCCAAAGCTTGAGTCTCGGTTATAATTTTGAAAATATCCAAGACATAGTTATCATCTGCTTTAATAGCAACCAGAATATCCGCGGTAAGTTGTAGAAATAAACGCTGCGCCATGGTGGAAACGGCATTTTCTAAGTTTAATTAAAGTCAATTAAATTGAAATTAATTTCAAGTCCATATATTTGCCTTACCTAAGCCTATATATTCGGGCAAAATGCTTAAAACTGTTTTTGCTGCATTATCACGTATATCATAATCATCGTCCATGAGCAAAGCTAACATGAGGCTGATAAATCCTTTGACAAATGACACATTCTTTTTCTCTAAGGCCTTGCGGTAGTGTACTGCTATGTGTGACATAATTTTAGACGCCTTTAAGCTGTGAACACATAACATGAAAACATTTTTAAAACAACTGCAAAATAACTCAAAATTACCGCAAACAATCAGGTTGCCAGGGTTGAGCAATTTCCGTTAGATACTCTAAGCACAAATGTGATATTTTAAATTCTACACCATTTCGCAGCACCAAACGTTCTACGCACATCGTCAACGGACTCTTAACATCGCCGGGATGCTTCTTGGATTCCTTAATCAGCCCACAAAGCGTAAAATCGAAGTTATCCAAAAGTGAAAGTATAGCATAGGCTTTCATGGCGCATTCTGGATAAAAAATAGGCTGCTGCACAACTTGTTTAAGCGTAGACTGCAAAGCTTTACTTTGACGCAATTCAGCGCTGAGTTCTGACAATGTAGTTTCATTCAAGGAGCGCATGAAATCGAGTTCACCGGCGGTTAGCTCAAATTCGGTAAAATCTTCATTATTAGAACGCAGACGCAGCAGCAGTAGTAGAATAATATTTAAGCAGGTCTCAGCCTGCTCTAAATAAATACTCTGATGCGTTACAGGCGGTGTTAGCAAATAATCCACCAGCGCACCAAAAGGCAAGGTCAAGCGTAGCATGTGCAAGTTGTAGAGAAAAAAGGATTTACGAAAAACTGGATAGTAGTAGCTAAGCTCAGCAGCGTACAGATGTTTTTGCGTGGAGAAATAGTGCAGGTTTTGTATGGTTTCCTGTGGCAAGGTGAAGCTTTTAATGCTTAATAAAAATAGAAAAAAAATTAATATGGATTCATTTGTTAAATACTTTCAACAACACACCAGTTTAGAATCTCCACAAATATGTCTAGTATAACTTTTAATATGATAGCATTTTTAATGCCAGTCTTTTGGTGAAAGGTAACTAAGGTACAGCTGATATCGCCAACTAATTCAGCATCTTGAGTTTTTTGTGCTTTGATCAGAAGCAGTATCTGTGTTTAAATAAAAAAAGCAGACCAAAGAATTGTTTTAATAAATTAAATAAAACGTTGGATTTTTTTAAAATACCTGCAAAAGTTGTCCATGCAGCAGGTTAAGATTCAGCAGCTGCGGCTGATCGGCGGAATGCTACATGGTGAAAAAAAAAAAAAAATGTTAAGACCAAATAAATGGTTTTTCATTAAGATATATACCTAAGAAAGGAAATTAAATTTATTTACAAATGAACTATAAGAAATTTTTAACATAAATAAGAAAAATAAATCAAGAAAATGAAATTTATATTTTTCAGAAATATTATTTTTTTTTGAGAAAGAATTTCTTTTTATGACGTATACGAAATAATTTTTAAGCATTTGTTAAATCATCAGGAATTTTATTTTTTTTAACTGTATAGGTGTCTGTATAGGATGTATAAAAAAAGGTGTCATTATATCTATAGATAAAAAGTTGGAAAGGCTTTGACTGTTTCTATTTATTTCTGGACAGAGTTAATCACTTTAATTACCATTTAAACTAAAATATAAAAAACATATTTTTCAAAAAACACTTGCTGCAAGAATAATGTAAGCAATAATAAATCATAAAAATTTTAGTTTAAATGGTACTTAAAGTAATCAACTTTGCCTAGGAATAAATAGAAGCTGTCAAAACCTTTTTAGCATAAAAAATAATGAAGTTATTTAAATTTTAGTGAAATAATATAACAAAAAAAAAATATAAAAATTAATGAAAATCAGCATTATCTTTGGGCAAACGGTACAGGGGCCCTACTCTCTATTGCGATGCGACAAAAAAAAAAACATCGCAAAATCGATTTGATTGTACGGAATTGCGTACGCATAGCATTTAATTTTCGCATCACATTGATTGGCGCATCGCTGAATTTTTGAATTTTTTTTAATGCAGTTTAGAAGAACTTTTTTAGAACTATTATTCTGACCTTTGGTTCTTTTTAACAACCACATCAGCCGAAATTTTTACGAAAAACATGATTTTTAGAGATTATTTAAAAATGTTTTAGCTTACTGGCGGTTATCGTGATAGCCAAAACATTTTGGGAATCGTCATAAAATATATCAAGGTTCACTTTTGGTCGGTGCATGGTAACTTTTACTTTTTTTTGAGGCACCCTAATGTATATGCAGTGTTGGTCAAGCAATTAGCACACGCCTCATTTATTTAAAAAACGAATGTTCATTTCTTTATTTATCAATTTATTTCAAGTTTTTTGTTAAAACTATTGTTATATTGCTAAAAATATTTCTTAAAAGTATTAAAATATTAAAAAGGAATCTTAATATCTTAAAAACAAATATTTAAAACATAAAACAAAATTTAGCTTTGAATGTTTTTCCATATTTATACAAAACTGTTTACTTTTTTTTTGTGGCCATCCAATTAGCACATTTCAAATAAAAAGTTTTTGCTCAAGATTTTGTTGCATATATTTTTATTTTTATTTGGTAGGGATTCCCTTTTGGCGTGTGGGTGCTTCCAATCTCCGTGACAAACTTTTAACCAAAGTTTGGCATCGGCCCTGAGGAATGGAATTCCAGGTGCCTTGTATGGCGTTCCAAAATGCATTTAAATTTCGCGTTTTTTTCGGTTGCAAGACGTTCTTCACATCGTTCCAAAGATTTTCAATCTGATTGAGGTCCGGACTTTGAGCAGGCCATGGCAAAACATTTATTTGGCGATCACTTAAGATACTGCTTTACAAGCTGTGAAGTGTGTTTAGGTACGTTGTCATGCATGAAAGCCCAACTTAAAGGTAGATTTTCATCAGCAAATGGTTGCATATATTGTTTCAAAATGTTTTTGTATAGTCGCTGATCCATTTTTGCATCGATCTTGATAATTGGTCGTACGCCTCTCCAGGAAAAAGCAGCATACATCATAACGTTTCCACCACCGTGTTTTATGGTTTTCATGGTACGAGCCCATCGAAAAAGGGTGAATTAAAAAAACTTCTTCCACTTCTTCTTTAACTACGGCAAAAAAACAAATAGAAGACTTCATTCAGAAAAGTTCGGCCACCTGAAAACTGAGTTCGGTCGGAAAATAGTTCGGTCTATTTTATAAATCGTTGTGTAGTGTCGCATTTCTGACCTATGACTGCTGCGATAAGTCGAACTCGATTGAAATTCAATCACTCCATAACACGTTTTTCCGAAATGATTTCCCCGATTTGGGGTTGTAGAAACCAAGTGCCCTTGGAATCAAAATTGGAACTGACAAATATTTCACTCAGGTGTCATCGGATAAAATCGGTTTCTGTAGCACTTAAAAGAAACACCGCAAAATCGTAGTCCATAACACATAAACGAAATATTTTTTTGTTCCAATTCTGATTCCAAGAGCACTTGGTTTCTACAACAAACGCGAATGGCTTGTTTATAAACATTTTAGCGAGTTTTAGTCTAGCTTCAACATTTTTCTCTGCGACGAATGGTTTATGTTGTGCGACGTATCCAATCAAACGAGCTTTGTTTAGTCTTCTACGGGTGGTCCTGCTACTTATTACAATTTGCTGATACTGATTGATGCTTTTCTGAATATTAGCGGAAGTAGTAAAGGGATTTTTCTTTGCTTCCATTGCTATTATTCTGTCCTGAGCAGCATTTGCTTTTCTGGAAGTGTTATTTTTTTACAGGTTCGGTGGTTTTATGGCTTTGATAGTATTGTATTGCATTGTATACTAGTTTTCTGGAGCGTCTCATATCATTCCCAATTTGATTTATAGTTTTTCCATTATTTTTCATATTAATAATAATTTTTCTTAGTTCTGGAGTGCATGACTCCTTTCGACCCATCTAATGATTTTTTTTTATTAAATTTTTGTTAATTAAAGTACAAAAATATCAACAAACCTTGTTTTTATATTAATTTTCTCAAATTTTCCACAAAATAAATTATAAAATATATGTTTTTTGTTGGATGTGCTAATTCCGTGGCCAGCTTGTTAAAAGAACTATGTTAAAAAAAAAAACAACAAAAAGCTTAACGGTTCTCTTCCATGAAATGCAAAAACTTGTTATAGAGGTTTAAAAAACAACAATAAAGTTGTTCTACATTGATGCTACTGATGCAGATATTATGTTAAAGTAACTGGATGCATGTTGTGCTAATTGCTTGGCCAACCCTGTACATACAACGATTTTTTTTAAACTTACCAAAATGTCAGCACATTTGCGCAAAATTGCTATTTGCACAGCATCTCTTGCAATTAAGGCCACAATCGCTTTGGCTGCCAAATAGCGTGTCTGCATTTCTGGGCAAGCCGAACAATTCGATATAAACGGTATAAATTCTGAAAGCTAATATTAATTTGAAAATAGAATTTAAATTGTTACGTATCAGAAAGCATTTGAAATAACCTTCAAATTTGATTCGGTGCCCTCGAGTGCGGACGGATACAAACGACTCAACATCAATAGTAGCGGATGCAACTTGTGTGCCTTCTCGCGCTTAGATATAAAGGAGCTAGCACGTTTCAGCTCATCCAAAAAGAAATCATACAGCTTGGGATAGCGCAAGAAAAAAATACGTCCCGTCATACGGTTGCGTATATTTAAATTATCCGAATCGCGTGAACGTTGCACTCCAAAAATACGCGTGATTAGCGCAGCAAAGAGCAAAGTTGCCGAATTTTTCTCCGACCAAGTGTCAGCCTCATAACTGCGTATGGCGCATACAACACCTTCGCTGACAAATTCCGAGACAGCATCACTCAGATCTGTGCACCGAAATAGAGCACGCAATATATTTAGAGCATGTGTGCGCGATTCAGCGCTGCGCTCGGCACGATTTGCAATGCTACACAATGCAAAGAGCTGCAGCATGCAGTAGTTCAATGACTTGGTTGTGCCTACTTGCAGCTCTGAGGTAATCAAAGCCTGCACCATAAACGGTACGCCAGCGCTGCGACGTGTAGAGCAAATTTTCTCATTGATTTGCTCGTCCCGCGTTATTAGCGTGATGAGCTCGCGCAGCCACTGCATAGGCTGGCAATTCAGGTCGAGTGTCTCAACACGCCAAAGGCGTGTACATAGCTTAGAGAAGCCCACATAAGCTTGCTCGAAGGCACCACGATGCTTGGTTTCTGCCAGCAGCTGCTTGAAATGTTCACCCATCTCTAATATCTGCTCTTTGGTTAGCAGAAAATATTCGCTATTCTTGTGCAGCTGTATGGGTGCATGCAGCACAATTTCACCCAGTATCAACGAGACTTCTTTGATGGTGCGCCAAGCACAAAGCAGCACCATTTGTGGGGTGGTCTTGAGAGTGTTTAAATCAATTTTTGTCATCTTAGACGAAAGTATTTTGCAGTGTTCACTTTCGTCACTTGCTGAGGCACTGTCGGTGCTGTCACCGGTAAATTCAGCGGGTAGAGCACTAAAATCATTCGGCAAATGGCCTTCCGGTGAGTCACTATTTACCACGGGTGCTACAATGTTGCTCAAATCCTTGCATATCACAATCAGGTCAGCTACTAGAGTGCGCCATGCCAAATCCTGAGCAAGTAATTGAAAATCCAGGCGCTTAAGCAAATGTTTAACGGCAAATAAGAGACCATAGAGTGGATTCATTTTAGCAGCCAACATAATGCTTTGTTTGGCAGTTGCCAAACCCTCTTCTAGCAACTGCAACAACCAACGCAAAGCCGCGAAATGTACGGGACTATAGCTAGTTTCTTCGTAGCTGCCAAAAGCGGTAGCCGGCGCGGCATTGCAATAGAACTCCAAACGATACGCAGCCGTTACCGAGTCCAAGGGACGTACGCTTACTAGCAGCGCTTGAATTTCGGCTAGGGCCAAGCATGATTTTTCGTTCTCACGCGGACAACATGCGCCTTTCTGCTCAATTAATTTCAAAATGCTGACAGCCAATTCTTTGTTAGCCTCGTAGGAATCAGCCAGAGTGTCCAGTAATACTGCGACTGTTTGCGCAGGCAACAAAGCCACCAAATCCAGCTCACAATTCAGTGCAACACGCAAGGCTTGCTCCAAAAGCTGCAGCGAAACTGAGCGACGGCTAAAGTTGGCGCCACGAAAAAGATTTCCCACCAATATGCGCAGCACTTCCTTCAGAAACTTTAAATGTAGCGGTGGCTCCACAGCCACTTTATCGAGATATCGCGTTTTGTGCTCCTTAAGCGTGCGCATTAAATTTATTTCACAACGTATCAAAGCTTTGCTTAACAGACCCAAAGATTTTTGGCGCGTGGCAGGACTCTGGCAATTCGAGTTGTACTCCAAATACGTGAGTAGATGCTCACATTCCAGTTTTGTCAGCAGCTCGGTGGTTTTGTGCGTCTCTACCAGCAAACGCAGGGCCATGATGCGCGTCTCATCGCAATTTGAGAGTATGGCTAGTTCCAGATTTTGCGAGAAGTTTTCCATGATTTCGGCAAAGTTGTTGAATTTTATGCCACACTTGCGCACAGCCCAGAGCGCAGATAACTTAGTGCTTAGCGGTATGGTCTTAGAAGCGTCTTCAATTATGTATTGAACAACACGTGGTTCACACTTGACAGCTTTCACAATAAGGATTTCAATATCAGGCAAACGTGAATCATTGGCTGCAGCAATGTGTATTATATAGCCAATCCAAAGTGATTGCCACTCTTCGTAGGGTAGCTCCTTGTGGCTGGCTGACATCAGACCTAAAGGTTGAAATGGGGGGAGAAGGGGGAAAGGTAATTGGAAACACTTAAATAAACATTCAGTTTACTCCAATACTTGCCTTCGAACAAATTGTTGACAATGAAATCCCTTCCCAGGTTCTGTTCAAATAAGCTGGTAAAAATTTCCTTGCAATTGGTAAGAATTTCTTGTGCGCCCAAGACGTTAGATGCTTGTAGTAGCACAACGCATTTCATGGACAATGACAAACGTTCCGAATTGCAAGCATCGAAAATTTTCTGAAGCAGAAAACCGAATGAAATCTTCTTGGCCAACGCGACAATATTACGCAGCAGATCTTTGCATATATGACGTACGCTATCCATGTGATGCTCCAAATAGCAAAAGGCAAAAATCAACAACTTGCGCAAAATCAATTTGGCATCATCTAATGTGTGTGGCGCTGACATGATATCGAATTGCAGCAACATTCTGGATAGCTGATAGAGCGAGCGTGCCGCTGATAGCAAAACATTTGGTACCGTGGCATGAGCATTGGCCACCTCATCAATTTTACTACAAACATCTCGTATATCCGTTGAGAGCCGCACAAAGTCATCATAGTCGAAAGTGTTGATAACGCCAACGCATAAAGCGATTTCATGTTGATGCTTTATTACCTTTACTTCTTGTATGAAATGTTCATAGTTGTCAAAGATTTTCGCAATATAAGCCATAAGTATGCCTGCATTGGCACGTGGATCCATGGGTATTTCATCGTCGTGGATGAGCTCCTTGCATACATTATTCAATAGTTTTAATTGCTCGCTATGGTGTTGTTTCATGTGCTGTGCGTATTCTTGCACGCATGCCAGGATGAAGCGTATAGAATTGTGCACGTTGAGATAGTATTCATTGCGTACAGATGGGGAGCTCAGCACGCTGTGTGGGCGAAAATAAAAATGGTTTGTTTAGAGTTGTAAAATTTTTTCTGTCTACGAATTTATTGGGTTGTTTTAATAGAGAAAACTTAAAATTTTTATTATTGATCTTTCATTATTTTTGATCTGTGCTAAAATATTGGAACAATGTTTTCAACAAATCTGAAAGTAAAAATATTGCTTATTTGTATTAATTCGTAAGTCTATTAAGAAAATAAAGTGAGGTTGAAAATTTTTAAATTGAAGTACATAATTTCATTAAAACAATTTATATTCAAAGAAAATCTTATTTAAACCTTTAATACTATTATTTCTAAAAGCTATAAGTGCATATAATGTTAAGTATGAAATGGCAAGATAGGTGTTTTTCAATTAGTTTTGCAAAACATTTGCTTACCCTAATTCCGTTAAATATTTCTGTACCGACTGACATAGAAATGGAAAGACCAACGGTAAGCATTGCCCCAAAGCCTTCACCCCGCATTCAAAATTTTCAAAACAACCCGATAAAGAGGTGATAGTTATGTTCCACTGTGAACTCTCTGTGACTGCTTTTGTTTCTTCGACCAGACGTTGAATTGTATTGCTCAGTGCCGCAATAATGTGTGACTCATTTATTTCATCCGTATTTAGACGCGCAGCTGTGATAAGAAGCCTAAAAGCACGCAACAAAAATGAAAGTAATTAAGAAATCGATTTATGTGTTGGTTCAACACAAAATATTCAAATTCAATTATAATTATGACCGTTTGAACATTAACCCCAGCCCATATTTATTATAGTGTCAAATAATAATAGAAGGTTAAAGTTTACGAACTTGAGTATTTGATTTCGCATCGGGTGTTTAAGCGGGGTATAGAAAAAGAGATCTGTCAGAAACTGTAGTGCCTCCGAGTCAGCAGTAAGACACTGAAAAATCTGGAATTACGATCTAAATTAAAAACAGCATTTAATTAATATATTTAAACTTACATTTTTAACTGCCGTCACCTGTTCAGTAATATTTGTTGCATTTCGCAATTCAACGCAATATGATTCCTCAGCTAAAAATGTAGAAAAAGTATACACAATTATAGTAAATATCATTGAATGCTTTTTAAACGAAAAAACATGCTATTCCAAACACGGCTTTAGGAACACAATTCCATCGTCACACCAGCAAGAAAACTCACACAATTCATAGTGCTTGGGCAGCGTCATCAGAGTCGCTCGCATCTCGGCGTTCTTCTTAACATTCTCACCAGTCTTCACTGAGGACACTCGTAAGCTTAGTGAATTCATATTTGTACAATTTTTCGATAGAAGCTAATATTTTTCATCAAAACTGTTTTATATCACGCTTACTTCCTTCGTGTTTAACATTAGTGTTTCAATTGACAGCTGCAACAGCTGATGAGCTCACGCATATTTTCACCGTAACTACGTAAGCAATTGTCATAACAAATGCACGTTGTTTTGTTTATTTACATTTGTTGTTGGTGTTCTGCAAAGGGAGTGAATGAAAAAAAATGATTAATCAGAGTTGCAGGCAAAGTACTTTTATACTATTTTTGGTATTATTATTAAGGCAGGGATGATATTTGGGGGCTTTTGCGAGCCCTTTTTGATTTCGTGAGCCCCGAAGTCCCTTTAATTAATTTCAATTAATTAATAGTACCATCGATGTACAAATTTAAAATTTTTAATAAAAGGATTTTAAATTCATCTCAGTAATTCATCAGTAATTTTAAATTCATACCTTTAGGAAAACAAAAGACTCAAACAATTTTTCCCAATTTTGTTTTCTTTTAAACTATATAAGCCTACGCAGTACGATTTTGGTAGGCTACAGAAATAGTACACTTGAATAAATCTATTGAAACTGAAGAAAATTTTTAATAAACCGTATTTCTGTAATATTCTGTTGTATTATGCAGAATAACCACTAGTGGTATTCAATGAACGCCGTATTGGTGATGTAAACACCGTATGTGCGGTAAGTTTACTGAAGCGTGTTTTGCAACAGCAAAATTGTACTTGAGTAAATATACTCAGCTTACTGCACAAAATCGTGGTTTCAACAGCACGTATAATTCGTTAATGCAACTGTAGCATTTTAAGTAACTTTGCGCTAGAGAAAAAATTGTAAAAATTGGTAAATTATTGCCATATGTTGCAATTACACAGTTTAATTGATATTTTTCCAGAGTGGGTTCGTGAAAACGCGAAGCGTAAACTTATAGTTTTACGCATTTTTATCCATTTTGTTTTATTTTATCTGTACCAAAAACAATTTCCGACGTTTGGTACCCTATATAAATCTTCACGGTCTTTCAGATTATGGTGTCCGAATTTATCTAAAATAAATGCTTCAGAAGTAATAAACAATTATTTGCAAAAAAATACGATTTTTTCCACCTAAAATGAAATTTTAGATTTATAAACGAAATCGGTTTTTTCCGAATAGAAAAGTGTTTCCAAGTCATAAATTTTAAGAAATACAGGGCTTGGAAAAAAAATTCAGCTTAGCAGTCCCAAAATGGCATCCGATATGAAAATTTTTCAATTTCAAAATGATTTTACTTGAAAACTATAAGCTTAAAAAAAATAAGACTTCGGAAACTGCGATTGAACATTTTTTGTCACCTTTTTCGATGTGATTTAACTAATTTTGTTCTTCAAGGCTCTAAATTCCAAACTTCTATAACATTTATGAAATTATTCTTTATTAAATTTATCCATTCCTGAATATATTTGTTTGTTAGAATTGGTTTTATTTTGCTATCATGTCCATTTCATCCCGCATCATTGATTCGTTTTCTTACAAGTCTATTCTCATATCTTTCTGACATTCTTATGTATATAACCCATAATAGAATTATAAGGTAGGTGCAACTCGGAGATAAAAATATGAAAAAGCAAAACATTGGCGTAGGTATAATGTCAGTTTTGACATTTGCCGTTTGCTCGTTCAGCCATAGGGATGTATAATTTACTTATAACCATATAAATAGATTGAGTACCCAGATTTTATGTGTGGAAATGTAAGAAAAGTAAGCAAAAACCTACAAATTTAATAAAATTTACAGTAGTGGTATTCAATTAACTTCGTATTTGTGGTGTAAATAGCGTATGTGCCGTAAGTTCATACAACTTACCACACATTCGCAGTTTACATCACAAATACTTCGTTGATTGAATACCACTTACTTACTTACTTAGGTGGTCGTAACAACCCGTGTCCGGGTTTCAGCCGACCTCATCAGCTCTCGCCAGGCGCCTCTGCTTTGCGTGCGCCTTCTCCAATCGGATACACCAAGTGCGGTTAGGGCTTCCTCAGCCTGGTCCATCCATCGGAGGCATGGTCTCCCTCGTCGTCGTTGACCAGCGACCCTCGCCTCGAGCACCTT
The DNA here is from genome assembly GCA_914767935.1 of Coremacera marginata. Lineage (NCBI taxonomy): Eukaryota > Metazoa > Arthropoda > Insecta > Diptera > Sciomyzidae > Coremacera > Coremacera marginata. The sequence goes on along the minus strand of OU612046.1, from coordinate 159,726,294 downwards.
TTTCGCTGGAGCTTCGTCGTTCATACGGTGGACATGACCCAGCCAGCGTAGTCGCTGCACAGTTATACGCCGAACTACGTCAATGTCATCGTAGAGCTCATACAGCTCGTGATTCATTCGGATGCGATAGCCATCGCCGACTCGAACAGGACCGAAGATTTTGCGAAGAACTTTCTCTCGAACACCCCCAGAGCGGCTGCGTCAGTTTGCGAAACTACCCATGCCTCAGCGCCATAAAGCAGCACAGGTAGAACGAGCGTCTTGTAGAGTGTTAGTTTTGTCGATCGAGAGAGGGCTCTGGAACTTAGTTGCTTACTGATCCTGATTGAATACCACTAGTTTTTTTTAAAATATAATACAGAATTAATTGTATTTTGGCTTTGAACGAGGCAAATAAAAGTTAACATTTAATATTTTTTCATTCGACTACTTAGTTCGTTTGTGCAGTAACCAATTTGTTTGTGTCACTATGTACGGCTGCTTTGAACTGTCAAAATATATTTTGACAAGGAAAATTGCTACTGAAAAACATTAAAGTTATTCTTTTTTAAAGAAATCTGCGATTGTTCGCTTATTTTATCGTTTAAAGTCACGAGATGATACCGCATCTTTCAACAGTAACCTCGCTGTTGAGCAAAAACAGCAGCAGCAGCTGCGCCGCGATAGTAAAATATAAGCAGCTAAAATAAAACTGCCTTAACTACCGTCGGCTGATTTTGACATTACACCTTGTCCTTTGTTATTGTTTTATTGTCGGAGAGAGCGTGCCTCAAATGCGCCTACCTTATAATTCTATCATGTATATAACCAAGGACTCGAAATAATACTCTTAAGACTAACGATGAATATATCGATCCGATTTGCGGTGTTCTGTGGAAGTACTTTGCTTTTTTTATTTGTATTATTAACTTATTAAATAAATGGCTTTGTTAAAAAGTTTTTGGAGAAATTAACTATATTGATAATTTTTTGGATATTTTTGACTTTTGCAATCTATGCACAAGCCTTTTTTCTTAAAGTGCAATCTGACCTCTATAAATGAAATAAAATCTATTTAAAGGAAACAATTTAACTATATCACTTTGGTCCACAATTTTTGATCTGAGAGCTGATCGTTTTAACTAGTATGCTATTTTGTGACAAATAAAAAACTTCGCCGCTTAGATTAAAACAATGAATGTGATAGCAAAAAAAAAAAAAAAACACGAAAACATGAACTTCAAATTGGTTTGATTTCCCGAAACAGTTAATTCGAAATCTATTTGGATATTTGTGGTCATGGCTGAATATTCAAATAGAAAGTCTTTAAAATTTAATTACTACTAAAGGCCCCATTCTTGTCAAAAATTTAATATTTTTGTATGAATTTTGGCGCTTTTACAACTAAACAAATATCATCCCTGGTACAAGGTATCAAAAGGTCTGTTCGCGTACTTTTGTATCAGAAATTCGTGAGTTGCAAAATTTGAGAGACTAAGCGAAAATGCTCTCTTTGCCAGAAAAATTTAAAAAAGTACTGGAACAGGTTTTTCGAAAACAGTTGTAACTTTTGATAAAACGTCGAAAACATTTGTTTATTTCCTTCGTAAAATTTTGGACAAATGTCGGATCAAAAGAATTAATACGTCTGTTCCGTACTTCAACATTCGCACGAGTGAGGCCAGTGTAGATAGGCACTAATGTTTTAATGGCTGGCACTTTAATTTGACAAAGCTGTCAAAAAATAGCAGCTTGAGAATTTCTGCTTCCCCAAATTTATTTAACAGAAAATAGCAACATTTTAAAAGGACTGGATTTCACATTTTCGCTCTCTCTTGCGAATTTGTTGGATACGGGAACAGGAAATCGCAGAAAATAGAATGAATTCATGAGAATTTTTAAGTACGTGAACAGACTTAAAGTAAAAGTACTAATACGGTTTAACTTTTGTGTATTTTTAATTGTTTTCGTCACCACTTTTGAAAGCAGTGGGAGAAAAGGTACCCGTAAAATTTAAAAGTTTGAAAGTTAAGGATCGTTGCTTTTTTTGCTCTCATATTTAATATGATAATTGCACATAGAACGTTCATGTTTCGAAAACAAACATTTTTATAAAAAGATGCACCCGATGCACATTGTGAGATTTGGCCAATCTAGTTGGACAACATTTTAAACTTTTGTAAGATGATTCCTTGGTTCATTCTTAATAAAAAATTTTTCAGGAGTTGGGATCTATCTTAAACAAACTCTTTTATACAGTTCCTTATGATATATATTAAGAAATATACATTCTCATATTTTGAATCAGTGTTTTTAAAATTTTAAAGCTTGAAATAGTATTTTGAAATGCATTCAGGTTTATATGGTTATGATCTGAGCTATTGTTATTTTGTAAAACATTCTCGTTTTTTTTATTTTTTGCTATACTTTCTTATGGATAATTTCAATAACATGGTTTTTTAACAAGTTATTTTAGTGGATATTAATATACATACTTTCATAAAAACTTTCTATTACATAAGAATTAAAAAAGTTCACAACTTTGCCCAACAAACTTAGTACAAAAACTGCAGTTTTTCGACTAAAGTTTTAAATACTACGAGTTAACCCTCACTTTGAAATTTCGGACATGGTTTTGTGTGTTTATTAAGCTATATTTTAGAGAACAAAAAATACATGTACAACTAAAAGTTATACATGCATGCCACTAGAGTTCTTAAACAACAACTGATGCTAAGCACAGTTTGTCACGATTGCAATTCCATGCTAAGGGATTCTAGAACTTACGCTCGAAAGAAAATAGCAAAATAGTCCGAAATTTTTGAAGTATTGAATTTTTTAAAAAACCAATTTTTCCCTAGGAATTAATGTCTGATTTTGTATGGAAAATTTCGGGCTATTTTGCCCTTTTTTCGGGCATAAGTTTTTCGAGCGTAAGTTCTGGGAGCCGATTTAAAGGCACCATTCAGACAATGCAGACATTCGGATCATCCGCTTAAAGCTTGAGTGTGCTGCTGCATGCATTTTTGTCGTTTTTTTACTTCTGAGCCGTTTTCTAGTTGCGTATTGGTAAATAAACTATTATTGAATGTTTGTCGATAAAAGAACAACAATGTTCTGCATTTGTAACATTTGTATGAGAATGAACATAGAAGCATGAAGTTTCCTTGACGAATGTTGCTCATGTCTTGCTTCATTGACCCTTCTTGTATAGTAGGTATTCGTAATCGCGAGCACTCGCACTCTATGACATTCGTATCTACAGCGATTGGTACATATATTCGCGCATTAATTTTAATGCAGAAGGCACATTCGTAGCTCCTGTATTGGCGAGATATTCGAAACACCATTTGAGTGCACTCAAGCTGTTCTCTGGTGGATAGAACAGTGCCGTGGTATAGCACGTCGTTAACACTTACAAGGAAATGTTCCAAGGTGGCATTCGCCAATTTGAATGATTCGGATATGTAATAGAGGATAAGAACCTTAGGTTGACGTATTGCTTTATACGTGCTCAATCGATGGTTTAGTGCAGTGTGGGCCAGCGCCTACGCATGCGTGCGTCGTGAACCCTATCTGCCTCTGTCGCTTTCACATGTGCGCGCACCCGAGCACAGCTGGAAGAACAGTGCAAGTATTTCTTTTGCCAACACTGGTTTAGGGTTTCAAAATCAATTGAAATTTAATTTTTCGCTATTACTATTTCTCATAGAAACATATTGAAATTTGGTATCAAACGAAAGATATTTAAGAGCCTGATATACAAATCGTATAGTTCAATTCTTTAGAAAAGAGCATTACTAGAACACGGAATAAAACCATTTTTATCATCAACGCTCAGTAAATCATCTACTACCAGCTTCTGTAGCTGGATTCCATAAAAGTTAACGATAATCATTGTTGTTATCGGTCATTGTGCGTACCACATTCATAGAAAGTGACAGTTTTTGCTAAACGATAATCATTGTTATCGTTATCGGTTATTGTGCGTACCACATTCATAAAAAATGACAGTTTTTGCTAAAGTTAAATAGAAATAAAAGTTAAAGTACAGCTACAATCCTCATTTAGGCGTTTGGGAATTCCGCTACATAGGTTAACAAAGGGTTTTTGAGCAGCGCTTTCAAATAACTCTTAAAAAATAATGACTTAGTTTTGTTTTTTAATTTTTTTATTAATTACTAATTTTGAAATTCAAAAATGCTTAAAAGCCTATACAAATGTGAAGATTTTATATATTGTGTGACGAAATTGATTAAATTTGTGATAAGATATAAAAGAAATAAATATATGTATATATATTGCATGTATATACATATTAATTTGCTTAATTCAAGTGCTTAATTTATGAATTAAACAACTTAATGAACTTAATTAAATGATAACTTTAATGGGTAACAACAAGACAGTTTAAAATTCAAGGTTGACATTTCATTAATTATAAGTTCATTCAATTATAAAATTTAAAATTTACTTTTAATTTATATCTATAAAAATATAATTTGAAAGTTTGTGAAATAGAAGAGCAACAACAACTAGCACAACAAAATCTTTGAGTATTTAGAAAAGCTTTGATCTATCTTCGAATAATAGAACTTACTTTCCCTGAAAGTATGCTTCACAAATTAGAAGAACTTTAAGCTGCTTTCATATCATTTGTATTCTCGTACCGCAATTCAGGGTAATTTACCCTGGATCACAGCAAGAATCACGAAAAAAAGGCTACTGATGAGTTGGTGTAGCGGCCAACGAAACAGCTGTCTAGTCTGCTATGTGATTGATACTCTATATAGGGTATTGTTGTTGTTAGTTGATTTTCCTTCAGTTGTTTTCTTCGGAAAGCAACATTGACCTTGAGCTCGATAAAATATAACCTTTAATAATTGAAAAATTATTGGAGTTATATAAACACATAACTTAAAAGTTAACTTTTACTTTTAAGGATACAAGATATTTCTCTTTTTTTGACTTTTATTCAAAAAAGTTAAAATATAAGTCATTTTATTTTTAAATAATTTTATAAATGTTTAAAGACTTATTTATATAAGTAACAAGAGTTATTTTGTGATAAAAGTCTATAGAAGAAGCTCTGAAAAGGATTTAAATAGAATTTATTTCCTTAAAGGCTTTTTGTGAAAGTCATAAAAGTCCCCTCTGTTTTTGAATCCGTGTTTTTATTAATTTATATATCTTATTGAACACCCTGTCCTGGCACTTTGTTTTTTTCTCGGCTGATAACATTCGTCTTTACTTCAATTTAGTATCACACGTGTTGAAGAAAGCAAAATTAAATAGTAAATAAAATGAGCAAGAAAAATAAAGGAGGCAGTAATCTAGGCAGAACACTTATTAAGGATCGTTTTGGACGCACAAATAGAAAACGAGTGGATAATGATTCGCTGGTAAGGTCTCATAATGGTGACTTAATCCTCCGAATAATAAAGAAATATTTTAGTTGCATACTATAGAAATTCAGGATGGCTATGATTGGGGACGCCTTAATCTATCCTCTGTCACTGAGGAGTCATCATTTCAAGCATTTCTGCGCACCGCCGAGCTAGCAGGCACCGAATTTCAGGCAGAAAAGCTGAACATAGCCTTCATCAATCCTAAACAACGAGTAGGTCTGCTGTCCAAAGAGGAACAAATAAAAATTCAACAAAAGCACAGTGACAACAAAAATCTGCTTAAAATACCGCGTCGACCCAAATGGACAAAAGACACATCAGCGGAGGAATTGCAAAGAGCTGAAAGTGAAATTTTTTTGAACTGGCGGCGGGACCTGGCGCTGTTGCAGGAAGATGAGGAGATTATAATGACGCCATATGAAAAGAATCTGGAATTCTGGCGCCAACTTTGGCGTGTTGTTGAACGGTCTGATGTTGTGGTGCAAATAGTAGATGCACGAAATCCATTGCTATTTCGCAGTGAAGACTTGGAGAAGTATGTTAAAGAAGTGAATCAAGACAAAATGAATATGATACTGGTGAATAAATCCGATATGTTAACTGAAGAGCAGCGTAAACATTGGGCAGATTATTTCGATAAAGAAGGCATACATACGGCGTTCTTTTCGGCATCCTTGGTCATTGAGGAGTTGAAAAAGAAGGATGAAGAGAGGAGTGATACAGATGATGATGATGATGATAAGTCGCAGCTAACAGAGGAGCAGCAAATGACATTGAAAGAGCTTAAAGAAGCGGCAAATGAAATCTGCAGCTCGCTGGATCAGTTGGAGGAGAAATTGTCTGTTATTGAGCAGAAAATTGAACCAAAAGATACTGGGGCAAATAGCTCGAAAATACTTAATCGTCTGGAGCTTATTGAATTGTTCAAGCACATCTATCATGGTCCAAAAAATACGCCAAATGTTACAACAATTGGCTTAGTCGGTTACCCCAATGTAGGCAAAAGCAGCACTATCAATGCGCTAATGACACTGAAAAAGGTGTCTGTTTCAGCGACACCTGGCAAAACAAAACATTTTCAAACGCTATTCTTGGACGATGATTTGCTTTTGTGCGATTGTCCTGGCTTAGTGATGCCCAGCTTTTTGCTAACCAAAGCTGACATGATACTCAATGGAATATTACCAATTGATCAGGTATTAAAAATGTGTTGAAAAGATTATACTTTAAGTCAATATTTCATTAATTTTCGAAGATGCGTGACCATGTGCCTGCGGTGAATCTGCTCTGCGAACGCATACCACGTCACATACTGGAGGAGAAGTACGGCATAATTATAGCCAAACCTATAGAGGGCGAAGACCAAAATCGTCCTCCACATTCTGAAGAGCTATTGCTGGCCTATGGATGTAAGATTTTTGATAAAAAAAAATCCAAAAAATTTGAATTAAAATGTTTCCTAACTTACACAACAGACAATCGCGGCTTTATGACTTCGAATGGTCAACCGGATCAGTCTCGCTCAGCGCGTTATGTTTGCAAAGATTATGTTAATGGAAAATTACTGTACGCTATAGCACCGCCAACTGTGCCACAGGAAGAGTTTCATGTGTTTCATGAAAAAGTGCGCAAAGAAATATCAGAGCAATCGCTTCCAGATCAACAACAAAGAGCAATGCGGGTAGGCTTAAAATCAAATTAATTAAGTAAAAATGTACTTCATTTCTATTCACAGATAAATAAAAATAATTGCTCCAAGGATATCGATAAGCAATTTTTTGAGCCCAACAATATGCAAGCTTATGTCAAGGGACGCAGCAATTTTCCACATATACGTGTTGCACAAGATGGTGCAGTGTTGGCTGGCGAGGCACCCTCCGCAAAACCCTGGCGCATTGCTAAGCGAGAAAAGCGCGAGAAACTGCGTAAGAAATTTAGTCATCTGGATCAGCATTGATTGACTTTGGTATGCAATTCAAATGTTATTAAACTGTGTGTTTTTAATTAGGCGGTTTGCGTCATTTTCAAGAGAGTAAATAAAAGATTTTTTACAATAGTAGATTTAATTTTAAAATAATAAAAATAAAGCATTCAAAACTTAATGTATGAGATAGACTGCATGAATTATTGCTGCGTGCCAATTACGCAAATTTATTAATTATATTAAACCATAGTTTAATCTCAACTTATTCTTACTTATCAAAAAACCATTTGCAAAAATATGCTTGTGCAGAATTTTCTTACATGATAAAGTTTTATTTATTTTATAAATAATTACACAATATTTAACAAAAAAAAAAAAATGTTTTAAGGTCCTGAAGAAATATATTAAATAGCACCGTAAATGCTATATTTCACTCAGATAAGTTTATGCTATGCTTAAATAAAATCATTCTACTTTAAGGTTTGAAATTATGGTTTCAAAATTTGCAAGTTAAATATTTTTTTATCTTAACCTAACCTAAATAGAAAAATCATGTGGAATTCAAATAAAACAAAGGCATAAGCATTGAAATTTAAGCTCATTCATGAATCAATATCCGAGGCTGGTTTAGTTTTCATTGGGCAGTAGTTATGTGGCGGGACCCAAACCCTGCGTACATTCCATGTTTAAGGTACACGGAGCGATCCGCATCTCAAATTAGCCGTAAAACTTACGGATGCCAGTTTGCCGTTGCCCAGGGAACACCACGAGGAGGTTTGAGTCGACTTGGGACGATTTCGACATGGATAATGCTGGCCTCGCCCGGTTGAGGCAGTCAGACACGTTGCCATGTGAAGGTTCGCCCCCTGTTCCACTGTGCTTCTTTATGACGCATTTATTTATGGCATGGGTAGTTTCGCAAACTGACGCAGCTGCTCTGAGAGTGTTCGAGAGAAAAGTTCTTCGTAAAATCTTCGGTCCTGTTCGAGTCGGTGATGACTATTGCATCCGAATGAACCACGAGCTTTATGAGTCCTACGAAGATATTGACATAGTTCGGCGTATAACTGTGCAGCGACTACGCTGGCTGAGTCATGTCTACCGTATGGACGACGAAGTTCCAGTGAAAAAGGTGCTCGAGGCGAGGGTCGTTGGTCAACGACGACGAGGGAGACCATGCCTCCGATGAATGAACCAGGCCGAGGAAGCCCTAGCCGCACTTGATGTATCCAATTGGAGAAGGCGCGTGCAAAGCAGTGGCGCCTGGCGATAGCGCCGAACACGGGTTGTTATGGCCACCTTAGTAAGTAAATGTTAATTGTAAAATTGTATTAATTACTATTAAGCACCCCAATCCTAAAAATTTTCAAATAAAAATTCAACAATTTTCCGATTTAAAGCAATATACTTTATGATTTCAAACATATAAAAAGGAGTTCAGACCTGTGTGAGCTCATCTTATTTTAATGAACTTAGTTTTCTCTATTTGTCAGGGTATGCTCGACTTTTTTAAGAATACATTAATGTGCTTGGAATATGCTAGAATGTTCAGGTGAGGTAAGAACCTAAAGATATGAGGCGAAGAGGAAGTAAAATTTTGATGAATAAGATATTTTTATTTGTAAATAAATAGAAGTGTATTCTCAATAAGTTGAGTATAGGCAGTTGCTCAATGATGCAAAATATTATATTTTTAACATTTCTAAATGAAAAGGATGGAAAATTGAAAGAAAAAGGAAGTAAAAGATACTGAGAAAATGTGTATGTTAATGTTAATGTTAATGTTAATGTACTTATAAAACTAGTTCAACTAAGCAAATGATTTTATTCAGACTATTAATCTTAAAGTAAAAGTGTATAGGTATAGAGTAGTTTTCGTATTAATGTCACTTAGAGCCAGTATTTCAGAACGAGTTTAAAGTATAGTCAAATTAAACCGATTTCAACTCACCAAAATTTAACGTTTAAACTCGGGTTAGACAAAAAAAGAAACACATCATATGATAATTTAGTTCAATATAACTTCAATTAATAATGAAATAGTTAAACCGAGCTAAAACGTCTAATTTCGGGAAGTTAAGCTCGGTTTAATATGACTATAGTTTACACTCGTACTGAAAAGCTGGTCCTTAAAGTTTCTATCTGTTATTTGATTTGATTGAAATATTATTATATTCGAAATAGTAGAACAAGAATAATGATTTCTACGGAGAATTTAGTTTTAAACAATACTTTTGCTCATACTACCATTTTAAAATCGGGCTTATAAGTTTAGCTAATATGCATTAATATATCCCAATAAAATACAGGCCAATAACTTCATACTTCTTTATAACTATGTTACACATTGCGTGTAAAATAAACAAATATAAATTTTTTTTTTAAATAATAATGTAACATATATAATGAAATAATATGCTTTTTTTTTAATTCTAGGGGGAAGGGGGAAACTGTCCTTCTATGTTTCCCCTTGTGGACGCAAGTGTCTTAATGAAACAATCACCCAACTGACCTTATATCTGGAGTAAATGTAGCTAAACGCAAAAATAACTGGCAGCTATAACAAAGATCTGAAAAAAAAACTAAAAAAATACTTATTCAGGAACTTCTGTGAAACTATCACGGACTTTCCTACTAGCTTTCGTCTTGGAAAGATTTCAGCCACTAAACAATCTTTATCTCTAGAAACTCCAATTCCATTAAAACGAAGTAAAATTAAAACTAAGAGATACCTGTTTTAATCCTACCCATCATTCTGAGTAATCCTACTGTTTTTCTTTATTCTCATATTGAACGGATCAGCCTGCTGACAAAGAAAGATTAATAGCAGCGGTGTATTTGGAAATTAATTTATTTAAAGCTGCTGGTGGAGATTTAATATGCCCAGTTCTTTTGCAACAATGTTCAGATTCCCTGATACCTTTCCTAACCAATCTGTTCAGCTTTAGTCTGATCTATGGTCATCCGGTTGTAGTCTGAAGGAAAATATTTACGTAAAATATTTACGTAAGACAGATAACAGTTTGGAAAGTAGTCCTAAATTCTTCCGAGCCCCATTAAAGGCATTAAAAAATATATTAAAAATTTATTAACATTTTTTTAAATAAAAACTACTTCATCTTTATTCTACAAATTGTTGACGCCACTGATGAAAGCATCTATTTATATTCTTTACTTTATTTGTAATTTATTTCGTAATTTTTTATAACTTTTTTGTAATGTTTTTCTAATAATTTGTCTCTAATAAATAAAACTAATAATTTGTCTAAGACTAGACGAGAGCTCGAAAAATATAAGCCGCCTTATCGGCTAACTGTTCAGTCTGCTGTGTGATTACACTATAGAAAGTGTTGCTGTTGTTAGTTTTTTCCTTCAGAAAAACAACATTGACATAGAGATCGCAAAAGATAAGCCGCCTTAATAATCTTTATAACTTAAAAACAAAAAAAAATCTTATCAAAATAACACAGTAAAATCTATTTTCACTTCATGTTTTCTGTACACGAAGATAAGGGCGAAATAAGGGATCGAAAATAACTTGTTTACATTTAAAATCTACTAGACTCCATATCTCCATAAACCTCGCCAACTTCCCTGCTACTCTTATCAATTCTAGATTTTTAGTTGTTGCTTAATAGCAACTACTTTACCATGACAGTGATCCGAGCACCAACGCCAGTCATAAACATTCACTCAACATGTCAGCATTACATACATACCAACAGCTCAGCGTGGAACAGCATCAAAAGTTGTTAGTTATCAAGTTTAATCGACCTGCAAAGAAAAATGCACTTAATCGCTTAGCATTTCGAGAACTAACGCGCGCCATACTCTCCGTCACCTACGAGGATTCCATTTCGACTGTCGCTATAACCGGTGTGGGCGATTACTTTACGGCCGGCCATGATCTTGCAGATATGCAAGAGCTCTGCGATGGTAGCGAGTTATTGAAATCAGTAAACTATTATTTAAGCAGCCTTATCAAAGCCTTTGTACACTGTCGGAAAGTGTTGGTAGCAGTGGTAAACGGACCCTGTATTGGTATTGGCTTCACCTTGTGTGGCCTCTGTGATATTGTCTACTGCACGGAGAATGCATATTTTGAGGCACCTTTTGCAAAGCTCGGTATTTGTCCGGAGGCCTGCTCGTCCTATTTGTTTCCACTAATTTTGGGTACTTCCAAAGCATCGGAAGTGCTTTACTTTGGTGCAAAGTTAAGTGCTCAACAAGCTTTACATTTTAGATTTGTTGCCGATGTGCTTCGGCGCGAAGATTTGGATACGAAATTTTGGTCACAGCTGCTGCAATATGCTGAGCTACCAACTTGTTCTTTGCGAGCGACAAAACGACTTATGCATCCTTTAGAGAACCGTCAGAAATTGCTTAAAACTTTGGATGCAGAGTGCACTGAATTAGCAAAGCTACGCACTGGCGAAGTTTATTTAAATGCTCTGAAAATGTTTAATAGCCGAAATAAAAGTAAATTATAATCAAAATAATATTCAAGTGTTTGTTTTTTTTTTCAAGTTGAAATCGTGTTTTGAGCCAGACCATAATTAATAAGTAATTGAAGACATACGTGTTTTATATAGCCAAAACCTTGATTGTTAAAACCAGACCATTGGTTTGGAATCACAAAATAACTTTCTGCGTCTTAATTAAAGATTTGAATAACTGCTTTTTTCCATTCACCCGACTTGCCTTAACCCTTAGCGTTAGATTTTAAAAATTCCTCCTTAAGTGACGCCCTTTAATGTAGCCATCAAATAGCCAGGCAATTGCTATTCGTGACTTGTGTTTAATAAAGTCCTGATTGTAGGGTGCATAAAAAAAGTTGTTAAATTTCAATTTATAATTATTAGCAGCAACCTTACATTCGTTACTGCAGTTTATAAAACTGTGCGGATGAAATGCTCATGCAAACGGCTTTACAAGTTTACAACACATACAAACTGGTTTTATTGGCCAAAAAATTTAAATACTGATTGCAGCATTTAACGTTCAATGGACTCAATTAATAAGTAACAAGTTCAGTTGGCGGCTTGCATTGCTCTTAAATGAGTTTTTTTGCTTATTTTCCTTAATGAAAATTAAACTCAAACATAGTTATTACAAAATGAAGCGTTGGTCCGGTAAGATCGCCGTTGTGACTGGTGCAAGTTCGGGCATCGGTTGGGCAATTGTTAAAGATCTGGTTGTGGTCGGAGTGCAGGTTATTGGGTTGGCACGTCGTCTGCAGCAGATGGAAGCGTTGAGGCTTACATTGGGCTCGTCCTTAGGCGATGCATTTCATCCGCGTGAATGCGATATCAGCAACCTGGCTTCAATAAAGTTAGCTTTTCAATGGATCGAGCACACCTACGGCAAGATGCACATACTCATTAACAATGCTGGCATGGCAGAGCACTGCAAGCTGCTAGACGAGGGAAATGAGAGCACCTTGAAGCAGACAATCGATGTCAATTTGATGGGCAGCGTTTATTGCATTAAAGAAGCTTATCGTCTGATGAAGTTTGCCATGGAACAGGCACAGGAAGAGTGTCATGTGATCAATGTGAACAGCTTGTTAGGACACACAGTGCCACAGCATATACCAGCGGCTGGTTTAAATATATATCCAGTTGCAAAGCATGCATTGCGCGCTACCAATGAAGTGCTGCGACGCGAGATGTATGAGCACAAGTTGATGCGCCTCTCGGTAAGTATAATTTAGAACGCTGGTGTAATCTAATTATGTTTTTTATTTTAAGACTATTAGCCCCGGACTTGTGCAAACACAGTTCGGTTCTAAATGGCCAGAAGCAGAAATGCTTACAAAATTGCCCGATGATGTAGATATATTGCAACCAGAGGATGTAGCGCGTGGTGTCATCTTTATATTATCATCGCCGCCACATGTCACCATCGCTGAGTTATTAATGATGCCGTCCCGAGAGCAGTATTAACGATTTTAATTGTCCTAAGAAATGTTATTCCATTTTAACCCATTAATGACTAATGTTACATATATGTAAAAAATATAATTAAATTGACTCCTTCGGTCTCACATCAAAAAAATTTTTGGACTTTTGTCATTAATGGGCTTAAGTACCATCAGTATCTTGAGCTGTGTTTCCAAATAAACAAATTTGTATTTATGACAAACTGATGTAGCCGGTGATGGCCGGGATTTTAGTTTCTATTGACTTTCGATGCATCGGAAGTATCATGAAAATTTTATAGGAAATGTACTGCCATTTTAAGAATTTATTTTAACCATTGAACTGCTTTGTATCATGGCAGAATTATAAGGTAAGGTCATCACGGAGAGGAATGTAAAAGTAGAAAGCAGAATAAAGCTACATTGATGTCAAAATCAGCTGGTCCTCGCGAATTTCTTTATGCTCACGTTTCGCAGTTGTTTTTATGTTAAAACTGTTCTAGGTTTTTTTTTGCAATTTTAAGACTTCTTTCACATTTTATAGTTTTTATTACACTTTTTATATAATATTTTCACTCAAATTAGCGCAAATATAACACCCGCGACCGCACTGTTTGCAACTTGGAAACATAAAATATTTTCTTCATTTGCAATTTCTACGAAATTCGTCGTTTTGACATTAATGTTGCTTCTCATTATCCACTCTTCGTTGACGCGTGAGAGCACTTAGTATCATGGGCCTACCTTATCATTGTATCATGTACCTTATCATTGTATCATGCTTGGAAACAAAATATTTTCTTCATTTACAATTTCTACGAAATTCGTCGTTTTGACATATATGCTCCTTCTCATTATCCACTCTTCGTTGACGCGTGAGAGCATTCAGTGAAGCGGCCCTACCGCATTGTATCATGATCGCTTCAATGGCCCATATTAGACGATGTCCGTTTGTCCGACGAAAATGAACACTTTTTACTCTCTTGTCCGCTGGATGGTCACACGACAGAAAATTTAGGGCGGACACATTTGACATTTCATTTAGTTTGAGTACATTTTCTACTGCACTTTATTTTGTGCACTTTGAAAACAATTACTTTTAATAGCAACGTTGCATAGAAAAAGTACTTTTTAGCTGCTAAAGTGTAGCAAAACTTTTATTTCACCACATCGCCACACTGTTGTGGCCGTTGTCTGCTGACATCAACAGCAGACAAAATGAACATATTTTGTCCGCCTTACAAAAAGTTCATCCGCTCTCACTCTCACTGTTTTTTGACAGTTTCACATTGAAAGCAACAACAAAGATCGGACAAACGGACATCGTCTAATATGGGCCAATCAAAATTTTGATGGAGCTCTGGACCTGCATCAATCAATCACAGGGTTGCATAATCAACTTTTCTGGTATTTATAACAACACTTTTAGTCGGCATTGGCCATTCAATCAAAAAATCACGTGTGAGCAGCTATTCAATCAAATATCTCGAAGAGAGAAAAGGAGAACAAAAAATGCGATATTCTTCATTCCATTTGAATGACGTATAAACTCTGCCTTACCAATAACACAAAATGTGTTCTTTCTTTTCTAATTTTGTTTCTTTATTCATTCTATTCTGTGAATAGAAACAATGAAAACGTAGTATTACAGTCGATCTAAATAAAAAATTGTCTATACCGCAGTTCTTGCATTGAGAAAACAGGGATATTTTATTCCATACTTCAATTTATTTCATCGGATGTCTTAAAATATCGTAATGATGTTCTACAAGGCAATTAAGGTTCCTTCTAATTGTTGATTTTACAACTATTGGAATGCTTGCGCGCTGCCACAACTAATAAAACATTGTTATAACCTTTTCATAATTACTGAATTATTTTTCTGCGACACACTTACAGTACCTTCATGTTTCAGAAGCAATAAATATTTAATTATAGTACATCGCATTTTGTTGGTAATTTGGTTTTATTAATTTCACACGCGTAGAAAAACATTTTTTATGGCAGCGAATATTTTGTAGGTATTATTTTAAAGCAGATATTGGAAATAAACTGTAACAAATCAAAAACTCTACAAATTGAAATTCAAATGTAAAAATAATTGAATGAAATCGCAGAAAGCGCGGAATATAACGGTAAAGATCGAAGATTTTACGTTAATTTTGTTTTGTTTTCCTCACGTCTGTGCTTGCTTTGGTTTTTGGTGCTACAGCAACCTGCAAAAGATCGCTAGAGATTTTGGCGGTTCACACAGGGTGCATAGAAATTTTGTTTTGTTTTTATTTAGATCGACTGTAACTTTTGTTTATTAAGAAATCTAAATACTTCCAAAGCAAAACTTTATTAGTTTTTAACAGGGTACGAAGAACGTTTGAAATATGATTGTTCTCAATTATCGTTCTCTTTACATAAAATTGTGAATGAATATTTTTACGAACGAATGAAGAACGCTCTGCTGGCGTCGTTGAATTTTTCACTGATAAATTTGTCAGCTTCGTATTTTTTCAAACGAATTTTCACACAACAACAAAAAACAACAAACGTTCGTTTGTGAGCGTTCATTAAAAATGAGCGTTTGAAGAAAAAAATTCAGGAACGTTCGTTTGTACGTGGAGTTGTTAGATAAAATATAAGTTTTTTTGTTTTATGTATACGCTGAAAAAAATTAAGAAGAAACAAAACTACATGTGGGCTGGATTTTTATGTTTTATGTTTTAGAAAAATTATGTTTTAATGCTTTTAATTAACTTAAATAAACTTGATGCCCACTCAAATGAAAAAGGATGGTTTGTTAGATTGGTGTTTTATGATGTGATGGTATGATATGTACGGTACAATGGATTATATTATGGATATGATACGATCTGGTATAATGGCATGCAGTGGCGTAGATAGCTTTTGGTTCTGGGCGATCCGTAAAAAAATAATTACCTTCAAAATATTTTCTACATGAACCCTAAGCTAATCTATAACAATATTGATAAAATAGGAATGATTTTTCATACTTTTTTATGTGAATCAAAAACCTTTATCGTATATTTATATCATTGCATAACTTGAACGAAATATCAACATAAAAGGTTCCTAACACCCAATTATTCTTACTGAAAGACTCGATTCTAAATACTTTAAACTATCCCCGCTCTAATAAGCCCAAACAGTTCTTTCAATAGAAAGTAATCTTAATCTTATTAAAGAAAAATACAATGATTATTATAATGCAGAACATACGTGTATCGCACAAATCAAATTACGAAAATAGTACGATTATTATAATGGAAAAACATGCATGTATCACATAAATATATTATGAAAATAGTATGATTATTATAATGTAGAACACGAGTGTATCGCATAGATCATATTGCGGAAATAGTATGATTATAAAAATGTAGAGCATACATATATCGCATAGATCATATACGTATAACGAAAAAATAGTACGATTATTATTGATATTGATTATTGATCGAAAAAATAGACAAAATATTTTGAAAACACGATTATCAAGCCTTGACGTAAACATTTATTTCGAAAACACGATTATTAAAACTAGGAAAAATATTTACCTGTCTGCATGCATTATCAGAGCTACGAAATCCGGGGGTTTTTTTTTGGAAATAAACCATTAAAAGACAAAAACTTGAAATGTTCTATAAAGTGCTGCTTTAAAGAATCTCCTCCACGAGACAGTTTCATCATTATATGACATGAATGGTGCCTTAACAGAATATTCCTTAATGCATTCTCAATTCATTACAAAGTCTGTCAACCAGCATATCATTTCCCATATAATTATAGCCAAAGATCACAACACTAAACCCTAACGCGTAAAAGACTATTATGAGTCGGAAACTATCCTATTATATGGCCTTCAATCTTTCATCAAATCTTATCGTATAAAACCCCCTAAAAAATTAACCGAAAGACTATTGTAATTCAGGGCATAAATCTTATACTTATCTAACCCACCTATGTCGTCAGTGTTGTGCATGACTATGACCGGAAATCCTACTGACTCCCTCCGCTATAAGACATGGAAAGGAACCAATAACATCACTCAGACATATCAACATAATGTTATTGTTGTAGACGTACGTACCGTAATCCGTATAATCATCAGTACTGTTGAGACAAGTACCTATTATATAATTAACCCCACCGCCCCTATACTGATGCTTTTGAATTCAGAATTTCAAAATAACAAGAATTCGCAAAAATACAAAAAGTCTAGATTGCAATCTTTCTTAAATTTGCCCTCTTGAATTTTAAATTTTGACATCAATTCCACTTCCATAATTCTACTTCCTTAAAAATGCCAACCACGGAGTCTAGAACCCTTAAAAGTCCAAATACGCTTAAGCTTTTTCTTCACAAGCTCATTGAATTTTTGGATACTTACTTTAAATTCAATTACATAATTGGATACTTGCGAGCTTACAAGCTTTTGCCGATCGTTTCCGGCTTTTAAATTTTCGGAATTTTTTTTTCAACGTGTATACACAAATACAAAAAAAACTTAAATTTTGTCTTACAATTCCACATATGTACAAACGAACGTTCCTGAATTTTTTCTTCAAACGCTCATTTTTAACGAACGATATCAAACGAACGTTTGTTGCTTTTTGTTGTAGTGTGAAAAATTCGTTTGGAAAAATACGAAGCTGACAAATTTATCAGTGATAAAAAAAACGACGCTAGCAGAGCGTTCCTGATTCGATTGCGAACGTTCGCTTGCTTTTGAATTTTTCGTTTGAAAAATTCACACACACAGCAAAAAATTAACGCAGAGATCTTACTTTAATCAATTGCGAACGCATTTTTCCGCACCCTGGTTTTTAATGACTTTATTTTAATATAAAAAAATTTATTTAGGGGGGGTAGAAATTTGGGTAACTGAAATCACTTAACGAAGTTGATACCTTATCAACGACATATGATGATCAGACAAAAATAACAAGTTATGATGAAACTGATCTCCCGAATAGTTTTTCCTTTTTCATGGTAGTTAATAATAAAAAGTTGTTCTACTTTAATCATTAATTTAAATTGAAGTTAAACATAAAAATTCAAAAAAATTTACTTGGATTAATTTCGAAGCTTTTAGCCATAAATGAAATTAGCTCCCAAAATTGGAATCTAGTGCTTTAATACTCCAAACAATGGTTAAAGAAATGAACACAATAAGTGGATTAAAATATTTATCAAAAAATTCCTGCCCATACCAGCTAGTCATAAATAAAAATTTGTTTCTTAGGAAACACTGCAAAGAAACTGAAGGTACTTAAAAGAGGAATTCCTTAGGTCAATAAACATTATTAGTACTGCTCTCGGGATGACATCATTAACAACTCAAAGATGACACCACGCGATACATCCGCCGCTTTCAATTTTTCTAGATCATCGGGCAATTTTATAACATTTTCTGGTTTAGCCCCTTGAGTACCGAATTCCGTTTGCACCAGGCCGGGGCTAATGGTCTAAAAATTAATAATTATGTCTTAGGTCGAGCATGCACTCCAAACAATTTTTCATACTCACCGAGAGCCGCAGCAATTTGATAAAGATTTAAACCAGCCTCTGGAATATGCTGTGGCATTTTGTGTCCCAACAGGCTGTTCACATTGATCACATGACACTCTTCCTGTGCCTTTCCATGACAAACTTCATTAGACGATAAGCTTCTTCAGTGCAATAAACGTTGCCCATCCGATTGACATCGATTATCTGCTTTAAGGAGCTTTCATTATCCTCGTCCAGCAGTTTGCTGAGCTCTACCATGCCAGAGTTTAGTCTAAGCTGCAGACGACGCGCTAATCCAATGACCTGTAGATCGGCCACAACAAGATCTTTGACAATTGCCCAACCGATGCCAGAACTGGCACCAGTTACAACAGCGATCTTGCCCTTCCAACTTTCCATTTTGTACTAACAGACCTATTCTGGCAAATAAACAATAGTAAACTAGTATTTTTTATATTTCTGTGTGTTGTAATTTTCTGATTTCAAAACAAAATTTTAAGTTTAGAAAACAAAATTTTCCAATGAAATTGTCAATATATGAAAAGCAACTGACAATTTGTATCGAAATGTATTATTTTTGAGCTTCAAATTTTGTTTTGAAATCAAAAAATTACAACAAACACAAAGAAATATTAAAAATACTTGTTTACTATTGTTAATTTGCCAGAATATGTCTGTAAGCTTATATATAATTTTCGTTCTTTTTACTTTGACAGATATGGCAAGAATAGAAGTTAAAGTTCAGGGTATGGAGAATTGCATCAAATGTATAGTAATTGTATCATGATGATATGTATACAGCGTTTATGGGCATAATCGAAGTATGGACATATAAATTTTTTGATTTAAGCAGAGATTAAGAATTATAAAGATTCTTATATCTTTAACTTGAAAATTTTGAATAAATACCTAATTTATCCTTACTTCAACCAGGAGTTCTAAAAATGGGTCCCGCAAGGTTTTTTCCCTATATAATCCACAACCACACAAAGGCTAGTAAAATTAGCTTAGGTTTGCGGGCAGAAAATAACTTTATAAACGTAAACATATTTATTATATAGTAAAATAAATTTTATTAATAAGACAAGAATAGCTTGCTTTTCAATATATATTGACAACCATGTATAAGAGTAACATAATTATAAATTTTCATATAAAAATACATATATACACAGCCTTTGCAATAAAATCGTTAATTGGGAGTAGATTTTGAACAGTATTTAAATGTGTATTTAATACAAAAATTGTTCAAATAGACATATGAAATAAATTTATATTATTTAAATAAATTAACATAAACGGAAAAATTATCGATATGGTACAAACGTTTATTTTAGGAATAATACATAAAATGGTAGTTTACACAAATTTGTTTCTAACGGCTTCTTGCTTTCCAATTATTTTGTTCGTAGTTTCAAATGCTAGATTAAAGACTAGCAAAAATTATTATAATTTTTAAATTATGAACAACTCTAAAACATAATATAAATCTCTGCGCTGAGCATTTTTAAATATATCAAAAAGTTACTGTTATTAATATTGCTCGATTTCTTACGACCGTCATTATTAAAAAAAGCGTCAATATTGAGTTAACTTCGCAGATATAGACATTATCTTCTTTACTTTCATTGACTTTTCAATTTCAAGTACTTATATCAATAAGCTTTAAATATTTCTTCCGCTAAAAATCGTTTCTTTTTTTAATAATGACGTTGTTGAAGATGATTTAAAAAAATAATTTATGTAAAAAATAAAACTTAAGTAGCAACTTATACATAATGTTACATTGACACCTCCTACACCTCCATGCCTGCATCTGAATGCTTTCCTTTCTTGTTGAGCGCTTCCTCGTGCGTCAGCTTAGTTTTCTCCGTGCGCGTATGCCAGACCAGCACATCTTGACATTTATTTGCTAAAGGTTGCAAATCTTTCAATGTTGTGAAATGACGCAGAATTTCACTTTCCTGATAGCCACGTTGTACTTCGTACGAGAAGCCGGCATTTGGATTGTTGAAAAAAAGATCCGTGGCGATGGCAAAGCCCGCCATGTCTATTGGAAACGGCCGTTCTGGTCGCCAGGCAGCATTAAACCCTATAACCTCCGTTTTATATTCATTAAGCAGCGGTCGTTCAACCATTAAGCCGCCTACTAGACCGACCGGCCACACACCCACGTGTCCGCGCTCTATTTTGGCCATTTCTCTAAATAGTTCTAAACTGTAAGCATTATCATCGTCCATAAAAAATACTATGCTGTGTTCGCTTGGATTGGCATTGCTGCGAATCCAAGATAGGGCCATATTACGCTGCTCTACGCCGCGTGGCTTTATCCAGTTCGGATCTTTATCGTGCAGCTTGAATGCAGGTGGAGTTTTGACATTAAGTTGGATCGAGCGTTTATCGAGCTCGGCACGCGTGAGCAGGTTCTTAACCAGCTCGCTAGTTTTATTTGCATCCTCGATTATGATCCAGTATAAATTGGGCACCAGCATAAAGACGTGCGATAATCTAGTAAAAACGGTGCCGCACGAAAATGTTTCAATATAAAATTAAAAATGCGCTTACGTTGCACTTATTTGCTTTTAATACTACTTACCTGGTCAATTCGGCCTTTTGTGCTGGTCTCGCATAAGTTGGCGTTATAGCATAGATTACCGGCTGTGATTTAAATATATTTAGGCTCTGACAATTGTGTTTGCCATTGCGATGTACCATCAATAAGATGACCAGGAAGGCGATAATTAGCATCAGCACTTGACGTGGACGTATGCGCACTTCAGACATAGTTCGTTATAGCTAGTTTTTTACTTAATTGACGCAGCTAAAGCAATAAACTAAAATTTGCTTAGATAAGCATTAAATGCTGCAAATGCTTGTTGTACTGGAACTTAAGCAATTGTTGACACAAAAAAAAGAGTTAATGCAGAGGAAAAAATTGCTCGCCAAAAATGATAGTAAAAAACAAATAAACGTCTGTCAAGAAATTCAAGTATTTGTTTGACGGTTTAGCAACAATTTTTCTAGCTACTAGCACAGGGTGTTTGTTACTGGTAGTTTTTCAATCGAACAGCTGCGTGAAATTATCAGATGAGAGATTTATATTGTTTTATGAAAATAAATATCCATAATGCCTTCAAATATTAGTGCATGCGTTTTAATATGCACTGAAAATGTGTTTCTCTTTCACAATCTTTAATTTAATTTTTTTTAATAATTTTTTATATATTTTATTTACATAATAATTGTAATAATAATAATTTTAAAAAAATAAATTTAATTTAATTTGAAGCAAACAATAAATTGGTTCTATTGTTAAATTGTATGAACAGTTGTAGTGCTTGCAACTTCCTTGAAGTCGTTTCCGTACTTAGTGTTCAAATCTCTCATTTTGACAGATAACATATTACTCTCACGGCTTGAAAGTTTCGCGGACTGTACGGACAGACCTACTAAGTGGTCCATAATTTTTCAGTATTTTGTTATATAAATTATCTATAATACCATGGTAGAATTAGACAAGGTAGTGTTAGTAATTAAAATTTTCTCTTGTGGAAGGTATCGCACCTGTCAAAAGCAGGTTTTTACGAATAAAAGCAAAACAAATAACAAAATTTGCAAATTATGTGTTTGAAAGCTGCGGTACCCACCGCTCCGAGACGACACTATCTTGTTAAATATACCTTGTAGTATACGATTAGACTGATACATTGCATAGTTAAAGCAAAACAAATAACAAAATTTGCAAATTATAATATTTTTGTTTGAAAGCTGTGGTACCCACCACTTCGAGACGACACTATCTTGTTAAATATTTCTTGTAGTATACGAATAGACTGATACAGTGCATAGTCGGCAAAGTTGGATATTATTGAATGCTTATGAAAGCTGCGTTAATTGTAAATTGATGGTATGGTTGTCCACAGCCAACCAAAGAAAAATTTATCGTCTGCTGTGCAGCGAAATATACAGAAAAAATAGGAAGAGTTGACTAAAAATCGGAGTTCACCAAAAGTCGGATATTGTAGATATCTATAAAATCTTTTTTCAATTATGAAACACAATTATCACGAGCTATAAAAAACAATAAATGTTTTCTAAAATTAATTTTTAGTTTTTGTTTTTTGCTTGTAATAAAATTTATTATTATTTGAGATTATTTTGGCCTTCTCTTCCAGGTAACAATTTTACCTAAATAAGCTTTGAATAAAGCTTACGATTTATGTAGAAAGAAAAATTTAAACTTCTTTGAACAATCCTTGAAACAAGTTTTATAAAAGGTCTTTGCAAGGAAAGAAGGCGTATGAAATTATATAAAGTTTGACATAAGGTTTTTATTCAAGGCTTTTTCAGGAACTCGAAAACTGAAAATAAATTCAATTGTTTTTTGTAACTCTCCTTCTACGTTTCATCATTCCATTTTATTTAAAACAAAAAACTTGTACATTTTAAAAACCTTTACATATCTTTGTATATTTACCATTGTCCAATCAGCGTGGATTGAGCTCGGATCCTTTGTATCAACAGACACACGCTCTATCCGCTCGTCAATTCAGGAGTTTCCTCGCGCGACGTTGGAACTCAATTACTATTTTCTTTGAATTCCCTTAAGTAAAATTTTATAAAGGTCTCGATTGCAATTATATCATGTATGCACTTAATTTGGAAGCAATAAATTGGCTCAGTAGCCCAATGGTTTAAGGAGACAGTTTATCAAGAGATATACCCACGGATCGATTCCGGGCTCAAACAAACGAATGTTTTTTTTTTATTATTGAAATAGTTTTTTTAGTTGTTTTTTATGATTGTGAATGTTTTTTTTTATTTAATTTGGCTATTTCTAACGTTATTGTTTTCACAAACTGAAACTTTGTTTATCTAAAAAAAATCTAAGTTAAGAGGAATCTAATCTAAGAGGAAAAATCTTCTTGAATACTGCCTAAAATGTATAATTGAATAAAGTTTTATACATAACATTATACAAGAAAATTAAAATTTCAAGGCTTTTACAAGGCTCTTTCAAGAAAAGCATGAATAATTACTTTTATACAAGGCCTTTCAAGTTAAGTATAAATAACTTCAAATATTTAGGTGAAATTTTTATCTGGGCTCTGCTCTGTTCTAATAAAAGGAAGCGCCTGGTATAACGTTGTTTGTATAAACTGGTATTTATAGGGGGTTCGGACTATTTTACATGTAGGATGGACATGTAGGACTGCAGAATAACGGTAAAGTCTGTTAGAGCTTTCAAACTATCCTACATGTCGAATGGACTTCATTATTTTTCAGCGTTTAAGAAGATAGTATCGTGCAATGGCAAAACAATTTCTTGCTGCTCTAATAATTGAAGAAGTTCTGAATAAAGAGGAAATAGAAGAAAACAAAGGAAGAAAGAAAAATTAGGTACCAGAAAAGTAGTAAAATAATACTGTTTTCAGTAAAAAAAAAGAAATAGTTAGGACGCCTTGATCAAAGCTCAGATCCATCTAATTCATATTTTCGAATTCACTTGATGATGGTTTCAATTCTGGTTTTATTATTCTGATGACGTCACTTTGAATAATATAGGCGTTTGATAGGCGTGGTTTTAGTCAAATTTTTTCAAATTCCAAGTACGTTTTAAATATCCCTGCTTATGTGTAAAATATCAATTTAACTCTTGTGTCTGCCCTTACTTCAAACACCTTCGTGTCTGCACTTGAATACGATTGTTTCCCCATACAATTTATATGGGAAAAGCTATATAGTTTGGATTGATTAAAATTTTTTATTTATTTTTATTTTATTTATACCCAAATAGAAATTTCGGCTTTTTTTTTTTTTTTTTTTTTTTTATTTATTTATTTAAGTAGTAAAAAATCGTTACAATAGTTTTGTGATGCTCAATTTACAGAAACTGGACTAAGCCTTAATTCTTAAACATTATAAATACAAATAAATTTAAATGAATATGAAGAAAATAAATTGTAAATTTTTTAGCGTAGGAAAACTACTATAAAAAACCTACGCATATGAAATCTTAAGACTAAGGGGTGACTAGAAGAGAGTGTTATTGATAATTGACTGTAATATTTTTCAATAGGAACAAAAATAATAATTATACAAAGCAAACTATGAATACATATGTTTATACAAAATTAATTAATCACAAAGTTCGGATACAAGAACATTATCAGACATGCTACAACGAACATAAAAATTTTTGGTTATATCACAGATTTGCTTAGAAATTAAATTTACATTTGACTCTAAATGTAGCTTTTTTGTAGAATAATACCAAGGGACTTTCAGCATCATTCTTAAAAGTTTGTTTTGGCAAATTTGCAGTCGTTTTATGTGTGTTTGGGCACAACAACCCCAAACAGGACAAGCATATAATATGATAGATTGAAATATCATTTTGCAAATCAGTATCTTATTTTCAGTACTTAAATCCGATGAACGATTTATTAATGGATACAAAGTTTTGATTGCAACATTGAATTTGTTTTTAATATTTTGTGTATGTTCGCGAAATATAAGTTTGGTGTCCAGAATAACACCTAAATATCTTACCGAGTTCGACCAAGCTATGTCGTGATTGTTTATATTAAGATTAGTTGCCGGAAGATTGCAAGAACTTCTTTTTCGTGTAAAAAAGATAGACTGCGTTTTGTTGGCATTTAGCTTGATTCTCCATTTGTGCATGTATTCAGCAATGCAGTTTAACGCTTGTTGTAAATTACACAAGATATTATTAACAGAATCATGAGAAGCATAAACACCAACATCATCTGCATACAAAGCATGATAGCAGCTATGTAATTTCGGAAAGTCAGAGCTATATATAGTATATAAGAGTGGCCCAATAACAGAACCTTGAGGAACGCCAGCTGGAACCCTTACCATATTGGAAAAAACGTTATTTATTGTAACGCAATAAAAACGATTTTTCAAAAAGCTATCAATGAGCTTGGTCAGCTGTATTGGAAACCCGAAATTTATAAGTTTGTAAATTAAGCCTTTATGCCAAACCGAATCAAAGGCCTTTTCAACATCCAAAAGAACGAGAGCAGTCGACTTCTTATTGATTAGGCTTGTTTTAACATGTTTGCATATTCTTTTAACTTGTTGAGTAGTACTGTGAAAACTACGAAATCCGAATTGTTCATTAGGAATAATATTTTGATCTGCTGCAAACCTTTGAAGTTTGTCTCGTATGACTTTTTCAAAGACTTTACTTAGACAATTTAAGATACTTATTGGTCTATAACTACTTACTTCATTTTTTGGTTTCCCTGACTTAGCAATAGGGATAATTTTTGCTTGCTTCCAAGAATTTGGAAAATATTGTAGTTTTAGACACGAATTAACTATAAACGTTACAAAATGTACAGCTAAAGATGGTAGTTTTTTTAACAAAATAATTTTAATACTATCAAGACCAGAAGACTTTTTGCTTTTACACTCATTTATCAAAAAGGCAGTATATTTATCATCAACATAATCAGAGGATAGAGAACTTATTGAAATCATATCGAAGTGATTATAAACAGTATCTACCATAGCATCATTATGATGTTGGCCCGAGTTCAAGGAAACTTCGTGGTTTTTAAGGAATTCTGCCGCAAGGGCTTCTACTTTATCTTTGTTTAAAGCAGCAACACCATTATGGTGCTTTAAGGATGGAATTTGAACGTGCTTTTTTCTTAAAAGCTTGCAGATATTCCAAAAAGGCTTGTCTCCCTTGTCGAGATTAGAAATCTTTTTGCTCCAAACTTGATTTCGATGGCGAAAGATCTCAGAACGAATCTGTGCTGAAAGTCGAATCATTGATTCATGGTCATAATATTGCCTGTAGCGGCACCATTGTTGTCGATAATAGTTTCTTGTTTTAATGAGATCTAAGATATATTGAGGTAGCTTAATGAAATTAATTGCCCTAGCCTTTTTGGGAACAGCAACTCGTTGTGCTTCTAATATAATTTCATTAAACAAGACTATGTTTTCGTCAATTTGGTTTGTGGAAGAAATTAGACTTAAATCAGTAGAAATATTTGCAAACGCATTTTTGAGAAATGAACGAAAAAGTTTCCAGTCTGAATTTGAATAATCGAATTCAAGATTTTCATCCTTAATAGAGCCAACTGAAACATTGAAATTGATGGGAAGATGATCAGAGCTAAGTTCACAAACCCCAAGCGGCTGAGAAATCAAATATGGGACATTACTTAAAATTAAGTCTAAGTTTGAGGGAGATAAACTACTTGTACAAGGAAAATAAGTTGGCTCATCTGTGTGACATATTGAAATTGGAAAAAAGGTAATAAACTCATTAAGAATATTTCCCCAATTATTAGCACGAGAACAAAACCAGTTGCGATGCTTACTATTTAGATCCCCACAGAAAATGTAAGACCCATTGGTATTAAAAAGTTTTCTTAAGTCAGACTTATATTTTCGCCCAAGATCCACGGAGGAAGAACCACCGGGAAAGTAAATACTGAAAAATTTAATTTTAGATAAATCAGCACAAATAATCTCAGCACCAACGTTTTCTATAACCTCTGTGTTGATGCTGGGAATTTCATTAAATTTTATACATTTTTTTATTAATATGGCAACTCCGCCACCTGCAGAGTGCTCTCTATCCCAACGAACACAATTATAATTACTATGATAAAATTTATTTGCTTGTTTGAGCCATGTCTCAGAGAGCAAACAAACATCAATATTGTTGCTTTCTAGGTAATTAAAGAGTTCAAAAAATTTGTTGCGGATACTGCGACAATTCCAAAACATAATTTTAAGATGTGAATTACTTAACATTAGTATACAGATATTTAAATGCTAATTGAGCAATCACGTTAAATTGATCTTGTTTTGTTTTGCACTTTCCAAGACCTAGAACAATATCAAAAGTTAATTTTGTTATCTCTTCATGGGAGAAGAGATCATTATTCAGCGTGTGAGCAGCAGATTGAGAGTCTTGAGATCGCCACTGCTGACTTGTCGGTATAGCAAGGGCAGCTGGAGAAGAAGAAAGAGGAGGGAAATTCGCATCACTATTAGAAAACTGTACTTGTTGGCAATCGTAGGTGTATATTGGAGACTTCGATGATCGAGTGGATTTTTTATGTAGTTTCTCTTTGATTTGCAGATAAAGAGCACGGTTAGGACAAACAACATCCATAGACTTGTGATTGCCATTGCAGTTTGCACAACGCAGTGTGTCCACGGTGGAGCATTCGGATGTTTTATGCTTACCTGCACAATTTGCACACTTAGATTTTATAAAACAAGATCTTTCGCCATGTCCGTACAATTGACAGTTGTGACATTGTACGGGCTTATTCTTCAATTTACGTTGATAGTCCCAACGAATAATTGTATGAAATAATGATTTCACTTTTAGGCGCAAATCATGCATTTTGACAGTGCCACTTTCAAAGTATACAATATAAAGAGTATCAACGAAGCTCTCCTGCCTTTTGACGATCATTTTAACCTCTCTACATTTTAAACCAAGAGAGACCAATTCAGCTTTAACAGCATCCGCGGAATGATTATCTAGTCCGTATAATACAGTTTTAAACACGCGATCACTTTTATTGTCATGAGAGAAGAACTGACATTTATTCTCAATGAGAATAGTTTTTAAAACATTATACGATTCAATTGACTGGGAAATAACTTTAACACCAATTGAAATTTTTTTACAAAAAATTTAATAACACCTTTTCCAATGAAAAGATTTTTTAAAAACTCAATTTCTTGTCCAAGTACAACTATCGGTGGTATTTTAACTTTAGCTGGTTGGGCAGCTTGAGTATTTTCACTAAGCTCAACATCAGATTCGTCATCTGATAACGCTAGTAATGGCGTCCAGTAATTTTTTCGAGCTCTACTTTGGCTGAGATTTTTATTGTTTTTAGAATTAATGTGTTTATTTGTTTTTAAAGTTTTTTTTTTAACTTTTGATGAGGACATTTCGTCCACATCACACGGTGATAAAGTACGTTTAGGAATTTTTAATAAACGAGCGTTTCTTTATAATATATGTAGAATTAGACAAGGTAGTGTTAGTAATTAAAATTTTCTCTTGTGGAAGGTATCGCACCTGTCAAAAGCAGGTTTTTACGAATAAAAGCAAAACAAATAACAAAATTTGCAAATTATGTGTTTGAAAGCTGCGGTACCCACCGCTCCGAGACGACACTATCTTGTTAAATATACCTTGTAGTATACGATTAGACTGATACATTGCATAGTTAAAGCAAAACAAATAACAAAATTTGCAAATTATAATATTTTTGTTTGAAAGCTGTGGTACCCACCACTTCGAGACGACACTATCTTGTTAAATATTTCTTGTAGTATACGAATAGACTGATACAGTGCATAGTCGGCAAAGTTGGATATTATTGAATGCTTATGAAAGCTGCGTTAATTGTAAATTGATGGTATGGTTGTCCACAGCCAACCAAAGAAAAATTTATCGTCTGCTGTGCAGCGAAATATACAGAAAAAATAGGAAGAGTTGACTAAAAATCGGAGTTCACCAAAAGTCGGATATTGTAGATATCTATAAAATCTTTTTTCAATTATGAAACACAATTATCACGAGCTATAAAAAACAATAAATGTTTTCTAAAATTAATTTTTAGTTTTTGTTTTTTGCTTGTAATAAAATTTATTATTATTTGAGATTATTTTGGCCTTCTCTTCCAGGTAACAATTTTACCTAAATAAGCTTTGAATAAAGCTTACGATTTATGTAGAAAGAAAAATTTAAACTTCTTTGAACAATCCTTGAAACAAGTTTTATAAAAGGTCTTTGCAAGGAAAGAAGGCGTATGAAATTATATAAAGTTTGACATAAGGTTTTTATTCAAGGCTTTTTCAGGAACTCGAAAACTGAAAATAAATTCAATTGTTTTTTGTAACTCTCCTTCTACGTTTCATCATTCCATTTTATTTAAAACAAAAAACTTGTACATTTTAAAAACCTTTACATATCTTTGTATATTTACCATTGTCCAATCAGCGTGGATTGAGCTCGGATCCTTTGTATCAACAGACACACGCTCTATCCGCTCGTCAATTCAGGAGTTTCCTCGCGCGACGTTGGAACTCAATTACTATTTTCTTTGAATTCCCTTAAGTAAAATTTTATAAAGGTCTCGATTGCAATTATATCATGTATGCACTTAATTTGGAAGCAATAAATTGGCTCAGTAGCCCAATGGTTTAAGGAGACAGTTTATCAAGAGATATACCCACGGATCGATTCCGGGCTCAAACAAACGAATGTTTTTTTTTTATTATTGAAATAGTTTTTTTAGTTGTTTTTTATGATTGTGAATGTTTTTTTTATTTAATTTGGCTATTTCTAACGTTATTGTTTTCACAAACTGAAACTTTGTTTATCTAAAAAAAATCTAAGTTAAGAGGAATCTAATCTAAGAGGAAAAATCTTCTTGAATACTGCCTAAAATGTATAATTGAATAAAGTTTTATACATAACATTATACAAGAAAATTAAAATTTCAAGGCTTTTACAAGGCTCTTTCAAGAAAAGCATGAATAATTACTTTTATACAAGGCCTTTCAAGTTAAGTATAAATAACTTCAAATATTTAGGTGAAATTTTTATCTGGGCTCTGCTCTGTTCTAATAAAAGGAAGCGCCTGGTATAACGTTGTTTGTATAAACTGGTATTTATAGGGGGTTCGGACTATTTTACATGTAGGATGGACATGTAGGACTGCAGAATAACGGTAAAGTCTGTTAGAGCTTTCAAACTATCCTACATGTCGAATGGACTTCATTATTTTTCAGCGTTTAAGAAGATAGTATCGTGCAATGGCAAAACAATTTCTTGCTGCTCTAATAATTGAAGAAGTTCTGAATAAAGAGGAAATAGAAGAAAACAAAGGAAGAAAGAAAAATTAGGTACCAGAAAAGTAGTAAAATAATACTGTTTTCAGTAAAAAAAAAGAAATAGTTAGGACGCCTTGATCAAAGCTCAGATCCATCTAATTCATATTTTCGAATTCACTTGATGATGGTTTCAATTCTGGTTTTATTATTCTGATGACGTCACTTTGAATAATATAGGCGTTTGATAGGCGTGGTTTTAGTCAAATTTTTTCAAATTCCAAGTACGTTTTAAATATCCCTGCTTATGTGTAAAATATCAATTTAACTCTTGTGTCTGCCCTTACTTCAAACACCTTCGTGTCTGCACTTGAATACGATTGTTTCCCCATACAATTTATATGGGAAAAGCTATATAGTTTGGATTGATTAAAATTTTTTATTTATTTTTATTTTATTTATACCCAAATAGAAATTTCGGCTTTAGTTTCGCAATAAATCAATTGAGGAATACTATAAGTCCTTAAATTTTAAAAAATCATTTACTATACAAAATCTTATTTCAAAATGTCATAATGGTACAATCGTATATAAGTGCAGACACAATGGTTAAGGTAGGTCTTAGGCAACCAATCCTTTGAAAATCGAATTTTTTTAATTGATTTTTGTTGTACAAATATTCAAGAATACTTAAAAAAAATTTCAAATTAACCCCGCTTAGAAAACAGATTCTACAGCGCTTAAGACCCGTTGCGCCAGAGTACCAATCGATCAAACCGAAGAAGAAGAAGACGGGCCACACTACTGCAAACAAACTAAACGACCGATTTTAATTGTTTTTTAATTTGCTTGTAATGTAGTTCTACACATATTTTACCAAAATGAGTGCCTTTGAAAAATTTGTCTAGTTTTTACACGCAACAATATGGTTAAAAATAACGTAATTTTTTCGAGTTTTGTTCTACGCTTCATAATTGTCTACATTTTTGATCTCTTCATTTCATTTTGGTAAAAGATGTGCATTTAGGGATCTATTTTCGAATGCATTTTTTTTAGACGATCTAGAGCCGCGCTATGATGTGGCCCGATTTTCACCTTTTTTGAAGGACACCAGCTTTAGCGCCATCTTTATCTATACAAAATATATGATAAAAAAACAAAAACATTTTTTTTTTCTTATACTGATGTAAGATTTACATGCAAATGGAATTTTTTATATATAATTAACTTTTTTAGAAAACATCTTCTAAAATTTCCCTTAATCTAAGCCAATATAATACAATAATTTTTGTATTGTTTTGAGTCAGTGTTTTGTATTGTTTTGTATTGTATTGAGTCAGCCTAAGCTGACTGATATTTATTTAATTTGTGTTACTTCTTTTAAAAAAGCGAAAAGAGTTTTTTGAAAAACCTTAAAAATTTCTATGCCTTTCCCGAAAAATTCACCTCTTACCGACACACTCATCAGCTGTGTTAACAAAATACAGCATTAAAATTCTAAACTATTAACCAGAGCTGGCAAACTTATTGTTTTCTTTGTGAATTTTCAAAGTTTTTTTATTAAATTTTACAGGTTACAGGTTACTTATAAGCTTGGCATTTGAGTTACTTTAATTTTCGTAGTTTAGTCATATTATAGATGTTTTCTTAAAAATGGAGTACAAATTTCCCAAACCTTTTTTTAAATACTTACCGCAAATTTTGCTTAAAAACAAAGAACAAGTGCTTTAAAAAAAAATATGCATATTATATGGATTTAATTATCAAGTCTCAATATTTATTTATTAACTTAAATTTTTCTTATACATATAAAAAAGCTACATACATTTCAATATTGGCAAATATTTCTGTTATTCTATTGAACTGTGTATTGTATTTTTTTTTTAAATAAAGTTAAGTAATTACATTTTGAATTTCATTCGAGTCTAAGAAAATAAAAAGTTTTTGAGCATTTATTTTAAAAACCATACAGAGAAACATATACAACTGTTTCGAAAATTTTGAACAGGTTGATCAACGCGTCAAAGCGAAAAAAAAACAAAGCTGGTGCTTGTAACATGATGTATTTAATAATTATTATTTAAAATTCAATGACAACAAAAAAAAATATTGACAAAAAAGCACGAAGAAATTTGAAAATTTCAAGAAAAGATTTGTGATTTTGACAGTTTCTAAATGCAACCTTTTTTTATTTTTACCATGAAATAGAATTAAGAATGTATTGAGAAATAACGTTGATTTTTACTATGATTTTTGTTCTTCTGTGCTAATTTTTGTTCCTCGTAAAGTTTTTTCTTTTATTTTTTTTAAATAATCTATACATAAATATCTCTCAACAGTCTCTGCTTATTTAAAATTTTTTTTTATTTTTCTTTTCCATTTTGGCCTCTTTTCTTTATACTTTAAATTCACTATACAATATATTTCATATAAATATTTGTTGTATGTTCATTAAATATTTGTTTATATTTGTAAGAAGCTCAAAAAGGCGCTGAAGTTAGTTTTGTGTTTTTGTTTTATAAGCAAATCATTTCTATAAATTTGCAATTAAAAATAAAGACATAAATGAGAAATTAAAAAATGTTCCTTACATTTTGAAGTATTTTTGAATATTTATTTCAGTTTTTACCAAATTTCTTTCTTAACAGCTATAAAATAGTACATTTACATTTTATTATACTCTCAATTATATTTTGATTACTTTTTTTTTAAACTTAATTATAATATTACATTTAATTTTTTACAATAAGTAATGAAATCAAGCTTTTTTTTTAATGCAACATAGTTATATATATTTTCCACAAATAATGATATAACTAGTATTAAGATATAAGTATTAGAAGCTGCGTTTAATAATTGAATGGCTTTGAATTAAATTAAAGTATATTTAATTTTTTTGTTATAAACATAAAAATTGTCAGTTTTTATTTATTAAATCTTGGAATTTTCTTGAAGTGTCAAAAAAAAAAAAAAGAAAATTCTGTTCAGTACGAGTTGTGTAAATCGATGTTTGCTACTTTTTGTTGATACCTTTTAAGCTTGAGAGCAAAATAATTATTCCGGTACTCTTATTTGGGTTAAAAAAATATTTTAAAATTTCTTAGAACCGAACTTTTATGGAACCGCCTACTTTGGCATTAGTTATTACTTGAAAGGATTTATTCCTACATCTTGAGCATTTAATAGAAATTTAGAGTTTTTGATAAATAATAATTTAAATTCATACAATTTTTTCACGGCAGTTTTACGCCTACAAAAGTAAAAAAATTTTAATAGATTTTTGATTTATACGTTCAAGTTTTATCGCTCACGCTCATATAAAAGAAATATTTGGCATTCTCCAAAATTTAATAAGTTTAAGGTATGTTTTATTAAGAACTTCATTTTGCGTCGAACATGCTCGATAGTTA
The DNA here is from genome assembly GCA_914767935.1 of Coremacera marginata. Classification (NCBI taxonomy): domain Eukaryota; kingdom Metazoa; phylum Arthropoda; class Insecta; order Diptera; family Sciomyzidae; genus Coremacera; species Coremacera marginata. The sequence continues at coordinate 159,692,274 of OU612046.1, read as the reverse complement.
AGTTCTATTTTACGTACTGCAAAAATGACGTATTAATTTCATCAAATCAAACAATACTGCCAAGTATCATGATGCAAGAAATAAGGTAGTAGTGACCTTATAGTGAAAACCAAAAAAGTAAAAAAGAAATAAAAAGTAAATTAGAGAGGCCAATGACAGGCTATAATCTCCGTTATATATAGCCAGCTGTCACTACCACCTTGTTCATTGCATCATGCCGAGTATAGATCAGCACTTTGAGCATTCATATATGACAATCATGTATTCACGTAACTATAGTCAATATTGACAAATGTCCGTTATAATAACTTCGAAAAACTCAACAAGCATCCATAAGTGAGACCAAATTTAAGTACGAAATTTTTCATTCTATTCATTTAAGTTTTGCCAAATAGCTTAAATTAAGTAAATCTTGTTAAATTTTGTAAATATTTCAGCAGTCATTTAATTTGTCATGTTTAAGCATTTTTGTGTGTCAATAACTCTAAAACTAAAAATATATATATATGAAAAAAAAAATTCAAAAATGAATTTTAATATAATAAACATAATTGAATATGGCGGCAAAATTTATTGACTAATTTTAATCCTAGATTAAGTAGTTTTATGCAATAATTAAGGCAAAAATGAATGGGATTTGATGATTTTATGATAATAGTGACTTAAATTAAAGGGTACAAAAAATAGAGAAGCTTTTTTTAGAGTACACAAATAAAATTTCTTTATTTAAATAACTAATACTAATGCATTTGTATAACGCAAGTCTTCCAGTTGTCAAAAAAATATCAACTTTAATAAATAAAGAGATTTCACCTCTTTATCAACTTTAAGCTTTTTTTTTTACACATATTTTTGTCTCTTCCTTGCATTATACAATTTAATAGCGAGTAAGAATGACTTTGGTTTTTCAGTTTTGTCCTGCATTTTTTTGTTATTGTGTTTCCTTAATATATAAAATTTCTTTTTAAATACTTTTTGTGTGTTCCATAAATATTTTTGTTTGTAATTCTGCTGTATAAATGTTCATTTCAGCTCTTGCGTCTTTCCGTCTCTCTCTCTCTCTCTCTTTCTATGTGTTTCGCTTTCTATGTGTTGCTGCTTATTTATCTGTCCAGTTGATTTACAACTGCGTTCACACGGCAGAATTCTTGCCAATGATTTCACCGCTACGTGAGTGCACAAATTTTCCATCAAATTCTATGGTTGAGTTTTGTTTTATGCTACCAGGTGGCGTCTGCAGCGGCTGCTTTTCATCTCTGTGTTTGTTTCAAGTACAAAAAAGTAGAAAAAATAGTTGAGTTATTAAAAGTTTAAGAACTATTCTTTCTTAAATATATTCTAATAGAACCAAAAGAGCTTTTTGAAAAACTTTTATTAAAAATTTAAATTTAAAATATTCAAAAAGTATTATTGTACTTTTAACACTTGGCAAAGTTAAATAAAATTATTTTAAAAAATTCAATTAAATTTTTTAATTTTTTCTTAACAGATAATTTTTATTGATTTCGATTGTAATACTCATGTTTAAGTTTGGTAGACAAATTAATACATTGATTAAAATCGATAAATAATGTTATGATGAAATGTATGAAGGAAAAGAAGCAGAATTAGATGTAAAAATGCTAATATCGATATTAATTCCTAAGCTTTACATTTATTGTACTTATATGTTCTATATGTTACGACAAATTATGATATTTAAAAGGGCGTGATGACCTTGAAATAAAAAATTCTTTTTATTGCAAGTTGACATGTTATCAGACATGTTATCGATCGTTCGAATGATGAAACATCATAATTTGTATGGTGCCGTACGGCAAGGCTTGAAGCATGCTGTATCGTCTGAACCCCCTATTTTAAGGATTAGGGACATTCACATTAGAGCGTTCATATTATCAAATTCTTTATCAAATCGTTGGTCAAATAGTTCGACCACGCAAGTGTTTATATTATCAAATTTTTCGTCAAATTTCATTATCTTGCACACCGATGTGAAATCATTGCAATGACAAAACAAATAGTTGCAGCACTTGTTGCTGATATTTTATTGGAAGCAGAAGAAACTGAAATTAAAAAAGAGGAAATAAACGATTGTGGGTGAAACGAACCTTTTTAAGTTCCCGACGATAAGCCGTTCTAAGGCAATTACTTTCTTTTAAGATTTCTATTGTTGTCTTGAGTGCTTATATCGTCAAATTTTTTATCAAATCATTTGTCAAGCAACCGAAAAATCAAAATATTTTTATTTTCGTCAAACGATTTGACCAACAATTTAATGAGTTAAATTGTCGTCGAATTTCGTAATGTGAATAATGCTATTAGTTTTAACCATCAGCAGGTATAGAAAATGGCTGCATTCAGCCGAAAATTTGCTACGTAGCTTTCGGGCTGAATGGTATGTAGCATAAGCGATCACACAACATGCTCCCTGAGCGGCCGCCATTATAGGTAGCGAAAGAATTTTATGCTACTTCAGTTGAGCGGCTTACACTCACTTTATTTTGACAGATCACAATACCAAATATTAAATTTATTAATAATTATATAATAAAATTGCTTAATATTGTTTTAAATTACAACTATTTGTTTGAAACGTGTGCACTTAACAGAACATAATAAAAATAAATTGAAGGTAAAAAGCATTTACTGACGAACAGCTGTTTGCCGTTTCACGTTTTGAAAAAAAAAACCCATTCAGCAGAAAGAATACATGTATTTTTTATATTTTTGTGGCTTTAACCAATTCAATTTCAATTTTCCATATTTCAGGAAAACAAATAAATTCTATCCGAAATTCAGTGTTTTTTGAAAATGTTTTCCGCTTTGCTGCTGTTCACTCGCTGACTATTTCAATAAAAACGCATGGAGCCAAAACTTTTTGATTTTCATCCGACATATCGGTCCGAACGTCTCATTTGCTTTCGAATGATCGTACATGTCGTCGGACATGTCTGACATTTATATTTACATTTACTTTCGTCTGAAGCCCCTATTGAAATCATTGGTATATACAATGTGGGATCAAAAGTTTGCGATCGATATTTAATGAATGGGACTTACTAATCCCATTTTAGACACGGCGATATTGCGACGATTTTACTCACTGATTTTTTGCTCGTTGGATCGGGAGGAGAGATGAAAGCAGAAACGTACACATCGGCCGTACCAGCGATTTATCGCTCTCTCTCTTTCACTCACATGCACAAAGAGTGAATTAGTAAGAAAAATCGCTCGGTCAAAATCGTCATGTCTACAAGATATGGAAGACGAAACAGTGCAACAAAAGAAAATCTAAGAAAATCGCTGAATAAAATCGTTGCAATATCGGCGTGTATAAAATGGGACTAACTAACATTCAAATTATCAATCAATCGTCAATACCAAACGAGATTTATGTATACTTTAATAACAATTGTCGACAGCAGTCAGTTGGTTTATAACAGAAGTAAACGAAATTGTAATAGATTTTTGTTTTCGAAGATTGATAGCAGGGTGCCATAAAGGTTGTTAGTGCTTAATACGAATTTTAACAGATCTTTTATGGTCAGCATCTTTTATTATCGATAACAGAAAATGCGTAACAGAGTAACAGATTTCGCCGAAAGGACCCAAATGTAAAATATTTGCTTTACATGCATGGCAGTGTTATAAGGTAGGGCCGACTCGGAGAAGAATGAAGTAGACAGCAGAGAAAATGCCAGCTAGTTGTCAAAATCAGCTGTTCATCTCGAGTTGCTTTGTGTTCACGTTTCGCAGTTGATTTTAGGTTAGAATAGCTACAAGTTTTCTTGCAAATTTTAGACTTCTTCCACACTTCATAGTTTTTATTACATTGTTTTTTTAATATTTTCACTCAAATTATAACAAATTTAAAATACGCGACAGCACAGTTTACAACTTGGAAATATTTTGTATTTACTTCATTTGCAATTTCTACGAAATTCGTCGTTTTGACAACTAGTCGGCATTCTCATTATTCACTATTCGTTGGCGCGTGAGGGCACTAAGCGACTCGGCCCTAGCTTATAATTCTGACATGGATACATGAGAGCAGACAAGTACACGATTCAGTTTAAGAGGTCATAAATTTCAAAAACGTTAATATGCTAACGTTATTATACTGATATCGATATCGATTTACAAAATATTTACATTTTCTCAACCATTCTTGAAATATGAAATAATTAAATAAATATATATAAGAAATATTAAACAAGCTTGTATAAAATAATGTGAATACTCTTTAAAACTTTGTTAAAATGTTAATTTTATAATTTTAAAGTACAAATTAAAGTGAATATTAAATGAGATCATGTAGATATCGATAAATAATCGATACCAAATGGTTAAGTATCTATTAAAAACGATATCAACTAATAAATTATATGTGCATATTCGATAAATTTAAAGAAATTTTATAGATAAATTGTTTTATATATATTTTATATGTATAAATTTTTTTTTATATAATATATATAAAATAAGATTTATTTTAGCTACGAGTATTACAACAAAAACTTAAGAAAACAATTGATATCGACATCGTTGACCAAGCGAAAGTTATATAAAATTTCATTAAAACAACATTCATAAAAAAGCTTTCGATAACGGTATATTTTAAATGTGGAAACTATAACATGCAACATAGAAACAACAACAACAAATGTTAAAAACAGTTAATCGATTATTAATAGTGCTCTTGATAGGATGATGGCGATACGTACAGTGGTGATGTCATTGGTGAGCCACCGAGCTTTACTGGTGGTGGTAATGGTAGCGGTGATGGTGGCGGCTCCTTAACCAACTGCCCACTGCAATAAGGTAGCGGGAAACGCCAACCGTAAAGACTGCATGGTTAATTTTTTTTTTTTTTTTGATTTGGTTTGGATGAGGTTGTGGTAATGGTAATAAATAGTAGTAGTAAAAGTAGTAATAAATTGTAATACGAATGATAATGATGTTAAGGATGGTTGTTAAGAATGTTGAATGATAAAAATTATAAAAATGTTGATGAATTTTAACAAAAAACCATGACGACGATTATAATAATGAAGGCAAAGGAATGTTTTGTAAAAGAAAATAAAATTAAATCAAAATTGGATGAATGATAGAAAAAGTACAAAAAAGGAAAATAAAATTAAATAAATACAAACCAATAACAGCATGGAAATAAAAACAAAATATTAAAACTTTTTTAAAAAATATAAAATAGAACAAAAATAAGCATATAGAGCTTAAAAATACCATTTCAAAACTAAAAAAATAAAAAAGGTTTGGGATTGGTTCAGGTATGGGTGCCAGGAAGTTGCTGGGTTCTAGTTATATCTTAATATATATATAGTTTGAAATATGTATACATAATATTGCACTAAAATAACATTTATGAGTACTAAAAATCAATTTTAAAAAATTACACATTTAATATTTAAGAACAACAAACAACATTTAAACAAACACCAATGAGTTGCGATTGAATATAAATGATTTTGGTCTAGCAAACACCCAATGGTACTCAAGATCCTTATTGGAGCTGTTTTTTTTGGGGGAGCATATAAAATTAACGGATTTTGATATGTGGTGCATACATTTTTTTTCAATTATTTCATTTTTTTTCGGTGGAAGAATTTTGAAAAGAGACAAAAGGAGGGGGAGAATAGAAAATATATGACTTTAATTTAGTGCAATATTATATTTTATACAAAGTAGTTAATATTTACTACTAATATAATGGTCAAAAATAGCTTAAAATATTATGCATACCTGCCCAGTTTAGCCTCCTCATCGATTTCTGAGGGTGAACGTTTGGCGCGTCTACACATCGTGGCCATGACACCCATGTGAACAGTGATGCAACACAGCAAGTCAATAATGATGAGTAGCAGTAAAACACCACCAACTGCTATGCCCACAATGGAGGCAGACGAAAGCACCTGACGATCAGCGACTTGTATAACATCCACACCTAGATATTTAGTTTTGATTTAACATAAATTAAAAAAAAAACAAAAGATTTTTAATCAAAATTGGGGAGAGTATAAAAGAAAAGCAAAGTAAAACTTGCATTAATATATAATTAGAATTTTTTTCTTATATATAAATATATATATATATATAGGTAGTATAACTATAATATTTAAAACTATTACTATGCTATATTTTACAATAAAAATTTTGTAAATTTGGAAAATTACTTTTCGAAAATTTTTTCACAATATTTAATTTTTATAACACAACCGCTGCATAACATTATTTCTGAGATTTTTAAAATATGATTAATAGCAATTTTTGTGTAGAACGAAACCTTCGTTTCAAACCTTATTCGTTTGTCTACGGACAATATCAGATAAAATTGGCTTGATGTGTTTTATCCTTGCGTCGTCTTTCACTAAACGTTAAGCGTGGTACACATTAGCGATCATGAGTGACAGTCAAAAATTCAACACTTTTTAGTGATTGCTCGTAGTGGACGAATTATCATTCATGATGAAGCTCAAGCCGTCATTCAAGTTGAGAAATTTGAGTAATAAGCATGGAAAATAAGAAAACTCGCTGCGCATAATTTATAATGGAGCTAGCTAATAAAAAACAATAAACTTTAAAAAAGAAGCCACAAAAGAAAAATATTCACATGTGAAATAATGGCCCATTAAATTTTAAAAATTTAATAATAAATTTTTAAATTTAATAATAAAATTTAATAAAAAAAATTTAATAGCTCTTGATACTCTTCTCTGGGCTTGTTATGCCCCAGATGTAACGTTGCAGTTCATAACAATATATAAAGTTCTTCAAAAAACCGGTCTCTCCATTCATGCCTGCGCTGCAAATATTATGCTTGACTGACACTTTTTAGTACACACTAAAATTCAAAAACAAATATGGCTCCTGACTGTCACTCAACTACAAAAATGTTCGTGGTTGACTGTTGAATGACGGTAAGGAATGACTACACACACAAGCTTGCGCAAAAAAGAGAGAATTTCAGCAAAAGTGTCACACATGTTCGCTAATGCGTACCCAGCTTTATTTAAATAACTCTCAAATACTCTCAACGTGAATACTTGTTATTAACAGTATTACCAGATTATAAAAGTCCAACATTTTCTGTAAATTTTTTAAAATTCTTATAACTTATTCTTGTATTTGAAGCAATTTTTTTAGGTTGGCATTGTTTTTTGCATCAGCTGTTTTGTTTATTGGACTATTAGCACTGTTGACATTATGAAATTTTTCATCCAATAAGTCAACCAAAAATTTGACAAACAGAAATATTTATGAAATTTGACGACATTTTGACTATATGAACACTTATCAAATTGTTGGTCAAATCGTTTGACGAAAATAAAAATATTTTGATTTTTCGGTTGTTTGACCAACGATTTGATGAAAAATTTGACGTGTGAACATTCGTCAAACATCCTAGTGCGATTTCGTCACTTCGTCAAAAGATTTCAACGTGAACACATCAATTCCAAATGCACGATAAAGAAGACTTTTGTAATAATTTTATTGAAATTTATAAACAACATCCAGAACTGTGGCAGATTTAATCGAAAATTTATAAAAACAGATTATTTAAAAATAAACTATATGGAGTGCTGCTGATGTTTTCACTTCGGTGTGCAAGACAATAATGAAATTTGACGAAAAATTTGATAATATGAACACTTGCGTGGTTAAATTGTTTGACCAACGATTTGACGAAGAATTAGCTAAGTTAACTTTATCAAATTTTTCATCAATTTGTTGATTAAACAGTTCGACAACGCAAGTGCTCACATTAACGAATTTTTCGTCAAATGTCATTTTTGCCTTGAACAACGAAATAAAAACATCGCGATGTCTAAACAATTTCTGAATATGTTTCATCAATTTCTATAAAATCATTTAAAAATTCTCTTTATCATCCATGTTGTCTTAAAATTGTCTTAATTAAATTTGTTTATAAATTTATATCAACACCACTCTTCTGTTATTTTAAATTTCAAGCGAAGTTTTCACGTTATCATTATCAAATTTTTCATGAAATTGTTGGTCAAACAACAGAATATCAAAATATTTTGATTTCCATCAAACGATTTGTCAAACAATTTGAAGAGTGTTCACACAGTCGAACTGTTGTCAAATTTAATATATTTATATATGACTTGTTTGTCGAAAAATTTGATAATGTGAACTCCGTTATTGCTGATTTTTGCTGCAAATTGTATTCCTTATGACGAGACAATGCGAGTCGAACGAAGGAAAATACGCGACGAAATAAAATACGAAAAAAAGACGTATGCTGCATATTCAGATTGATATTCTTAAATATGCTTATGAAATGATATTCATCTTTACATGAAAATTTTTTTTATCGTCAAATTTTTGACATGTCGTTCGGAATTACTTCCCTACACAAAGCCAACTTTACATTGCAGTTATGTTATCGTTCTTTACTGAATCAGCTGTTTTCATATGTTCACGACATTATTTTTACTTCAAGCAAAAACAGCTGGCTTGCGGCTTTTGAACGATGGGTTCGTTAAGTCGACGCATAGTTCGTTCGTTACACAAAAGTCCTAACCAAAATAGACAAGAGAGACGATAGCAACTTTACCAATGTCTGAGGAGTTGAATTGCTAAAAGTTCGGTTCATAAGAAACAAAACATATTGTCAAACTGTTTCGTTCAGTTTCCATTAGTTACGTTTGCTCTTTTTGGCTAACAACTTTGAAATGCATTTAAATTGAACAGTTTTGTTTTGAACTCATTACGGAGCGACTCGTCTATTTTGATCAGGCCTAAAGATGCTATAAATCACATGTAAATTCGATATAAAAAAAAATTATAATAACATAAAAGTAATTTTCCTTCACTTTTCGCTAAAATCGTTTACAAAAAAGTTTGAAATACTAAGCATATAATTAACATTTTTGTGTGTGTCCAATAAAACCAAAAAAACAAAAAACCAAAGATTTATGTCCAAATTATATGAAATGGTTTAAATAAAAGGTTTAAGTATAAGAAAAACAAAAAAAAAATGTTAGCAAAAAAATTGAAGCTTAAGCTTAATGAAAAGTAAATCACCAATAATTAAGTCATTAAAGCTTTAGTTAAATAATAATATCATGCATTTTTACAAACGGGAGTTTTAATATACATTTGAATTTCAGAAATTTTTTAGGCAATAAAACCATTGCTGTATTAAAGACAGCTCATTTAAGCGGATAGTAAAACCATAACTTAAGGCGTAACTCAAGAAAACTTGTATATGACAAATTGTGTATAAAAGTTTTTAAAATGTACATAGATATATACACGATTTGGCGTATTTGCAATAAATTTGTGGAAGATATGCAACATAACGATTGAATAATGAATAAAATGTTATAAATTGCATATATACAAAAAAATATTTACATATTAACCATATACAATACATTGGGCTATTCACGATGTAGAGTATTAGTGATAAATTTTTAAGGAATTTTGCAAGGTAGATACAAATTTGTCAACTGCAATACATAGTGTATAGTTTTTACTGTACATTTAAAAAATTTACCAAGAGCATACAATTTATTGATAACAAGCAATATGAGCACAAATCCAACACATCGTGAATACCCTATTTTCAAAAAAAGTAAACTTATGAATACAAAATATATATATAATAGAGTAAAATATAAAAAGCTTTAAATTGTAAAAACTAGTAAGCAATTATTTACACAAAGCTATTTACAGGCGAGACTTTGTTTGGTTTTATGGCAAGACTAGGTCAATTGCTGAGTCAAAAAGAATAAATATAGCTAAGAATTTAATTTTTATAAACAATGATATACCTATATGAAATTCTTTAAAAAGCTAAACTTTTAATTTCATATATTCTTTGTGACTCAACAAATTTAAAATTGTCGTTTTGATTTTCTTTATTTTTTTTGGGCGGCTCTACATGGGTTTTGTACTTTGAGGTTTTTCCATTCCTATAGCAGTTAAGTGTTGGCAATATTGTTCTTGAGGATTCTTTGGAACATATTAAAAGGATTCTACAGGTAACATTAAATTCATGCATTAAAGCTTCAAAATAGGGTTTGGTCCAAAACACTGTTTGACAAAATTCTATTTTGATAAACTTTTAAAAGTCAAACATCAGTGTTTTTAAAAGTAGAAACATGGTTGTACTGTAAGATTGTCGCAAGGGTGAGAGCGAGTACCCATAACTGTCAAATCGAAGTAGACAGCTCATAGCAAATCTGTAAATGCTCTCTTTTTTTACCCGTTCTTCTTTCGTATTAATTTGCAAAATTGGCTGATTTTGACAATTATGGGTACTGAGAAGAGACTGCAATCAATTCTGCAACAAATTTATAATTCAACCAGGATTAGAATTTTATAATTTTGTTATTATATTAAATTTTTCATTTTAAGACCCAAACTAGTTGACGTTAATTAATAAAATATAAGTAATTTATAAGAATAGATTTAAGATAATATTTAAATAATGCATAATATTGTGCACTGAACTTTGTCAAAACAGAACTTTTGAACCAACTTTTTAAAAATTACTTTATAATGACATTAAAAAGTTTCTATGAACTAATTTTTTTTCGACACAATCGTTAAATTTTGTGATCTTGACATATATAAACAAATGTTTTAACTTAATATAAGCTACATTCCTAAAACTCATTAACATTTAAAATATTTTTGCTAATGGTTTTTGTTTTATTCTAAAATTACCTTCCAACTGAGCGTTTGATGATTTTAAGCTGATGCCTTGAGCACTAAAATAATCACAACACATAAAATAAATGAATTTTTGCTCCTCTTCTTAAGTTGAAAAAAATGCAACTCTGGCTGCGACGTGTTGAGACTTATTTGAAAGCTGCAATTAAGCTTGAGCTGAGAGTATAAATAAAGTAATGAATAAATTGCATCAACTCTGCTAAATCGCTGGCATGTGTTAACAGAGCTTAACATAGTCGTTTTTCTTCACGTTTTTGTCGAACATAACTCTGTTAACGCATGCCAGAGATTTAGCAGAGTTGATGCAATCGATTCTTATTTATATTCTCTCGCTTGAGGCTGCGATACAGAAGTGGTCACAGAATTAGCACAAATTTACGCCGAAAACTAGTTTTTCGACATAATAATAACTAAATTGCAATACTGCGTTAAGTTGGTCGTGCGTTGGTAGCTATACTAAAAACAACGTGTTTTTGTGGAGCAAATCGAAATTCGACCCCAAGCTTTGATTGTAGTTTATATCGTAAAAATGAAAGCTAAACAAGCTAAACAATTGTTACAATTACAAGGTTTAGCTTGAACACATTAACGATGGCTACAACCAGGGGCCGAATCGCCGCGTCCGTGAACGTACAACTCGACACGTAAAATTGTGTTAATTAAATGCGAGTTGTACGTTCACGGAAGTGTCGATTCGACCCGAGGGCTTGCAAATAAATCTTAAAATATAATTTTTTAAGTTAAGTCTGACTGTTAACTTTTTCCTTTAATTATAAAAGTTCAAATTTACTATTAATTTATATATATATATGTATAAATATTTATAAAAATAAAAGTTATTCCTCATTTTATCTTTTATTCAAAAATGTGAAAATATAAGAGTCTTCTGTAACCTTTATTCTTAAAAAAATTTTACAAAAGTCTAAGGACTTTAATAAAATATAAGTATAAAAGTCTAAGGACTCTCATGTCCTTCTTTTATTTGTAAAAGTTAAAAATTAACTCTTATTAATAAGAGTTATCCAATAAAAGTTCAAATTAAAAGTTATAAATAACTCCCATTTAATAACTTTTACTTTTGGTCAGATATAATAACTTTTTCATAATAAATGTTTCTCAAGACTCTTATTTTAAAGAATTTTTGATAAAAAGTCATAAAAGCCCCAACCTCTGGCTACAATGACAAGCTGTCAAATTAGGAATGATTATATATTGACTACCAAGGGCTGTGGCATTAGATTAAAGTCTCTTCATAAGAAATACATGTAAAAAAGTTAGACAGATGCTGTAAAGTTGCTGTACTATTAGGCTGAGCTATTAGGCTGCTCAAACAACAAGCTTTGCAACAAAAATGTGAGCTGTGAGTGCCATAAACATTCAATGATAAAGTAAACAACAACAATTAGAAAAACTAAAATTCGAACAGCTGATTTCGAAAACTAGCTAGCTTAACTAAAACTCCAATTAAATTCTACCTTGTAATTCTGCCATTGTTATATTATTTCATTTTCCATAGTGTAATTAGCTAGGTGGTACCGATTTTTTCATCTCTCCCACACAAATATACATTAGATCTGTCAAAAACAGCTGATCGTTTCAAAACCAGAAGCAAAGCAAAGATTGTAAGATTTATGTTTTTTGTGAAAGTGTAGAAACAATTGTGCACTAGATTCATGCGCATGTATTCAATGTGCACTACCACAAATATACATTAGATCTGTCAAAAACAGCTGATCGTTTCAAAACCAGAAGCAAAGCAAAGATTGTAAAATTTATGTTTTTTGTGAAAGTGTAGAAACAATTGTGCACTAGATTCATGCGCATGTATTCAATGTGCACTACCACCCATTAAATGATATACAACTCGCCGCTGTTTGCTACCATCTGGTTAAAAGCAATATGGTCCGGCTTGGTACAGAAAATTTGTACACCTAAGTACATTTGAGATTTTTTGTTATGACATGGTTGAGAGCTATCAACGCACGACTGACTGATTGTAAATGTAAAATAAGAAGATCATGCGTTCTGACAGTTCATCACGTATATTTTCAACAACGCCGATACAAAGTTAGTTCAACGCAAGTATTGCAATTTAGCTATAAATACTTGTTATACTTATGCACATATTCTTAGAAGTAAAACTTCCAATGTCAATTAGTATTCAAAATTGTTATAAATTCTTCGATTTTATAAATATTTTTCGCAAATATTATACTTCTATTTTAGTTTTTTTGAAAACTTCTCTAGAAATTTTCTTAACATTTAAGATTATCCAATTAGTTTAATATAATACATCCCCATCAAAGTATAACAGTTGTTAAAATTGTTGAGTTTTTTTTTATATATAGTTTTATTTAACCAATACTTTAACCAACATTTATTACATAATAGCTATAATTTTGTTTTATTAATTGTTAGTTACGTTCTACGTTCACCTTGAATCAATCAATAGATCTAGAGTTAGAATCTTAGCATATACTTAGTCTTACTTTTTACTGTTATAACTATAAGCTTATAACTTCAAAATACTTAAAATTGTCTCTAAATTTACGTTTATGTATAATATTTACAAAAAAACTTTTGTCCCTTTGACATTTGGTATACATTTATTTTTTGCTTTAATAACTAAAAGAAAAAGATTAGAGTCAATACGTTAAACTAGGCGGGTTTGTTTTTTTTTCCTTAACACATACTGTATGATATGATTTCTGCTATTTTGTTGATAAAACCACTGTTCCTTTTTTGTCCCCACAGCTAAAAAAAATTTGTGTTGGGAACAAGTATTTTATTAGTTTCTTGTTATTCGTCTCCTCTTGTATAGTAAGAACTTCACCTAGGCTTCCAGCACACGTTCCTATTTAATACAATCATACTTTTTATTGTCTAATATACACAATTTAAATGACTCTGTTTACATCAAAACAGCATAAGTGATATTATGAATGATTAAGATATGTTGATTTAAGAATGATCCAATTTTAGCTACACCACCTTAACACCGTGTTAAGTGCTCTATATTCACATGCTGTCAATTATTTTATATGCGCCTTAAAAATATTAGTTGAGAATTCTTAAACTGAGGTTAAGTATGATATTTCAAAATTTAAGCAAATCGTTTTCATGTTGGTGTTAAAGTTTTTCCCTAAATAAAAAAATTAATATTTTTCGTAGTATGTTTTCGTAAAACAGCTATTTTATAAGCTGCCATGCTGCTGCTGTTATTGCATATTTTGAGTAACTGAAAAAATAGCAAGAATTTAGGATCTAACTTAAAAATTTGTAAATTTAAATATACGTTTTTCTTGGTCTGAACTTTACTAAATTTTCACAGATGGGTTAACTAGCTTTGCAGGTAAAACTTTACATAAAAAGAGATGTTTGATTTAATTTATGAAAGTTTTTTATACTATTTTTCTATGTATCTATTTAATATTTTTTGTTTATAGACTCATTTTTAATGCATTATTATGTTTCAATTTATTTTTTTTGTTCGCATAAAAATGTTGTTTATAAAATGTTTGGCAGTGTAAGTTACAAGATTTTTGCTTAAAACATGTTACGCTTATTAAATATCAATTATTTAAACATTTTTCAATTTGAACTGGTTGCAAATATGAATCTATATTTTAAACCAAATGAAAACTTTTAAGGGCCTAAAACAAGGTAGTATTTCGGCACTGTTAAATCTCTAATAAAAAAAATTTGTTTAAAAATTGGTGTTGGTCTTTATATTGTATTTAAGCAATCTACAGCTTTTATTAAGATATTTTTAGAACAGCAGAAATCTTTAAAAATTTTATTATTGTATAAATAACCTCTATTTGCTAAAAAAAAATTTGTTCTACTATAAAAACTGTTAAAAAATTAACATCTAGCTTGTGTTAATAAGCCACAAAAGCATTATTTCTTGACTTATCATTTATAAATTAAAAATATTTAAGTCAATGTATACAATATGTATAGGAAAAGTTGAGTTCAAAGTATTTCTATCCTGCCTTTAATTTATAAATATCAAATAAACCGATGTTATAGTGTTAGATAAGAACCAAATTATTTCAAGAAAACCTAAATTTTTCTACAACTAACAACTTTATGAAAAATTTTTATATATCAGTATCAATAATAAGATTTAATAACCAATGCGTGGTATTTTTTACGAAATATCTCAAAATTTTAAATATTTATGTTGTTATTTGTCCTGTAAAAATATAAAGAAGAAATTTAACTAAGCCATGGCCATCTTTGTCCAGTCATGTCATAACAGGTCACTCCAAGCTATTTCGAATGTTTTTTAGTTAGTATTTCTTACGTTACTTAAGTAGTATATCCTTCAATTAAATGATACATTTTTATGTTGATTTTTTCATAAAAACGTTAATAAAATTTTTTATTTTGTACATCAGATGGAATATATTTTGTTTTTTTTTTAATTTACGAAATATATGAAATAACATATTTGATCACGCATAAAATATACATATAACAAATTTTATAATAATACTAAACAATTTTTTAATGAATTTTTTAGCAGTTATCATGCGTTGTATGATATTATTTCTAGTAAATTTAACTAGACATTTAATAGTTTACTTTCTTTTCTTTTCGTTTTTATTGGCTAGCTTAATATTTACAGCATTTTCATATAAATAAACTGTGTAAAATTTTTCTAACGTTCCACCGTGCAAGAAATCTTAAGATTGCTTATGTTTTGCACCGCCACTGTAGCGACGACTTTTGACGACTTCCTGTCAAATACACGACCATCAACCGTTGTTGTTGATACAAGCGATAGCATTGCCAGTGCAATTAACAGTATGTAGTGCTGCCAGTTTTTCGCAAGCATGCTTGCCGCCGCATTATAAGGATTATCTAAATTTTGGAAATAATTTTTTTTCATATTGATGCCAGATTTAAAATAAATATAAGAGCAGAAAGAGAGAAATAGAGAGCGAAACAAGGCGAAATAGAGAGAGAGAGAGAGAAAGAGTGTTGAAAAAGAAAAGGAAACATACAAAAACCATTTTTTGTTTGCTTTATTCTCTCATAATCTTAACAAAAATAAACAATTTCAAAATAATTGACATAACGGAATGTATGTGCGAATTTTTGCTAACGAAAAACATTCTCAACAGAAAAACAACAGAATTTTGGTTAAAAAACGATAAAGAAGTCATTTTTGTTAAGTTGTTGATGGGTGTAAGTTAGTAAAACTTGTGGAACTGTTAGACGAATATTTGGCTGTTTAAAGTGATATGCTTAAATATACTATATGTACGTATATGAGAGTAAGTGAGAGAAAAAAAAACCACATAAATTTATATAACTTGTGTTTTTGGTTGGGAAAATATTAGAATTTTTAATTGTTATTTTTTTATGTATGGTATATTATCTAAGTTAATCATTAATTATTAAGAGTAAGAAATAAACATTGAACATTTATAGTAATAAAATTAAGTTTATTTTTGCTAGACTATTTAGTAAAAAAACAAAAAAAAAAAAAAAATTGCATTTTCACCGAGGTGAATTATGAAATTAAAGATTTCCTCTAAATCTGCTAAAACAAAAACTTCAAAAAGAAAGTTTCGACTAACCAGTAATTCTTATATGGCGAATTTTAGAGTTTTATTTAAGAACTGTCTATGAAAATAAGGTTTAGAAATCAAGTTAGTAATATAAAAATATAAAAACATTATCTTACTAACTGAATCTTCTATATAAATAAAATATATAGCAAATATACGATTAAAATTGCAGACAGTTTCAGAAAAGTTTAAATATCAGAAAACTACAAGCAACAGAGTTAATTTTCTGCAAAATCACTTTTTTTTAGCTTAGAAACAAGGAATTCAGGTATTTCACTTATTCAGTCAAGTCTGCCTTGGTTCGAATTGGATTGTTAGATAAGTGGGAATGAAGGGAAAAAATCAATAAAAACACGTGTAGTATGTGATATGCGAAACGGAAAGCTGTAGAAATATATGAATTTAAATCAAAAGTAAGTTTCATGTCTTTACTTCTGTCAATTCAAGTTCTAAGCAATCCACACCACAAACCTAACCTCAAGCTCAATAAATTCTATTCATACTATTAATAACATAAATATTTCGCCCACAGGAACTTTAATCACCACGCTTGGACATAAAGACTTTTGAACACATTCCTTTTGAAGACTTTTCTGTTTAATAAGAATTTTTAAAATTTATAAAAATTCGATAAAAAAACAATGAACAAATTTTAAGAATGAATACCCTTATATAATGTAGTAAGACAAAAACGATAAAAGTTAACTCCACGTTTAAAAACACCTCTTCTGATGGCTTGCATAAGAACCTTGCCTGAGACGGAAAAACTGAGAATAACACCCATATTTTGGCATTGAAGTGACAATAGAGTGCCATTGAAATTTTGTCACCGACCGTTTTATGTACTTATTATGCATGCCTGTAATTTATTCTGCATTGAAGGTGACACGGAGAAAGCTTTATGAAATTGCTCACATGGTGTTGGAAAAGCTTTTTGACTTTATTGACATATGCTAAGCTATTAGTTGTGAAAAATTTAAATTGAAGACAAACGAAGCCTTTTAAAGGAAAAATGTAAGTTAATAATTTCAAAATTTTTTCAATTTTTGCAAATTTTAGACTTTTTTATAATTCAGGAGAAGAAAGTTCGAATGTACAACTGCAGTTTAATGTTCAATTCTGTAAGAAGCGGACTTTTGCGGATTGTTGGCAGAACTGTGGGAAGAAATGTCAGTCAGACTCAACTCTATAAGGGGTCCAACATGCACGGTAAATAAGTGAAGAAGGTATTTTTTATAATTTTTTGGTTTTTCATAATTTTATAATGCTGCTTTTACAGAATTTGAGCCAATGGTAAAAGAAATTGCGTTGTCGCGCAAGTAAATTCAGGCCGGAGATACTGCTTACTGGTGGAGGCCCACAAGGCATAGGATTTAGCGACTTCGAAAAGCAAGTGCTGCAGATCGTTAGAACTATTTCGGTTGACAACCCTTAAGGAATGCATTAAAAATGCCGCAACTAGGTTTGCAGTTAGAACGAAAAAAAAAAAAGGATTTTTTAAACACTTATTTTTTTACGGATATTGCAACTATTGCAACACCAGAACCATCACCAGCAACTGAATGTTTGGAAGGTTATGAGCCAGTTGTAGAGGCAATATTTTGCTAGCTGAAATATTCGAATGACTAATATTGTTCATATATGTATGTAACGTTTTCCAACTCACCTCCGTTGTCTCCACTGCCGTTGTCTAAACCACTTTTGCCTCAAAAAACACTACCAACAACTCCTAAAACTTCAACATCACCCGACTGCAGCTGCCGACATCGGTTTAAAAAACTTTTCGATCTGAAAACTTGAATGCCAGAGCAAAAAACTCCAAACCGGATACCATAATGAAGGATGCTCTAAGAAGTCTACAAAGACGCGAGGAAAGACAGCTTCAAATGATGAAGTAAACAAATAATTTGCTTGGGGGTATAAGTGATGCACTTTTTGCCACAAGTTCCGCTTTGGATAACATAAAGAAATAGATACATTTTTAAAGTCTTTTTATACAAATTTAATTAATAATTTTTTTTTTGTCTTTTAACTTTCAAATAATCTAATTTTTTATTGTTTCCAAGCTTTTAAGCTACAGGGTTCCATGAGCAAAAATTAAGATATCTATGGACAGATAGAGTTCTTAATGTTATTTTTGGTTTTTTTTTTTAAATATTCCAAAACTTGCAACCTTTTTTATCTTTTTGTAATTTTTAAAAGTTTGAAAATTTTCAATCATTCAAACACATTTAGGGCCAGTTTCACCATCACGCTGTTTGAATCTGAATGTTTGCATAAACACCAAGTCCTCCATTGAAAAGAGATTGGAAGTATAGAGTAAATGCTTTATCACCCTTTGCCTTTGTTTTTCATTTCTGTCGGCAAGCAATGATATATATATATTATAAATTCTTCTGCCATTTTTAATTCATATATTTTTTGATCTTTTCGCACAATTAAACAATTTATAATTCTTAAGATTTTACATAAAACACCGAAAGCTAAACAAAAAGCTTTAAAAAGTTCGCTTGTCATCTACTTCATAGGTGGTGACTACTGGCAATTACAAATTGAATTTTATTATCTGTCACTTATCTGCTAGAATAGAAGAGCATGACAACAGCCATTCCCCACATTTTGTCACGATTTTGACACTGTCACTTCAACGCCAGAATATAGGTGTAAGTTATGTACATACATAATTATTTTGGAATAATAATATTAATAATATTCAACCCAGAAATGTGTAAAAATAAGTTCAAAATGTATGCATTCATTCATTTCATAACATTATCGCAGAAAACTTTTCAAAAAACCTTTTTATCTTAAAGCCCACTTATTTACTATAAAAAATACCGGCTTTTATCAAATATTCACTTGATACTTTAATGCCGACCTTAGCTAAAATTGACTTACAATACTAAATTAATACATTAAAAAAAAAGAAGTTGGCAACGCAAACATGAGCAAAAAAACTAAGCAGGCAATAATTTAGAGAAAAGAGAGCGAGTACGAAATTGTGAGAAAGAGTGAATAAAAGAGTTTACACTGAAAAAACGAACAACACTCAAACAAGCTTAAAACTTGACAAACTCTAAGATAGACAAGAGAACAACTAAAACATGTAAATAAAACAATTGTCTACTTTGTAAAAGTATTAATTTATGTGTTAAATTAAATTTATTGCAAATTTTTTTTTATTAATAAAAATTTAAAATTAAAAACTGGTAAAAAATAAGTAAACTACTTAACTAAAATAAAAAGAATAGCGAAAATGTAACAAAATAAAGCAAAATTTTAGAAGATAAAACAAATTCAATTTAAAATTTTGCACACACACAAAAATATAATATTCTTAATTAATTTTTTAATAATTTTAAAACTTTTTATAAATTCTTTCAAAAAATTAAAAATTTTAAGCTGCACAAACTTAAGAACTAGTAAATAAAATATGTCTTTTAGTTGAAAGTTAATTGAAAATTTTGCAGAGCAAAGCAATATTTAATGAAGAATTAAAAAAAAAAAACAAAAATCAAATTAAAGTTTTTGTGCTTTTATAGTTTTTTTGAGAAAATTTAAATTTTATTGTTAATTTTTTTAATGTTATTATAAGTATTTAAAATTATTGCATTTACAAATAATATTTTAAGTATTTGTTTACAAAACTAGCTTATAGTGTATTATAATTATTATTATAATGATAATTTAGTTTTATAACTAAAATTTAATGGAATTTTATTGAGTTAAAAAAAAAGTTTGTGTATATTGTTTAAAATTGTGTGTTTCTTGGCTCAATTTTTTTTCAATATAATCGCAGATTTATTTGCTGTTTTGTCTTATTTAACTGATATTAAATATGAGACCTGCTTAGATTTCAACCAATTTAAGATAAACACAAGCAACATACAATAGTTTTTTCTAAGTAAAAGTAAACAAACAATGTAAACAGCAATACAAAGGCAAAAATATAAAGACAAACATACATATATTTTAAAAGATTTTATGAAATATAAAGATATATATATGAAAATTCATATACTGTACGATTTGCTATGGATTGACGAAAACGAGCAGACAGCACAAAATAACTTGTTTTAAAATTGAAATTTTTTTTTTTTATAATATACTAAGTATGTTTGATAATGAGTAAATTTTTGTTTGTGGAAATGATTGATATTCTTATGAATTTGTAATTGTTGTTGTGTTGTTGTTGTGTTGTTGTTGTGTGGGTTTGTTTTTGTAATGTTTTTATGGTAAAAACTTTTGAATCATATCAGTATATAAGACTTAAGGCAACGCGTTGTGTATTTTGAAGAACGTTTTTATTTTTAAGTAAAATTTTTGAAAAAAAATTTCAATATATTCATGTGTGATATGAGATTTCAACGGAAATGGACGATATTTAGTTTTTAGGACAGGAAAGTTAAAGAAATTGAGTAAAAATGTGTCGAATGAGATTTTTTGTTGAGTTCTAAAAAATATTTCCTCAAAACACATTTGCACAGAAAATACCATTAATGCAAATTAATTAACAAATTATTTATAAAAAAGTAATTGTCAAAAATTGAGTTCCAATTCAAGGAACTCAACTTTGCTTTGGATTGGATACGAAATTTTATTCTATCCCTATTCAGAAAATGGAGCCAAACTTGTATGACTCTGACACAAGGCTATTTTTTCACCATTTAATTTTAATAAGAGTCAAAAATAGTTTAAACATTGTTTTTTTCAGTGTACTGGGAAACATGCAGGATTGCCACCAACATTGTTCTATTATGTATCTTTATTTCAATGTAAGTATTTTTATGTTGTAGATCTCTATATGCAATGATGTATGAAAATGTGTGAACATTCTTATATTCAAATAAAACTGAAGAGTTTGTGTTTTTAAAATATTCGATAATACTAACAGAAAATTGGAGCATTTAGCAAGAAATTGAGAAAAATCTTAAAAATATGACTAAAACTACTCAGTTAAGCAACATTTTTTTGTGTGACGCAAGTGTGACACACAAGTGTAGTGTGATTTTTAATAAAAATCTATGAAATTTTTAAAAACATGCAAAACTAATTTAGAAGAAATTCATGTAAATCAAATTTTTAGAAAACTTCACGCAGTTTTGTAATATTATATTATATATTAAAATATATTTTTTTTTTCTAAAAAATACACTTCATTGTAATTTTTTAAAATATGTTCACACGCGCCTTTCTTCAAGCGCTGCAACAGCTAATTTTAACGAATTATCTACTCGTTTCGTTGAGTTTTTATTTTCACGTTTTTCGCTTTAAATTTATGATTTTAAAACTTCGTTAAGTTTTCTCAAATCACACATTAATTTTCTTGAATCTATTATGCAACTTTTGTTCATTGGTACTTTATGTTCGTTCTGTTATTTTTTTTTTAAAAATTTGTTTTTTAACTAAACTAACATCGATGCTACAATGCTAAATAATGTTATGCATGTTGTTGCTGTTATAGCGGTGATAACTGTGAAAGCTGTTGTTGTTGTTGTAGTGGTAGTGATGGTGAATATGTTGGTGAACATGTTTGTTTTATGTTTGTTTGAACTGGCGGCGGAATTGAAGCCGGCCGAATATAATAAAGTTCCGAGATTATTGTTAGCAGAATCGGACTCACCTCGTGTAGTTTTCATGACGATGCTTGCGGGTGATGAAAATCCGATGGCGTTGTGTGCACGCAGTTCAATGCGATAGTAGGTATTGCCACTTAGATGGGCCATTTCGAAGCTTGTTGTCTCAACCACATCAACAGAGACGCATTCGTTTTCAAGTTCATGCCAGGTGCCTGCCATTTTGACGCCCTGTTTATATGAAAAAGAAAAAAAAAGTTACAGCTTTACTCAGCATTGAATAAAAAATACTCTCGTAAGTTTTAACATAATATTCTAGAACTTTGACGGAAAGCTTTGCACACTTCACAGTGTAATTGTGTATATTGTGAACATACATATTGTATACCTCAAGTACAGAACGATCAAAAACTTGAGTGTTCAAGTGGACATCAAGCTTGCATTATCCGCACTGCTTGTTTCTTTGAGCTTCATGCATATGTTGGTGGCAAACTTTTTAATGTAAGCTTTTGGAAGCTCTTTTAAACAAACTCAAGATGAGAATCAAGAATAGGTGAACTCAAGAGTAGGTGTTTAAAGATGGCCGTCAAGGTTCTAGAACATAGCCTAGAATATTTTAGAACACAGCAAAAGCAGCGTACACATTAGCGATCATGAGTGACACTCAAAAGTTCAAGAAATATGGCCGCTGACTGCCACTCAACCACAAATAATTTTGTGGTTGACTGACAAAAAAGAATGGCCACACACGCGAACCTGCGTAAAAAGAGAGAACTTGAGCATGAGTGTCATTCATAATCGCTAATGTATACTCCGCTTAAGGAGTTGTTATTTTTGTACATTCAGCAAATATAAGCTAACATACACAAACACACAAACAAAATCTCTCAGCCGATGATCCGAATACAAGCTCCGCTGTGCACTTAAAAAATATCATGTCTAATGCGGGCCACACATCTGCCACCTTGTGTGCCCCACGCCAGTAATTTTTAAATCTGTGTGAAGCAGAGAGCGTAAGAATAAGTGTGCCGCACAGAGGTGTGGTTGTTATTGTTTTTTTTTTATTTAAGCTTATATGACGGAGAAAATCAAAAATTTTCGCCAACAAGACAACATGTATGGCACTCGCGCGAGCATGCTTCTTAACTAGCGAGCTCGTGTGCAAATGGCACACGTGCTCACAGATGTGTAATCCGCATAAATAATAAGATTCTACGATCTAATAATATATTCATTAACAAATCTTTACATTGCACATTATCTTTCATAAAGCAAAACTTGCAAAATCCATATTAAAATAGATAAAATCATTTATATTGCCTCATTATTCTAATTATATATTTCTTTATTATGTTCAAATCTGGAAAAAAATGTATAGCTTCTACTATTGAAGGTTTAATATTTTTTTATAATCGTTAACTTTATAATTCGCTATATTTTTTTTTAAGTGCAAAAAAGCTCACTAGCATGAATAGGGGGTTCAGACGATGGCACATATTATCACACATGGCAGGACAAACCATGTATTTGACCGTTCGAACATTCGAAATAGTAGACTGTTAACTTGAAATCAAAATTTTTTGATATCAAGGCCATCACGCAAAGTTCGACAACATGTGCTGTCGTCTGAACCCCCTAATGAAAACTAAAAATGTATGCGTGTGCCTATCACTGTCAGAGAGTATACATTATATATAGATTGCATCAATTCTGCTAAATCTCTGGCATGTGTTAACAGAGGTTAATAGAGGTTAACAGAGTTTTTTCCTTCGCGTTTTTAGGCAAAAATAACTCTGTTAACATATGCCAGAGACTTCGCAGAGTTGATACAATCTCTACACAATTTATACTTTCTGTCACTATTCTAGAACCACTTACCGGGCAGTATTTGACTTGATAGAAATCGATTGGTTCGCCATTGTCCGCTGGTACGCTCCATCTCAGCTCAAAATGATCCGAATATGGCGACACAATCACAGGTTCCTCCATATCGTTTTGCACCGGCGAATGCAGTGGCTTTGGTTCCTCGGGTGCCGAACGTCTTGGCGTCGATTGTTGCTGATTGACACCCCACATGCCGAGGCCTACCTGATTACGCGCTGCAAAACGGAAGTGATACATAGTTTGCGGTTTTAGACCCTCAACAATGTAGGGACTTTCAGGTGACCAGCTGCGATTCTGCGCCGTAGACCAATCCGGATTGAGAGCCTCTTTGTACTGCACGCTGTATGCCGTTACGGGCAGTCCAAGTTCCGTGGGTGGGCCGCGTATCTCGAAAGTGATGGTAGTCGCAGTCAGTTGCTTAGGTATGGCGGCAGCAATGACTTCAGGCACTCGCGCCTCTTTTAGCTGCATGTCATGCTCGGCGGTGCCATGTATATTCGTGGCGATACACTTGTAAACTGAATAATACTGACGTGCTACGGGATGCACAATTAAATCACTGCGTGGACCGCTTCCAACTATGACGAGATTCTTGTCGAACGAGTCCTTAATGGGGCGTCCATTCCAGCGCCATTCAATGGTGGCATTCGGAATGCCCATTGCCAGACAGCTTAGGTTGGCCTTGCGTTCCTCCCAGCTGAAAATGGGTGGCAGTTCTTTCATGTGCTCAAAGTCGGGTGCAAATTCGACGGTAATGTGGCCTGTCTTGTAGGCTGTGTCGCCCTTATTTCTAGAAATGCACTGATAGAGTCCATCATCGGTGCGCATGGCACGAGTAATGCGCAGTGTGCCGGAGCTTTCGCCACGATCCTCGTCGAAGTGTTGTTCCAGCACAATGCGATCGTCGTCGGCTTGTTCGCCTGGGGCATATTCTTCCTCAGTGCCCCAGCGTCTAAATGTAATGGCAGGTGCAGGACGACCCTTGGAGCGGCAAGTGATGGCAATTTCCTTTTGGCTGACGCCAGTCATGTTGTAGAATTCATAGATACTGGGGCGCACGAGCACATTGAGTTTGGTCTTCTGATCTACGACACCGGCATCATTCTTGGCAATGCAGGTATATGTGCCATAATCATCCTGGGTCACAGAATTAATGCTCATAAGACCAGTTTGGGGATTCACTTGAAAACGATCGGCCGTAGCGACATTCTGTTGAGCGGCATCTTTGATCCAAGAGATTTCGGGAACTGGCTTGCCGGTGGCGGTACAGTTGGCGGCAAAGGGTTGACCTTCGACAGCTTCCAGGGATGGCTCTAACTGGGTGATGACAGGGCGTATGAAAACCTCTACGCGTATGGTGCGTTCGAGCAGCTCACCGGTCTCGATGACAGCGGCGCGGCAGGTGTAGATGCCGTCGTCAGATTCCTGTACGTTGCGGATGAGTAAGCCGTGCGTCTGAACGACGTATTTGTCACCGGTGCGAATCTGGAAATAAGAAAATTTAAGATAATTGGGTGTAAGCAATGCCAAGTTTAAGAAATGAGACTTCAGGAGAAAGTTAAAGATTCTTTGGTATAAGAAAAAAAAAATAATTAAGACTTGGGTCGGTCCACCAAAATAGACGAAAATGTTCGCTATGTTGTTCAATGTTGTTGCCCAAAATGAACAAACGTAATTAAACGAAACTGAATGAAACAGCTTTTCCATACGGTTTGTTCCATAAAAACTGAACTTTTAGCGTCTCAATTCGTCAGACGTTCGGCAAGTGGCAATAGTCCGATTTTCTTGAAAAAGAACAAACCAAAAAAAAAAACATACTTGAAAAAGTTTTTGTGTTGGTACCAAAACAACACTTTAAGTTCTTAGAATTGCTTGCGAGAAATTAATTATCGCTTCATTGTCTTTTGATCTTCGTTTAGTTTTTTATTATTTATTATGTGTTAAAATAGTACAATTAATTAATTATACGATAAAACGATTATAAGTAAAGACAGAACCATGTGCTGCGTAATAAAATAAAAGCAAGAAAGAAATATTGTGTACTTGTAGGGCATTGTATGTAGCCGTCCAAGTTCTGCGTAAAGCCTGTACGATACTTAATTAAATTGATCATTGAAAAGTATAACTAGAGCAGTTCAAATAGCACGAATGCATGGATTCAATTGGTGTGAGTGAGTACGCATATGGTATGAATTGGAGAAAAATTTGTAGGACGGACTGTATTTTCTTTGCATATTTTTTGCCGTTTCTTTCAATTCGTTCTTCGTTAAGTTTCGATCAAATATATTCTGTGCCGTTAATAATTAATTTGACGTTTTTAGAGTAAACAAAACTATTTAATATGAATATATGCTGAATTAGAAGTGATGTGTGTAGCTAATATTAATTAACAGCTCTTAACACCAGATATCAAAAAAAATAAACAACGTTTATCCTTTTCTTACAAAATATGTCTGTCCTGCCCACATGCCACTTGATTTCAGATTTTAAAATTGGACAAAACAAATTAATTATCACAAGGGCATAAGCACTACTTTCGTTCAGCTTATCACTTTTCGTTTACTTTTCCGAGCTTTCGCTCCCACGATCGACTACGTAGTGCTGATTTCTGAATGCCGAGAGTGTAGGCAGAACCAAAATAGATGAAATCATGGCAGAATTATAAGGTAGGGTCGACTCGAAGAGGAATGGAGTAGAAAGCAGAATAAAGCGAGATTGGTGTCAAAAGCAGCTGTTCATCGCGAATTTCTTTATGCTCACGTTTCGCAGTTGTTTTTAGGTTAAAACTGTTACAGGTTTTTTTTGCAATTTTAAGACATCTTTCACATTTTATAGTTTTTATTACACTTTTTTTATAATATTTTCACTCAAATTAGCATTAGAAAAATTAGAAATATAAAATATTTTCTTCATTTGCAATTTCTACGAAATTCGTCCTTTTGACATATATGCTGCTTCTCATTATCCACTCTTCGTTGACGCGTGCGAGCACTCAGCGAAACGGCCCTACCTTATCATTGTATCATGGACGAAATGAGACTATTGCAACTTGTCGAACGTCTGACGAGTTGAGACGCTAGCAGTTCGGTTCTTACGGAACAAAACGTATGGACAAGCTGTTTCGTTCAGCTTCGTTAAATTACGTTTGTTCATTTTAGGCAACAACATTGAATTGCATTAAAGCGAACATTTTCGTCTCTACTTGTTACGGAGCAACTCGTCTATTTTGGTTGGGCCTTGTGACGTTTTTTCTCACCGATTATTTGTTCGTTGCAGAGGGAGACGAAAGCGACAAAAGACGGACGTTTTTTTGCTTGCGTTTATTGTTGCTCTCTCCTACGAACGTAAAATCGGTAATAAAAATCACCACAATATCGGCGTCTGTAAGTCGGTACGTGTTTCGCTAAGCAAAAGAGGGTTGCCAACTGTCTTATGATAACCTCTACTTTACACCGTAAATTGAATTATAACGATATTAATTTTTCTTAAGTTTTCGTTTTAAATTAAAATGTTAATTATGTTATAATAACTACATCATTTTATATTTTATCTGTTGGTAACACTTTTTAACAAAGCACGAAATGTGCCAACTCGGGCGACAGTTTAACTTAACCCTTGTTCTACAAACTGCTGTTAAATGACTTACTAGGCACGAAGGGATCAATAAAAAACTGTTATAATAAGCAAACTATTTAATATTTCAACTTGATTTTTTTTGAGATACTTTAAATACTTGAGTACTTGAATACTTGAATGAAAACTTGATACAAAAAATAAAATCAAGTTAAAAAAAAAAAATTAAAATAGTGAAAAAAAGAAACCCTCAAAATATTGCCTGATGGCAATATATGTATATGATACCAGTTTGCCGAGCGAGGGCTTATAATTTTTTTCGGGAACTTTTCTGTGAAACTTAAAATTGCTTACGATCCAATCAGTCTCGCATAGCATAGCATTGCATGACTTAGCAAGTGTCACATGGAAAATCTGTTTAATGCAGTACTGATCAACGCACGGTTCAAACAACAACAAAGAGAGCTTTCCAAGTACATAGATTTACACTGAAACAAGAAGTTGTCAAATGCTCTCACAACATTTGGTGCAAGGAAATATTGTTGAGTGTTGTATTTTCAATATAACGTTTAATTTTTAATTTTTGTGTTTGCTTTTCGCCTTTTTTAATATAGAAAGAGCAAAAAAAGGTAGAAGTGATGAATAGAATCAAAAAGTCCGAATTTAAACACATTATTTACAAAATTTTAAATTGGTCAAAATACATTTTCAAAGAATGTATTAATGTTTTGACCAGCGACCAGCACCCTCATCGCATGAACGCTCAAAGCATGCTGACTTGAAATTTAAAGAACTGCACAAGGTTGATTTATAAGGTTGTCGCAGGGCTGATCGCACTCTCTTCTCAGTACCCATAATTATCAAAACCAGCCAATTTTGCGAATGACTACGAAAGCAAAACGGATAATAAAAGAAAGCACTTGCAGATTTTCTATGTGCTGTCAACTTCAATTTGACAATTATGGGTACTCGCTCTCTCCCTTGCGACAACCTTATAAATCAACCTTGGAACTGCAGAAAAAACAATCTTTTACACAGTGTACGAACAGAGCGAGCCGATTACTTCTTCGTGCACAAAAGCACAAAAACACAAAAACACACGACGCCCGCGTGTTATGGGAAAACATGTACAGTACAGTCTCGCTAATTTGGACACATATAGTTTCGGCGTGTGTCCGTATTACTGAAAGTGTCCGAAACTCGCAAGGCTAAATAATTATTGAAGGAATTATATGTAAAATGTATATTTCAGCTATATTCGTTCAATCGCTTTTATTAAAACAGTTTTGTAAATAAATTATAAGAACTTAAGTAATAAATAATAATAAATTAACATTGTTTCACAAAAATATTTTAACAGAAATGTACTTACACATGTAATTATGATATTATATAATATACATAGCGCCGTTACCATACGCACTACAATAACACACTGATTCGCATTGAAAATAAGAGTATAGAGAATTTTTTTCTGTCCGAACTTTAGCGGTTAAATACTAAAAATGTCCGAAGTGTTGGGATGTCTGTATTACTGGGAAGTCCCGTATAGTGAGTGTCCGGATAAGCGAGACTATACTGTACTGATCACTACTGGTTTATGGAGATTTGCGGGTATCAGGCTACGCACAGCATAACAACATATGACTTCGGTCAGATAAAAACAGAAATTCATCACCAAAAACATAGATAAACACAGAAATTCTATTTCGTTTTGATTTTTGTGCACGTTACATGTTTTTTGATTCTCAATGTTCAAAAACTCGGTGCTGGAAATTGTGAAGAGCGGTTCTTGCGGGATTGTGAAAACAACTGTGAATTTTGACAGTGCTATATTTTATTTTGCTTTGCATAATCACCATTTATTTTGCTCTATGCTAGCCGCTTATCTATGTTGCATACGCTGCTATGCTATGTGAGACTGATTGGACCATTTGCATAAATTTATTCTGCTCTAATGCGGACCTTACATGGCCAATTATTTGACATCAGTTTATATACATTACACAGACCCTTGATTGACCAAAATAATATTATTTTGATAGTTTGCATTGCTTGTCAAGCAGCTTGAAGTATGTAAGGGCTTGATTGAAAATCTTTCGGCAGTTTGTTTGTTTTCGTCGTGCGAAAAAATCATGTCTGCAGAAAAAAAAACGGTAAAAAAATTGAAGAGTACAAATAATTTTTATTTGATGGATCATTTCTTTTTTTAAGCCACACTTTTTCAATGCAACTTGCTAATGCAATATACCCGATACAATTGCCTGTGTCACTCATCGCACGTCTGTATTACACACAAAAATTATGATGATTGAAAATTTGACGTTACGATTGATGAAAGTAAGGAATATCATTAATCCACCATACTCATTTTTGAAGTCAAATGATTGACCGTGTAGAGCTCCGCATAAGAATGGATTTGGCATGCAAAAATGTCTTCGTTAAGTTTGTTGAGACGCTATTAACTCTGCCATATTACATCATAAAATGAAAAAAAAATCTTTCAAGTCATTCTTTGCCCTTAACAAAACAACAATTTTACTTTTCAGCTCCAAGTTTAGCTTCTTTCTTACTCTAATAATGGTTTAAGTGAAAAAGTTCTCAAAGGTTGTTTTTTCTCTTAAAAAAAAAAACTCATACATACCGGATCACCGTTACGTAACCAGTCAATAGTTGGATTTGGATCTGCTTTCACCTCGCACTTGACAACATAGTCGGTGCCTAAAATAGGGTATTGATTCTCCGGCGCATTCGTCCAAGTAATAGCAACTGAAAGAGAGAGAGAGGAGAAAAAAAAATTGTTAAAAAATAAACTACACATTGGCTTGAGAGGTAGCACGTAAAAACAAAGTAAAGGAAAAAAAAATAAACAAGTATTTTAAGTTTTCGTAAATCTCGGACGAAAGCTTAAGTAGATCTGGCAAACAAGCAGCGTTTTTCCTTTCTCTTTTTTATTTTAACGAAGAAAAAAATATATGAGTAAAGTGTGCACAGCAACTTCTACTGGCAAGTCAAAATCTTTAAACTAACGAGAAGTTTTCAATTTTCAACTTAACAAGTCATTCCATAAGATTTACACTGTGCAACTTTTTGTTGATTTTGTGCTCTTTTTTTCGCTTCTTTTTATTTGCTTGTGGCTTGTTAGGCGTGCTTGTTGAGTCGTCTTTTCGCTGCAAGAGACAGGCAAGTGCAAAAAAAAAAAAAAAAAAACAAGAAATTGAAAATTATTTTGCTTGCTGCTGCAATCACAGTAAAAATTGCAAACGTGACAGAGATTTTGGTTCGAAGTAAGGTATGTTTTGTCAAATTTGTTGCTTTTTTTCTGAAGGAATACTGTTTGGATTTAGTTATGTGCTCGAAAAAAAAAACAAACATCAGATCATATCAAAACTGACTCAAGCGACTGATTCAATAGATAAAGAAAAATGTTCTAAAGTTTAAACAATACCAAAACAAGTGCTAAAGTTTGTAGTTTTTTTTTTTTTGATGTTTTTAATAAATTTTTATCCACAAACTTTAACTTTTAATTCAGATATGTTATTATTTAGTTCAATATGAAGCACAAGTTCTGGTTTAAATTATTTCATTTGCTGGCTTCAATTGAAAATCTTGCATTTTTTACGTTGTAATCAATGACCGAGCAATTTTAATGTTAGATTAACTTTCGTTAAGTTTTGCTTGCAGCCACAAAACTCTATAAAATGCACACTTAATGTTGATTAATTTTTTACGCACTTTGCGCTTATTTCAGCAATGACTTGCACATTGTTTTGCATATCAATAACTTAACGAAACATTTTACATTTTTTAAAAATAAATAACTTTTACAGTCATCACTATGCAAATCAACTCAAAACTTTGTTTTAAGATATAAAAATAATTTTCCTTATTTGCTTCAAACTTATTTTTGCACATTTCTCTAATGATTTCTAGCATAAATCTTGCTTATTTGTTGCTAAAAATGTTTGCAATTTTTCCAAACATAGCATGGAGAAAAGAAAATTGAAGAAATCTTTTGCATTCCACAAAGTTTTCAGTAAAAACTTTTTCAATAACTTCGTTGATGCATGGCACGGCATGAAATATGCTTTATATAAAGAAGATGTTTCTTCAGCTGCACAAATCTGCAAAAATCACGGAATTTACTTTTGATGTTTCGTTAAGTTTTTCTAACTTCACATCTATGCATTTTGTGTATGTTTTACTACGTTGTAGCAAATAGTTTGAATGAAAAAGTGTAGAGAAAAATAAGATATGCTGTCAATATTGGAGTCAACAATGCGACGCCAAGGACATGCATGCTCGGGCACATAGATTGGCGTTATGGACGAGCAGCTCAGCATGCGATTTTTTAAAAAAAATTTTTTTTGCACTATTTTGTTGATGTTACGAATGATTGAACATAGATTTTGTTTAAAGTTTTTTTTTTTTTTCTTACACACAGTTTTTTGTAAGGAATACTTTACTTTTGTAAGAAAGACAGAGAGAGAGAGAGAGAGAGAGAAAGAGAGGAAAAGAGGATGGGAGCGTTCTTATTTATTTTTTTCGAGTCCTTAATACTTTTAATACAATACCTAGTTGAATGGTTCAAACTAGTTACATTTTTAATTATTTCCTGATCAAAATTTTGATTTTTGTTAAGTAATTAATTAAAACTAAAAAAAAAATATGACGTTTGTATAAATATTTTTTGAAACTTGTAGACTTTCCTTAAGTTGTTGTTCAATTGCAAGCAAAGTTAAAGTAAAGTTTCAGTAACGTTATGTGAAACTAAAGTAAAGTTAAAGTAAGACTAAAGTAAGTTAAAATAAAGTTAAATTAAAGTTATATTTAAGTAAGGTTAAAGTAAAGTTAAATTAAAGTAAAGCTACATACAGCTAAATCAAAGTTATGGAAAATTTTAAGTAAAGATAAAGTTTGGGTTAAGTAAAAGTGTCGCGGGGTAAAATTAGCTAACCTGTTTTCCTTTTTTTATTGGAGGCGAAACGCAAATAAAATGAAAAGGGTCTGCATTTACTTTGAATAACATATATGGGTGAATTTAAAAAAAAATATGTATATGACAGAGAAATTTTTCAATTTTTTCAACTTGAATACCGTTCAACCCTAAACCTGGTGTAAAAATTAATGTAGAATCCAAAATCACTCTTACGCTCTTTAACAAATTCTGCTATTTTAATTTTTTTAAGTTTTTGCAGTTGTGCATACGATTTTTGTCTGGAGTGTTATGCCTTTTAAAAAGTGTTTAAGTCTACTAAAAATTTCCGAATTTTAGCATTTGATAGCTTATTTGTCTTAAGCTGAAAATTAAGAAAAAAAAAAAAAATAAGAAAAAGTTTAGTAATTCGGCGTGTTAAAACAACACTCAAGACTTTTAACGGTTTTTTAATAGTTTTGTTTTAAAAAATTTTGACTTAAAATTCAAAATATAAGAAACAGTTAAAAACGTAGTTATCAAATACACTTTTTTTATTTTACATACTTAAAACCGCAAAATTATAGACAACACTCCTGACATATTAATCTATACGTACCATAATCTGCTGATTAAATTTGAATAAAAATTTTAAAATGCTACTTATTTAGTAAAACTAAGATGGATTAATAAGGTTTTTACTTGCAGTTGACGGCATATCGGCAACTAAAATAAAGATTAGAGCAAAAAAAGTAAAACATAACAATTCTGACGCAAGGCGGTGACAACACAAATATGCAAACAAAATTACTGTTAAGTAAGCTTTAATAATTAAATACACCAAAAAGCCTTGGAATTATTACTGGCATTGCAAATGAATGCATATTCTTTTTATTTTCGTTTTCATTTTCTATACTGAATAACTGCAGGTAAGAGTGGGGACAAATGTTTTTCTATGAAATAGGTGAGAAGGGGAGAAAAATAATCACTTGAAAATATTAATCTATGATATTTGCCTTAACTCCAAATGCTTTTTTTTATTATTGTTTTTTTTATATTGCTTATCCGGCTCCGTGGAATGAAAGGCATTCTGCGTTGGACTAGCTGTACGCCACCGAACGGGTCACTGGTTAGGGATGGTGAACGGTCTCCTGATATGAAGGTAGGCCGCTAATAAGTTTAACAAATAAACGGTCCCGGACAATACAGCGAGTGTCCAGCGAGGTAGTGGAAAGGCGTAGCGTCGGACTGCGTCTTGATCCATAAGCCTAAATATTGCAATAACCTGGCATTGTAAAGCGAGTCGGTGTCGCCTAAAAAGCACCTTTGTCTAAAACTACCTCGTCTTCCTCTTGACTTTAAACTTAAGAGGTAGCTTCGTGGACTTTAAACATGGAATGTGAGCAGGGTTTGAGACCCGACAAATTTCTACTACCAGCCTCGGGTAAGAACTCCAATTACGTTGACGACCACCGCAAACAATAAAAACGGACCATGATTTAAGCATATGCACCTGGAATATCCGGATTCTTTATAGGGAATTTGCCATTATCCAACTGGCGGATGCCCTCAAAACAATAAATGCTGACATCACCACCATCCAAGAAATGCAATGGAAAGGGCAAGGCTGTTCCAAGCGAGAGAACAGACTGCGATATCTACTACAGCTGCCATGCGGAGAAGCGCGAATTCAGATATTGATTCGTCGTTAGCCGGAAACGGCTACGCCACCTTGTTTCCTGGTTCACACCTGTGAACGAACGATCAAGGCAAAATTTATCTTTATCAGCCTTATTTGCGCGCACGCCCCGAAGGAGGAAAAGGACGACGTCAGCAAGGACGCTTTCTACGCTAGTCTTGAGGACGTATACGACCACTTTCCTGTCCATGACGTTAAAATAGTCCTCTGGGATTTTAATGCGAAATTCGGAAGGGAAGGCATTTTTGGTCCCACTGTTAGTCAGTTCAGTCTTCATGAGACCTCCACGAACAACGGTCTAAGACTGATCGACTTCACCGCGGCACGAAACATGGTAGTTAGTAGCACCAGAATTAAGCTCCTCGACATCCACGAGGCCACCTGGCTGTCCCCGAATCAAAAAACGCGGAACCAAAACGATCATGTTGTAATCGACGGAAGGCATGCCTCTAGTGTTCTAGATGTGCGTACACTTCGTGGGGTCAACATTGACTCTGAGCACTATCTTGTTGCAGCCAAGATCCGCATGCGATTATGCAATGCGAAGAACATACGCACAGGAATGCAACGAAAGCTGGATGTTGCTAAGCTGCAATTACAACGGACTAGCGAGGCCTACTCCGCTCAACTCTCGGTTAAGCTCAACCAACCAACCTCTGGACCCGACGACGCGGGCGGAGCTTGGGCGCGCACATATCCCACTCCATGCGCGCTACCGTTGAAGAAGTAATTAGTTTCCGGCGCCCGCAACCTCGGAACCCATGGTATGATCAGGAGTGTTGCATCGCGACAGCAGTAAAAAACGCCGCTTATAGAAAACGCTGCAGTCAGTTGCAACGCGAGCGTGAGGAACTAGAGGTATACCAGGGCAAGAAGGATGCACGAAAATTCTATCAACAAGTTAAGCGTCCAACCCAAGGTTTCAAGCCCGGAGCATCCACTTGTAGAGATGAAAATGGTGATCTGGTTACAGATACGTAGTGTGCGCTGAGATTGTGCAGACAGTTCTTCTCCAGCGCAGTTCAGTGTCACCAATCAACGATGACGGAGTGGAAGTATCACCACCTAGCCATGAAGAGGTTCGTGTTGCTATCTAACGACTCAAAAACAATAAAGCAGCTTGTGCTGACGGCCTGTCAGCTGAATTGTTTAAAACCGGCGGCGATGAATTGATAAGGCGCATGCATCAGCTCATCAGCAAAATATGGCTAGCAGAAGTATGCCCGACGATTGGAACCTCAGCGTACTGTGCCCTATACTTAAGAAAGGAGACCCAACAATCTACGCAAGTTATAGAGGTATCAGTCTTATTTCCATCGCATATAAGGTTCTCTCAAGCGTACTATGTGAAAGATTAAAGCCGATTACAAAAACACTGATTGGACCTTATCAGTGTGGCTTTCGACCTGGTAAGTCCACCATAGACCAGATTTTCACGCTACGACAAATCCTGGCGAAAACCCACGAAAATCAAATTGACACACACTATCTCTTTGTCGATTTTAAAGCTACGTTCGATAGCCCGAGAAGGGATTGCCTATACGAAACAATATCTGAGTTCGGTACGCCTGCAAAGTTGATTAGGCTTTGCAGAATGACGTTGAGTAACACACGCAGCTCCGTCAAGGTAGGAAATGACCTTTCCGAAACCTTCAATACCGAAAGAGGTTTCAGGCAAGGCGATCCACTGTCTTGCGATCTCTTCAACATCATCATGGAGGGGATCGTACGAAAGGCCGGTGTGCATCGTAATGGCACCATTTTCTATAAAGGTGTCCAGCTCCTTGCGTACGCTGATGATATTGATATTGTCGGCAGAACCAAGGGAGATGTTACCGCTGCTTTCGCCGCTATCGAAAAGGAATCAGCCAAAGTGGGTTTGTTGAAAAATGAGGGTAAAACAAAGTATATGGTGTCTACAAACAAGGGAGCGCGGCGTATAGACTCCCACGTTTCATCCGGCAGCTATAACTTTGAAGTAGTCAAGGAGTTCGTTTACCTTGGCACCGCCATTAATACCAAAAACGAAATCAGCCTGGAGATAAAGCGAAGAACAATGATTGCTAATAGGTGCTACTACGGGCTCAGTAAGCAACTAAGTTCCAGAGCCCTCTCTCGATCGACAAAACTAACACTCTACAAGACACTCGTTCTACCTTTGCTGCTTTAAGGCGCTGAGGCATGGGTAGTTTCGCAAAATGACGTAGCCGCTCTGGGGGTGTTCGAGAGAAAAGTTCTTCACAAAATCTTCGGTCCTGTTCGAGTCGGCGATGACTATCGCATCCGAATGAACCACGAGCTGTATGAGCTCTACGAAGACATTGACGTAGTTCGGCGTATAACTGTGCAGTGACTACGCTGGCTGGGTCATGTCCATCGTATGGACGACGAAGTTCCAGCGAAAAAGGTGCTCGACGCCAGGGTCGCTGGTCAACGACGGCGAGGGAGACCATGCCTCCGATGGATGGACCAGGCTGAGGAATCCCTAACCGCACTTGGTGTATCCGATTGGAGAAGGCGCGCGCAAAGCAGAGGCGCCTGGCGAGAGTTGATGAGGTCGGCCGAAACCCGGACACGGGTTGTTACGGCCACCTAAGTAAGTAAGTAACTTTTCCTTGCTCAACTTGGTCAACTGCTCAATCTGTTGAGGTGTAAGGTCAGAGGGGGATGATTGGAAGCTGGAGTTGTCAATGTGAACCCTAGCAGGGAAATGTGCGAAATTCCTAGGTTGAGTTGATAAATTTTTTGTCAGCACAGAGTCAACAAAAGTTTCTGTCAAGTTTTTGGATTTGATTGTAAGTAAGTAAGAGTTGAGTTTGGTAAGCTTAATAGTAACGTTTTTCATAATTGTGAATTGCGTCAGGAAGTTCGAAAATTTACTACTCAAACAATTTAAGACATTGTAAGTAAATTCGTTTAATCTTCGTTAAGATTCTTCTCAAAATAAATTTAAAAATAAGGGGTGTGTAAGGGGTATATTAACTGTGTCATTCCGTTTGTAACGCCAAGAAGGAGGCATGGCAGGTATAGAAAAATGTATACATTTTTGATCAGCATCATCTCCTGAGTCGATTTCCGTGTGTCCGTCTGTCTGTCCATCTGTCCGTCTGTCGACACGATTAAAGTCGCAATTAGCTTTAAGCTATCTCGATGAAATTCAAAATATAAGTTTAGTTTTAAAAAAAGAAGATCAAGTTCGAAAATGGGTCAAATCGGATGAACACCACACCTACCTCCCATACAAAGTGACTTTATATTAAAATCCACAAAAATTAAAGAAATGTCTTGAAATTTGTCAGGTGAGCTTTGCTCTTCAGTCTTAATCCTGAAATCCTGGCTATGAAATTTGAAAAAAATCGGATGAAAACCACGCCTACCTCCCATACAAAGTGGCTTTATTTTAAACGTTAAATCTCTTAAAAATCCACAAAAAATTAATGAAATGTCTTGAAATTTTGCACTTTAGCTTTGATATATAATATGAACCATCTCTATGATATATGGCAAAATCGGATCAAAACCACGCCTACTTCCCATACAAAGTGACGTCATCAAAATAGGAAAACTTTTGTTAATATATAAAACTGAATCGAAAAACATCGTGTTGTCGTGGCTAAAGACTTCGAATACTCTTCAATATGGCCGCGGGGCCATGAACCATCTCTATGATATACGGCAAAATCGGATCAAAACCACGCCTACTTCCCATACAAAGTGACGTCATCAAAATAGGAAAACTTTTGTTAATATATAAAACTGAATCGAAAAACATCGTGTTGTCGTGGCTAAAGACTTCGAACACTCTTCAATATGGCCGAGGGGGGGTATTTTAGCTTCGGTACCCTGCCGAAGCTTCACTCTTATTAGTTTTCTTACAATTTAAAATTCATATTCAAGTATATTTTTCTCTCTCATTGGATTTTTTAATTGCAAAATTGGCCACAAAGTTTTTCTAACGCATACTAAAATAACTTCTTTGCTTAAATAATGCTGAGCCACTTGCTTTGAGCGAACTTTTCGTTCGAAATCAAAAGTCAAACCATATTGCATAAAAATGTATTCCAGATTTTTCTTTTTTTCCCCCTCTCATTGCTTTTGTTGAACTGCTTTTTATATGCAAGAGTTTTTATTTCAAAGAATTCTGTGTGTATCTTCAAGTGCTGGACATACTTAAGCTATGCCTGATCTAAATATTTATGAGTTTCTTAATAGTCTCAAATACATGCCGCAAACATATTTTAACCCTACAGTCCAAGCTTCCTCCCGCCGTAGAGTGCTCTTGTATCAAACCTAGACCAATAGCAGCAGCAACAGCAGCAGCAGCAGTACGTTTCCGACTTTGGCCAAATATTTGCTGCATTTTTAGTCAGCCAGCATCTGTGAGTAAGTTACACAAAATAATAGCCTGTGAAGTGGTTCAAATATGCAGCTTGGAACGTTGTTTAATAGTTCAGCAGTAGCTTGTTCTTCAACCTTCTTCAATTTACACACACAAACCAACCAAAATTTTTACTTGTTTAACCCTTTCAAAGAAATTCAGGATTAAATTTGCACAAGTTTCGGCACATAAATTTGTTGTTGTTGCTGCTGCTGTCCTTTTGGTTGAGTTGCTTTGGCTGTCGGCAAGTCTAGCAAGAAAACCGGGCAGCAGCTCTTTGCGGTTTTATTCAAGCATCTTGGTGCAGCTTTTGTGGCCTGCTCAGCTGTGGCACGGAGCACATTTAAAGCGCTTAAAATTCAATGATAGCCCACAAAAGCGATTTTATTAGTGTTGCCATTGTTGTTGTTGTTATTGCTTGTGCTTGATTACGTTGCTTGTCAGCACTGGCGAATTTTGTAGGCGGCAAAATTTGCAGCCGAATAACAACCGCTGCTGTAGTTCTAAGCTGCGGTAAGTGGGCTGCATTTATTTGTTGTTGTTGCTGTCATTGCTGCTGACTGTTTATGGCGGTTTCTGTGGCATCTTGCTAAATTCTTCAAATTCTTGTTTCATAATAAATTTGCAACTGGATATTAAAATGGTTGAATTTTAGGTTGTTATTAAAATGTTGCAAAAATTTTCATGCCGTAAATAGCAGTTTTTTCTAAGATGCGTTAAGTAGGCAGCTTTTATATAAAATGTTCGTTAATAAAATACCCAGTGTAATTCGGTTGCACAGAGCTTGAAAAACTATTCGCAGTCAATTCGGAAGAGATATGAACTATAATCGTAAAGTTTTTGCATTTTTTGTATGGGAACTCCCAGAAAGCTGTGTTCAGAAGAAATTTTGGAGGCTAAAAAATAATAGCACCAGCTCATAATTCGAGAGATTTTTTTTTTATTCGCACATTTTATGATTTATTCAAAAGAAAAGATACCGCATTCCGAAAAATTTGACAATGTACCTATGATACGTACTAACAGCCCTATTCTACCAGCTGAACAAAGCTTATCACATTAACAAAATAGTTAATATTAACAAGTTGTTAATGTTCCGTGTTCTGGTGAAAATTTAAAAGCTCTTCTTTACAATTTTGTTAATTGCACAAAGTATCTTAACAACGACAAGATAATCTTAAAATTTATTTGTTTGCTAGAGAATTGTTGTGCAGATCATAAAAATAATAAGGGTATTCATGCAAAGCGGCAGGCTTATCAATATTTTGGGCAATTAGGTATTTTTATCAGGTAGATTGTGTGAACACCGTCTAAAGTCGATGGTGCATTTGCAGAGATATGAAATAAATAAATGCTTATTTTGCTGCATTTTACAAAATCTTACCTCTGTTTCGTTTTAGTTATATCCAATAACAATTATTATGATTGTTATTTTATTGCAGCTTCGCTTTTATTTTGCAGAAAAAAATTTTACTTCGATAAATATAAACAGCTGATTGCTGCTGTAAGTTAGCCAGATCGATTGCACAACTAAATCGTAGCACAAATATATATGGTATGAGCAAAAGCTTCTCCATACGAAGTTTGACAGCTCATTTATAAGGCTGACAAACTTATACGGCTTATACCATTTATAATGGTATTGCCCATTTGCATGAATACCCTTAATATAAGTTATAATATTGAATTAAAATAAATAAAGCTGTGAAAAATTTTTACGTGTTTCAAGTTTTGATATTGAAGAAGATCAAATAAAGGAAAAAAATTTAACGACATCACTATTTAAGACCTCTTCAAAATGAAAATGATTCATTTAATCTATCTCTTTATCTATTTTTTTATTTCAATCTAACTCTAAATACAATTAAATACCGAAATGAAAAATTTATGTATATATAATCATATAGGTATGCCAGCCAAAAGTTAAGGGTGCTGCTGGCAAAAATTGTATATAAAATACGAGCTGCTCCTGTGTGGTTCACTCAAACTTTGTTTGGCTATTAAAAAAATATAAATTTATGT
Source organism: Coremacera marginata (assembly GCA_914767935.1). Lineage (NCBI taxonomy): Eukaryota > Metazoa > Arthropoda > Insecta > Diptera > Sciomyzidae > Coremacera > Coremacera marginata. Next base: position 159,651,920 of record OU612046.1, on the reverse strand, counting down.
TTTAAATAAAAAAAAAATCTTGACATTACTTAATTCTTTGCATTTTCATTTTGCTTGCTGATATAATGAACAATAAAATTCCATCGAAAAAAAACAGCTGGCGCTAGAATGCTGTGAGTTTCCCATTTTCACCACGCCTGGTGAACTTTTAAGCTTTTTAGAGCTTTCATATAGTAAATGATTTTTTAGAATATGAACATTTACATCATGATACAATAATAAGGTAGGGTAAGGAGATTCACCACACCGACCTGGAATGTCAAAATTATGAAATACTGTGCTGCCGGATCTTATAAAATACCCAACAAAAATCCATAATTGTTCTTTGCATTTTTGATGAATTGCTTAGCTGTGGAGACATGTTATAACTTCGTTAACATTTTTTCAATTTTTTTTTTTAAACGCATTTTATTCTTTAATATTTATATTTCGCTTCGACTTTCGCTTCGAAAGTGAAGTTATTACATCTATGCACTGGCAAACGGGGATGTACATTATTTCATTATTAGAAAAGTTCTGAAGTTTTTTTTTTTGGGTTTTTCCATTCGCCATTTGCCCATAGGACATTCCCTATAAAATCGTTCTCTGATACAGAAGTGCACTTCAGTTCTTGTAATTTGTGAATATACTAAGTAAATATATATTTATAATTAATTTAAAAATTTTTAATAGTGTTAAAAAGAATTTCTGCCATCTGTCATATAAAGGATAAATTCCAACAGATTAAATAAAAAGACTATAAAGATGAAATAAAAGCAATGTGTCAATTTTCTCCGTCAGTCAGTTTCTCCGTCAAACGGCAATAAAAGAATAATATATTACATTTTTATTATTTTTATTACATTTATTACATTAGAACAAAAATTTTAAATAAGAAATAAAGAACGCAAAAAGCTAAACTAAAATGCAATAGTAATTTATTGAAAACATAGCTTTAAAATCACAAAACAGCGTTTTATTTCTTTGTAAATACATTTGTCAGAATTTATCCTATTTATCCTACAAATAATTTCCTTTCTTATTATTTATCCCACATTTATCAATAATACAGAAAAGTGGCAATGCTAAAACACATTTTGACATTCGAGGTCGGTGTGGTGAATCTCCTTACCCTACCTTATTATTGTATCATGATTTACATTATACTACGTTCACACTGAGAGCTAAATGCGCATTTACGAAATCTATTGTATATGTTTGTCTCTTTCACTCCTACAAGGATCATACGGCTACGCATTCTAACACCCCTATTCTAACGTTAAAGTGACAGTGACAAAATCGTGACAAAGTGTGGCGAATGACTATTGTCATGTTCTTCTATTCTAGTAGATAAGTGACAGATCAAAAAAATATATTTGTTATTGCCAGCAGTCATCACCTACGTAGCAGGTGACAAACGAATTTTTGAAAGCTTTTTGCTTAGCTGTCGGTGTTTTTCTAAAATCAAATTAAATAAAAATTGTTTTATTGTGCGAAAAAGTCAAAAAATAAAGAAATTAACAATGGCAGAAGAATTTAAATTAAAATATATTCATCTATTCTTGCCGAGAGAAATAAAAAATAGAAAGACGAAGGCTGCTGAAGCATTTGCGCGATACCTCCAACCCCTTTTCTATGCAGGAATCGGTGTTTATGCAAACATTCCGGATGCCAAGAAGCCTTTGTTGGGAATTGATTCAACAGCTTGAGCCCCACGATAGCCAAAGAACGGGTTTACCTTTTCCAATACGCTTTGTGTCAGTTTTGTATTTTTACGCCCATGGTTCTTACCAAAAATGTGTGGGAACCAATTACATAGTCCCCATGAGTTAAGCATCAGTTTCACGTGGCTTGGGTGAAATTTCTAAGCTAATAGCAACCGTAAAAGGAAGCGAAATTCATTTACCGCAAACTCGTATGTTGGAGAAAACTGCAGTGAAAACTAGGTAAGGAATCACATAGAAATTATGTGTGAACATGTATGTACATAATTATATCGCTTTTAGATTTCACAGCATGTACGGTATTAAAGGAACAATTGGAGCGATTGATTGCACTCATATTGCAATTTCATCACCTCCTGCAAATGACGTCAACAATCCATTAAGCTTATACATGAACCGAAAAGGATACTACAGTATAAACGTGGAAGCAGTAAGTTGTATTGTCTTTTTAGCCATATAATTTCTCGAAAGTGTGAATTATGTATAATTGTAAACACTTCACAAGAAAATGTTAGCCTTAACTCTAAAACAAATACATATTATCTTTACTTACAGGTTTGTGACCATCTTTTACGTTTCACAGCAATTAATGCTAAATTTCCTGGAGCTTGCCATGACTCAGGAATTTGGACAACATCTGCTATTCGCATCCACCTAATTAGAACTCACACTGCGCAGACGGATGCTTGGCTCTTGGGGGATTCAGGGTATCCCTTAAAGCCATGGCTTCTCACACCCATTGCTGACACGTCGAATAGAAAGGAGGAAAAATTTAACAAGCTTTACGCCAAAGCTCGCAACGCTGTTGAAAGGGCATTCGGTGTTTTAAAAGCACGTTTCAGGTGCAAAAAAAAGCAACGTTCGTTCTTTATTAATATTAACATTATATACATATATATATTTTATCTGCAGGTGTCTTCTAAAGCATCGAACTTTGCACTATAGTCACGAGAAAGCCCCGCAAACATAACATATGCATGCGCTATTTTACACAATATTCGAATTACTAATAGAGTTCCGATGGAAGTTGAAGAAATTTGTGAACTGCCTCGTTTAAATAACGCTGCAAATGGAACAACCAACAATCATGGTACTTTTAGAGAAGGCCGAAGAATAAGAAATCGATATGTCGAATCCTTGCCAGAATTATCTGTTACAGAATATGAAATCTATCGAATAAAAAATATCGAAAAATAACACTAAGAACCGAGCTGTCCAAATAATAGTTTGGAAACAATAAAAAATTGTGTTATCTTAAAGTTTACAGATAAACAACTTTATTAATTACATTTTCATAAAAAAACTAAACACATATCCATTTTTTTATGTTTTCCAAAGCAGAGCTTATGGCAAAAAGAGCATCCATCCCTTACACTCCAAGCAAATTGTTTGTCTGCTCCATCATTTGAAGCTGTCTATCCTCGCGTCGTTGGAGACTTCTTAGGGCCTCCTCCAATATGGCATCTGGATTCTTTTTTTTTGGTCTTTCATTCAAATTTTCAGATGCAAAAGTTCTTGTAAATCGGTCTCGGCTGCTACAGGCGGGCTGTGCTGAAGTTCTTGGAGTTGGTGGCAGTGTTTGTTTAGGCAAAATTGGCTTAGACAACGGCGGTGGAGACGACGGCAGTGCTGACAACGGAGGTGAAGAGGAAAACGTAACATCAATTACCTAACATACGTAGGGTGCCTTTTATATTTCGGGATTTGGCAACCCTGGTGTTGCAATCTGTCAACTGAAAGCTCTATCGCAAAGTTTTGACATTTTTTGGCTTATACGTACTCAGAACGTTTTGACATACGAGCGCTATTTGTGTTGTTTATAGTAACTTAAAAGATTCATCTCGGTCTAAAAATGGAATTAAATCGTGAACATTTTCGTGCGATTATTTTTTACAACTTTCGACGTGAATTAACACAGCAACAGTGCATGGATGAACTTAATTCAATTTTTGGCGATGAAGCTCCATCAAGGACCAGTGTTTATCGATGGTATGGTGAATTCAATCGTGGTCGTAGTTCACTCCAAGACGAATTTCGTGAAGGTCGTCCGAAATCAGCTGTTGTTCCGAAAACCATTGATGCTGTGCGCGAACTGATATTGCAAGATCGTCATGTTACCTATCGTGAGATTGAGGCAACCTTAAGCATAAGTGTGACCAGCATGCATTCAATATTGCATAAACATTTGACTGTCAAAAAAATTTGTTCGCGTTGGATCCCACACAATTTGTCAATCGCTCAAAAAAAGGCTCGTGTCGATTGGTCAAAGGAAATGCTCAAAAAATACGATCGCGGTGCTTCGAAACACGTCAATGACATTGTGACAGGTGATGAATCGTGGATTTACGCGTATGAGCCCGAAAGTAAACAGCAGTCGACTGTATGGGTGTTTCAAGATGAGCCAAATCCAACAAAAGTTGTTCGCGCACGAAGCACTTCCAAGCAAATGGTCGCCTGTTTTTTCGGAAAATATGGACATGTCGCAACCGTACCACTAGAACAACGCAGAACAGTCAACTCTGAGTGGTACACAACCATTTGTTTGCCAGTTGTCTTCCAAGAAATCAGGAAAACCAACCGCCGAAGACGGATCACTCTTCACCACGACAATGCGAGCTCTCACACATCGGCTCAAACAACTGCATTTTTGAGCACCCAAAACATTGATTTGATGGGTCATCCGCCGTATAGTCCTGACTTGGCACCGAATGACTTCTTTTTATTCCCAACCGTGAAGAATAAACTGCGTGGACAACGATTTTCGACGCCCGAAGAAGCGGTTGCGGCATTCAGAATGCATGTTTTGGAGATACCTCAATCAGAGTGGCAAAAGTGCTTCGACAATTGGTTCAAACGCATGCAAAAGTGTATAGATCTTAATGGAGAATATTTTGAAAAACAATAAAGTGATTTTCGATGATTAATATTTGTTTTTGTTCTCTAATCCCGAAATATAAAAGGCACCCCTCGTATGTACACAATTAGTTAATCAAAAATTTTAGTTAGCAAAATATTACATCTACAGCTGGCTCATAATTTTCTAAAAATTCAGCTGCTGGCGTTGGTTTTGGTGGTGCAACAGTTGCAATATCCTGAAAAAAAAAGTGTTGGATTTGTTAAAAAAACCATTTTGTTCATTCTAACCTGTAAACCTAGTTGCGACAATTCTTTAAGGCCATCAATCGAAATAAGTCCAACAGTCTGCAGCGCTTACTCCTCGAAGTCGCTAATTCCTGTGCATTGTGGACCTCCACCAGTAAGCCGTCTCTCCGCCCTGGCTTGACGTGCGCGACAGCGCAATAGGTTTTTCCATTGGCTAAAATTCTGTAAATGCTGTTTTTGAAAATAATGAAAAACTACAAAAATTTACAAACAACCTCCTTCCACTTATTTGCCGTGCGTGTTGGTCCTCTTATAGAGTTGAGGCTGACTGCTAGTTCCTCCCACAGTTCTGCCAACAATCGTGGCCTAGCCGCTAAATTTTTACCAGCTTGCAGCTCGGGATGCTCTTTGCAGAATTGAACATAAAACTGCAGTTGCTCTGCAGTTGTACGTTGGGACTTTTTGCTCCTGAATTATAAAAAAAACATGTCCAAAATGTGCAAAAATTTAGGAAATATTAACTTACATTTAATAAAAAACCGTTTAAGTATTCCCTTTGTCTTTAATTTAAATTTTTCACAATAAATATTTTGACACATGCCAATAAAGTTGAAAAGCTTTCACCACTATGTGGGGAATTTCATAAGCTTTATCCGTGTCACTTTTGATGCAGAATAAAATAACAGGGATGCATAATAAATGCATAACACGGTCAGTGACAAAATTTCAATGACAGTCTATTGTCACTTCAACGCGAAAATAGGGTTGTAAATTGTTAATGCGCATTTTGTTAAATGCACATTTAGCTCTGTGTGATCGTAGGTAGTATTACATAAAAATAATATTAACAAGAGCTCCTTAAGAATTCCTTGTTAAGTTAACAAGCAGAATAGAGCTGTAAGTGTATCGAAGTTTTAGGAGATTATATTGAAAAATAAATATAGTTTTAAAAATCTAATTTTTGTTTTTCATTGTTTATGAGTTATTGTTTATGTTTATTGTTTAAAATATGAGTGATAAAATACTATAATAAATTTGAAAATTATAAAAAAAAACTAAAACAGCTTTAAGCTTTTCATAGCTTTAATTTTCACTTGTGTTAGCAGTCCACACAGTGCCTTTTTTTAATTTATTTTAAAACTGATTTTAACAACCCTTTTTTTAGTCCTATAAATGTTCTAATTTTAATTATTTAATGTAATTTACAATATAGTTTCGTACTAGATCACATAAAAGAAAATCAAGCTTGTAAGGTTTGCAAAAAATTCTAATTAAACTTAAAAAAGTAAATATCAAAATCATTGTACACTTGCATACCCTCTAAGAACCTCTTACAAACTCCTCTAACTAAGCTCAGCTTGCTATTTTCCCATTAGTACTGGTTTCTTTTCTGTAGACAACAAAAACTTAAGTGAAATTCCTTGTCCTCAAAACTTGAATATTTTAGCAATTTCGGCAACAAAAAAATGCAACCTGATACCCACAAAAACATGACAAAAAAATAAAAAATCTTATTTTAAGCCAACAGCCACAAAACTTTTGCCGAACTTGAGCTTGCATTCAAGTGTTAAAAGGCAAATTATTAACGTCAAGCGCTCTACGTATTACGTAAATATCCTTTATTATCTTGTTGCTCCACTTTTGCCTGCCTTCCAATCAGCATATCCTGGTCTTCCTCCTGCTGACGACGACTAAACCCTGATTGTTAGCCTTGTGCTCTACACCAACTCAACTTAACGGAAAGCTTTCGACATACTTACAATGTCGGCACATGGAATTATTTTGATAGTTATACAAGCAAAACTTAAGAATGGAAACTTGACGCTTACACGGTTGCATGCTGCTGAAATAATAGCGTGAGCAGCTAAATGTATGCAATGAAAATTTTAAACATGCGTTGGCTAGAGTGTAATTTTAGCCAAGAGCTTCTAATTTTGCTTCTTGTTCTATTATGCGGCTTATTGAGCTCTACAAATTATCTTTGCTTGGCTGTGAGTACAATTTTAATTTTTAAGTGTAACTTTGTTGAAAAGCGACACAGGTTCGGTACACAGTAAGAGTTTATCAAACTTGTGACCATGGGCTGAATTTTTCCAACTACAAAAATATATTCGTTTCACTTTTTCTGCAGTATTAGTTTTAATTTTCTAAATATTTTTATGATAATCCTTAATATAAGAGTGTGGAAAAATAAAACTTACCGTAAGTTTTTATCATAACGCTAGTCTCGAGCAGCTCCGTGTTTGCATATGAGGCGGTGCAATAATATTTTCCCTCCATCTCTACGGACAGTGATTGTATCATGAGCGCCAAACTTTCGCCAGGCAAAGTTTCCGTATACATGGGCGGCTGATTTCGACCAGTGCTGCAGTGGTGTTTATTTTTTTTTTTTTTGTTCAGCATAGGAAATGTTTTGTTGTGGTTGTATTTTGTGGGTTTTTATTTTCAAACGTGTAGTGAGAGAAAGAGATGGTAAAATTGTAATTAGAAATTTTCGGGCAAAATGTAATTATTTTATTTTTTTTTTGTTTGTTATGAGTTTCAATTAAATATGAGGCAAAGCTACTGGTGTACAGTGTGGAGCAAGAAATTGGCAGCAGTTGGACGACAGTTCAAAGTTGCATTAAAAAACTCTTTTTTTTTTAATATATTTAAATTTCTTGTAATTTGAAATATTATACAAATAGGCGCCCCAATATCAGAATTCGTCCTTAACTCCAAAATGTTTCGAGACGCCCCTGCTTGTTACACTCATTAAAACTTAAACTACTACCAAATTATAAAAAAAAAACATTTTAAATTGAGTTTTGCTCTATATTTTCGATTTCAATATATTTTTAAATTATGCATCATCACCTACCTGCTGCGCATTTCTTGTGTTGTCCAACACTATTCTTGGGTATGATACGAAATAGCTGTTATTTTGTTTAACAAACAGTTTGTCAGGCAAATATGTAATATCATCAACTTTTTTAATACTTGTCTTCACAAAGTTTTATTTGCTCCATTAAGTTTTTTACTATTATTTTAGTTACTTAGTTACTTGGCAACACTAACGTTAAGTTAACGAACATAAGTGTTGCCGCTTAATTATGTAGTATTAAGGGTTAGTTTTATGCAAACAACGGTGGTGCATGTAACAAATTTATTATTTGTTTAAATTTACTTGTATTTGTATGCTTATTATTAGTTTTCTACTACAAACACATGATGTAAGAGCTTTGAAAGTGTTTAGTATTAGTTCGGCAACATTTAATGAGTTGTGGGTATGTTTTTTTGAGCGGCGACGGGGCCTGAAGTGAAGTTGGTATAAAAATTGTAATGGTTTTGAGTGATGGAGATGGAGTAGTCATGAGCGAAATAAAAAAAAAAGTGTTATTCATAAATATATTAAGTATTTAAAGCGCACGAAGTGGTCTTAAAGTTTTCGTTAAGTTTCAGTTAAAACTCATTGCTAATGTTTATGTATGAGTTTTGTTTGGAATGATTTAATAAAGCAGCAGAGTTTGTTTTTGTAAGCAATGGGGCAATATACACATGTGTACAGAAAAATGGGTGTGAAAATAAAATGCAGAGTAAATGCAGGAAATGCAAAAAAAAAAAAAAATCAATTACACTGAAACAAATTTGTTGCTTAAAATCAATAATTTCCATTCATTGACAATTCATTGAAATTCATTACTCATTTTAAATTGTGCTTCAAAAGTTAAATAGCACATTCATTGGCTTAAGAAGGTTTTTTCTCAAAACAAACTTTTTCTTATTAATGTGCAATACATTTATTTCAATATAAAATATGCTGATTTCCATGTACAATACATCGATTGATTTCAATATATAATACGAGTACATTCACAATTCGAATACACTCACAATACGAGTACATTTCAATGTACAATACATTGATTTCAATGTACAATACATTGACATCAATGTACAGTACATTGACTTAAATGCACAATGCACTGACTTCAATAAACAATACATTGACTTCAATGTACAACACATTGATTTCAATGTACAATACATTGATTTCATTGTAGAATACAATGATTTTAATGTACAATACATTGATTTGAATATACAACACATTGATTTCAATAAACAATTGATTTGATGTACATTACGGGAGTCGTTCAGAAAGTTTCCGGCCTAGCATAAAACAAAAAATATTTTGATGACAATACTATTGGAACTATGAATTACTGTGCATCCTTGAAAGAATCAGCTCCTTTTTCTAGCATTTGCAACTTTGATAATTTGATTTGAATGTACAATTTATCAATTTAAGTGCAGAATACATTGATTTCAATGTACAATACATTAATTTCAATATACAATACATTGGCTTAAGTGTACCATGTATTGATTTTAATGTTCAATAGGAGTACATTGATTTCAAAACACAATACATTGATTTCAATGCACAATACGTCAACTTCAATGTACAATACATTGACTTCAGTGTTCAATCTTCACTTCAATATGCCTTGCAAAGATTTCAATGTAAAATGCATTGATTTCAGTATACAATATATTAATTTCAAGGTACAATCGAGTACATTGATTTCAATGCGCAATATATTGACTTCAATGCACAATACATTGACTTCAAAGAGCTATACATTGACGTCAATGTACAAAACATTGATTTCAATGTACAATATATTGACTTTATTGTACAATACAAATATTTCAATGTACTGTGCATTGATTTCGATGGTCAATGCATTGTTTTTAACGTAAGATACTGAGATTTCAGTGTACAATACAGTGATTTTAGTATACCGTATAGTGATTTCAATGTACAATCGAGCACATTGATTTCAATGCACATTATATTGGTTTCAATGCTCATTACATTGATGTCAGTGTACAATTCATTGATTTCAATGCACAATACATTGACTTCAATGTACAATGCATTGACTTCAATGCACAATGCATTCACTTCAATTTATAATACATTGCCTTCAAAGTACAATGCATTGACTTCAATGTACAATACATGGATTTAAGTATACAATACATTGATTTTAGTAAACTATAAATTGATTTTAATGTAAACTACAGTGCATTGATTTTAATGTAAACTATTATCGTATACCGTAAAATATAATGTATAACGTATAGTGATTTCAATGTACAGTCGATTACATTGATTTCAATGCTCAATACATTCATAATACATTGACTTCAATGTACAATATATTGACTTCAATTTACAATACATTGAATTCAGTCTACAATATATTGATTTCATTGTACAATACAATGATTTCAATTTACGATGATTGATTTCAATGTATAATGCATTGATTTCAATGTACAATGCATTTACTTCAATATACAATTAAGTTTTATGTGCTATACGAGGTTCGTTGAAAAATTTTGCGTCCTAGAAAAGAAAAAAAAAACAATTTTTTATGATGAAAATTCTATTAGAACAATGTATTACTGTGCAACCCTAAGAGTATCAGCTGTTTTTGTTCTCATTTCCATATTTAGCAATTTTTTATTTTTATCAATTTCAGTTACTACGCCAAAATGGACAAAGTGAAGTATTGCGCTGTGATAGAGTTTATGCATTTAAAAAACAATTCGCCGTCACAAATTAAAGTTGAATTATATGGGCTTAGGGGACACTGCGCCGTCATATTTTACCATAAAAACGCCGCTGAATTAATTAAGGTGTGGTCGTAGCTTGGTTAATGATGATCGAACTTTTTTCCTTAATGCAATGATCAGTCCTCTGGCACAATGACTTTTATTCACTATGCCAAAGTATCTGTTGCTTTAGTTTATAAACTCTTTATATTGGTTCAATAAATCTGTTCTTTGAAACTTAGAGTTAGTTTTTTGATTTAAAGAAACGTTTCTTTGTCTGTAAGAAAAAGTTTATTTAAATCGTGGAATGTTTCAATGAAAAGTTTCTGTATTTTAATGTCTCAATTCCAAGAACTGAGATTCATTAAACCAATGCACGCGTTCATTATATTGAATTATAATTACATAATTTTGTAATTGCACATTTATTATACATTTATAATTATTAAATATCAATCAATTACAATTACCAACTATAAGGAATTATCCATTGAAGCAAAGAATTTATTCTTCGATTTTCTGTACGTTTTTGGTTCAGTGTACTAATAGAATTTTTTTTTTTTTTGAAATATTCTAGAAGTAAATACTTTTCTTAACAAAATACGCATCTATTTTGCTGTCCACATGTGTAGATGAATTTAAAAAGCTTATGAAAAACATTCGTTAAGTTTTTGTATATTTGATAGTAAAAAAAAAAAAAATTGTAAAGCAAGAACTTTTTGTAATATCTAAAAAGCACATGAAAAAGTTATTGATTTTTACGCTTTTGGGCATGCTTTTTACTCTCACAGAGTTCACCCCGAAGCAGCACACACAAGCACACATTAAGATCACATTAATAGCCAGCATTCAAAAATAGCTTTCATTTAGAAATTTAAACATTTTTATGGTGCTTCATGCGTTTAACTTTATTTCGTTGAAATTGTTCGGACTGTCAACAAAAGCTTTGTTCTTACTTTCGTTAAGTTTTTGTAATTTGCTGATATTGCGCTTATTTTCGGTGCACATCCGGCTGTGTCTATGTGTGTGCGTGTGTGTGTGTGTGTGTGTTTGCGTGTGCGTGTGTTTTTCCTGTGTACTGCAGCACGTTGCAGAATTTTGTACAATTGCAATAGCAGTTGTGCGAACAACAGTAACAATAATAAGAATAACAACGGTACGGTAAGCGAGCAGCAATAAAAGGGACAACAAACTGCGAGGAAAAAGCACAACATTTTTTGGATTTTCTCTGAACAAATACAACTGCAATGCTTCAGTTACACAGACAATTGAGCGTCCAACCTAAAACACATACCAATAATAGCATACATACACTACCAATAATAGCATGGAGAAGCACACACCTACATGCGCTTGACTCAAGCATTGTGCAAACAATGACTGCATGTGAAATTCATTTCCGTATCCGCTATTGATACCAACCCACATACAGCTGCTTTTTTTTAGCAGTTTTATGATTTTGTTTTTTAATTTCAGTGACGTTTTTCTTGTTATTGTTTTTGTGTTTAGTGTCTTTGTGTTTAGAGTGTTTGTGTGTGTTTTTTTTCGGAACTTGTATTTGTGTTTCTGCTAAAATAACCGCAAAAAAAAAGCAGTTGTTGCAACAACTTTGAGGATAAACACAAACATTTGGTAAAAAACATACAAGCAACAACAACAACAACAGAACCACAAAAGACAAACACACACATGCACACACACGCGCAATTGCATGCGGTTCTGCTTATTTAAGTTTCTGTTGTTCTACATTCAACTTCAATGCGCTGATTGCTAAAGTTGTTATTAATTTGAGCATATTTTTAGGAGTTGCCTTTTTGTGTTGAAACTATTTGCTGTATACCATATTTTTTTTCTAGATTTACTTTGCAATGTTTATTGTTTATTGCTTTCAACTTGATTGGTTTTTCGCAAAAGCTCAAAGTAGCTACATAAAGTCTTCATACTGCTACCAAAAAGAAGAGAAATAAATTAAATCCGCCTTAAGGTATGCTAGAAAGCAGAGCAAACGAACCGGAATTGATTTGTTGAGTTGAGTTGTTATGCTTTTTTTTTACTTAATTGTTTATTATTTTTTCTTTATGTTTGTTGCTATTTTTGTTTTTCTATTTATATTTTAAGCTTTATATTTGGTGTCATTTTTTACTCATGCTTGTCATGCTTTACTGTGGTCATTTTATTTATGTTTATTTTTATAGATTTATATATTTATTCATTAAACCATTTTGAATTTAAGTTATTCCAAACAACAATTTGGTTTTAGTTCTTCGTATAAATATATCGTTTGATAAGTTAATTTTATTGCCTGCTACTTACTAAATATAAGCAACAATAAATGGTCAGTTATTGTTTTACTGTAAGAATACATTGTTTGTTAATAATTTATAATGCATGAAAGACATTGGCGACAATAACAACGACGTTAGGCCATCTGTCAAATTTTTTTTACATGCATTTCTTATGGAGGTAAGTTTGGTGAATATGTGTCAACGACATTGTCGCTCTTGCTGATGTTGTCGGTATAGAATTATTTCTATTTTGACAGGCGACACATATTGCTCTTTTTCCATTGCTTAGAGAGCATGGCAAAAGCTTTGATCATTTAATAATTTGGCTTTGCGTGTGCGAAAGCTTTTTGTTGCGTCACTTTCAAAGTAATCAAGTAGTCCATGATACAATAATTTACAAGCTAGCCTTGACAACTACCTTTTTTCTCACGAGCGGCGATCGGGGGTTGTCAAATCAATACAAAGTTGAACTTTTCATCTGTTTTGCTGCTTCTTCGTTTTTTCTTTTTCAATGTGTTTTTGACAACTCCAAATCGCCAGAAACAGAACTGTCACTCCTACCTTGTAAATCATTATACCGTGAAGTAGTCAAGGTTCATTAATATAGGCTTACAGCTCTATTCTGCTTGTTAACTTAACAAGGAATTGTTAAGGAGCTTTTGCTAATATTATTGTTATGTAATGTAAATGTTCGTATTCTAAAAAATCATTTACAATTTGAAAGCTCTAAAAAGCTCAAAAAGTTCACCACGCGTGGTGAGAATGTGAAACTCACAGCATTCAATCGCCAGCTGTTTTTCCGATGAAATTTTATTGTTTATTATATCGGCTAGCAAAATGAAAATGCAAGGAATTAAGTAATCTCAAGATTTTTGTTTTATTTAAAACAAAAATTTACATTTTTTTAATAGCCAAACAAAGTTTGAGTGAGCCACGCAGGAGCAGCTCCTATTTTATATACAATTTATGTCGGCAGCACCGTCAACTTTTGGCTGGCATATGTATATTATTATATTTGGGTTTTTCATTTCGGTATTTAATTGTATTTAGAGTTGGATAGAAATACAAAAATATATAAAACGATAGAATGAATGAATCGTTTTCGAAGACGTTTTAAATAGCGCCGTCATTCAATTTTTTCCTTTCGTTGATCTTCTTCATTATCAAAACTTAAAAGACGTAAAAATTCTTTCATTTTTCACAGTCTTATTAATTTTAATTCAATATTATATTATAATTTATATTATTTTTATTATTTGCACAACAATTCTCTAGCTAAACACATAAATGTTGAGACTATGTTGTCGTTGTTAAGATACTTTCTGCAATTAACAAAATTGTAAAGAAAAGAGCTTTTAAATTTTCACCAGAATACGGAACATTAACGACTTGTTAATATTAACTATTTTGTGAATGTGGTGAGCTTTGTTGAGCTGGTAGAATAGGGCTGTAAGTCACTTGAGAGAAAAGCACTCTTTTTCCGTCTTTGCTAGAACTGTCAAAATAGCTGTTAGCTAAAAATTGTACAGATTTAGGTTTTTTTTTCTTGATTTCCTTTTATCCATTCTGACAGTTCGACCGATCTTCTCTCAAGTGACTTAACCTATATTAATGAACCTTGCAAGTAGCCATCGATATGGCAATATTTCTCTCTTTTGTCGTGTCGTCAGGCTGTTGCCGTCATCAATAGGGGCGGTCACATTATCAAATTCTTCATCAAAATATTGATCAAACAGTTTGACCACGCAAGTGTTCATATTATCAAATTTTTCGTCAAATATCATTATTGTCTTGCACACCGAAGTGAACACATCAGTAGCACTCCATATGCTTTATTTCTAAATAATCTTTTTTTTTTGTAAATTTCCGATTTAATCTACCAGTTATGGGTGTAGTCTATAAATTTCAATAAAATCAATACAAAAATCTTCTTCATCGTGCATTTTGAATTGATGTGTTCGCGTTGAAATCTTTTTTAAGTGATGAAATCGCTCTAGAAAATTTGACGAGTGTTCATACGTCAAATTTTTCATCAAATCTTTGGTCAAACAACCGAAAAATCAAAATATTTTGATTTTCGTCAAACGATTTGACCAACAATCTGATGAGTGTTCACATGTCAAATTTTTCGTCAAATTCCATATATATATTTCTGTTGGTCAAATTTTTTGATGACTTGTAGGATGACAAATTTGATAATGTGACCGGCCCTAATGTGTTGCATGTCATGGTTGAATTATAAGGTTGTCGCAAATCGACAGCTCATAGAAAATCTGCAAATGCTCTCTTTTTTCATCTGTTCTTCTTTCGTTTTCATTCGTAAAATTTGCTGATTTTGACATTTATGGGTAGTGAGAGTAGGTGTGTTTCCGTACTCACATTGTGTAACTTGTGGGACACTACCCACCGGGAAAATCAGAATTGATTCTAATAAAAATATTAAATAGAATGGATTCTTTTGCTTTCATTTTAGAATGTATTCGAAAGAATATATAAATTTAAAGCATATCGAATCGATTATTAAGTTTATAGAAATCTCTATTAGAGTTTATGTTTAAAAATTCCTTGCTCGCTTTTATAGTCAGTGAAAAATTAATTGATTCTAAAATAATTCAGCTATAAGTGAAAAAAGATTCAATCTGTAAAAGTAAGAAAAAGCATCAAGAAGAACAAGCATCAACTTCACAAGCAAATTGGCGATAATTTTAATTGGCGATAATTTTAATTGGCGCAATTTACGTTTGACATGTCTGCAGTCAAAATCAACTGTTTTGTGCTTGAAACTTACTAGAAGCTGTTTCCGTACTTTTGAACCTATTCTCACGTTTCATTTTTACTCTCTCAGTTTGAACTTAGAAAAATCTTACACAGTGCAGAGTACGGAAACACACCAGTACGATCAACCTTGCGACAACCTTATATTTCCACCATGTTTTATGCATAACAAGTATTGTTGTTGTGAGTTAATACTACTTATTTTGAGAGCATTCTGTTCGTAATGTTCGTACCAAGGTTGATTTATAAGGTTGTCGCAAGGGAGAGAGCAAGTACCCATAATTGTCAAATCGAAGTCGACAGCTAATAGAAAATCTGCAAGTGCTCTTTATTATCATCCGTTTTTCTTTCGTAGTCATTCGCAAAATTGGCTGGTTTTGACAATTATGGGTACTGAGAAGAGATTGCGATCAGCCCTGTGACAACCTTATAAATCAACCTTGGTTCGTACATAACAGAGGTGTTCACACGCATACTACTACAATTTTCGACATTTGTCGTTGTGTTAGTAGCGCTCACGCTCTCAGTACTGCGAAGTCAACGAAGAGTGGATAATGAGAAGGAACATATATGTCAAAACGACGAATTTCGTAGAAATTGCAAACGAAGAAAATATTTTATGTTTCCAATATGCAAACAGTGCGGTCGCGGGTGTTAAATTTGTGCTAATTTGAAAGAAAATATTATAAAAAAAGTGTAATAAAAACTATAAAATGTGAAAGAAGTCTTAAATTGCAAAAAAAAACTGTAACAGTTTTAACCTAAAAACAACTGCGAAACGTGAGCACAAAGAAATTCGCGATGAACAGCTGATTTTGATACCAATCTCGCTTTATTCTGCTTTCTACTCCATTCCTCTCCGAGTCGACCCTACCTTATAATTCTGCCATGGACTAGTTTCTCCTTATTCTGTTGTCAAAATTATCTTAATATTAACAACAGAACAGAAATTAACAAAAAATTGAACAAAGCAGAGTTATTCACTTCAAGCGTCAGCGCCTACTGATGAAGAGAACTTCGTGCGTGTGATCATCGTGTGCGTGTTTCTACTCTTGAATGAAGCCGTCGAGTCTCACCCCGCGTGGGATTACGTGAACAACACTGGTATATAGATATTTCGTGTAGTGTATTTTATAGTATAGAAATATTTATTTTTTAATGCTAAGAGCCGGAAAGTATGCGCCTCATTTTAACCATGATACAATTATAAGGTAGGCTCACATTTAAATGGCTGCTCTAACAACAAGTTTTGCAACAAAAAAACTGTGGGAGCGCTAAACGTGAAATGATAAAGGCAACAACAACAATAAGAAAACAAAAATTCGACCAGCCGATTTTGACTTACGGCTTCTTTTTACTCCAACTTGAGCCTACCTTATAATTCTACCATGATTTTAACTATTTTAACAAAAGAAAAGCTTTTCCATATGCTCTTATTATTTTCAATCTCTTCTTGCATTGCTTTTTTTTTTTTTTTGTTAATCATCGCTAATTACAATTTTGCATTCAACACAAAGTATACAAATACTCTTAAAATTATGCAATTTCTAATGCATGCCGAACAGCTAATATGTTGCTCGTAATGCAATAACTTGCATTCATTTATGCAAAACTTGTGCCAAAGCACTGCTTTGCGGCTTCACAATATTTATTGAAAAATTCACCTGAATTATGCAATAAACATTTAATTTTGTTGTTGCACAAAATATGCATTTAATTTTTGAATTTCGCTTTCATTGAACAGCTTAAAATTGTGTTGCAAATTTCAATGCACACAAATGGGCGTTAACACAAATTTGCTTTTGCACCAAAAGTTGTGTTATTGAGCATTGAATTAAGCAGGGTACAAGTGACAAGTGCGCGTCTTGTTGTTGTTGGAGTGCATGCTCAAAACATGCCATGTGCAACATTTATGCTGCATTGCGTAGCTAGTGTAGCGGCTGCCATGGGGCTACAAGTTGAAAATTGAATGAAATACAACGAGCTCGTTATGGAAATTTATCTGTGCATTAATGGTATTTATTTTTATACAGCATATTTTATTTTTTTTGATTGCTGTAAAATGCGTTAAACAGAATTTTTCCAACTTTACTTGAGGGTGGTGCATATTTGTTTGACTTATATATATATTTTTTTAATTATTTTAATATTCAGTTTGTATAAAAAATGAGTTTCTTTCTTGTATTTTAAATCCTTTTTTTTTTCGTTGCTAGCTGCAGCAGCTTTCGCATTGCTTTCAGCGTATACAACAAAGCTTTTGCTTAAAACTTTTTGTTAATTAAGAGCAAGAAGAAATATTTATTTTTATGCAAGTTAAGTTTTTTTGTTGCCACATGACAGCGAGACAAAATAAAATTAAAAAGATTTTTTTAGCAGAGCTTAAATTGTTGTGCTATTTTTGCAGCTCAACATCTTTCGATATGTAATTTGCTTAGCCTATATCTGGAGGCAAGTATAAAAATCTTAAAAAGCATAAAAAAATAACCAGAGTTTAATAAATGTAATGTTTGCTTTGAATAATGAATTTATTTTTGCAGTTATGCATCTTTTGCAAAGCTTTTGTTGTTTTTCTAAACAGTTGCTTGAAAGTTATGTAGCTTTATATTTATTGAATTTATGCAGCAGTAATAAATTAATACTGTCTACATTACGGAGTATAAGTTCCAAAATTTTTTTAATATTACGTGAAATAAAATGCTTTTAACAAAGAACATCTAGCTTTATTCAACAAACAAATATGTACCATCCCAGCAGGGAAAATAAATACCGCTACCCTTGAAACAGCGCATTTCTTGTGCAATTTTGGAATGTTCTGAGGATGCACTCTTGATGATCGTTATTCAATTCGTAATTCTTTTGTTTTAACTTATTGAATTTCTTATAAAACTTATAAAATATCAGCGTCTCTCGTTGACATTTGGTAAAGTGACAGTGTTTTGTTTACAACAACTTTTTTCGTGTCTTCGATTTTTACGATAGAAGAAAAAATTGAGCAACAAGTTTGTATCAAATTTTGTGTGAAAAATGGTTTCAACTGCGGCGATATGCGTGAAATGTTGTTGAAATGTTACGGTGACTCTGCTCTATCGTATCAGAAGGCATACAAGTGCTTTAACCAATTTGTGAGTGGCCAAGACGAATTAGAAGATGACACTCGTACCGGGCGGCCATCGTGTTCGACGTGTTCGAAAACGTTGAAAAATCAAAGAAATATTGTTCAAAAATCGCAAATTACAAATCGCAAAATGGAAATGGTTGAAAACGACGAATCATTCATTAAATCCATCATTACTAGTGATGCGACATGGAATGGCGGTCGCCGACGAATCGAGACCGAAGAAACCACGTCGTTTTCAGTCAAAAAAGAAGGCGATGTTCACTGTTTTCATGGACTACAATGGTGTAGTTCACCATGCATTTTTGCCAGATGGTCAAACGGTCAAAAAACAGTATTATTGGGGCGTTATGAGACGTTTACGTGAAGCAATTCGCCAAAAAAGACCGCAGTTGTGGCAAAACAAATCATGGATTTTGCACCACGATAATGCATCATCGCACAATGCTCATCTTATTTGTGACTTTTTGGCCAAAAACAACACGATAACCATCCAGCAGCCGGCAAATTCACCTGACCTGGCTCCGCGTGATTTTTTCCTGTTCGATCGAGTCAAAAAACCGCTTCGAGGAACGCGTTTCACCAGCAAAGAAGAGGTCATGGAAACATCAGTGAACGCTCTGAAGGCCATACCAAAAACCGAATTCCAGAAAGGTTTCCGTGACTGGATGAAGCGATGGCATAAGTGCGTTGCAGCCGACGTGGAATACTTTGAAGGCGACAAAGGCGAGGAACGCGTTTCACCAGCATAGAAGAGGTCATGGAAAAATCAGTGAACGCTCTGAAGGGTTTCCGTGACTGGATCAAGCGCTAGCATAAGTGCGTTGCAGCCGACGGGGACTAATTTGAAGGCGACAATATTGATTTGGATGAATAAACTTGTACTTTAATTTTTTTCAATAAATGAACTTTTCTTTTTGAACAAGATGGTATATCAGTATTTTACTAGATAAAAAAAATTAATTTCAAAACACATTAAATTGGTCAGCTATGGTTGACATTTTTGTGGAAATGCCCATATATCGTCGTAATTTCAATGTTAAATTCCTGTGTATTTATTATATATCAAGCTTACCACTGAAACGGCAAAGATACACGTGCATTAATGGGTTGTTGTTTATTTTTCAAAATTCTTTTAGTTATTTTAGGCTTTTGTGTTTGAAATTCTCTACTATGTGTTTAAAAATAAAACTGTCATTCACAAAAAAATATTTCACACGCCTGACAACGTAGTGTGAATCGTCTCCAAACTATAATAATATATAGTAAAAACAAAAATATGTTTAACTGTCCTATTCCAGCATAAAGAGCGAGAGAGAGAGAGAGAGAGAAATGGGCAGAGAGATTTTAGTATCCGTTTTTTTCGCATTCATTAGCGAAAGCGACTGATTTTGACAGCTATAGCCACTAGCAACGGGAGTACAGTCAGCATTGCGCACGGCTTATTAATTATACTTTGTCAACTGCCTTCTGTGATGCGAACAAAATTTCTCTGCGATCTGCTTCTTCCACGCTTACTATGGCTGCAGTTAAGATGCACTCATTTTAGAGAAGAATTATTATAAAATAGATAATGAATATGCAACAGCGCATTAGCATATAAGTATTTAAGCGCTCTTTTCCTCGCTGGGTTGAGCTGAGTTGTTATGGATTGAAGCTTAAAATATTTTGCATAACTTTATACTTCGCTTAGAACTCTTATGTGGCAATGGCATTCTTTAAGTATTACAATATTTTATAGCATGCCAAGTAATAATATTGATTTGTCTGAAATATTAAAAGAAATACTGCATACTTGCAGGGTGCATATTTTTTGTTTGTGTAATCTTGCTCAACGGTAACAAAAAGTAGTTTTCATGAAATGTTTTAATCATGTTAATTTTTTTTTTATCCAAAATTTCATAAAATGTTCTTCAAGAATTGTATAAATATAACAACTTTCATAAAAAAAAAAAATACAGTCGCCTATAAATTTAGTGCGCACTTAAAATCGAATCGATTAAAATCAGAAATATTTGATTTCAATAATTAAGTAATGCCGTGGTTATGCTAGCCAAACAAAATTGCCGAACATTTTTTGTTGTTATTGTTTCTCATGTAAAGTGAGAAATTAACTTTTTCTCAAATTCATTCTCTCGCTCTCAGACCGAACATTTTTGATTGCTGATTGAAACAACAAACATGCCGAACTTTCCGGTGTTGCCTGCAGTCATTTTCCATAAAAGCATCAAAAAAGTAGCATAAAGTACTAAAAATTTAAATAAGTTATAAAGCAACTTATTTTAAATAACAAGCAACCTTAAAAACAAAGAACAGACATTAAGAAAAGTCGAACAATATGTGTTGAGCAAAAATTTTCAGTATTTATTGTCGCTCCAAATAAACACTAACAATTTTGTGCTTTCACAAGATTATTACAAAAAAATAGTCTGAAATCAAATTGCAGATTAATTTTCATCAATTCTTATTGTTGTGTTGTATTTAATTTATTATATTTTATGTAGGAATGGTATTTACTTGGAGTCGCAATTTGACCGAAGTGTAAAAAGTGTATTTAAAGTGTATACATCAAAATTAGGGTTGTTGTGTAATTTATGTTTTGGAATATTATAACATTGATGCAACTGTGCAGCAAACAGAAGCATAACCACCAAACAAACATTTCAGCGAAGAGAATAAATAAACGGAAATAACACAAAATGTTCGGCAATCATGTTTGGCTAGCATAACCACGGCATAAGAAGAATTTTTTATAAAAGCTTTTTGACATATGACACACACACTCTCATCCAATCACTCACATTTGTCACCCAAAAAAAAAAAAACACAAAATTCAAACAATTAAGAATTCTCTCTTTTATAAAAGCTTTAAATTTTACTGTTTATTTACTGCTTCATTTTGTATATCGAAAACGCAAACCAACGACAAGTAAGGGCGGTCATGGGCACGCATTGTTGTTGTTTCAATGTAAATTGAAAAATTGAGAGCGAGAGCGAGAGAATTAATTTTTCCTACGACGGTCACCAAATGATTCGATAAAAATATGAAATCACGGGATCAAAACAGTGTTGCGCTGGTGAATTATTCACAACATTTGTGTTTTAGCATTAAAATAGTACAATTTTAGTGCGAAATGTATGAAAGCAGTAATAAACCTGCTTAACAGCAGCACTCAACCATGTTCAACGATGATACTTTTTTCGGATAAAGTACTAAAAGTAGTAAAAACTATGCTAATGTTTGGGGATCATATGACCGTCAGTATAACATACTTTGGGCATAGAGCTCATCAAACGAAAAAAGAGCGCAAGAAGTAACGTGATCAGTTGCGGGATTCCCAAACGCCTTAACGACGATTGTAGCTGTAGTTAACTAGCGAAAACTGTCATTTACTATGAAACTGTGCATGCACAATGACCGATAACGACAACTACGATTATTGTTAACTGTTTGGGAATCCTGCTACAGGGATCATTTGACCGTCAGCATAACATCACCCTAAGACACGAGAAGCAATACTTTTTCATATACAAAATTCTAGTGCTTCTCGTGTTTTGCTTGTCGTTGGTTTGCGTTTTCGATTTACAAAATGACGCGGTTAATCTTCTAAATATTTATTCCTCTAAGGGTCCCTTTATTCCATCAAATCTAGAAACGCTACAGCAATACTTGATATATCATTAGAAAGGTCTTACGGTAAGCCGATTATACGAAATTATTAGATTTTCGAAAAGTGGTAGAGTTTAGCAGGTATGATCGTTTAAAGTTGAAAAAAATGACATAAAGACGCTCTGATGTGAATGAGAAAGTGTGATTTCCAAAGCGAAGTAGGGAAGTACACCCGATTTTTGGGACGTTATCTTTAGTGTGTATTTCCATTACTGTTGCATTTGTTTTTCCAACATAAAATTACGTATATACGTAGTTTTACGTATGGCCAGAAAACTTTATGTGTAGATTTGCACAATATAATTTTGATTCGAATATGTTGTCAATGGGACAATGAGAAACCAACCAAATGTATAGCGACACAGCGACATAGCGACATAAATAAAATCGTTGCTGCAAGGTGGATTTATAAGGTTGTCGCAAGGGAGAGAGCGAGTACCCATAATTGTCAAATCGAAGTTGACACTTCATAGAAAATCTTCAAGTGCTCTCTATTATCATCCGTTTTTCTTTCGTAGTCATTCGCAAAATTGGCTGGTTTTGACAATTATGGGTACTGAGAAGAGAGTGCGATCAGCCCTGCGACGACCTTATAAATCAACCTTGCGTTGCTGTAGCATACACGAGCTAGCGTAGAATGCGAGAGTGACGCACACTTCAAAAGCGCTATGTATCAATATTTTTATTGCTTTCTCTCAACTGCTCTCTATTCCATGGTACAATGAAAATAACCCGGCGTCTCCACAGGCAATCAATTATTGCCGATCAGCTGTCATTTCGCCAGACAGATATGAGCTCTATCAAAACAAAGTTTTGTGTGTGGGCATTTCATATCTTAATATAAGCATTTGTGAGATGGCGTCAAACAAGAATATTGTTGTTTGCAAGTTAAAAAATTGCAAGAAGTTGCTGAAGAACAGCTAAAAATAGAAAAACACAATTTTTTTTTTAATTTAAAGAAGCGTCTTGCTAAGAAAATAAAACGAAATGAAAAAATTGGCTGTCAAACTACCATATTGACAGTTCATGGCGAAAAAAACGAAATGGGCATTTCGTCGATCAATTGTGTTGTGTGTGTTGTGAAATGTTTGAACACAAATGATCGAGAACTGGACCTACGTGTTATACGCCGACTACGAACGGCTTATTTTCTCAAGAAGCTTGCCATGGCAATTTTTACTCTCTGAGGTTTGCCATTGTCTGCAGAGAGGTGACGGTCGAACTGAAAAATTAATTCAATTCAAGGTTCATTTATATAGGTTAAGTCACTTGAGAGAAGCTCGGTCGAACTGTCAGAATGGACAAAAGGAAATTAAGAAAAAAAAACACGAATCTGTACAATTTTTAGCTAACGGCTACTTTGACAGTTTGAGCAAAGGCGAAAAAAGAGTGCTTTTCTCTCAAGTGACTTAACCTATATTAATGAACCTTGATTCAATTGAAAGAATTTTCTGTGTCAGATGGAGGATTCGAACCTGGGTTCTCTGGCGTATGAGACACTCACTCTACCCACTACGCCACGGCCGCATCAAGATATTTATCGTGACATATATTGCTCTTCATGATCAATGAGCGGTTTCCATTATCAATATGTCATCAGACATAAGTGTCAAGATAAAAATTATTGCCTGTGGAGGTAGCCGTGACAACTGGCTATTTTCTCAGAGCGTCGACCAGGGCTGTAGCTAGAAAAATTTTGCTTCTAGAACTAACAAATTTTTTTCCAAAATTTGAAAACGGTAAAATAATAATAAAAATGAAAACTTTTAGGGGGGTTTTGAGTTAAATCTTTTTCTAAAATTATTAAGGGGTGATTTTGGGTAATTTTAAAAATATCAAAAAAATTTTTTTTTTATAAATAATTTCGACGATACGTTTTGCTTCAAATTGACAAATTATTGATAAATATGCTTTTCCGAATGTCGACAAAATTTTTTTTATGATTTTACGATGAGTTTAAGAGACATGATTTTTGTTGAATGATCACAAAAATAATTTTTAAAAAATGACTTCAAAACCCATCCCCTAAAGTTTCCATTTTTATTATTATTTTAGTGTTTTCTAATTTTGAAAAAGTCTTGCGACCGATATTTCGCTAGCTACGGCCCTGGCGTCGACCAACACTTGTCAAAATCAATACAAAGTTTAATTTTTTCATCTATTTGCTGCTTATTTGTTTTCTTTTTTTCTATGCGTTTTTGACAAATATTGTCCGACAAAATAACTGTCACTCCTACCTTAAAATTATTATATCATGCTCTATTCGAACACACCGATAGCCTGAACAGAATGAACAGCGTCAAAAAAAAAACTGTTACAGCCTGAACACAATGACTGCAACATGCGGCAAACGTCAATTGTCAAAATATAGAAGTCATGTTTTCATATCTTGACGAATTTTATGATGTCAACACGACAAAGAGAGGATGCGGCGATAATTGTTGCTGTCGCAGACCTCATATAACACATGCAAAGACATTTATAATTGTTTATTTTATTCAATCTTGGTGGTTTATTTTGAGATGACGCTGCGACAAAGAGTGCCGCTGACGCCGTTCATTCTGTTCAGGCTATGGATTGGTGCGTTCAGCAAAAAAAGAAAAGAAAAATTGATTTTGATATGGTCGAATTTCGACCACAGGCGTTACTAGTTCACAATAATATTGACAGTATGCAAAAATAAGTTTTCAAAATACCTACTATCATTATATGAAAAAAGTCTAGGTTTAAAATAAAAAAAAAAAAAATGTTGAAAATATTAACGCATTAAGATTTAACATTGTTTTTTTTCGTAAAAAAGTTGCTTACTTTTATTTCTTCAAACTATTTTTCACTTATACAAATATTTTATAATAGATCTAAAAAAAAGAAATAGAAAAGAAAAAATTATTTTAATATTGACAAAAAAATCAATTTATCCAAAATATTTTAATTGAGGTATTAAACGTCATTGCTTGTCAAATATTTGTATAAATTTGGGAAAAAATCTGCTTGCAAGTGAATATCAAAAGCAAAGTTAAGAAATATCAAAATTTAGAACTTTAAAACCATTTTCAAAACAAGCACCAACAATGTTCAAAGAATTGAAAGCCTCAACGCTAAAATATTTTAAAAATGACGAATGAAAATTTTATAGATATAAGCCAATAAAAGATTGCTAAGTAGCACAAGCAAAGAAACTCAGAAAATGCAGCCGTTAAATTAGAAGAAAAACGGAAAAAGTTTAGTTAAAAGGAAATAACATGGTAAAAAACTATTAAAAAAGGGTTAAAAAACATAGTTTTTAAAAACTTGCAAGATATGGAAAAACTTATGAAATATTTTATTTTTAACTTGCACAACAAAAACAACATAGCTCAAATAAAGTCAAAAGATACTCAAAAATACTGCTACATAAACGAAATACAGTTTTCGTGTTAATTTAACAAACAAATGTTGTTAATTCCAATAAAAAATACGTTCAAATTATTATAAAAAATTAAAGTTAATAATTGCAACTAACAGGGTGTTAATTTTAACGCGTTGACTAATTCTAGGTTGATTGTTGCCGTTTTTTTTTCAAACAACACATATGTAGATATTTTTGGTAAACTTACACGGCAGGTAATCTACGTCCTTTGGAATCATACAGTGGATAATAGTATTTGTTCCTATGTTGAATGAATACAACAATTTTTGTTAAGTAACTAAATTATATAAAATTAAATAACACATAAAGCAAATTTATAATGAAAAAAAAATAAAAAAAGGTCAAAGGTCATTTAGACAAAATTTAGGAGTAGACTTAGAAGTTAGCAGGAGCAATAAAAAAAAGGAACAAATGACATAAAGCTTTATAAAAAAAAAACAAAAACACAAATTGAATAATATTTATAGATTAAAAATTTAATTATAAATTCATAAAATATAACACATTTATGAAAAAATGAGTGTCAAAACTAACGACTATGAATTTCGGGTAAGTTTAAGTGATGCTTACAGAAAGTTGAATTTTTAAATTTTTTTTTATATCCTCAAAAATGTTTGGGTTTTCTTTTCGCGTAGTGCAATCTGAACAAAACATAAGTAACTTTGCCTAAGTCAGCTTAGATAAAAAATTTTGTATGAAGCCTAAGAACTTTTATAAATTAACAAAAAACTTTTCCAGTATCTACTTGGCTAGGTAAAACAAAGCTTAGGTAGTTAGTGCCTAAGTTTTTAGTAAACAAAAGCCAAGGTTAAATTACCTAAGTTAATTGTGTAAATTTTTCATTTATATGAAAATATGAAATGAAATTTATAAATTTACCTAAGAAAATAAAGTTTTTTTACGATAAATTGACAAATAATATGAATTAGAAAAAATATCTCAAATTTTTATGTATCTTATACACGGTTCTTAGGCGATTTTACATAAGTTTGCTCTGTGTGTAGGTAGAGAAGGTTGTAGTAGCTAAGATTAAAGAGAACAAATTTGTTTAAAATTTTTTTTTTTTAAGATTCCTGAACATATTTTTGTCCTTTTAATGATGTAGACTTTTTACGTGCTATGTTTTTCGTATTATTGTCATGTTGGTAAAAATCAAAGTTATTGTTATAGTTTTTTTCCTACATCAAATTGTATACTTAACTTTTCATTAATAACCTTAAGTTTTGCAGTAATTAAAAATTCTATGCTGTATGTAAACTTTTGACAGTCACTGTATGTTTAATATGTATAGAAGAAGGAGTTGAAAAATTTGAAAGTTTTTGAAAAAAATGTACCTAAAGCTTGAAAAAAAACAAAATGAAGGGTCTTCATACAACTAAAAGACCTGACTATCGAACCATTACGATTTTTTAAAATCCTCTCACATTTAAAATATTTTTACTAAAGTTTTTCATAATTATTTTTAATAAGTTGATGGAACTATTTTTTTTTTTTAGAACTATAAATTTTGAACACAAATTAGGAACTTTTAGAGATATCAAAAAAGAAATAACAAAACTTTTTGGTGGTCCGCTTAAATAAATAACTGTTAAAATAACTGATATTGGTGGTGACCAATTACTGTATAAAAAATGAAGGGGAACAAAAGTTATATCGTTTAACACTTTAAATTAGTCGTAAAAATTTTAAAAAAATTTTGATAAATAAAAAAAATGTTGAGTTCTTACTTGAAAAATTGATTTTTGTTTTTAAATACCTACATATTTAAATTATAAATTTTAGACACAAAACAATTAAACTGTGAGAAAGGCTTTTTCTATCATGAATTGAAAATTAATAATATTAAAAAAATCTCGTGGTCAGTAGTTCAACAACCTAAATTGATAAAAAAAGTGTTATAAAGAACAAGTTTTGTGGTTGCTTTTAGAGCATATTATATTATATTATAATCTTGTATTAAAGATTGTACCGTAATTAAGGGCACTGTAAGTTTTGGTATCTTTTTTCCCAATTCATTGTAGTTAATAAATAATATATAGTTAATTCCAAATTAGATGATTTTTGTTTAACTCTAAATTTCATGAATTAACATT
Source organism: Coremacera marginata (assembly GCA_914767935.1). NCBI lineage: Eukaryota > Metazoa > Arthropoda > Insecta > Diptera > Sciomyzidae > Coremacera > Coremacera marginata. The sequence goes on along the minus strand of OU612046.1, from coordinate 159,624,161 downwards.
AATATTAAATATTATCAAATTTCAATACTATGGTACATTAACTTTAAACTTTATAACTATACAAATTATTTGAATTTAAAATTTGATATTAGTCCCAATTAATATGATTAATTAAATATTAATTATTACTAATGTATAAAAGGTCGAATATTTATCATGAAATACTTACGGCTTTGGCAGAATTGTATTGTTCATATTATCCTTCCATTGTAGATCTGAGACTAAATTTGGATCGGGCACTGTGGGTCGACAAGTGAGTATCAAAGATTTGCCAACGGGTTTGCGTTGCACCTCTTGCATGGGAAATATTTCAAGTTTTGGCTTCATTTCGGCGTGTGTCAGAGCTGCAAAAAAAGGAGGAGAGATAAAAATTGCGGTTAATATTAGGTTAAGGGTTAAATAAAAGTGTGCTTGGGAATAAAAAATATTAAGTTGTATATGTAGAGACTAAATTTTTGATCTTTGACATTACTATACGATAACTTTTATCAACGAATTCTGGTAGAAAAGTTAAAAAAATATTACACGTGTATCGGCGTTTTAAAAGTTTAAGCCGGAGTTATCTATACTATTATACTGAGTGTCTGAAGTGGGAGTAAAAATATTTACAGAGGTTAAAGGTGAGGTCAAGTTCAGTTAAAATAGTATGGCAGGGGAGGAGGTATATTTTCGCAGAAAATAACTTAGAAGTTACAGTGTTAATAGAAATTACAGGATATAACCGTGGTCTCCGTGATTTGTCACCTTCTATATAAGCAATCATAATTTTTTTTTGTAAACTCCACGAATTATTTAATATTGAAAAAAATTTTAAATTCCATATAATAAAATAAGTGAGAAAAAATTTATTAAAAATAAAATTTGTATCACCAAACAATTTAAATATCATCTTAAAAGTTGCTAATAAACGTGACATCCCTGCAAAGTGAATACAAACACAACATCCCTGCGCGGCGAGCACAATCCGCCGGCTTAACTACACAAGTATGAGTTGAATTTTTTTTTATCAAGGAAAAAGCTTTGCACAGAGCAGCTCGAAACAAAATGGAAAGTAAAACGCGTCGCCATTGTATTGTATTTGTAATAATGTCAACAAAGCGAATTAGATCTTGCTGTCGTATTTTACATTAAGTTGTGTTAAAGTAAAAACTCATAAATCATAAATTTTGCGAAGCTTGTTGGTAAAAATTTCAACGACCCTAAACAAGGTCTTAAATTATACATTTTTTTATTTAAAATCGAAGCAGCACTTTGATCTTTTCACTTGTTACATGTGCAGTTTTAATTATTTTTAACGCCTCTTGCAAAACATTTACAGTGCTGGGCAATAAAATCGATCACCCTGAGAAGATTTGATTATATGCATTTTTTTTTGCTTTCAATTACCAAAATATTTAAACTTCTGTTATAAGTATTCGTTTTTATAAAAAACGTTAAAAACGTTTGCTAGTTTTCATTCAAACACAAATGTTTTGTTGGATAATTCTCTGAATAGTATAAAATCACAATTAAAAATCAGTTTACTGAAAAAGTTTTCGAGTGAAGTTAAAGTTGTTGTTGGAAAGCGAAGATCAGTGTCTAAATTTACTTAAATAGACAAAAACCTATTCAAAAGCGTATCAAAAAATTATTAAAATGGGCTGTCCAACACACTGCACTGATGTGGAATAACACCTCATTCAGAGCTGGTTCCTATGCTGACCTGGAGACATAGAAAAAAATCGCACACGGAATAGGTTGGCCCAGAATGTATCGAAAAATGGCGGAAAGTGTTATGGTCCGACGAAACAAAAATAAATTCAATTGAAAATAACGGTAAATTATGGGTTCGAAGCCCGAAGAATAGAGAATATAATTTAAAGTACACCACAAAGACGTTCAACTGACGTTGGTAACATCATGATGTGAGATAAAATAGAACATGGATAAAAATTCATGTATGTTTTAATATAAATCACTCGTATATGAAAGTCATCATTTAATTATGAATTAAATTCAATTGATAAAACTACTGTTTATCAACTTTTAAAAAATTTTAAAAAAAGTCAAAATTTTTATATACCTACTACTATATAGAGGTAAAAGTACAATTCCATAAGAGAATAACCGTTGCGCGGTTTTGAAAAGTTGGGCGCAACATTTTTTTTGACACATTTAATTTGGGTGAATAGGGGAATTTTCTGTAATTCAACGCATCAGGTTTTGGTCTCTAACCTTTCTTCTGCAAAATTATAGCTGGACCAATTATTGGCCTATTTTGAAAATAACAAATAAAGAAATGGCAACTTTTAATGGGAAAAATAATGTTTTACTTCAAAGGACTTAAAAATTGAGAAATTGATGCGATAAAAAGAGATTATTTTTAACATTTTTAGCTAATTTTATAAATGCGAGCATTTTTACAGAGCGGAGCGTCAGAGAGTGACCCTTCTTTATTCGTTGAAGCGGCACTGGTAACTTGTCTGGGCTCATCATCAGAATCACCATCGTCAGAGTTGTCTGGAATCGTTAAATCATTGAAAAGTTCTCCTGTTTCTATGGCGTAGTTGATTTCGTTGTTTTATTTGTTTTTTTAAAAGATTTTTGGATTATCAGCAAATTTCTGATTTAATAGCATCCGGTGACCGTTTGCCTCTATACCTGTGGATAGTTATGTGCTTTAGTGTTTTAATAGTTATGGCTGCCGAGGCGTAGTGGGTAGAGTGTGTGGCCAACACGCCAGATAACCCTGGTTCGAATCCCACCTGACACAGTAAATTTTTTCAATTGAATTAATTTTTCTGTTTGGCCATATGGCAAAACTCAGAGAGTTAAAACTGCCATGAAAAGCTTTTTGAGAACATAAACCGTTCGGAGTCGGCATAAAACTTGTAGGTCCAGTACTCGATTATTTGTACTCAAACATTTCACAACACGCACAACACAATAGTGTTGTACTGATTTTCTTCATAACTCGTGCCCCAGTAACACAGGAAACACATGTGCTTTGGAAAACCTTTTTGCATACCACAGAGCGTAAAAACCACCTTAAAATTCCAACATATTTTCCACTGACGTTTGTCGTAATTAATCTTTTCCAAAATGAGTTTTAATATATCAAATGATTCGTAAGTTTCCATAGTGTAAGCAATGGGAATCGATGGTCTTTTATTATCTTTATGCAAAAGTGCTGGTACTAGACTCCTTTTTGAGCTGTCTATAAACAGCCTCCAAACCACGACGTTATTCTAAGATCGCATAGTACTTATAAATTTTTCAATGTCGTTGCAAAATGCAAAATTTTTTTCCTCGTTACAAGTGAAGAGCTGCTGAAAACGTAACTGACGATTCCTATAAGCTGTTACTTTGGTCCCTGGTGCCAAAAGATTTTTAGAATTGAGAAATAAAGCCAGTGTTTCAGATTTTCGTTCAGACAAATCCAGTTTTGAAACAATAACGTCGAGTTCATGTTGTGTAATCACACTTGGTGCATTTGAGTAAGAAAGTTCAGTAACGAAATTGGCACAACTGTCTGCTGAAGCATCTGCCGTTGGGGCAGTGTCAAATATTGTAATTGAGTCAAGATCTGGATTGGTAAATACCTGCACTGGAATGTGCTTTGCGTGAGGCAAAGGCTATTAGGCACTTCGAACGCCAATGCAAGCTTTTCACTTCGCTTTTTTGGTGTTCATTAAAGTAAGTTGCGTAAAGTACTCCCAGATAAGTCTATATCATTGGGGCTCCAAAAGGCATGATTACACGCTTATTTTGTTTGCAGTTCATTTGACCATTGTAGCATGTTACACAAGCTAAGACTGGTGCCCAATTTACACCCCAAATCACAGACTGCAAACTCCACATTGGCAAGTAATGACCACAAACATAACAATAATTATTTATAACACCTTTTCAAGAATCCATTTGGATTTAATAAACTTTTTAAGTGTGATAAAAAATTTTTCGTTTTTGTCACTAACTCTTAAATAAACCTTGTTAAAAAAAAAACAGAAATCATAAATAAAGAGTTTTTTTCTTAAAAATATATTATAAAAGTCTTTGAAGAAAAAAAAAAAAAATTGTAAGTAGATACCAGTAAAAAATTAAAAGCAAGGAATGAAAATTTTTCCAAGCAAAACCGATTTCTTTCAATACTGTTCGTGAAAATGCCTGTTTTCAAATGACGATAAAAGGATGACAAGAGTTTATTGAATTTTTTTATCAAATTAATTTTGAGTACTAAGTTTTTGAATATTGTCTTTAATGTTTTAGAAATGGTTTATCAACAGGAGAACCAAAAATTATAGTCTTCAGATTTTGTTTCTTTTTCGCTACCTTATACCTTATACACAAGGTATTTGGATATACCTCTCTTTAAATATTACCTTTCTTGAAAATGACTTCGACAATTTGACTTATATTCAAAAGAAAATATTTTAAAATCTTTTAAAATTGAACTGTTCCGTTTTCGCATACAAATTTGAAATCGTGATTGAAAGAACCATCCAATTCCCAATGGTAAACATATATTGTTTTATAAAATATTTTGAGCAGAGGAATCGACTACAATAAAAGTCATATTATTTTTCTAAACCCATAGTTCGAAAACTGGTTTTTGCAAGGAACCAATATCTTATAGCCAATATATTTTTAGCATTATCACATCAACCTTAGCATTATTATCAGCCAGATAAATTTTTATAAAAAGAAAGAAACAGTAATTTTTTTTTTGTATATTTACGAATTTGTTCAGTTGTGGATTTAAATTTGAATTACTTGCAAAATGGAAAATTATGAAAAATTAAAAATAAAATTTTCAACATCTAAATTGTTCTTAAAAATGCCGAAGTTTAAAAAAATGTAATTGTTTGTTTTTCTTATGAACATTTGGTAACATAATTAAAAAATTCATCAAATCCCCTTAGAATTGGACTCCATAAAATGTTTTAAAATTATTTTTTATTGAGTATTTATTTCGAAAAAACGCATATTTAGATTTTAGGGGATTTTCAGAAGTCTGTAATTTGGAAAAGACTTCGCACAGGCCTAAATTGTTGTGGCAAGTTGGAGATTTAAAATGTCTTATATACCAAGAAAGCAGAATGGGAAAATTGTTTCTGTCATCCGGCTTGCGTGTTAAATTTCTTGGTTCATGTATTTTTTGCATTATACAGCATTTCGAACTTTAAAAAAAAAATCCATTTAAACGAATGCTTTCCAAAAGGTTTTGGGTCCAATAAGCTTAGATATTGCATAAAAAATGTCAACCTAATTTTCAACAATTTATAAAATTATATTCGTTCTAGGTATAATATCAAATATATATATTTCTAGATATCAGAGAATTTTTGAGCATCAAAATCCATAACTGAAAATGGTTCTTAATATACAAACTTCTTGCAGTTGAGTTTAAATATCATGATTATGACTTTTATAAGCAAAGTTAGTGATTCATTTGGCAAAAAAATTGTTCATTGATTAAGTGAAGTTTCTTTAATTTGCGTTGAAAATGTTGAAACTTTTGCATCTTAAAGTAAATTTACAACATTATCTCAGCTTAACTTAAAAAAAAGATCACATTTTAAATTTAATAGTTTCATATGTGTTATTTTTTCTTACTTTCTCGACCCTAAGGGGGAGGAGGGTTTGGACACCCAAAATTTGCCCCCTTGACTACGGACCTGGCGTATTTATCTCAATTTTTTCTTCCATAATGACTTTTATTGAGACTTTTAAACATAAAAAGACGAAGCAATTTTAAATATAAAAGTCTCAAATAACTCTTATTACACTGGCTTTTTGAAATAAAGACTTTTATATTTTAACCGTTTTCAATAAAAGTTAAATATGAGGAATAACTTTTATTCTTAAATATAAATAAAAATTAACATTTATTGTTATATACATAAATTCAAAGTAAATTGTAATAATTAAATAAAAAAGTTGACAGTCAATCTTATAAACATTATTTTTTAAGAGTTATTTTCAAGTCCTGATATTATAACGTTGTTTTTTTTATAATTGAAGTTTACATAAATCAGTGATCCTATTTTATTGTCCGGCACTGTCATTATAGAAATCTTAGTCTGAGCTTTTTTATACTTTCACTTTGCAAACAAAAACAAAAAATAAAAGTATTAAAAGAAATTTAAGAAAGCTTACAAAAAAAAAATTTAAAAAAGGTCACAAAAAAGAAAAACAAAATCGACAGACAATTAAAAAGTTCTTAATTTTATCTTATTTTGGCAAACAAAAGTTTTTAAATGAAAAATTAAAAGCTACTTAAAGTACGTTTAAATTTTTTTTTTTTTTGCTATTATCTTTGTTGTTGTTTTAGTCTTAAGACACTCTCGTCCTAAGCAAATTTAAATTATTTATGCAGATTTGTACAGGCAATGCTTTTTAAAAAAAGAAAAAGGTGTTGCCTTTTACATGCAAAGAAAAAGTGAGAAAAATATTTTCACCACAACTTATTTAAAGTTGAATCCTACAGCCTTAGCTGAACTTTACCTAAGCATATAGAAATGTTGTTGATTTTTGTTGTGACCGGCATTTTACAAAAAAAAAAAGCGAAAGTTTTTTATTGAGGAAGTTGTTTGGGAGAAAAAAAGCGTTTCTCTACAACGAATCTTTAATATTTTTTCTTCATTGTTAGGATGCCTGTTATTTCGTTTTTTTTCTTTTTCTTGTTTTTTTTTTTGTTTATTTTAATCTTGTTCTTGCTTTAGTAATATTTTTATTAACAATGCAGACAACTTTTTTGTGCATATTTGTTGTTTTGCATTGCCAGCTTTCGCCTGCGACAAACATGAATATAAATAAACTCGTAAAAGCTCTTAAAAACAGTCACTATTACGGTGCACCCTATAAAAGCACGAAAAAAGATTGCCACTTTTTTTTTTTTAATAAGTTATAAAGGTTTTGCACGTTTTATATGAACAGAGCTTATAGTTTTAAACGATTTCCTTAAACTTTGCACGAAGCTTTTTTTTTTATAGCTTTTAACAGGCCCGTAGCCAGGATTTACCTTAGGGGGGGACGTTTTGATAAAAAATCTATAAGCAGATACCAGTAATAACTGAAAGAAAGGATATGAAAATTTTTATCAAATCCGTTTTCTTTTAAGATTATTTGTGAATATGCCTGTTTTTAAATGACCATAAGAGAGATGAGATTTTTTTTTTACAAATCAATTTTGAGTACTAACTTTTTTGATTTTTGCCTATGGTTTGTTGAAAAAGGGTCCAAATTGAGTATTTTGAATAACTTTAAAAAAGTATTATTCCAAAAATTACCACAAAAAGTAAAAATGTGTGGGACAAAATTTTACTAATTCAACAATATTAATGTGAACGGTAAAAATAGGTTAGATTTCTTGCAGTTTCTTAAAATCAAAATTAAAATCAGCTAAAAAAAATGCAAACATTTTGTAATAAGTTCAGCTGGTGAAGCTGTATTCATAACTTTTATGGACAATTCATATAAACGGGAGAAAAAAAAAATTGTAGTCTTTAGATTTGGTTTCTTTTTGGCTATCTTACGCTTTTATTGATCCGCAGCTTGTGTACAACTATTTGAACCTGTATGAACCCTAGTTCGAGTTATCGTTAAGGGCTAAAATATTACTGTTCTCGAAAACGATTTCGACAATTTAAATAAATTAAAAAGAATATATTTTGGGATCTTTAAAAATTTAACAGTTTCATTTTCTCATGATTTAATTCCAATAACGATTTCTATATATATATTTTTTTTTTAATAAAATTGTTTGAGCAGAGTAATCGACTCCGATAAAGTCATATTAAAACTTCAGACTATTTTTCAAAAACCGTAATTCGAAAACTGGTTTTTGCACAGCACCAGTATCTTATAGCCAATTTATTATATAATAAATCACATGAAAATAAGTTCATGTTAATATTAAAATAATTACTCATCTAGATAAACTTTTATAAAAAGAATGAAACAGCAACTTTTTTTGGATATCCAAGAATTTAATCAGTAGTGGATTTATATTTAAATTATTTGCAAATAAAAAAAATACTAAAAAAAAATTTTTCGAACTTCCAAATTGTTTTGTAATTTTTGAATATAATAAAAATAATTTTACAAAAACTTAAATTTAAAAAAACTTAAATAAAAAAGCTTAAAAAACTATAATTGTTTTTTTTTTTTTAATGAAAATTTGGTACATGATTAAAAAATCATTAAATAACTATAGAATTGGACTGTATAAAATGTTTAACAAAAAATTTTGAGAATTGAGAATTTGTTTTTCGAAAAAAAGCATATTTAGATTTAACGAGATTTTTCGAAACCTGTTATTTGGAAAAGGCTTCACACAGGGCTAAATTTTTGTGCCAAGTTAGAAATTTTAGATGTCTTATATACCAAGAAAACAACAAAATAAAATAGTCAAACTTGTTAGTCATTCGCTTTACGTGGAATACCCCATAATGTGTTAAATTTTGTGGTTCATGTCACTTTATTCTTTTAAAAATGAAAAAAAAACCCACTCAAATGAATGTTTTTTCAAAAATTTTGGGTCTAATAAGCTTACCCAGCAAACCATAGTTGACGACTTTGTCGAAATTCCGACGAATTCGTAACTATATCGAGCTGTCTACAAATATCGGAATAGTTTCACTTTTTATACGAATTTATAAAGAGTTTCGTTATGCGACTATTTGTAAAACATATTGAAATGCAAACTTTCCTTTCTTTTGAATTGTCTGAACGAAATCGTAACTTCTTCGTAACGTTTTCGTTAAGACTCGTTACGAAATCGTTACGACATTTCGTTACGAAGCCGTGTCAACTGCTTCATACGATATTCTTTACGATTTCGTAACGAAATCGGATTCCGGAATCGGAAAGATTGCGAATTGTTTGTTACGATTTTGTTAAAAATATTTTTCGTTAAAAATATTGCGAAATCGTAAGGAAAATCGTATGAAGGGGTTGATACGACTTCGTAACGAAATATCGTAACAATTTCGTAACGAGTCCTAACGAAAATGTTACGAAAAACTTACGATTTCGTTCAGACAGTTCGAAAAAAAGGAAATTTTACTCGAATAGTTACGAATAATTCGGAATTTCAACATAGTCGTCAACTATGGTTTGCTGGGTAGATATGGCATAAAAAATGTCAAGCTATTTTTTTTCAATTTACAAAATTATATTCGTTCTAGGCATAATATCATATATGTATATATTTTACTGGATATCAGGGACTTTTAGAGCATTGAAACTGATTTTTAATATACAATCTGCTTGAAGATGAGTTCCAATATAATGATTATGACTCTTATAAGCAAAATTAATCAATCACTTGGCCAAAAAAATTGTTCAATAATTAAGCGAAGTTTTCAAGAAAATTAACATCATTAACATCAGTTTATCTAAAAAAAATCACATTTTGAATTTAATAGTCTCATTTGTGTTATTTCTTTATACTTTCTGGACCCTAAGGGGGAGTGGGGGGTTTGAACACCTAAGATCCCCCCTTGTCTACGGGCCTGGCTTTTAAGTTAAATATACGTTTTTTGAAAGAAACGAGTTACTTACGACCTGTTTCGTGGGGTGTAGTTTATGGCGCATAATATATAAAAGTGAAATTTTTAATAAATTTATATCTAAAAGGATAAAAACTTTCATTTGGAAAATAGTTAAAGTGTTTTTTAAGAAGAAAACTTTATTTAATGAGGTGCAAATTTTTTATAGTCTTACACTGATCGTGCCACATCAGAGCAGAGCAGCCAGAATGGCAAAAAAAGTAAAGCTTTGCCAAAACACGTAATGCTTAAGGCAATGGTGTTCTTTGAACGTCGTGAGGCTGTAGATCTACGATTCGTTGATGACTTAGAAGAAGGTCTAAGGCGAAAAATTCTAAGTGAATTCTGTTTCCGGCAGGATAAAAGAATCACTAGAATTACGCAATCTTAATAATTCACATCTCCGCCTTCTTTTTTTTTCATAATCTTCATCTTCAAGTAACAGCAATAAAAAAAAGGATTCTTCTTCCATTTTCCTAAATTCCTCAAAAGCTTAAAAATTTATATCGCACAACAATAATGTTAGTTAATATTAACCTCAAGCATCCATCATTTTGTTAAAACAATTTGCCAATATCAAATAAAATATTGAGAACAGTTTTGTCCCTGAAAAAACTTTTTTTTTTTTTGGTGACAGAATATCAAATCGCGATAAATCAACTTAATAATTGATAAATATGCAATATGGTAAATTTATCAAGTACACAGAATCGAACTGTATATCTACAATTATCTGGAAAACGTTTAAGTCAATTTTAAAATAATTAAATTTTCAATATTTTTTTTTTTTTTTTTTTTTTAATTTTTGCTAATATCTTGAAATCGTTTATATACAATTAAGTCATGAAAAACTTAAATCAACATTTTTATTCACAATTCATTTATCAATATTTATAACAGTTTTATTTAAGAGTTATTTCAAGATTACCGCTGACAGCCACGGCAACTATAAAGTGCTAGCTTAAATGTGAATTTATAATAATCATGGCAGCAAAAGAGCAGCCAGCTGACAGCTTCAGTCAACAGCGTGTTTATTGTAAGAAGCCAAAGAATATAGCAGCAGACGAGGCAATGTCGGCCTCTTTTCTAATGTCTAGCTGCAAAATTTTGTAAACAAAATTAAATTCATTGCAAAATGTTGTGAATACAAAATTTTCCAAATAGATTCAAAATGTTATGAAAAGCGTGGGCAATACTTGTCAAATGAATTGTTATGAAATGATATGATGTGGAATTGAAACAGTCAGTATAAACAATATTTTAAGAGCGCTCATAAGAAGCTAAGAATCAGCTTTTGTTATGTATATTAAAGGCTCGAAGTGAAGAAAAGAGGCCAACATTGCTTGGTGCTGATGAGTTGGATGTGTTTTAAGTATAAGTAAACAAATTTTTATGAATTGGAAGTAAAATAAAAAAAAAGGGGAAAAGAGATACGGATAAGGACGTAAGTATAGTTACAGCTGGAGTAAAATTAAAAGTTTGAGTTAGAGTAAGTTATGCTTTGTAAAAAAAAAAGTCAGTTGCTATGCTAGTTATGTGTGCGGAAAAAAAAATAACCCTAGAAAATAATATGCAAACTTGTCAAAAAACAAGAGATATTAATTATAATCGTAGAAAATACTATTCAAACTTTACGAAGCAATAAATATGCAAGTAAAAAAACGTTTTAACAAAAATAAAAAGTGAGAAATAATTTTAAATTACTTTTCTTATTAATCTTTTGGACAAATTTGGTAATTTTTTATATATAGGTACTATTAAATTGAAAATCTTACTATATAAGTTTTTTTCTAATTTGTTTATTATCATAAATATATTAATTTCTGTATGATTATATAGCCTTAAAATTCGGCGCTAATAGAATTAGATTGTTATAAAATTAACGCTTTCGATCACAGAATACAATAACGAGAAGTTTTGTTTGCTTGGAAGTGCGCCTGTTATGCCGTGGTTATGCTAGGCCAGTGGTGCTCATTCTACTACATAGACAACATTTGCAACATTTTGCGTCTGTTTTAGAAAGCTTTAAGCTTCTTTTTGTTTTTACTAGTGAAGTGTAGCAAAGTAAACATTGGGCTTCATTAAAAGCATTCACCATGAAGAAATATTTTATCTGATCACTACCAGAAATCATTTTGAACAATATTAAATACACAAAAAATATACAGTCAAACCTGTTTTTGTGCGGTAGATAGGGACCGCAGAAAAAAAATCGCACAAAAAAAAATTCTTCGGAGACTTCATAAACAGCTATAACATAAAACTTTAAGTAATCTAATAAAGAAAATTTTTTTTATGCGGTTTTTTTGTACCGCATAAAAAAATCTCACCTAGGAAACATTCTATGAAAAAGCGAAAAAGTGGTCTCGAAGCCAAATAAATAAATAAATTACACACGGAAACGTTAAAAATATAGTTTTAATTCTTCATTTTAAATGTGAAAAATACGAAAAATTATTCCATTAAAAAAATGCATATTAAAAAAATAAATTAAAAATGTATATGTTGATAGTCACAAATTATGTCTATACGCACTTTGAAAGTCGGTTAAAAACTAATATATGTACTTGATAAGAAGACATAATATGTAATGAAATCGGCTGATGCAATATATGTATAGTATATATAACTGACCTAACTTCGCAGCGAATTTACTAGGGCGAACAACTTGCACATAGCGAAAATTAAGAGATTTCACGTTTCAAATGCGCGCAACCTCTCTTCTGCAATAACTTCTCTGACATAAAATAATGTCTCTCGCGCTTTTTTTGGACATTTCAAAAACTTCAGAATTGCGTTTTGCTCTTACGCTTTTCTCTTTATTGCTCTTTTTAATGATAATTTCAGCTAGTGCAGAGTTTTTTTTTGCATAGAAAAGATCGCATACAAGAAAAAATATCATAACACAACTCGCACAAAAAAAAATTCGCACAAAACAAATCGCATAAAAATAAAAACCGCATAAATAAAATCGCACAAAAAAAAATTCGCACAAAAAAAGACCGCACAAAAACAGGTTTGACTGTATATTATTTTTGCGTGCATTAATAAAACTACGCAACGCAGTCCTTTCCGCTTGAAGTGCCAAAGCGAACTGAGGTGATTTTTTATATGCGTGAGTTTTATCACACGTGTGAAAGCACAAAAGCTTTTGTGCACATTTGTGCGCCTTTGAGCAACAAATGTGCTAGGCAAACATGTTTGGTAAGCTTTTTTGTTGTTACTGTTGTACGCATATACCAGAAAAAGCTTATTTCTCATTTAAAGTGTAAATCTCAGTATGCTGTAAAGCTTAGTAGCTGTAGGAATGAAAATTTTTAGGCATATAATTCTACACGCGAAATTTTGGTGTAGAGCAGGATTACGCCATGGCAGAATTATAAGGTAGGGTCGACTCGGAGAGGAATGGAGTAGAAAGCAGAATAAAGCGAGATTGGTGTCAAAATCAGCTGTTCATCGCGAATTTTTTTATACTCACGTTCGCAGTTGTTTTTAGATTAAAACTGTTACAGGTTTTTTTTTGCAATTTTAAGATTTCTTTCGCATTTTATAGTTTTTATTACACTTTTTTTATAATATTTTCACTCAAATTACCACAAATTTAACACCCGCGACCGCACTGTTTGCAAATTGGAAACATAAAATATTTTCTTCATTTGCAATTTCTACGAAATTCGTCGTTTTGACATATATGTTGCTTCTCATTATCCACTCTTCGTTGACGCTTGAGAGCACACAGCGAAACGGCCCTACCTTATCATTGTATCATGGGAGTACGCAAAAGGCCGCCCATGGGCGTATAGCTTTCACATACATACGACAGCTTTCAGTTAAAAAAGCTTTTTAGTCGAGTTGAGAACTTATTACACTGAATAATATAATACGATCAGTCGCTGTGTGAACTTCATTCTGCAAGATTGCGGACGCTCGCCTCTGCGTTGCCTTGTCGAACACGACAATATATCATTAGCGCGTTTATTCGTTCATTCGATATAGCTTTCACATACATACGACAGCTTTCAGTTAAAAAAGCTTTTTAGTCGAGTTGAGAACTTATTACACTGAATAATATAATACGATCAGTCGCTGTGTGAACTTCATTCTGCAAGATTGCGGACGCTCGCCTCTGCGTTGCCTTGTCGAACACGACAATATATCATTAGCGCGTTTATTCGTTCATTCGATACGATCATGCTGTTAAGTTGCGGCCGCTTTATTCTGCTTTGCCTATGGTTGCGAACATAGTGAACGCTTATTGCTGGTTCGAGCCCATAAACACATTGGAGCAATAAAGAAACAAAGTCGTGCATCTCTTCTGGTTCAATGTGTTTTTCGCAACATTATAGAACACGACAAGCTATCATTCTCGCGTTATGCTATGATCGTGCGAATGAACAAACTCATGCTTTTCGTTCAGTGCAAACTCTTAAAACAAAAGCTTTGCAATGCAATCACAAAAATGTGAATGTCTAATTTTGCGCACCCCTAGTGTAGAGTCAAAATTTTCGTGTGGATTTAGAGTTGTTTTGGTTGACAGATTCCTGTTTTTAATTCTGCAATCTTATATCCTATAAAAGGCAAGACTACACATTAATAAACTAAATAAATTTGTTTAACAACAACAACACCAACACATACTTACTGCTTGTTTTTGAATTGTTGAATGCTTGATACAATAATTTACAAGGTAGCCTTGACAACTATCTTTTTTCTCACGAGCGGCGATCAGGAGTTGTCAAATCAATATAAAGTTTAGCTCAAGGTTGATTTATAAGGTTATCGCAGGGCTGATCGCACTCTCTTCTCAGTATTCATAATTGTCAAAACCAGTCAATTTTGCGAATGACTACGAAAGAAAAACGGATGATAAAAGAAAGAACTTGCAGATTTTCTATGAGCTGTCAACTTCGATTTGACAATTATGGGTACTCGCTCTCTCCCTTGTGACAGACAACCTTATAAATCAACCTTAGTTTAGCTTGTCATCTGTTTTGATGCTTCTTCGTTTTCTCTTTTCAATGTGTTTTTGACAACTCCAAATCGCCAATAGAACTGTCACTCCTACCTTGTAAATCATTATACCATGGTTGAATATTAAATTTCCGCGTCAATTAAATGTACAGGCATATAATTTGCAGCGAAATTTTTGATATTTTAACTCTCCACACATGGTTGTGAAATTGAATACTCTGAACAAATTTTTTCCTTCAACACCGTACTACATAGCGAAAAAAATTTGGACTGCCTGTTCGCTGTCAAAAACTCTTATTACCGGAGAAATTCACCTTTTGGTAACTTTTACACCCTTTTGGTATTCTGCAACCAAGCGTTACCATTAAATATTGTTACCATCTCTTTAGGTGGTAACAAGCAAAACAGCTGACAATTGTTTTGCTTGCATTAAAATATGTGCTCGCGTTTTGAGTAATTCATTTACTTTCAAAATTCTACAATCGAAATTTCATCAAATTTAAATATAAACTACTTCTCGATGATGAAGTAGAAGAAAAATCTTCGAGAAGGCATCAGCTGAGAACTTTGTGAGACAGCAGCGGTCCGTTTAACTTGACGGATAACATATTCAAGTTCCATTTTCGTCTTCCAAAGGAAATATGCTTCATGCTTGTTGAGGAGTTGATGCTAAAGGATACGCAGGCCACTTGCACAAGTTTTAATATTGCCTCTCGACAGGTTTTTGTGCTACGCCGGGTTTCAAGCACTTCAGTGTTGAGGGGACTAGTGGATGGAATAGCTGCATTCGGGACCTCGTAGGGGCTAGGCGAAATAGTGGAGGAAGTGCAGCAAATTGGAGCGGGAGGATTCAGCTGTGGGCTGCTGACCATTTCGGCGTTCATCAAAACCTTGGTAATAAGACGATGCATTTAAAAAGTAGTTTTTTTATATTGTGCATCATGTTTACTGTGAATCCAAGCGTGACACCAGAATGTCCTCCTACAGCAGCGAGGCGAAACGCTTCTAAAGCCTGCTGTTCGAACTCGCTGAGCTCCAGCATCAAATTCTGCCAACCACATGAGCGATTGCGCTCAATTATAATTGTACGCGCACGAGCTAGCAGCTGCTTGAGCCAGTTTCTTAAAGCCTGAAATAGTACCATGCTTAAACGCTTATTATATTAAAGATATACAATTTAATTATCCTATCTCTTTCCAAGAATCTGGGGTTCTAGTTGACCCCAACATCGCATTCACATTTGATGCAATATCTTGCCACAAAATTTTTATGCAATTTGTGCGATGTGGGGCAGTTTTTCCCTTGCAGCAATTCTGGGTCCGAATAAAGTTAATATAAAACCTTAGCTGGGCCGGCGTAGTGCGTGAATATTTCTTGCTAAAAAAAACAAATATTGTTGTAAAAATTGATAAAATGCAATAAATTCTTTGTACTTACTTCTCTTTTTCCATTGTTTATATCTCACCACAGTATCAAACAGCATTGCCAGATACAAGAAAAGTGCTTTATTTCAATAAGGTGAGTTTATGACGTCTGACAGCGTTACCGAGTGCACAGAATACCGATAACTAAGACCGGTAACGAATTTCGGTAACAAGATTACTATTACCGGTAACGCACAGAATCGATCTTTTATGGGAATTTTGTTTTCGTTTTTACATCATACTGAGCTTAAAATAACAATTATTTATTTAAAAGCTTTCTTAATGGCAATTTTTCTGTGTTCTTATACCAAGTTATTAATTGCTTCATATTAACAAAAAAGAAATAAGGGAATATCTTTAAGATATGCTATAATATAAGCCGAATGCGTTATACAAACACACAAAATATGTTTACAAATGCACAGATATGCAAGAGTTTATTATAAAAAATAGAGCAAAAAAAAAAAAAATAGGGAATTACAAGCTTTGCATAGCATATCAAAATAAGAACTTGGCATACATTTAGTGCTTGCAGAAATTGCCGTCTTCTACCTACAACTATGCTACACTCTATGGCTTAGCACAAAATGTCGTAAAAAAGGGTAACAGATAAGTAGTTTTGTTGATGTTGTTTAACCGGCTCCACTCTGACTGCTGTCGTCGACCGTTCTATTTTGCTATAATGCGCCTATAAATATGCAATGAATGTCGTTTAAAAGTCATTAATAAATGTGGAACACACGCTTTATTAAAAAAAAAACAACAAAAAGTGACAACAAAAGGCAGCTTGGCAAACGTGAATGAGGCCAGTAATTTTGTCATCATGTTGTCTACATATAGTATATATATATATAAAGCATGCAAATTCTTGCAACTTAAGTCCGAAGTCAGAAGAAAATTTTTCATAACATTAAGAAAAATCCTTAAAACAACAATATCAGTGGCCATCAAGCGCATCCTTTAATTTATTGCATTGCAATACGGTTTACTTAAAAACTCCGCACCTTTTTGCCACACTGACTGACAGACTGTCCACTGTACTTGCTTGCCAACGGATGTCATGCATAAATTAAAAGCTGCTTTTAACTGCAAACTTCAGCGCATTGCAAGCAGGATAATTTAATATATTTAAACTTAATCCTTTTTACATGGCGCTGCGTGAAACCGTCTCGTTATGCTGACGCAGTTCTGGAGCCACAAATTGCGGTTACAAACATAAGTATATAAATTATTTTCTCTTTTGCGTTTTCTTTTTTTTTTTTAATTTATTGCTGCGTAACGGACAGCCTGGATGATGATGGTCGATGCTGTCGTTAATGAATGCCATATAAAATGCTAGTGCAAAGGATTGATTAAACAGGATAGCGTTGAACCCACACTTGCAAGTATCTGTGCGCTTGTTGGCATACACTGCAAGTATCCTGCATATCCTTGCATTTTTAATATCCTTGAATTTTTACGCTATGTATATTTTTATGCGCTTGCAGCGCCTGTAAATAACGCTGCATTTTTTAATTTTTACCTTTTTTTTATACAAATGTCCTTTTTGCTGTTTCTGTCATATTCACTGCAGCATTGCTTAAGCTGTAAATCAGCAATGCATTAATTTTTTAAGGCCAGCAAAAAAAAATAAATAAATAAATTAACAATAAAGGACTTTAATAAACAATATTTAAATGATTATTTATAATTTATTTATGAATGATTTTCATTTTGCAAAAAGAATTAAAAAATCATCTTGTATCTCTTGCAGTGGGAAAATATTGAGGGGAAAATAATTGATTGAGCAGATTAAAATAAGTGGTCACTTTAAAGAAGGGTCACCGTAATTCACCTATTTAGCTCATTGGGCCATTATGAGCAGAGCAGGATATACTCATAAAAACAACAATAAGCAGCAAAATGTTTCTACAAGACTCTTATTACTTATCTTTAAAGACTTTTGTAATAAGTAATAAGTAATAAGTAATAAGTAATAAGTAATAAGTAATAAGTAATAAGTAATAAGTAATAAGTAATAAGTAATAAGTAATAAGTAATAAGTAATAAGTAATAAGTAATAAGTAATAAGTAATAAGTAATAAGTAATAAGTAATAAGTAATAAGTAATAAGTAATAAGTAATAAGTAATAAGTAATAAGTAATAAGTAATAAGTAATAAGTAATAAGTAATAAGTAATAAGTAATAAGTAATAAGTAATAAGTAATAAGTAATAAGTAATAAGTAATAAGTAATAAGTAATAAGTAATAAGTAATAAGTAATAAGTAATAAGTAATAAGTAATAAGTAATAAGTAATAAGTAATAAGTAATAAGTAATAAGTAATAAGTAATAAGTAATAAGTAATAAGTAATAAGTAATAAGTAATAAGTAATAAGTAATAAGTAATAAGTAATAAGTAATAAGTAATAAGTAATAAGTAATAAGTAATAAGTAATAAGTAATAAGTAATAAGTAATAAGTAATAAGTAATAAGTAATAAGTAATAAGTAATAAGTAATAAGTAATAAGTAATAAGTAATAAGTAATAAGTAATAAGTAATAAGTAATAAGTAATAAGTAATAAGTAATAAGTAATAAGTAATAAGTAATAAGTAATAAGTAATAAGTAATAAGTAATAAGTAATAAGTAATAAGTAATAAGTAATAAGTAATAAGTAATAAGTAATAAGTAATAAGTAATAAGTAATAAGTAATAAGTAATAAGTAATAAGTAATAATTAATAAGTAATAAGTAATAAGTAATAAGTAATAAGTAATAAGTAATAAGTAATAAGTAATAAGTAATAAGTAATAAGTAATAAGTAATAAGTAATAAGTAATAAGTAATAAGTAATAAGTAATAAGTAATAAGTAATAAGTAATAAGTACTGAAGTATAGAATTAAAGCAGCATAGAAAGTATCGAAGCATTGATTTAGTTATAGATATATATACAAGTATTGATAATAGATAGATATATATGTGATATTACGTGCAAATTAACTAGAAAGTAAAAGTTGCAATTAACACAAAATTTTGAGACAACCGTAATTTTGGGACAACCGTAATTTTGAGAATTTTTCCAAGGATTTCGGTTTCGGCTGACATCATCAGCTCTCGCCCGGCGCCTCTGCTTTGCGCGCGCCTTCTCCAAACGGATACACCAAGTGCGGTTATTGCTTCCTCAGCCTGGTCCATCCATCGGAGGCATGGTCTCCCTCGTCGTCGTTGAGCAGCGACCCTCGCCTCGAGCACTTTTTTCTCTGGAGCTTCGTCGTCCATACGATGGACTTGACCCAGCCATCGTAGTCGCTGCACAGTTATACGCCGAACTACGTCAATGTCTTCGTAGAGCTCATACAGCTCGTGGTTTATTCGTTTGGTTTAGATACTACAAACTAAAAAATATAAGTTGCAATAACCACGCAATTTTGAGGCAAACCATATTTTAAAAATTTTTCAAAGAAAACAGACATAAAGGTTGACCATTGACTTTTTATTTGGTACTTAAATCGTGGGTACTGTACATAAGTTCTGGCAATAAACTGAAAATAGTATTTTATTGCATTAAATTAGATAAAAGTTTGCCGATCATTGAATTGGTTACTTTTTGACATGCTTTATGTATATACTTTTTGTTTGATTTCAGTCAAAAATTCTCTCTGTGTTAAACTGAAGCACTTTACTGGCTAATTATTTTAATTTCTCGTTAAACAGTTGATCATTATTTTGAACTAACAAAAAGTTTAAATTAATGGCAATATTCCGAATTAGTTCTGAAGATTTTTATGACGCTTTTAGCTTTTGTGCTATACAAAACTCATAAAAATATTGAATTATATCGCTCTAAATTGAGTCATTAATATAATATTTAGTATGATTTTAAAATTGTTTTTTTGATATTTTTTTTTATTTTTTATGGTCAGCTGCAATTGAAATTTATTTGTGTGATATTTAATATATGTATAATAAGATAATATAGATTATATTAAAAATACTGTTTGTTTCTAATAACAAAAAGTTAAAACTGCAGATGTTGCAATTTATTTTTGTTGCTGCAACATTTATTTTCTATTTTAAAATCAAATTTAATTTTGTTTACAAAAAAAAAAAACAAAATAAAAAATTTAAAATAGTTAAAATTCCATGAATAATTTTGTTAGTTTTAACGAAAATCCACTATCAATTAAATAGTTGATGGCAAAAAAGTGTGAAATTGTAATTGTATTAAATGCTCCATATATATTAGAACAGATTTTAGTGGTAAATTTTTAATGAAAAATACAATAAAGGCTTCATTTTATTTGAGCTCAAAGTGAATCAACTAAATGCATGTTATCTATGAATCAAAAAGAGAGATTAAAAAAAAAATGATTAAGCATTAAGGCACACGCTGTCAAATTTCGACCCTTCATTAGTTCTTGTAAATTTACATACACTATATAAAAGTCTGCTACGACTCAAACTTGTCGCTCTTCTAAGCAGCTATCAACGTCTGTACATTAATTCATTACATATAACTCTGCAAATTGAATTGTCTTTCAGCGGAAGTCAACTTTTGAACTTTTTCCATGGAAATGCTTTAAATTCAACAGAGTATTATTTTTATTATCATGAAAGAACAAAATGTTTACTTATTGTCTTCAAATGTCATAAATAAAAAAAAAAAAAAATTTTGTCAACCCTGTATTAGTCATTGCCATCAATCGGGCACATCAACAAATAGTCGTTTATATTTTGTCCGTCATCTGCATGCGTTTTAATACGATTTACGTTGAATGTCAATTAAAATTAATTAAAATTTGCATACAAATTTTTTTTTCACTCTCAATTTTTTTCCATGTTTTTTTTTGTTTTGTAGAGGAAGAATGTGAGGTCTGGTTAAGGTCATCGCGATGCGGCGGGGAAACGCTTCATGTAAGCGCCTTGGAGAATTTACGCTTAAGTAATACTTGCTGCACTATAAGAAATTTCTACTGTTTTGCTAACCAACAAAAACAATTATGTGTTTTTCACTAACTTTTTAGGAGAGCTAAAAAACTGGTTCCTGTTGTCCATATGCACTATTTTGCAAATGCCATATTTAAATTAAAAAATATTAAAAATATGATATTGATTTATTGAAAAATAAACCATTCACTTACGATGTGGTCATTATTTGCGCCGTTTTAAAGCACATAGCTGTTTTTATACGCGATTTCAATTAGTTCTCTTCATTTACTTTATACTCTTCCTCGTCTTCCAATGTTTCAAAAATGCCAGTTTTTTCATTGAGAGCATGGCAGAATTATAAGGTAGGGTCGACTTGGAGAGGAATGGAGTAGAAAGCAGAATACAAGGTTGATTTATAAGGTTGTCGCAGGGCTGATCGCACTCTCTTCTGAGTACCCATAATTGTCAAAACCAGCCAATTTTGCGAATGACTACGAAAGAAGAACGGATGATAATAGAGAGCACTTGTAGATTTTCTATGAGCTGTCAACTTTGATTTGACAATTATGGGTACTCGCTCTCTCCCTTGCGACAACCATATAAATCAACCTTGGCAGAATAAAGCTAGATTGGTGTCAAAATCAGCTGTTCATTGCGAATTTCTTTATGCTCACCTTTCGCAGTTGTTTTTAGGTTAAAACTGTTACAGGTTTTTTTTTGCAATTTTAAGACTTCTTTCACATTTTATAGTTTTTATTACACTTTTTTTATAATATTTTCACTGAAATTAGCACAAATTTAACACCAGCGACCGCACTGTTTGCAACTTGGAAACATAAAATATTTTCTTCATTTGCAATTTCTACGAAATTCGTCGTTTTGACATATATGTTGCTTCTCATTATCCACTCTTCGTTGACGCGTGAGAGCACTCAGCGAAACGGCCCTACCTTATCATTGTATCATGATTGAGAGTACCATTGTATTCTTCCATAACACGGTGTGACCAAATTAAGAAAAAAAAAAAATGTTTCTGGAATAATTCCAAAAAAACATGATAGTGGGCACTTGTAGCAGTGCAATGCAGGAAATTGGACCTCTGAATCACGTCGGAGTTTCGAGATCCAGACTTTTGCAAGGGAGTATTCCTGGTTGGCAAAAATTTTTTTGCATATTTTTATAGCTTGGATATTTCAGAATATCTTTCTAAAAGGGTTTTTTGAAATTCGAAATACTTTAGGAGATAAGGCATTTTTTGTCCAGCAATGTTTTCGCCAAAATGCGATTTGCTTAATTTGGCTACTTTTTGAATGCAATGGTTGGAAGCAACCACCGAATTTCGTTCAACGCGTTTTTTAGTAGGTAATAACTTGTTTGTATACGCATTTTAAAAATAAATGAATACACATTTTAGAGCTTAGGTATTCGAATGATGGCAGCGTTAAACCGGACGCGCGCGCGCATCAGTTTTAAAAAGTACAGTTTTGAAAAATTTTTCGTTTGTGCCAAAGACAATGGATAGAAAAGTAATAGAAAAAATAATAATGAAAGAAACACTGGTAGCAATCGAAAAACCCGTCTCTTGAGAAGCCAGTTTCGTGGTAACCAACAAGAAAGAGATGAGGACACCGAATTCACAAATACATCGGCAACAAAATTTAAAAATAATGAAAATGAAGACATAAGCATTGACAACAAAACGGAGGATTGCATTTTGGAGTTTTATACAGTTTTCTCGGCGATCGCTAATCTGGTGATATGTGCCAAATGTGAAGGGAAAATCGAGTTTAAAAAAGCATCGCCGTATGGAATTGACTTCAAAATTGGTGTTCACTGCGCTTGCCCGACCATTACCTAGTTACGAAGCACTGTAAGCTGATGATTTGTTGAACAGATGCCTTGGCTCCGAAACTCAAAACAGCAACGAATCTTTCAACGCAGTGCTGTGGTCATTCGCACCGAAGCATATGCACACCGGCGCACGCACTATTGAGATTGCCAATTATATTGCAACTGTTATATATAACGAAGGTTTTTCGTCAATACTTCAAATAATGAATCTAATGGGCATCCCCATTGGCGATGTCACATATGATTTCGCCATGTCTCGGAATGAACGGAAGAACGTTTGAAAAGGTCCGAAGCCAGAGTTCTGGCCGCATCAAAAGAAGGTAGAATTGCCCGAAAAGCACAAAGAGCTGCTGAGTCCTCATTTTTTGAAGAAGAGGAAGGAGTTCTTAATGGGGCTGGCATTGCATATTGATATATGTAAGTATTTCACAAAAATGTTTTATTGCCCACAATTTTTTGTCGAGTTTTTTCAAAATCACGTTTTTGAAATTCGAAGTCACTTTTCTCCGTTTCTACTGAACCGATTTTGATGAAACCAAGTGTAATCGACGCAGAATTGTCGAATTTCTGAAACTCAGACTCAAACTAAAGCTAAAATTTTTCATTTCAATTTTTTTTTGATCCAAAAAATAACTTCAAATTTAAACGCGTTTATCTCGAAACCACGTTTTTCGAGCTTGCGGCCAAGATTGCTCCGTAGTTCTGAACCGATTTTGATGAAACAAAGTGCAATCGACGCAAAATTGTCACCATTCCGGTCCTTACCTTAATCACAATTTGAAACAATTTATTACTAATTTTTTTTTTCACTAAGCTCTAAAAAATAGACGCAAAATCGGTTTTACATTTTTCATTGACCGCCATTTTGTAAAAAATAATCGCAAAATTATGACTGAGGTAGAGACTAGAATTACATCTGTACTGAATCTAATGCCGTTTACATTTTCCATTTCAGATGATCCGAAGTCGAGTTATCCTGGCCGCAAGCAGCATACCTTCTTTTTCGACGCCCAACTTTGAAGGCAACAAAGTTGACAAGTCGACAACTTTTTGAACAGTCCTCGTACAAAGGAAAAAAAAATTATTTAATTTAATATGTTCTTAAGTTTTTCAAAAAAGAGTCAAAAAACAGCCTTCCAACCAGGAATACTCCCTTAAAAAAGTCTGGATCTCGGAACACCGACATGTATTGCCGTTTTTGTTTTTCGTTCACACTGAGAGCTAAATGCGCATTTACGAAACGCAATATATGTATTTGTCCCTTTTACTCCTGCAAGGAGCATACGACATTCTAAATTGCTAACGCATTTAACGAAATGCGCATTTAGCTCTCAGTGTTAACGTAGAATTATATAGTTTTGAAAATAAATATGTTGTTACTAAGAAAATGCATGTTTTAAGTGTGATCTTGAAAAGTGATCTTAAAAAATATTTTTTTTTTAATTGTATGAAAACTTAAAAAAAGGCCAGCTTTGACCAACCTATGGACAAAGGATCTGAAAAGAGTATTTAATTATTTGTTTATGTATTAGCTTTTGAATTGGTAATCATTGGAAATTTTTTTAAAATTAAGTCCATTTCAATGGTCAATTGCTGTCAATCAAATGAAAAATGCCAACACGTTGGTCAGTTCAGAAAGAAACACGTTGGCATTTTTTAGAGAGAAAAATTTGGTTGGAGAAAAATTAAAATCAACTGAAATATGGGACGGAGCTATAGAGACAATATAGAATAGTTTAAATTAGGTAATGTTTAAATTAATTTAGCACTATGTCGTCATAAAACTGACAAAGTGAAAAGCCTATAAGAACTTATAACTTATATAAAAACTGTCCTTTATTGCAAATAAATTTTCGTTCTACCTGAGAAAGATTAGAGCTAGGTCATATAGACCCAATGATCACTCAGGGTTAAAAATCAAAAAAAATAATAACATTTAAGACTTATTACATAACTATGATATTTGTCCAAAAGAATCGTTTTAATTTCTAGCTAAGAAAAATAAGACGTGAGTTATATTAGAACCAAGGGCCGGAAAAGGGAGAGACGTTAAAAGAGACACGGGCTCTTAAAGGAAGATATAGTTGCTTTACTATATGTACAAGTGACAAATTATGATTTTTTTTTAAACTTGCAAAAAAAAAAAATTTAAATGAAAAATAACGTACGTTCAAAAAGTCCATAGGATGACACATAGATGGCGTTACTAGATTTTTTCCATATGATTTTTATATAGTACCAACCTTCAAACGATTTGACAACAATCTGACAATTGATTCGTGCGTTATAGCATTTTGTGTGCAACTATTGTTATTGAAAAAAAAAAAAAAAAATAGAAAAAAGTGAATTTCGATAAAGCATTGCTTTTTGATGAAAAAAAATACAGTGGAAACCAAACAATGGCTTGATAAACATTATCCGGACTCTGTTCCATGGAGACAAATGATAGAAAAGTAGATTGCTGAATTTAAACGTGGATGCACCAGCACAAATAATGCAGAGCGCAGTGGACGCCCAAATCAGACTGTTATTCCACAAAACATCAAAAAAATCCACAAATTGGTTATGAACGATCGCAAATTGAAGATGCATGAGCAAGCTGACATTGTAAGGATATCAGATGGTATAGTTTTTATCATTTTACACGAACATTTGCGTATGTGAAAGCTCTGTGGAAAGTGGGTGCCGCGAGAGCTCACAGTCGACCAAAAATAACAACGATTTGATGCTTCAGAGGAGTGTTTGGCGCTGTTAAGTCGCAATAAAATCGAATTCTGTCTTCGATATGTGACAACGGATGAAACATGGCTTCACTATTACACACCAGAATCCAAAAGACAGTCAGCTGAGTGGACAGCAGTCGACGAACCGAATCCAAAGCGAGCAAAGAGCCCAACAGTCGGCTTGTAAGGTGATGGCGTCGGAAAGTCGGAATAATATTCAACGACTTTCTCCAAAAAGGAACCACCATCAACAGCGACTATTACTGGGCACTTTTAGATCAATTGAAGGCTGAAATCGCCAAGAAACGGCCACATTTGCAAAAGAAAAAAGTGTTGTTTCACCAAGACAATGCGCCGTGTCACAAATCGATGAAAACGATGGCAAAATTTAATGAATTGGGCTTCGAATTGCTTACCCACCCACCGTATTTTCCAGATTTAGCCCCCAGCGACTTTTTCATGTTTTCAGATCTCAAAAGAATGCTTGCTGGAAAGAAATTCAAGTCCAATGATGAAGTAATAGCTGAAACTGAGGCCTATTTTGACGAGAAAGAGAAATCGTACCATAAAAGTGGTATCGAAAAGTTGGAAAATCGCTATACTCGTTGTATCGCTCTCGAAGGCAACCATGTTGAATAATATAATCGAGTTTTATCAGTTTGAGTACTATCATCATGCAAATAACCGAAAGTATCGAAAAGCGTCGGATTTGGCATGGAATCACTGATATAGATTAATACAAGATTTTCTTTATTTGGCAGCATTATAAAATTAAAAAATACATACATAAGTTAAATATATGATTTTTTAATAATGCATTTTTTCCTTTTTCAAATATAAATAAAAGTTTACAATATATTTTGTAATAATATTTTTGAACTTTGAATTTGAATTTCTCTTGAATTTTTATTAAAATTTAGCTTGAGTTAAATGCTTATAATTAACTTAAAGTTAAAGTTTTTTTTTGGATTTTTTAAATGGACATTGAAATTATTAAATTTAGTATTTCTAGCGTAGCGAATTGTTTTTCTCTATTATAAAATTTAAACTGATCCCAATGACTATTTCCAGCGTCACTCGGTTTAAATGTTTCACAAAAGTTCCCCCTGACCAATTTCTATTTAGTTTTTTTTTTCTCATTTCACATTCTCACATGCTATGCGTATACCACACAAAACTAATACGGAAAACTTCAAATTATCATGATTTAGTATTCGGCAAATAAAAGAAAGAAATTTCTACAAATTGCCACCCACAATAAATAAGAGCAACACATGCGTAGCCAACATATATTTTCAACCAACACACATACATATACACAACCCTCGTCTAAACAGTGCTGCCCATTAAGCATTAAATCAACAACCGCTGCTGTTTTAACTTTGAACTTGATTGAGGTCACGAACACAATGCTTGAAACTCATTCTAAATGAAGCTTTAAAGAGTTGATTAATATTAATTAAAGGGGTGTGTCCAAAAATATAATTGTATTGTGTGAGATTTTTTCAAAATGTAGCACAAAGTTATTTCATTATTTTTGTTTCGTTTTTTTGCTTGTTTTAAGCTGCTTCCGCTTCTTTCTCACATATTTATAAGCAACCTTCTTTTTTATTTCCATGCCTAAAATATTTAATATCCGCTTGTCTTATATTGTTGATTTTCTCATAATCGAAATAGCAGTTTTATTTTCTTAAATAATTCTGTTAAATTTTGATATTTCCGCCCTTAACGGAAGTTCCAACAAAACTTTTATTTTTCTTCTCACGCTGCGTTTAGAAAAACTTGTTAACTTTGACTTGTAACGTTTGTAGATAAAATAAGTTAAGAAAAAAAATCTACAACAACAAAAATAAGCAAGTCAGCGCCATCTTGTGCCATGATGCTTACGCTAAATTTACTGCTATTTTCTATAGAGTGAACGCCAAGTCGATGCAGCGTTGCAACAAGCTGGCTGGATGGCTGGCTGACATCGTCTATTGAGACTTGAAAATCTTCGAGCTTCCGACAAAGTTCCAAAAAAAAAAAAGAAAAAAAAATACTTAAAAATATCATCAACAAAACGCGTCCAATAAACTTACGAAGAATGTTTGTAGAAGCATAGTTATGAAAAAAAAAAAAAAAATACCATAAAAGCATCTCGTAGTTGAAAAAATAATCTAAGAAAATAATATTTAAACGCTAAAAACGCGCTTCAAATTTGTTATTGCAAGCGAGCAACGCAAATTAAATCACTTCACTTTCAGCAATAAATTGATTTATTTTGCTACAAACGTTGGCAACTCTAGCAGCAAGCGAATGTGAAATATGTGCTGAGCTCATATTTTTTGATACAAGCGGAAAATGGAGAATTTCATAAGGAAGTATAGAATTTAAAAATTTATTTATAAGCATTTTATGAGATGTTAAATCTTGTTTTTCCTTTAAAAAAATTTCCATTTATTTAGTTTAAGAGTTGGCAATACTATGTAAAATGTTGTTGTTTTCAATAAAAAAAAAAATCAAAGAACTTGAAAATTTAGATTTTGATTGGAGAACTAGAACTGGACCTACAAGTTTTATGCCGACTATGAACGGCTGATGTTCTCAAGAAGCATTTTTTATTCTCTACTGAGGCTTGCCATTGTCTGCAGAGAGTTAAATAGTTGATGTTGGAAAAATTTTTTTTGTGTCGGATGGGACTTGAACTCGGGCCTACCGCGGTCCTTTGACGTACGGGCTACGCACTTTAACTGTTACGCCACGGTCGCCACTGGAGATAAATTTTGTAAAAGGTAATAAAATTGCGAAATTAATATCCATGTCCAAGTGTGCCCGCAGGGGAATGTGGGGGCACTTCCCCCTCTTCCCCTAGAAATCAGCCAAAAATTGTTTTATTATTTAGTTATATATGTAGCATAATCATAAAACAAGTTTAGAATTAATTTAGTCTCAAAAAAAAAAAAAAAAAAAAATAAATTCATATTCTTATTATTGTATTGTACATGTAACATGTATATAACTTTAATTATAGAAATTATGAAGTCAATTAGTTGCATTTTATTTGGATATATTAATGCATATTAGCTTCACTTTGTAACGGTCATCTACGTTAAAAAAAGACAGCCTGCATAACCACAACAATGAAACATTCATACCATCCAAACAGTCACAGTATACATAGCAACAACAACAAATAACAATACCAGTCAAGCAGACAGCATGCATAGCGACCGCAACAACAAAACGACCAGTAAAGCTGCCTGTATACAGCCATCGAAATTACATTGATCGAAGTACTGTAGACTTCACAACAGGTTTTGGTAGGGCACTATGTAAAAGGGTAAGGCTTGGCATGCTTCGGAAAGGCACAAAAGACGTAGTGTCCGCCGTCTATTGCTTGGCATAAGCAATATAAATTTTAGTCGGCAATCTTTGATTGCTAATACATGTATTTAGTGTAGTTGAAGAATATTAGTTATTAATATTCATTGGCACTCGCTTAGCTACCATATCGGCTTCGGCTGATAGTTCACCATCCGAAGTAGCAATTCTTATTATTCGCTTGGTTACCACATCAGCTTCGGCTGATAGTTTGCCATTCGACATTCTGCATTCAGTCTGCGTTGGCACTCGCTTAGGTACCATACCAGCTTCGGCTTGTAGTTCTCCATCCAATAAAGTAGTACCAGGGATGATATTTGGGGGCTTTTAGGGCTTTTTTGAGCCCTTTTTAATTGTAAAAGCCCCGAGGCCCTTTTTAGTCGTTTTAGGCCCTTTAGAAAGAAAAGTTAAATGGTTGATGTCTGTTGACAACTTTTGTGTACTATGACATCGATCTACAAAATTTTAAATTTGGGGGTAGGAATTGGAGGTAGGAAATATCATGCACAGAAAAATCGCACAAAATATAAAATTAAAAATCACTAAAACGAAAAATTACCCAAAAAGCAATTAAAGAAAAATGTAAAAAAAACCACCCAAAAAACAAAAATATGCCCAAAATTTTGGAAAAATTGTTTAAAATGCAATCTTGCGGTGTCGGAGTGCTTGACAAGAATAAGCTCTCTTGAATTTATTAAATAAATGAAAAATCTGGAGAAAGAAATAAATATCATTCATTAGTAATTATCAAATGGTATGACTACAAAAAAAAAAAAAAACTTTAAATTTTTTTAAAAGCAATGATCGAGTGATAGTAATAGTTATAATAACCATTTCACCAGCACTCAATGTGGACTATCACTTAAAAACAAAAAGTAAAATTTAGTCCTAAAAAATTAGGACTAAATTGTAATTCCGCAAAAAACCGTGCAAAACCGCATATATTTTTTTGTCGGTTTCTAAACGAAAATTAACCGAATTTTGTATGGAGAAATTTTGGGATATTTTTGTTTAAAGTCTATATTTCTTATCGCCTTTTTAAATGTTCTCATAAAATGAGTGGCGGCCGTGGCGTAGTGGGTAAAGTGTGTGACTCTTACGCCAGAGAACCCAGGTTCGAATCCTCCATCTGACACAGAAAATTTTTCAGTTTAATTAATTATTCTGTTTGGCCATCACCTCTCTGCAGACAATGGCAAACCCCAGAGAGTAAAAACTGCCACGAAAAGCTTCTTGATAGCATAAGCCGTTCGGAGTCGGCGTAAAACATGTAGGTCCAGTTCTCGATCATTTGTGTGCAAACATTTCACATCATACACAATACAATTGATCATTAAAAGCTCGGTCAAAGTTCTTTCAAGGGCTGAGATGGCCATTTCGTTTTTTTTTTCATTAAAATGAGTTCCGTTATATACAGCCATGGTCACATAAAAAGCATACTTTTTAGTAATCTCAACTACAAATTTAGTTTGTTTTCCAAGTTATATGAAAAGAGCGAGCCCATAAGTCTCCATCGTAGTCCTGACAACGTCTTAATACACATACAAATTAATCCATTTTGTTATCAATTCATCATCAACGCTAAGAAAATCAGGCCAGTACCATCTCTTTACACCCTGATGAAGTTTTGGTTGCATTTTTCACACTTATTTCTTGGCGATTGTTTTGTCATCTTTTCAGATGTAATTTGACTTGAGTTTTTTTTTGCAAAATACTTTATTCTAAAATTGTGGTCATTTTTTAAACTATTTTTTGTTAAATGCAGCCATGCCTCAATATATTTTTTGACAGGAGTGAATTGTTTCTACTCAATTTCGTCCCGCTTGATTCGTCTTCTTACGGAGTCGAGAGTCTTAACGGAGAAGAGTCTACATTAAATTGTTCATTCATTTCAGACATTCTACGACTATTTAAAGGCGAATATAACTGATTTAGGGGTCTTATGTGGAAATGCTTTGCAATTTTTGGCTAAAAATTTTTTTGCAGAAATACACTATTATAGAAATACGCCATTTTTTGGCTTCAAACAATTTTGACACAAATATTGTCAAAATTATAATAACTACATAATTTCGCATGTTCGACGACATAAAACACGAAAAAATTTGAAAATTTTTAGATTTCCCCAAACTGAATTAACAGTTTAACAAATTTCGACCTTTTTCGAAACTGGACTTGTTGAGATTATTAAAAAGTGTGCTATTTGTAAGACCATGGCATGACCGTGTGACCAAATAGAAAGTCTTCAATATTGAATTGCCATTTTTTAAAACTAAAAGCCCTAAAAACGTCAAATTGGCCCAATTTTTGTTTGAATTCTGACCCTTTTCCAACTAAGTCAATATCATCCCTGAGTAGTACTCATTCCGTCTATACCCGAAAGTATACCCGAAAGACTCAAGCTCATTATCACAGAGTCGACTACCGATCAAACCCGAGTTCATAAGTTCCCGAACTAGCCCGAGAGTGCCGAAGCGAATGATCGTGAAGAAATACATTTGAAGTATTATTGTTGTTGTATTATAAGAAAAGGAATATGTATAAAGAAATATATTGGAAGAATTATTGTTGTTGTATTGAAAGAAAAGACGAATATTTATACAGTAAATAAAACATCTATATCATCATATTTTATTTATATCCATATCTATACACTATTATATTTTTCCAGGTAATCTCCAAAAGTACTGGGTCGATTTTTATAAAATTAGCTTTTAAATGTCATATTTCTGCTACGGCAGAGCATAGGGGTACTTTTATTTCGAAATTTTAATAAAAAATATGTTTGATTAAAGTGTTAACTTTTTAAAGAAATCCTCTCCGATGCCACGAATTGCTTGATTGTTTTCTTTCCACGTATTTGTGTACCGAGAATTTCAACAAAATCATGGAGTTGTTCTCTACTCTTCTCTTTTTCCGCTCAGCCAGCAGAGCACAACATAATAAACAGATGAGCCACGCGCAAGGCGAAAAGAGAGATATATATAAATGCAGTGCTGAGCTGCAAAACAAAAAAAGAAATCAAGAATGTTTTTTATTTCGTTTGACATGCATTGCCTTAAAGTCTGATGTCACACGGTGATCGTTTGAACGGCGCTTAAAAGTTTTTGT
The DNA here is from genome assembly GCA_914767935.1 of Coremacera marginata. Taxonomy (NCBI): domain Eukaryota; kingdom Metazoa; phylum Arthropoda; class Insecta; order Diptera; family Sciomyzidae; genus Coremacera; species Coremacera marginata. Next base: position 159,592,274 of record OU612046.1, on the reverse strand, counting down.
TAGGGGAAAAAAAACGTGTAAACGCTATATATTGATAATAAAAAAAAACGTCCGTGGCGAAGGCGCGGACAACTGTGGCCTGCTAGTTGTTAATATTATCGGTGAAATCTAAATATTGCAAACCATCGCCTTTTATTTGCAAAGGTTCAAGTGTCCTTCGTTTGATCTTGGAGTGGCTGAGTTACACCTCAGCCAACGATAAAACTCCGTTACAACTTATAAACCGGATTTTAAAATTGAAGCATCAGCAAAGGTTTTGTTAAAAACTAAATTCTCTGTAGAAACCCATTTATCTATTTCTATTATTTTCAATATAATAATATTGAAATCAGGGGGAACAGGAGACGAACCTTCAGATGGCAACGTGTCTGACTGCCTTAATAACCTTTCGAGGCCAGCATTACCCATGTCGAAATCGTCTCATGTCGACTCAAACCTCCTCGTAATGTTCCCTGGGCAACGGCTAACTGGTATCCGCCAATTTGACGGCTTATTTTAAATAGCTTTAAATAGGTTGTGCGTCTGGTTTGAAGCCAGAAAAATTATCCCCAAATCTGATAACGACTGACGCAAACAAAAACTGAAAGCATCTGGAATGTCCGAACTCTTAATTGGAAAGGTACCTCTATCCAACTGATTGATATCTTGGAAAGTTACGAAGCTGATATCACTGCAACAGAAGAATTGCGATGGAAGAGTCAGGGTTGCTCTCGGCAAGCATCCTGTGATATCTACTACAGCGGCCATGCAGAAAAGCACAAGTTTGGGGGCGGATTTGTAGTTGGCAAAAGATTACGGCATCATGTCCTGAGATTCACACCTGTGAACGAATGTCTTGTCATAATCCACATCAAGGCAAAATTTTTTCATATAATACTCGTATATTTATACGATAACAAGTTTTTAAAATAGTTTAATCTGCATTTAGTGTCCGTTTCCGGAACTGAAACTTCAAAATCGAATGAAAAAATTTGAAATTTAGGTTTAGTAATTTTTGGCGGTAGTAATCGTGGCGGCCGTGGAGCAGTGGGTAGAGTGTGTGGCTTATACGCCAGAGAACCCTGGTTCGAATCCCACATGACACAGAAAGTTTTTTCAATTGATTTAATTGAATAATTAATAAGAGTACAAACTGCCATCAAAAGCTTCTTGATAACATAAGCCGTTCGGAGTCGGCATAAAACATGTAGGTCGAGTTCCCGATCATTTGTATTCAAACATTCCACAACACACACACAACACATTTGATCATAAGAATCTCGATGAAGTTCTTTCAAGAGCTGAAATGACCATTTCGTTTTTTTTTAATTTTTGGTGGATGCTGGGCTCTGCGCATCATTCAGACATGCTACATTTCTATTAAAGAAATTGATAAAGCTATTTTTTTGAATTTATTACCAAATTCCTTTTTTATAGTAACCTTATTTAGAGTAAACATATTGTTTCAATTCTTCACCATATAATTGAATGCGCTGCCCAGTTCAACACACTCAATAAATTTATCCTATAACTCAACGCACTATACAACATAAAACCTCACTGTGCTGATTAAAGGAAGTATAGCATTTCAAATTACGTCATGACTCAATTGCGTTAACGCAATTAGTGTTAGTGTATCCGCGTAGCATTTTTTGCTGCGTTACCCATGTCTAAGTTGTGTGGTTAGCGGCCATAAAATGATTGATAAATTAAAAAATATGTTTTTTTTTTTATATTAATACCAGTATAAAGTATAAGATGTTAAATTAATCTGCCAGTATGCAAGTGTTTATGACATCGTCATCATTTCGCTTGAGAACTAATTTCAATTGCAGCTTTTTTACAGCGAAGTCTCAATCAACAAGTCATCTTTTAAAGTTTGCATACATATCTTTTAAAGTTGTTTTTGTTTTATTTTTATTTTGAATTGCATGTTTTTTAAGTAGCTAAAGAAATGTGTTTATTTTGCTTTTTGAAATGAAATAATTTCTAGAGCATATGTGCGGTGGTAAGGCAAGTAACAACAGCATGGAGTAGTAGCAATTGCTGCTGTCTATCTAAGCTGTTACTTGCAACACTCAAATCATCATATCCTGCACCTCTCCTACTCCCCCCTCTCAACACCACTTTAACGCATTATAACATGGTGTTAATCATAATTAAAGTCATTCAAACAGTCAGAGCGTTAGTTAAAAAAACAATAAAAAAAAACAGCTGCTGGCTTCATCATCATCATCAACATCATTGGGCAACAACAGCAACAGCTTCCAAAATAGCAGCAATATTTAAAAGGCTTAAAATTAAAATGACAAGCATTGTAGTTGCTGTATTGTTCCATCATAAAATTGCATTAAAAATGCTCGACGTTGTTTTTGAATTTTTGTTTTTTGTGCTTTTAATCGATTATTCGTATAGGTTTTATTTTTGATCTGGTGCACATCTGTTTATATTCCACAGCTTCAATAAAATTACATTCATTGTTTTTGGTTTATACAACAACTCATAATTATTCATAAATATGCACTCATAAATATTATTATGAGTGTTCATGACTTAATCTGATTTTTTCATATTACAATTTTAGCTGGTTTTGGTGTGATTATTTTAAAGCTTAATAAATCTTTAATTGAATGTTCATTAAAGTCTTAGCTGAAAAAATTTCCCGTTTAGTTAAAAAAAAAAATTTGGACTCTAAATCTTATTTTCTTCCCTTATAAAAAAGTTGAATGGTACGTGGATGGAAAGTACAAAGTAGGTGTCATTGAAACACCTACTTAGCACACGCTCTCCTGACTGTACAAATAGCTGTGGCGAGTTCTCAACAAGGGAGGCAAGTCCCTATGGGGCTCACATACTCAATTATCGCAAAAGAAAACATTTTGTAGTCTGTTGTTTAGTTAAAAAAATGTTGATGCTTTTTTCGTTATTCAATTTCAATTGCTATGGAAAATTACCATTATATGTTAAAAGTCTTGCGTCAAGTCACTTTTAGAAGTAAATTTAAAAAATCCTTGCGTCAAGAACTCCAACATAATGGAAAAATTGCGCTTTTTACAAAACAAGATCATTTTCGGCCAAATTGACATTGACAAGATCAATTTCGGCCTTATATTACAGCAACCAGAAGGATATGTTTCACTTTTAACAATGCTGACTTCAACAGTCTGATGGCTTAGTTGGTAACGGAAGCGCTTGTAATCGCAAGGTTGCTGGTTCAAATCCCACAACGTGCGAAGTTTTTTCTAAATTTCTTATAAATGCGAGTTATTAACTATATGTGAGTTACATAAAAACTTTGTTATTTAAATTAATATTTGCATATGTACAAATAAAACAGTTTTAGATTCAGCAGCATGTGCCGCTTCCAAATCAATGCAAGGTTTACTTAAAAAAACGATAAAACCCGCACTGCAGTCATATACGGAACAAATAGTATCTCATGTCACAAATATTTTTAAGTGTGTGTAAATAGCTTCTCACCTCACAAATCCCTGGGTCCGGTTGGCATACTACCAGTAATGTTGGAAAGACTGCAGGAGCTAGTATCGCTCTTGCTCATGACAATCTTCACAAATTGTATACGCCTTAACTGTACTTCAAGAAGCTGCAGAAGAGTCAAGGTAATCCCGAAAGTTCGGAGGCATGGTCATGAACCCGCTAAGTATTTCAAACCAATTATTCTCTCAACATTCGTACTAAAAATACTAGAGAGAATTCTTGATATATGGTACATCGTAAAACTTCTATTAACTTAGCCTAACTTGCCTACTTCAAGTGGAGCTGGACGCAAATGACTCTGCATGAGATTATTTCAAACATCGAAAGATTTTTCTATTTGAAAAAAATGTAGTCTTGCATTCAACAACATTCTTACAAGAGACATTCATAATTCTCTCAAAGAGCTGGTTGTAGAACTATCAGTAAGGATCTGGATATTCTCTATGCTCTCTATGCTATGCCTCTTGAAAACAGTCAACTTACTAGATTCGTAAATAGAAGTAAACCTCAAGGAGGGGGTGTCTTACCTTTACTTTTACATATTAAAATTTCTTTTTCTAGAAAAGGGTACCAGAATTGTCTTGTCAAGATTTATGCTTAACCGTGTTTTCCTGACACCACTTAGAATTGTGTGTTGGGCACTCTGCATTTTACTCTGGTGTCACGCATAACCTCTGGTGTCAAACTCTGGTTGTTGAGACTTACAAGGAGTTCGTCCATAATTAAGGTCTGCAAAAAAGATAAAGGCACCGCTGCCTGAGGGCATCCACTGGTGGTAGTGATGGTGCTGTAAATTTCAACAGGTTTAAATCTTATGATTCTGCTTTTAAGCATGATATACCTTTGAATATCAATGAAGGCACATAACGCTGTTTGTTTTACTTCAAAAGCCCTTTCGATTGTATCGGTTAGGCTGTGTATTGCCGTGACAGTGGATTTACCAGATTGATAGGCTAACTGAAGCTAGTTTAGAGGGATGCTCTTTAGACTAGTATGCCTAATGTTTATTTGTATAATTTTTCCATTATCTTAAAAAAGAAGGAGTTAAGGCTGAGTGGTCAATATATTTCTAATTTTTGCCCCCCTTTGGTTTAAAAACAACCTATACCTTAGTCCATTCATGAGGAATTGGCCTAATGAAAGACTGGATTTAAAAATTCAAATGAGTGGAAGAACAATAGAATCAATACCTTGCTGTAACAGCCACGGGTAGATTTCGTCAGGTTCTGGAGATTTGTGTGGGCTGAATTTCGATATAGCCCAACGTGCACTATCGGAAGTGAAAAGTGAGTGATTTGCTTCAGTGTCCCATGCGGTTTTCTCAGCAAATACACATCCCGGAAAATGTGTCTTTAATAAGAGGGGATTTGTTTCATCCGAGGTTTCAGTGTAGCTTCTGTCAGATTTTTGTAGTGTTCATATGCCGTTGGAGTGATCTTTTGGCAAAGCCTTTTATAGACGAGTAGCTGCTGGCAGGCTATCAATGCTCCTGCAGTAGTTCCTTCACGTGGTCCTTTTTGATCTTCTCAGTTACTCTTAATCTTATTCTAACTCTTATTTGTACTCTTATAAGCTACTCTTACTCTGACTCTTTGTCTTACTCTTAATCTTACTCTTACTCTTACTCTTACTCTTACTCTTACTCTTACTCTTACTCTTACTCTTACTCTTACTCTTACTCTTACTCTTACTCTTACTCTTACTCTTACTCTTACTCTTACTCTTACTCTTACTCTTACTCTTACTCTTACTCTTACTCTTACTCTTACTCTTACTCTTACTCTTACTCTTACTCTTACTCTTACTCTTACTCTTACTCTTACTCTTACTCTTACTCTTACTCTTACTCTTACTCTTACTCTTACTCTTACTCTTACTCTTACTCTTACTCTTACTCTTACTCTTACTCTTACTCTTACTCTTACTCTTACTCTTACTCTTACTCTTACTCTTACTCTTACTCTTACTCTTACTCTTACTCTTACTCTTACTCTTACTCTTACTCTTACTCTTACTCTTACTCTTACTCTTACTCTTACTCTTACTCTTACTCTTACTCTTACTCTTACTCTTACTCTTACTCTTACTCTTACTCTTACTCTTACTCTTACTCTTACTCTTACTCTTACTCTTACTCTTACTCTTACTCTTACTCTTACTCTTACTCTTACTCTTACTCTTACTCTTACTCTTACTCTTACTCTTACTCTTACTCTTACTCTTACTCTTACTCTTACTCTTACTCTTACTCTTACTCTTACTCTTACTCTTACTCTTACTCTTACTCTTACTCTTACTCTTACTCTTACTCTTACTCTTACTCTTACTCTTACTCTTACTCTTACTCTTACTCTTACTCTTACTCTTACTCTTACTTTTACTCTTACTCTTACTCTTACTCTTATTCTTATTCTTTCTCTTATTTTTACTGTTATTTTAACTCTAATTCTAACTCATTATTTTAGTTCTTTTACGAATTTTCAAGAATATTTTTTTAAATCTGAATTTTTGTATTATTTATATTAAATGCAGTGTTTTAACGGCAGGCAAAAAATTTTTTAGCCACTTTAATATGCTTCATAAATTTCTATATATTCTACAATTCTAAAAAAGGCATACAGTCAAAATTCTGCGCACGTTTTAACGTAGCGTTACTTTGTTTATTTTGACAAAGCTACCAGCTGAGCGTAGTCCTTACAAAGCTTACAAAACTACTTGTTATCCTTAACAGAGCCGATCCAGCAAAAAGATTGTCTGCAAAGACAGTAACAATTACTGCACATAAACAGTTTGAAGACACACAAACATTTGGTGTATGCATTAACATACCCAATAGGATAGGTTTAAATGCGAGTAAAGTATCATAATTATCAATACTCATTTAGAGATCTGCATTACGTTACGTTCGTATTTTCTGCTTTATAACTAAAAAATGAATTATGTGCTGCAATGTGCTCGTTATGTGCTATCATGAGCCGCAGTGAAAAAAGTTATTCTATTGGTATGATATTTACAAATAGTGTTATTTTGTTTTGAAGTTAATTTTGTAATATCTTTTTTTTTTAAGAATTTGTAAATTGTGCTGAAAAGTGCTTAGGTTGTGCTGCAAAACGTTATTAAAAATTGTGTGTATTTGAACATACCTACATGCATTTACCAATTTTAACAGTGAAAAGTAAATTTTTAAGAAGTTAGCTCCGCCATTACATCTTTTTCGAAATTCTGAGATTGTGCTGCGATGTGCTCGGGCATTACTGCCATGTGCCATAAAAAGATGTAAAAGATTTGAATATGAGGCAAGTGTAAGTAACAGCATTGGATCATGAATGTCAGGCAAGCACCACTACCAATTGCATTAACGTGGCCGTCCATTTTCTTAGTGGGACCATAGCTTCTCTAACATGTGTGCGTACGTGAGCTTGTTTCCGTTTAGACCAAGCATCTAACATGAGGATAAAGTCAACTAAAAAGCATTCACAAATATACCCACTGCTGTAATTTTTTCTTATTAGTACCATACAACAACAAGCGCATAAGAATAGACACAAGAAACAGTGCCTATTTAAAAATTCAAAGCGCATCCTTGCTGCTGTTGCATGCTATTTCTTGCTGCCTGTCTGATGTCCTTTATTAACATTCTATTTTTTATTTTTCGTTTCTTTTTGTTGTCTCCGCACGATTTGTGGCAAGCAAACGGAAGGAAGTCAGGCTTTTGGCTGCATTGATGTTAGTGCAGTTTTTTGCGTATATTTGTGAGTGTGTGTGTGTGTGTAATGAGTGAACGGATTTGCGTCAGTTGAGACAGTGGAGAGTAGTGTGTGCGGAGAATTTGAATGTTTTTATTTTTATAGCTTGTTGTTGTAGTCATGCATGCTTTAAACATTTTATTTGTTCGATTTCTTATGCGCGGCACAGCGCGGGCAACCGATGCGTTGCAATGCGCCGAATTTACTATAAAGCGCTGCTATTAAGGAAAAATAACGAGTGGGTGGCTAATGTGGGACTATATGTGTGGTCTTGTGAGTATAACTGTCAGTCAAAGAGAGGATGTTTGGCAGTGGTGTAAATTTTGTTAATGCTACTTTTGAGGTTTCAATGGCATGCAGACACTTAAGCCAAAAAGTGTAGAAAGCACGAGGGTACAATAAGTAAACTTTTGGCAGAAGTAGTATTTAAAATTCAAATATTAGAAAGCGATATGCAATATCACTCAACCTTTTCTCTTCAAGATGGTTTCAAAAGTTAAGAAACAAATTAAATTAAAAATAACTATTCTAATAGCTTAAATTCAACTTAAATAAACATCAGCTTAAATAACAGCTTAACAGCTTAAATAAGCATCGGCTGCTAAATTTGGATGGGACCCTAGACCATCAAACGTAAGAATAAACACGGAGAAGAACAGAAAAACGCTCTTAAAAATCGCAAATTACACGAATTTAATTACTATTTCTACTGCATATTACAAAACAACTCGAGCACATTACAGCACAATTTTAAAATACGTGCAAAAATTTGTAGTTGGCCAGTTTCTACTTAAATAAGGTATCACCAACAAAATATCAAAGCTTTAAAATAAATTTTATTTTTTTAACAATGTGGCACATGATAGCACAAATCGAGTGCATTGCAGCACACCTTTTTTTTTAAATTATAAATTAAGAACGTGCATTAGAAAAAAAATATAAGGTAATAATTATGTATATATTCAAAAATTCTACTACCAACAATTGCTTTCAGAATTTCAACTATTTTGTCATTAAGACTAAAGTATAAACTCTGAAAACTCTCCAAATGGAAATTGGAATTGGTAGCCAAGATATTAGTCAGGGGAGTAAAAAATGTTTAGTTTTTATAATTTTCAGGTTTGATTTGTAACGTTTCGTTTAATGGAAAAAGTTTCATTTAATGTGTGAAAACTTTAATTTGCAGCTAAAAACCTGTATAGTTATAGTCAGAGTTGTAAAAGAATGCAATAATTTTGTATTGCAATCAGTGACTTCATAGCCAATGACTTCAAAATTTGATTGAAATCTTTTAATTATTTTTGAATGCAATGACTTCAACATAAGATGTCCTAAATTATTTTGAGTTATTGAATGCATTGAAAAAAAATGTAAGTCATTGCTGACGTCATTAAATTTTGTATCGCAGTCATGACTGAAAATCTAACTTAATTCCATTCATTTTTTTTTTTAAAAAGATTGCAATCACTGCAATAAATATAGAAGTCTTTGAACTCAATTTGAGTCATTGAAGTCATATGATTGCAATCTTTCAAAATAAATTACATTATGACCAAATGCATGCATTAATTCTTTTGAAAATATTGCAACCACTGCAATGATTAATACAGTCTTTGAAGTCATTGAAGTCGTATGATTGCAATCTTTTAAAATAAATCAAATCATGAACGAGAAAAATCATTAAGGCCACGATATATATTTTCTTAGCTTAAACTCTACCTTAAACAATTTCAAAGCTAATATGTAAAAAAAAAACAACATTTAAATCAAAAACGGCACGAAATTAGCACAAAAAAGTACCACAAAAATTGGGAAATATTTTGAATTTTTCATTTAAGTAAAAATATAAGTCTTTCTATAAAAATTGAATTTTGAAATTTTTTCCATTTTTTCAAAATAACTTCAATGTCTTTTGAATGAAATCAAAAGACTTCAATTGACTTCAAATCATGACAACATTAAAGTGATTTAAAACATGATTTTAACTGACTTAAAATAATTTTATTGACTTCAAATTGATTTCAATTGAATGCAATCTGACTCCAAGGGCCGCGACTGCAATCATAGTGAATAAATCAAATAACTAAAAATTTTTACGAATTGATTTCGAAGTCATGACTTCAAAATTATTGCTGATAAATAATTTACTAATCAAAAAACAAAAAAAGTGACAACAAAAAAGCTTACTAAACATGTCTGCTTTGCATAACCATGGCATTACAAAGCGACTCGTCAATTTTGGTTGGGCCTTTAATAATACTTTAGATATGATGTAAACTTTACGTATCACGTAACACAATGCATTACGTAGTAAAAAAATTATTGCATTGATAAAAAATGCTTTAAGTATGAACAAAGTGTTTTTAAATTATAATTTTTTCAATAAGTTTGGTATCCCGTTGTCCAGCAATATTTAAAAGAATAATGTCAACTTTCTAATATTTCCCTTAATAGTGTCAAAAGTTCAGTACTTTATATTAAAGTTTATTGCAACAGCTAGCATAAAAGTTAGCAAAGACTTTGTCATAACGGCCTAGCAGCATATCAGAAGCAACAACAATGCGTATCTATTTTTTTTTTGCAGTACCTAGTATACCGTTAAAATAAAATATTGAAAAAATATAACTTTCCATGAAACTTTTGTAACTACCGAAAGTTTGGCATCATAAGCTTGAGTTGAGAGCTTTTTCTAAAAACTACGCATCAACCACAACAATATTAAAAATTTGAGCACATTTTCAATTTAAAAAAAAATCACCTTCTATACCACAAGCAACATCAAGGCAACACAAACATACTTTTCGCAACTCTTAACTTCGACAAAAGTTTTCAATTTCACTGTCGTAGTTCAAAAAAAACTTTTTCTTGCTCTCCGCACTCCGCATTCAGAGTGCAGCAAGAATTCAAGACTTTTTGCTTATTTTGGTGCCATTTCCTGTATTCGTTCTCATTTTTTTTTTTTTTTTTTTTTTTTTTGTATGATTTGCCTTATTATTTGTTTTCACTCGCTTGCTCATTATTTGCATTGATTTACAATTGAGACTTTTTGTTCTTGTTTGTTCGTTTTGCGGCAATTGCTGCAATTCTAGCCCACTTTGGCAGGCACTTTAAGGCGCCTCTAACTGTCAGAAGTTTTCATTCACAGTAGCCCGATTTTCTTACTGCACTTGCTCTCAATAGAAACGTCATCATCAAAGTAGTTAAGTTGGGGGGAAAAAAGCTGAAGACTTTCAAGTGTGAACAAGTAATTGAGATTTGTGTCAATTTGTGTAGACTTTTGTGTAGATTTGAGGCAAGATAGTGATGAGGGTAATGATGATAATGGTGATGACATTTGAGTAGATGAGGTGAATAAGGTCAGGTTGGGCGAAAATAACTTTTAGGTGCCTGTAGAATAAAAACTTTTCACTATATTCTACAAAGAATAATTAGTTTGCTCTAATGAATTCCGAAATAGTTTTTTTTTCTCTTTCAAACATTGTTAATTGGTATAATATGGAAAAATCTACGAAACCAAATTTCATTTCAGTTAAATCTTCATAGTTTTATAACTAAATTAATTTTAAAATTTTACTTAATGAAGCTTTAATTGCAAATCAAATCATATTTTATGTTCTTGTGTTAAAAGTCTGTTAAATAAAATTTTTTATCTAATATAATTAAAAGTCACCCAACACTTTATTGAACCTGATTGACCTGATTTGATGTCACCAACTTTAAATTAAATCTATCAATTTCTTAAATTTCATTTTTGAGTTTCCTGTTTTTGCTGTTATTGTTGTTGTAATATTGTAGCAGCACACTTTTGGCTTCACACTTGAAGCATTGACACCGCATTGCTACTCAAAATGCTTCTTCAAAGCAACTGATAAAATAATTGAGAATCAATTTAATTGGAACAAATTAAATTGAATCGAATTGATACGAAGCCACTACGTTGGCAATGCTAACGAATGAATGGCAATGCTGTGTAGAAGTGCAGCAACACTTAGAAGTGTGCAAACAGCGCTGCAAGCAAGCAAGCAAGCTGCCATTGAAGCTTACACCCAGAGGTAAACAGCAAAAAAAAAAAAAAAAAGAGGAAGCCCGATGTTCTGTTATTAAATTAATTCTGTGGAGACTTAAGTAGAGTTGAGTGCGGTAGCGTTGATGAAATGAATCACAGCTGCAGGGAATTGCCAGATTGACAAAACAGTAATAGCTAAATGAACAGCTGCAGCAGCTGTCAGTGGAGTGTGTGACTGAGTGAGTGATAGAAATGAAATAATTTGTGACAAATACAAAAAATAAAAGAATTTGTAAATATTGTAAATCGAGTATGGAAGGACAAGAGAGATTTCTCAATTTTTGAATAATGCAATAAATGACAGAAAGTAGAGGTTAAGAAAATAATTAGCCAGTAAAAGCATAGGTACTTTGAAACCATTTTCAAAAACGAATTTTTTGCAATCAAAATGCACATTTTTTAATAATGAGCTTGTTAATTCTTCGTCAATGACTTGTTAATAAGAAGCAACGAGAGAAAATGAAGTCATTTTCATATTTTTACCTGCATTCTTCTAGTTTGTTGGTTGTCTTTAAGCCAGTGGTCGGCACAATTAAAAGTGAGACTTCTCTTATTGGTGAGATAAGAGAAACTGCATTGAAAAAAATTTTGTACTTCAAATCGGTCATTTATATGATTTATGGAAGGCAGCTACGGTCTTGCCTGTGGCTAAATCTGCAACTGCTTCTGTACCTAATGATTACAGGCCTATAAGTATATTGCCAGCATTGGGTAAGGTTTTTGAGCGTATCTTGGCCAATCAAATGTACGAATACCTAAACATAAATAAGTTACTGTCTCCTTTGCAGTCTGGGTTTAGAACTGGACACAGTTGTGCTACAGCTGCGATTAAAATTTTTGATGATATCAGAATTGCTTATGATCAGAACTTTCTGACGTTACTTTGCCTTGTCGATTTTTCGAAGGCATTTGATTCCGTCAATCATACCCTTCTCTGCTACAAGCTAAAAAATTTTTTTAAATTCAGCTCTAGTGCTGTGAATTTGATATCCAACTACCTTGAGGGTAGGATGCAACGGGTAAATGTTAGTAATAATTATTCATCACTAAAAGCAATTGTAACTGGAGTTCCTCAAGGATCTATCCTGGGTCCACTCCTATTCTCTGTGTTTATTAATGATGTCTTTTCTGTATGTAAATACGCTACTGTTCATGCCTATGCCGACGACATACAACTCTATCTCTCGCGACCTACTGGACTATTAGAGGACTTGACTTATAGACTGACCTCTGACTTGACATCGTTAAATAATTGGGCTGCTGCAAACTCTCTCCGTATAAATCCTATAAAAACTAAAGTACTGCCTATAGCGAGATGTAACTCCTGCTTTATAGATATTCCACCTCTTTTCCTTGGGCCTGATAAACTTGAAGTAGTATATAAAGCGAAAAATTTAGGTTTTATAATGAACTCAAAACTGACTTGTACTGACCACATTAACAAAACGATTGGAAAAATATACGGAACGTTACGATATCTACGTACTTCTTCGGATTTTTTGCCAACTGAAACTCGGCGCAGGCTTGTTATGCAATTAGTTATGCCACACATTACGTTCTCTGATGTTGTTTATAGTCAACTCGACTCCCAATCTCAGCATAAGCTTTTGGTAGCATTCAATAGCGCGGCTAGATATGTATACGGGATCAGTCGCTATGATCATATTTCGTTAAGGAGTAAGGGTATTCTGGGCTGTGGCTTGTTTGAATATTTGAACATCCGCAACATTCTGTTTCTACACAAGATTATGCACACTCAAAGTCCTCATTATCTTTTTGTCAAACTACAATTTTTTCAGTCGCAAAGGTCAACTAACCTTGTTGTGCCTAGAATTAACTATCTAAACAGTGGAAGGTTCTTTTTTATCAGCACCATCAGACTTTGGAATGAATTACCTAATTTTATTAAACAAATAACGGCACGAACCAGCTTTAAAAATGCCATCTTTAAATATTTCAATTCTTTAAATCTATAAATATATTCTTCTTTTTCTTTTTCACAACTGCTCTTATACCTTGGCTTACCAAATTTTTACTTCACCTTTCTGTTTTCTTTACTTCATCTTTCCGTCGACTTTTTATTATATTATAAAAAAAAAAAAAAAAAAAAAAAAAAAAAAAAAAAAAAAAAAAAAATAGTCTTAGCAAATATTACCCTATAAGCGTATAATTTTAATCTTTTGCCATTTCTATTTTGCAGTTTAAGCTTACTTGTTGCTAAATTCAGTAGTTTTAAGTTAATGTAACCTAGCAGAATTAGAATTATTTTAATTTTAAGTTTAATTGTTAAACCGATGTTATACCCATTGTGTACTATAAAAGACTAAGTCTTATTGTACCCCAAATCCAATAATAATAATAATAATAAATAATAATAATATCGGTGCTATAGTCTAGGCATATCGAAAAAATTAGGCATTCGCTTAGCTTTTTAATAGCCGAGCTAGGAAATAAGCCTACTTCTTCAGTACGACGAGCTATGGTTCTGGGTGACAAGGCAATAGACTCCATAATTGTACTCGATCCACTATCGAGTCTTTGAAAAATTTTAATAATAAATTGTTTTATGAATATATAGTACCATCTGAAAATGGTCTCCCCTGTTTTGCTTTTTCTACACTTATAAAACCACTCATTCACAATTTTTTTTTTTTTACAAAAACCTTTTTCCTTTTTAAGCCCACAATATTCTCGAATTCCTTATGAAAACATAGAAAATGCCTTTCCATAGTTTGTTTCGTTTTTATTTTCAACGACATATAGCACATCAAATATTGCATGCCATCAAAAGCGTTTGAAGTATTTTTTGCTTGTTGCATTATTTTCCATATTTGCTCGAAAAATAATTTCAGTGTACAGATAAATCAATTACGTATCACATGAAACAATGCTACTTCATCATTGGCCGTTTGTCGAAAAAGCGAAAGAGCATAAGAATACGTTTGACTCTCGGCAAAGCATGTGCTTCATGGGTGCCGAACACCGCTTTAAGCGAATTCATGAAAAAATTAGCTTTGCAAGTATATAAAGAGCAAAAAAAAAAAAAAATAGTTCAAGACTTAACCCTCTAAGCCGTAAGTTTAAATAATTGGAAAACAGAATGTTTGTTTCGGTAGGACACTTTTACCCTTTATTGCACGGTGGTACCTACGTAAGTACCACCTGTAGTTATACTGTAATATCATGACTGATGACGCCGTAAACCTATTTTATGGGTCAGATTTGTTATAGAATGAAAATAGAGAAAGAAAAACTCATGCACAATTTCAACCTGAACCAAAAATTACTCTCACTCACTCGGAGTTTGTTCGGAGGGAACAAATAAACAGTCAGTAATATTGATGGTAATAGCTTAAAATTTAAGGAAGCGAAAAGTGAGAAGAAACCAGAGTGAGAAAGAATCTATTTGCTCCGAAAAAAAGTCTTAAGCGAAGTACCATGTGTTATAGTAGAAATCTCAACCATGTAATAAAAACTGGTATGCGAGACATTTCCGGCAGTTTCTTAGCCCGCATACCAAGATATTTTTGAACTTTAAAATGAGTGTAATGATAAAAAAGTTTCCGTGATAACGGAGAAATTTTACCCCTTATCACATCATTCAAATAGATATGTCAGACCTTTCCGACTAAAAATATCGATCGGTCGGGTTTTGTTTTCCTGATTATGTAAGAAATTTCGCACAAAGTCAATTATAAAATTCATTAAGAGCAGATTTCTAGTACATATGTGAGAATTCCTCACCAAATTTTATTAAATGAACTAGTTTATACCCGGCGGCCGTGGCGTAGAGAGTAGAGTGTGTGACTCTTACGCCAGAGAACCCAGGTTCGAATCCTCCATCTGACACAGAACATTTTTTCAATTGAATTAATTTTTCTGTTCGGCCGTCACCTCTTTGCAGACAATGGCACACCTCAGAGTGTAAAAACTGCCATGAAAAGCTTCTTGAGAATATAAGCCGTTCGGAGTCGGCGTAAAACATGTAGGTCCAGTTCTCGATCATTTGTGTGCAAACGTTTCACATCACACACAACACAATTGATCATAAGAAGCTCGGTCAAAGTCCTTCCAAGGGCTGAGATGGCCATTTCGTTTTTTTTTAATTTTTTTTTTTTTTATTTTATACCCGGCGTTCTTATCCCCCGAAAAGTGGGCGTATAGTGAGTTAACGCCCTTATTAAATTATTTCAAACTATTGTTGTGTGTCTGTTTGTTTGATGTTTGTATATACAGTGACTGCCGCTTGGATCAATAGACCAATAGACCCTTTCTATTGTGCAATTTTCATGGATTCTAAAAAAGTGGGTGTAGGTAACTAAAGTGCGACTATGTACTCCCATTTTTTGTGACCTTTCCATTTATATAGAATTTTTTTTTTGTCTATTTTTCTTTTATTTATTCTTATTAAGCTACCCAGCGCAAGTTGCTCCATCTAAAACAAACAACTTTTATTTGACCCTTTGTTTGACACAACGCTCTTAGTCCAATGCCCATCTCCAAGTAGCATGACCATTACCAAATAGTGATAAGCTCCATTATGAATTTTAATGTTCTGTGATTTTTACTTCCAATGCATGGAGTCTCAGAATTGAATTTGGTATCAAAAATTTGGCTTATATGGGCGAAGCCACACCCCATTGTCGAATGCCCGTCCAAGTTTTCTATTACAAAGACATCACCAAGTGGTAACTCCATTCTGAGTTTCAATGTTCTCTAATTTTTACTTCCAAAGCTATTCAATATCAAAAAGTTAGCTTATATGAGCGGAGCCACACCCTCTTGTTCAATGTTCGTTCAAGTTTTCTATTAGAAAGGCATCACCAATTGGTAACTCTATTCTGAGTTTTAATGTTCTGCGACTTTTACTTCCAAAGCTATTCGTTATCAAAAATTTGGCTTATGTGGACGGAGCCACACCCCCTTATACATTGCCCATCCAAGTTTTTTATAAAAAGGACACCACCAAGTGGTAACTTCATTCTGAATTTCAATGTTCTGCGACTTTTACTTCCAAAGCTATTCGATATCAAAAATTTGCCTTATATGGGCGGAGCCACACCCCCTTGTACATTGCCCATCCAAGTTTTATATAAAAAGGACATCACCATGTGGTAACTCCATTCTGAATTTCAATGTTCTATGACTTTTATTGTCGTAGCTATTCTGTATCGAAAATGTGACTTGTATGGGCGAAGCCACAGCCGTTTTGCATAGGAGGTTAAAAAGTACTTTAAAACCTATTCTCATACCTACCAAATATACAAAAAAAGTTTCATTAAAATCGGTCAAGCCGTTTCGGAGGAGTTCGGCCACAAACATTGTGACACGAGATTTTTATATATCAGAATTAATTTTTATTAAATCACAAAATTTAATTCAACTAACATTTTACAATCCAGTCTTTACCACTTCTTTTTAAAGGAATTAGTTGATATATTATAGATAAATAAGTTTTTTTTCTAAAGCTTAATTTGCATGGCAGTTTAATTTGTTGAATATATTTTGGGGAATTACCTACTTTTAATCGTAAAAAGTAACTGTAACTCCAAAAACAAGTATGACAATTTTTGTATGAAATATTTTTTAGCAGTTGAAACTTGTGAATATAACGAAACAAAAACTTTACAAAATTAAATTTTAAAGATATTTTTCATGATAAATATACGATAAACTTTGTTTATTTGGATGTTTTAGCATTGAGGGAAATTTTTTTAAAAGTGGCTAGTTACTATTAATAAACAGTGGAGAGAGTTTCGAATGTTTCTTAAGTTGAAGGAAAATTCTTTTAAAGTTTGCTATCTCAAAGTATGTTGTTACTTTGTAATATTTAAAAAAAAACGACTCAAAAAGTTCCCTTATTTACAATTCACAAATTACAATTTACATTTTACAATTTACAATTTTTAATTCACAGTTTACAATTAACAATTTATAATTAACAATTTACAGTTAACACTTTACAATGTACAATTTATGATTTACAATTTGCAATTTGCAATTTATAACTTTCAATTTACAATTTTTAATTTACAATTAACAACCCTTGCACAATTTACAATATACAAATTACAATTTATAATTTACAATTAACAATTCACAACTTACAATTCACAATTTACAATATGCAAATAATCAATATAATTTACAATTCACAATTTATAATTTGCAATAAACAATCTACAATTTACAACTTAAAATTAAAGCAATCATTTTCGTAATTTTCAGCTATTTGTTGATATTATAGGTAAAGCTCCATTACATATAATATAATTTATAAAATGTTGCCGTTTTTTTTTATTTCTGATGGCATGAATGTGCTCTGCAAGGAAACCGTTTGGGTACCTTTTTTTCAACGTGATATTCGACGGCGTATTGACACTTCAAATATTTTCCTACATTTTAAGAATCAGTTAATAGCTGCCGAAAAACTAAAGGCGTTCATTTACTTCCTTCTATTAAAAACAAAAAAAAAAAAAAAACAAGAACATCACCGTGTTTTTCGACCTCCAGATGAGAACCTGCCCTTAAAGTGAGTTTTTTAAGTTAAAAAGCAATTTGCTAAGGGTATGTTTAAGTTTAGTTTTGATTTCATGCATACTTACATTCTAATTAAATAAATTTATTCAAGGGAACTGTTCTCAGCTCTCTAGAATAGCTTTTATTATTGGAAAGAAGTTCTTTAAAGTGACTTGCGGGTGGAGTGACTTGGTATAAATCGTCACGTAACAATGTGAGGTATGCTGTGTGTGCATGCGTGAGATTATCGAGAAGACTATAAACGAGCAGGCGAGAGCGCAGCAGAGTGATCAACTCTCTATATTTCTCTCTCTCTCTCTCTGTGACTCTTTTATATTAGAAAACCTCAAAATTGAATTGCACTGACACGTATAAATTTTGTTAAAACTCTTTCTTAGTAAAGTATAAGCTTGTATATAAGTTTCAATAAATAAATATTATTTTTTTAAAATTAAATGAAATTTTTTAAATTGATTTGTGCATTCGTTAAAATAAAGATATATAATAAAAAATATATACAACATTTGTTTCGAATTACATTCGGAGTTAAAGAAACAGCGTAATAAACTTCGTTGCAGGTCGGGCTCCCCCGAACGCAATAGTTTTAAAGTTTTTAATAACTTTATAAACAACAACTTCCGGACAATATTAACTCTTAGCATTGGCAACAATATTTTTTGTGATAAAAGTATGCTTGAATTTAAAAATATTTAAAATTTAACAATTTAACCGACTCCAAGTCCGTCTCTCCACCTAACAATGCATGCATGTCCACTTATTTGCCTAGCCACACCACGACAAAGCATTGCCACATTTCATTGCAATGCTTTGAAATTGAGTCGCCATGAATCGCTAAAGTGATACTTCAGCGATTGACCTCACTATGGTCGCCCCAACAACAACTAAGCCCCATCACTCCCTCCATCACCTACGAAGCTCCACACCCGCACTCAATCAACGTTTATTAATTAAATGGCATTTTAATGAGCATTTAATATGATGCACAGTGTATAGAGCACAGAGAGCTACCACCAACACCGCCGTCATTGCTGCACTGAGTGCCTCGGGCTCATTTGCCGTCTAAGACTTTGCTGGCCACCAAAGTTGAGATTGTCCCGCGTTGCGCTGCATCAATTAATGCAATGGAGCAGCTATATTTGGAACGTTGCTTAGGGATGGCATCAAGTGCTGCGCTATTTCAGTGTCATTATTATGGTCATAATGAGGGTCATTATGATGAACAACTTCATCAGCTCATGTAAAAAAAAAAGACAACGTCTTCAGTGCATCAGAAACAGGCGCATTCACATTAATAACAGGGTGTTGACTATTAGCATTTGTAATTAATTGTATTTTCTGTGTAGAGTTTATAGAGAAAAGCTTTGGAAAACTGCAAGCAAATTGCCCTTGGTTTGAATTAACTAAAGTTGTAATGCGAAAGCTTTGACAAGTTTTACATTTAAGTTCAACTTCGTATCACTGCACATCGATGTTCTAAGCAACACCGAGAAAAAAACCGTAGTGAAATTATACAAGTAGCTTTTGTAAACAAAAAAATTTACTGAGCTGAAAAACTTATGTATGCATGTGTAATGCTGCTAAAATGGAAACTTCTATATTTTATAAATTTAAATTATAAGAGACAAAGATTTCAATAATTTGCAAATTTTTGTAAATAGCATACAAAGGCTTAAGTAACAAACTCTACATTTCGACTATATTACCAATCAAAAAGAAGCTAAGCAATGTAAGCAGATCCCGTGGTGCAATCTATGGCACGTCCTTGTTTAAATTGAGAGGCCGTACACTAGGCGTACAGTAGGCGCACAGTAAGCTCCTAAAGAAACTTCTTTCGGAGCGTTGGGCACTTTTTGGTAGAGAGCAAAAATGTAGATTCGCGATATCATCACGCTGTTTGCGATATCATCACGCTGTTTGTGTAACAGAAATTATTGCTGTTAGCATTCTTTTTTAGGGACTACCTAGCATCGACCAAGCCGAAGAGCGAAGCGATTACCGATGACCAGGCCGATTACCGAATCGAGTACCAAACAATTACCGAACCAGTTACCGAGGCAATTCCCAACCGATTACCGAACCAGTTACCGATTACCGAAGCGACTACCAACCAATTACCGATTAGCGAAGCTATTACCGAAGCGATTACCAACCGATTACCAAACCAATAACCGATTACCAGCCTATTACTGAACCAAATACCGATTTCCTAAGCAATTACCAACCGATAACCGCACTAATTACCGATTACCTAAGTGATTACCGAAGCGATTACCAACCGTTTACCGATCCAATTTGTGATTACCGAAGCGATAACCAACCGATTTCTAACCAATTACCAATAACTGAAGCGATTACCAACCGATTACCAAACTAATTGCCGGTTACCGATGCGATTACCAATTGGTTACCGAAGCGGTTACCAACCGATTACCGAAGTGATTACGGACCGATTAGCGATTACCAACCGATAACTAATTACCGAAGCGATTACCAACCGATCACCGATTACCGAATCGATTACCGAAGCGACAACCAACCGATTACCGATTATTGAAGTGATTACCAACCCGTTACCGTTTAACGAAGTGATTACCCACCAATTATCAATCACCGAAGCGATAACCAACCGATTCCGAAGCAATTACCAATAACCGAAGCGATTACCAAAGCGATTACCAAAGCGATTACCAAAATAATTTCAGTTTACCGAAGCGATTACCAAAGCGATTACCAACTGGTTACCGATGCGATTACCAACCAATTACCGAAGTGATTACAAACTGATAAGCGATTACCAAGCGACTACCAAACTAATTACCTGTTACCGAAGCGATTACCAAAGCGATTACCAACTGCCTACCGATGCGATTACCAACCGATAACTAATTACCGAAGCGATTACCAACCGATCACCGAATACCGAAGTGATTAACCACCAATTACCAATTACTGAAGCGATTACCAACCGCCAAAATAGTTGTGCTACAAATATATTATATATAAACATTAAAAAATAGCAGTTTATACATTTAATATCTCATAAATTGATAAAAAGAAAAAAGTTGAAAGCGTCTGTTTGCCGACTTTAGCTTCTTCGGAAATTCATAACTCCCCCTCTGCCTAATTTTTTTTATTGTTAACTCATTTAATGAGACATTTAATTATTTTAAATTTTCATTTAAGGTAAAGATATTGTACAAAAATGGTTTTCACTATTGAAAAGATAATTGATACAGCAAAATTTTTCTAACTTTATTAAATAAATACTTCGAAGTTCCACTGCGTTCTGCTTTAGGACCGACAAATATCGTAACTATGGCTTTTTATCTTTTAGAATCTGTAAAAAATTTACCGAATTTTTCCGATTCTTTGTGAAACCTCATTTCGAAAAATGATTAAAAATTTCACAGAAATTTTTTTCAAAAAAATATTGTCCAAAATTGTTATTTCACAGACTGTTATTTTTCTAGTATTTTAACCGAGTTTCGTTAAGATCGGTCAACTTTTGTATGTTCCTCCCATACAAAATCATGTAAAATATTTATATAGGTCGAAGGGAGGTAACCCTAGGGACTGACTGATTTCAACCATTTCTAGTATACATCTATAGATACATTTTTCTGGTATTTTAACTGAGTTTCGTTGAGATCGGTCAACCTTAGTATGTTCTTCCCATACAAAATCATGTAAAAAATTCATAAAGGTCCAAGGGAGGTACCCCTAGGGCCTAAATGATTTCAATCATTTTTAGTACGCATGTTTTACTTTATTTTTTTAGCATTCTGATCGAGTTTTGTGAAGATCGGCTAACCTTTGTATGTACCTCCCATACAGAATTGTGTAAAAAAATTAATATAAGGGTGGTACACCTACATACTAAGCTTACCACGCATACCAAATTTTTTTATCATAGGAGCACTCCTTCTATATTTGTCCAACTGTTGTATGGGCTCAGTCTACTGTGGGACGTGTGTTTAAGTTCGGGATCTGACAAGTTTCAAAATTCAGGAAGAAACTGCCAATAATTCAAAATCGCTGCTTGATTTTAAAATAACATCATAGAAAAAAATGGATTTTTTTTTATTTTGATGCCAATAAAATATACTAGTTACTTCTTGTATATACCTGTAAATACGAGGGCCGTTTGATAATTCAGTGAAAAATTAAATTTCTCGCGTTGTAACTTTAAATAAATCTGTTAATAGACTACTGTCAAAATTTATCGCTTGCTACGGCGCTTACTTTGTATTTGGCAGCTATTGACAGCAGACGATCTTATGAATTTTGGCGAAAATGGAAAAAAGTGAATTTCATGTGCTCATCAAGCATTATTTTTTGCACCAAAAAAACCATCAGCCAAACCAAGGAAAGGCTTGATAAATACTATGGGGACTCTGCACCATCGATTGCAATCATTCACAAGTGGTTTACTGAATTCCGATGCGGTCGTACAAGCACAAGTGACGCCGAACGTTATGGACGCCCAAATGAGGTCACCACACCAGAAAGTCGTCACTAAAATTCACGATATCGTTTAGGCCGATCGGAGAGTTAAAGTGCGCGAGATTGTTGAGGCCGTAGGCATCTCAGACGAATGGGTGTGAAACATTTTGCGAAATCATTTGGATATGAAAAAATTATCCGCAAGATGGGTGCCGAGTTTGCTCACTCTCGACCATAAACGCGATCGTGTGACGTGCTTGGCGATGTTGAACAAGGATAAGAAGTATCAGTCGATTGGTAATCGTGGACGAAACATGGAATCATCACTACACACCAGAGACAAAGGAACGTGCTGCGAAGAAGGCAAAGTCGGTGCTATCGGCCGGAAAGGTTATGGCGACAGTATTTTGGAATGAACGCGGTATAATCTACATTGATTACCTTCAAAAAAAAAAATAACAATCAATGGCGAATACTATGCAGCCGAATTGGACTGTTTCAATGACGTTTTGAAAGAGAAACGTTTTGTGAAAAAGTGTTCTTCCGTAAAGACAATGCGCGCGTTCACATAATTCCATGAATTAAAGTACGAATTGCTTCCTCAGCCAGCATATTCTCCAGATTTGGCAACCAGCGACTATTTTCTGTTTCCAAACCTGAAGAAATGGCTCGGCGGAAAGAGATTCACCACCAGAGAGGGGCTCATTACCGGAACGGAGGCCTGATTTGAGGAGCTCCCGAAAATGTATTTTTCGGATGGGATTAAAAAATTGGAAGAACGTTAGATGAAGTGTATCGTGCTAAAAGGAGACTATATTGAGAAATAAAACGTTTTTTTTTTTAAGCGAAGCTTTTTACTCCTCGTTCTGTGATTTGCTTAGAGTGAAATCTGAAAAAATTTTCGACAGATTTTTTCTTGGAATTTTGATGGTTTCTTTGTTGCTAGCGCTTATTACAACAAAAAAATTTAATACTTTAATATTAAATACTAAAAACATTTTTTGGTTCCCGTGGGGATCGAACCCGTGCCCTTTTAAACGATAACCCAGCACACTACCCACTAGGCCACAAACACCTGTAGGAAAAGGTTGTTAATTTAATGTTAGTTATAACAGAAGCTATGCTGCAGTAGATCGTCACTTTCTATCAATAGATAGAGGATTGTGTATTTGCTATGCTACAAAAATTTGCTTTTATTTGCCACAAGGTGTCTCCAGCATCGGTGTGTTTGTATTGTGAATGCGTTTGTGGTGTTGTTGGCATAGAGTATAAATTATTATGTAGAGATTGCATCAACTCTGCTAAATCTCTGGCATGTGTTAACAGAGGTTAACAGTTTTTTTTCTTCATGTTTTTAAGTGAAATAACTCTGTTAACACTGTTAGCAGAGTTGATGCAATCTCTAGATAATAAATTACACTCTGTTTTAAGCGTCAAAAAAATAGATGATATCAATAAATAAGGAATTAACAAACGCATGCATGAAATCGACAAGGTATCTAAAATGTTTGCTAAATTTTGTTTCGTGTGCGTTCTTTAGTATATATTTTTGAAGCAAAGTTTTTTAATCCTCGTTCTGTGATTTGCTTGGAGTGAAATCTGAAAAATTTTCGACAGATTTTTCGCTACGCAGTAAGCTGTTGAAGGAAAAAATTTGTTCAGTGCAGCCAAGTTCACAACCATGTGTGGAGAGTTAAAATGGAGAGTCGCTGGCATTATATGCCCGTTTATGTAATTGGCGTGGAAATTTGACATTCAACAATAATAAATAAGCAGTAAATATGTTTTCTGTATATATGTAATAAATTTTATGTTATTTAAAATTTTTGAATTTAAAAGTTTATTTATTAAAAAGAAAAAAATTTTTAAGCTATTAAATCTATGTAACTTCGAAAAAGCTTCGCTTCTCTCGTGTGTCCAACGACGCACCTGTGTTTTTTTGCCGTAAAAATCATTCCTTGCCTAAATTTTCAATGAATTATCAAACGGCTCTCGTATATGGCTAATTCATGATACATTTAAAATGCGATAGATTAACAATTAAAATTTTGTTATCTTGGTAAGCAGGTAAGCATAAGTTTGTTGTTAATTATCCCTTATTTCTACGGTGTACATAGCGCTTTCCTAACATGTAGTGGTCGGGTAGCCTTATTTGGAAGAGCTGTCGGGAAGATTAGCAAACTATTAAAATAGGCGTAGTTTAAATAAAAAAAGTTTGAAAAATACTTTTCAATGTTATGAGTAGAAAAGAAAATATAAAAACTGAACTCAAATTAGGCTTAGTTAAGAAAGCATTTTGACAATCTTGGCTTGGAGCTCGGAGATTCGACCTTCGCTTAAACTTCAGAGTTCAGAGTGGCTACAATATAATTGTTTGTCAAATAAGCAAAAGTTTTATTATTAAAAAATTAGTTTTATTTTATTTCACACCTATGAGCTTGTAATATTTTCGAGTGCTCATTGAACGATTATTTTTAAGTTTTTCTTTTATTTATTAGTTTTGATAATTATTTTTTTTTTAAATTTGTATTGGAATTTATTTTTATTTTCAAAATTTTTTTTCGAAAAAAAAAAAACGAAATGGCCATTTTAGCCCTTGAAAGGACTTTGACCGAGCTTCTTATGATCAATTGTGTTGTGTGTGATGTGAAATGTTTGCACACAAATGATCGAGAACTGGACCTACATGTTTTACGCCGACTCCGAACGGCTTATGTTCTCAAGAAGCTTTACATGGCAGCTTTTACTCTCTGAGGTTTGCCATTGTCTGCAGAGAGGTGACGGCCGAACACAAAAATGAATTCACTGAAAAAACTTTCTGTGTCGGATGGAGGATTCGAACCTGGGTTCTCTGGCGTAGGAGTCACACACTCTACCCACTACGCCACGGCCGCCACAAATTTTTTTTTTCATTTTCTTTAAATTTTTATCATTATTTTTTACTTACGCTTTCACGGAATTGTGAATACTTCTCATACAATGTTCAAAAGCTTACCTTAAAGTAAAGAAATTTTATCTTTAGCATTTTATTCAATTTGTAAAATTTGTATAGAATAGATTAGCATAAATAAGCATGATTTAAGAAAAAAAACAACAAATTCAGTACATATTTCACTAAATAAGAAAAGTGTGCCTTAGCAATTGAGTTTTAATAACTGTGTCACCACAATGCGATTTTATCTGACAGCACTGTAAGCTTATAAAAATTCTTATTTGTGAGCAGAATGAGCTTGTATTTTGGCGCCAGAGCTTGGCTGATATTGAACAAAAATGCAGTAAAGCGGAGAGTACAAAGATACAGTTTATGGAAATAAATGATATTGAATAAGCAGATTTAATTGAGATCATCATTGGTTTCATCATTATTGGTGGCATGCTAGAGATAGATATGGAGAAAAATAAAAAATGTAAGCAAAAATCTTAAAAATTATTAATAAATGGAAGATAAGCGAATTTAATTGAAATGTTGGAGATTGCCAAATTATTTACATACATTGAGTTATTATTTTGAAAAATGGGATAAATGCCCCACCAGAGGCAGTTTGAATATTTTAGAAAACGAATAAATTATTGATATTATTGAATCAATATCTTTCCAAGAATAGTTAAGAAAAGATGTGCAACTTAACAAGAATTTTTTATTGTTAATTGACATCTACAGGGTAAACTCCATACAAAAATTTGGCATCTACTATGGAAAAGGGTGTACAAAGATTCCTGCTTACTCGCCAAAAGAACGATTTTACTTTCAGACGCACATTCGTGCATTCTAAAGTTATTCTATAGTTTTAAGAACGGACTTTTGTGGTGGATAGCTTTATACACGATTCCCTTCATTACATTACATTTATACTCGTATATATGAAAAGAGCGAATCCTAAACGTTTCATTATTAAGTATGCAAAAATATATAAATTAGTCCATTATATAATCATGACCATGACCATGATGGTCTCAACACAGTGATGTACAGTGACGTATATCGAATTTATTTCTTGACATTATCGGCGATGGAAAATTTGTTTTGCCATCTTATATGATGTGATTGAACTTAATTTTGCCATTCAAAGTTCTATATTCCAAAATTGTAGGTCATTTATGAAATTATTCTTTGTTAAATTTAGTCATGTCCATGGTTGTTGTCGTTTTTATTATCGGGTCGAATTCGAGTCATTAAATTTTGTTAAAATGTTCATAAGTTTTTTTAAATTCTGCTTTATCTTTCAATTGTATGTTTCAAAAGAAAATTGTGAATATAATAACCATATTTTTCTAAAGATTATTTAATACCTCAGCTGCATAAAAACACATTCCGAATATATGTGTAAAGAGTTTTTGTATCAAGTAATAATAACTACTTTGTAAAGGGTACCCTTCTATGGGGAAAAGCCGTTGAATTCAACACTGAATGAAAAAGAAAGAAAGTGTTCGAGAAATCTACAAAATATGCATCTACATCACTTTTTGAATATTTAGTGAGTTTCTATACCCGGTAATGAGTTAGGGTGTATTTCAGTTGACCTTAAAACATTTTTTTATCCATATATTGTAGTAACAGCAGTAATTCGTATTTACTGATGTGTTTACTTTAGATTAAGAAATTCTCGACTAGATTTTCGCGGTTTTTTGAAGTGAAACTTTTATAGCCGCGTATGCAACAATACGGCGAGCTAGATGGGGGATAAAACCAATGTAACGAAATGGTTCTTATGAAAACAACAACACAGCAATTCACCGCACTGGTTGTATAAAAGCGAAAAAATTGCTATTTAAAAATTTTTCATATTTTTGCTTTCACTGAGGATTGAACACACTACGCTTGGATCCGTAGTCGACTGTTCTAACCACTGGGCCACGGAGACACATTTATTCGAGTAGCTCATACTTATGTTAAATCAACAATCAGTTCTTCTTATCTTACTTTTATGATTGAATTGAGTCTTTCGTTCAATACTCTGAACCTACAGTACGATTTTAATCTGAACACAGCTTTTTTTCAGAATATTAGCATACTTTTAGACATCTCCCAAATTGAGTTTTGATAAATTCAGAAAGCAATTTTCGAAGTAGGCCTCGCATTGATTTGGAAACAGCACATGTTGCAATATTAACGAATCCAACTTTGAATCTAAAATATGTTTTACTCTTAGATCTGTAAATTTTTATGTAAATACCATATCTTTCATATAATTCTAATGCAGTTTTAACACACATTTATATCGAAATTAAAAAAAAATCGCATGCTGTGGTATTTGAACACACAATCTAATGGTTACAAGTTCTTCCATTATCAACTGAGTTACCGGACTACCTACTTTGCCCATAAATAAATTAAAGAAACTTGCTGCATAAGCCAGACTTGCAGAATATTCTTTAACGCGTCTGGCTTGTATTTGTCAATAACAGATTTGCTCAATATTCTTTAACTCATCTGCATTGGTTTCGTCAACATTAAGAAAAAAACAAACAGAACAAGCAAACAACGAAAATAGTAGAACACGCGATAACCGATAACTCTTATCTCTTGTATTTCTTGTCGAAAATTCTTTTACGCGTCCGGCTTCTGGTCGTTCATTAAAAAATTTGTCGATAATTCTTCAACCTTTCTGCTTTGTGTTCGTTCATGTTTTCTCTACAAAGGCTTATATTTCGGGGTAATTTTTTCGTTAAAAGTTACAATGTATATCATTTAAAAACGTGTTGTATTAACGGACTGCATGTCTGATATATCAAAGATTACAAATCTGAAATAATCTGATCCAAAAAAATCAAAATAAAATCAAAGAATATATAAAAATGAAAAACAATTTTTTTTTATATTTCTGTCTTGTTTGTTGGCGAAACTTCCGCAACGATTCAGTAATATATTCATGCACGAAAAATTTCAACATTTCTGTATTGCCTTCGTGGGAATTTTATATGACATTTTCGTCAATGAAATGTATGGCCGAATCAGCATGTTTCGTCAAAGATGAAGAAATATCGTTCATGATTCGTGTATAAATTCTTTAAGACTACTGGGAAATATCGTCGCAAATGCAACATAAAATACGATGCAAGTCTTGTACCGAAAAACGCATCAACATTTTTAACTGTGAAGACACGGTAAAATAGCATAAGATCGGTGCTTCTGACCACGAAGCAAAGATTTAGTGGCCCTTTCTGCAGTTGAAATTTTGTGCTTTTTTTTTTTAATTAAAAATATTCACAATTATATTGGCATTTTTTGTTTCTTTTTTAAGAAAAATTTAAAATGAATTATATAAATAAAGCCCGAGTTATAATCAATTAATAACTATTTTGGATAAGCAATAAATTTTTTTTATCATCAATCCTATGAAAAAAATTGAAAGATATATGCTATTCTTGCTTTCGGATTTGTTTGTACAAGGGAGGCAATGATGCGATGGTAGCACGCACAACTTGCAGCCGAACTGTACGCGGTTCGATGCGAGTACGGAAAGGGAAAAATGCATTATTCCCGCCACAGGTTTTTCGACAAATTGTTTCTTTTAAATATTTATAAATAGAAATATAATTAACAAAAAAATATGATTAAAATCTGTACAAATATAATCATCGCCATATTGAAAATACTAGTTGGCTTTATGAAAAAAGACAGCTCTTGAACTAATACTAGTATAAAGACTGCTTGTTAACCATTTGGTTGCACTGAAGTAGGGAATGTTTGTAAAATAAATTAGTAATCTTCCCGGAAATTCCATTTTTGGGTAAAAGTTCCACTTCTACCGTGCGTGGCGGCCACACACATCTTTTATTTTTGTGTTGAATAGTTATATATAATTTATTAGTTGTAGCTTCTTATATATAAAGTTCGCTTTTTAATTAGAATTATTGTTTTTAATTAGAAATGGTTCAATTTTGCTGATAAAATTAATTCTGTCTATTTATTTTAAGACATTTGGAACTTTTATCAAACAATGTTATTTTTTATTTTTTTTTAATTGAGAAGATGATCTTTTGTTTTAGTTGGTTGGTTTTGATTTTTTTTTTACATACAATTTTTGATTCAAGATGGAGAGCTGATCATTTAAACTAGAGTGCGCTAGTTTTGAGACAAGCCAAAAATTTCCCTGTTAAGGCTAAAACAGCTAAATCGAAACAAAACACAGTAAAAAATTCAAGTTTTTTGTTGTTCCGAAACTGTTAATTCGAAATTAAGTTTTAACATTATAAAACTGAATATTTTAAGCAAAATGTAAAATATACTGGGCCTGTTGAGATAAGTAAAAAGAAAAAAAATCATTGGTGCGTCGTTGGACACTCGAGAGGAGTGAAGGTTTTTCGCAGTTTCATAGATTTGATATTTTATTGTCTTTTTTTAATAAAATCACTATTAAATTCAAAAATTTAAAATGGCATAAAGTAAAAAAAAAAACACACACATCAGTAAAATTTATTATATTTCATTATTATTTAATTTTTGTTTATTACATGCTACATTTATTATTATTTCAACGCAATTGTGGGCAATTGTTAATTTTCCTTCGAGCTATGCAAACAAAAAAAAAAAAACACATCACCAACAATAACACGAACGCATTAACATCAACAAAAAAATAGGCAGTGGGGGAACTGCCGACCGAAGTGAAAACTTAAAGCTATGAAATAACAGCTATGTAGTTGAGTTTGCAAAATAGCTGGAGTCGGCAAATCAGACGTGTTCCACTTTTTTAACTTTTTCTGAATTCAGGCGTTATTGAATTGCTTAATATGTTTATACAATATATGATATTTGTAGCACAATTACTTTGGTTGTGATATCAGTAATTGTCTTGGTAATCGGTTGGCAATCGCTTCGGTAATTGGTAGGTAATCGCTTCGTTAGTTAGTAATCGGTTGGTAATCGCTTCAGTAATTGGTATTCGGTTGGTAATCGCTTCGGTAATCGGTTCGGTAATTGGCTTGCAATCGCTTCGGTGATCAGTAATTGGTTTGGTAATCGGTTGGCAATCGCTTCGGTGATTGGTTGGCAATCGCTTCGGTAATTAGTTTGGTAAACGGTTGGTTATTGCTTCTGTAATTGGTTCGGTAATTGGCTTGAAATCGCTTCGGTAATCGGTAATTGGTTCGGTAATTGGTTGGTAATCGCTTCAGTAATTGGTTCGATAATCGGTTGGTAATCGCTTCGGTAATCGGTTCGGTAATTGGTTTGCAATTGCTTCGGCAATCAGTAATTTGTTCGGTAATCGGTAATTAGTTTGGTAATCGGTTGTTGGTTATCGCTTCGGTAATTGGTTCGGTAATCGGTTGGTAATCGCTTCGGTAATCGGTAATTAGTTTGGTAATCGGTTGGTTATCGCTTCGGTAATTGGTTCGGTAATCAGTTGGCAATCGCTTCGGTATTTGGTTCGGTAATCGGTTGGTAACCGCTTCGCTAATCGCTTATTGGTTCGGTTATCGGATGTTAATTGCTTCGGTAATTGATTCGGTAATTGGTTGGTAATCGATTCGGTTATTGGTTCGGTAATCGGTTGGTAATCGCCTCGGTAATAAAAAAAGCTCACCAAACATATTTGCCTAACATAACCACGGCATAAGCAGTGCTGTACAATGCAACAGAAATGACGAGCTAAAAGCGTGATGACATCGCTAACAGCGTCATGATATATAGAGTGTAAATTATTATCAAGAGATTGCATCAACTCTGCTAAATCTCTGACATGTGTTAGCAGAGTTACTTTACTTAAAAGCGTGAAGGAAAAAAACTCTGTTAACCTCTGTTAACACATGCCAGAGATTTAGCAGAGTTGATGCAATCTCTAGATAATAATTTACACTCTATGCAAGATATTGCAAATCTATAGTTTTGCTCTCTACCAAAAAGTGCTCAACGCACCTAAAGAAGTTTTCACTTAAAAAACAAATGATGCTGATGGTATCCTGTAGGCAATAAAAATAACATTTTTGTTATATTTTGTTTCGATAGCTGCTAAATATGTTGTATCATTTAATAGATAGATTATTGTGATCTGCTGCAACATAGCTTCAGTTATACTTTATATTGAATCCACAGCTGTGTTCAACAAAGGTTTCTGGATTGGTGGGTAGTGTACAGAACTATCGATCGATGGGATACGAGTTCGATTCACACGGCGGGCTAAGAAATGTTTTGAATAATTAATATTACATTTTCTTATTGTAATAGATGCAAGCACATCTATTCTAAACGGTGTCGGTGAAAAAAGTGTGGTTTTTGAGATTTCACTCAAGCAAGTCACAAAACGAAGCTTAAGAAGGCTTTCAAAAAATGAGTTTATTATTTAAACGTTTATTTACGAAACGATTCATAAACACCCGATTCATAAACACTAGACCTTTTTACAACTAAGCCAATATAATAACTGTTAAGAAAACTTATTTTGAAAAAATTTTCAGTTTGCAGTGGAGTAATCTAATAGAAATGCTTGAGATTGGAATATTGTGCATCCAAAGTCGACTTTTGGGAAATATAAACGAATGTTGTAAATCAAAACCAGATTAAAATAAAAATAATTTTATAAAATTTTAGACAAATGATGGTTTTGAAAATTCTCACTCTTTGTTTGGTCAATCGACTGTTAGTTTTAAGAAGTACCTGATAAAGTTAATTTTATGTTTTTGAGTAACAGATTTTAAATTCTTAAAAACAACATTGCTATCTCAATATTTCTATACTCAGTGAACTGTACTGTAGTTGCTGGGTCGTGAGGTGAAAATTAAAAATTTATGAATTGGAACAAAAGTCAAATAATTTATAGTCATATATAAGGAGTCAAAATATAGATTTTCAAAAATTATACTTTTAAAAACGACGACTAAAATTAGACTTAAATTTGCCTCGACTTGAAAAATTAATTTCCTCAAAAAAATAATTAATTTTTCTTTATTTTTTTTTATATTTGTGCCATAAAGCTTTAGAGTATCAATAAAACATTCCGCTTTCTGTACCCGCTCAACACATTACATATGCTATTCATTTCTATCAACATAAATTAAATTGGCCTTATGCTATACTATATTAGGAGCGGCTGTTTTAATTTTGTAATTTGTTGAAGCATCGTTTGCACTCATTGCAACAATACTCACAGACCATGATAATGCAGCATAATTTTGCAACAATATACACCGAAAATTCTCCTCAATATCAACAATAGTACATCAACTATCATCTCTGTATCTGTTCATACATTCAAACATCTAACCATCAATAATATCCGTCCATACATATGTCCGTCCATCTATCCATCTATCCATTCATCATTTTCGCTTCAGCTCAAGCAACATAAATTGCAAGATTATCATAAGCGAGTAGTTATGAAAATTTGACAGTGGAAAATGATCGATTTTGCCAGCAGGATGCACGAACATTCGACAATAAATGCGCTCTGCAAGGATAACCAGGCGAACAATAAACTCAATAAACTAGCTAAACTCAATAATGAACCTGAGCGAATGTATGAGCGAGTGTGTGTTTGAGTGGATTTATGTGCGTACGTGTGTGTGCATATGATTAGCTACGTAAATCAGTGAATGGGAGTATTCAAGGTGGCAGCACAGTGGGGCGGAAAATGTGTAAATATGCATCAAAATAATGACAAAATCTATTATATCGAGCTTGTTCATATTTTAGCTCACAGTACATGCTTAATTTAAAAATTTTGTTTTCATTGATTGTTTTTAATGATTTCAATTTTTAAATTAAATAAAAACGTAGATAAAAACTAATTCAGGCACACATGAGAGACTCTGAACTACTTTGAAGTGTAATTTTATTTAAGGCAAATTAATAAAATCTTATGATTTTAGTAAGTTAAGAAGTTGATACAGGTGGAAAAGTTTTCGGTTGCAAAAATGTGGCACTTCTAAAAAAATTTCATTTTACACTGCACTCTCACCCACTGTGCACCGGAGACAACATCATGAGCCTCAACTTCTACATAATCCGCCATGCTACGCATGTGAACAGTTTCTCTATAATAACCAACGATTTGTCCTTCAAAGACTAGTTCCGACAACGGATGTGTGCCATGGCTAGGCTAGGCCAGGCGGCTTATTTTGCCCGGTAATCGATCAAAAATATTAAATATCTGTCGAGATTTATGCGTGCCTTAATACGCAACAAAGATAACGAATGATGAAACGCTTGAATGCACAGAAGAGTGAGCATTAATAATGTATGTAATAAAAGGAATTACGGGACGTAGGGTATTTTTTATTCTCTCTCTCTCGAGGTTATGGAAGTGTCAGAAAATTTGATCTATTAGCTGTTGAATGGATGAAGAGTAAAAGTATGAAAGGGCGAAAATAGAGTTGTCAATGTGAAATCTTGAAAATATTGATGTCATTAAGTTTCTGTTTAAATTTTGTCAATAATTCAAAATTATTGCGGAAAGTAGCGATTTTCATAGTGTTAATTGTGTTTTAGTTTTGAAAATATTCTAAAATGCAATATATGAGTGAAATATTTAAAATGAAATATGAATACTTAACACGTAATCGACATTTTACAAATGCAACTTCTTGGTTGTTTTTTTTTTCTATGACTATTAATTAAGAATCATAGTGTGAATTACGTTTTGATTTTGGTAATTAAGCAAAAATTGCGTATAAACGCATTATTAGTTAAAAACATAAATAAATAAAAAAATAATCTAGTACCTTATTTGCGTAATAAATTTAAGCAATTTTGAACATAAAAGATGCATTTTAAAGTTTAAGTCGAAATGTGAATTATGTTGTCATTTAAGAAATTTATACAAAGTGAAATTTTTTGAGGCACAATACCTTAAATCAATCCTTCATTAAGCTTTATCTACTATTTTGTTAAAGCAGTATTTGAATTACAATATTAGTAAATGTAGTTTAACTAAGCCCACTCACTCAACGACTTGTGAATTTCATTCTGATTTTAAAAATATCTCAAACTGAAGTTTCACAAGCAAAACAATTTTTTGTTAGTTATAAAAGAAAAACGACTTTATATAATTAGTAATTATAAAAATTTACTTAAACAACAACAACGTTTACAACAACAGAATTGTGAGTGTCGTTCTGATGCTAAAAAAGGGAACAAGACACTTTATAAACACTTTTGTTGTAAAGCTGTATTTTATTTTATACGAACATTTTTTTTTACATTTTTAAAGTATAACTATTCAAGATTTATTCCTGGCATTTTGGTCCTAAGATATTCGGCGACAAGATGAGCTGAGATTCAGCACTCTCTACACAAGCCCATAATGCTCTCCATCGATCCAAACGAGAACCAATACCGGCTATTTTTTTCCTTAGGCTCACACGACGATCTGCAAACACAATTTTCCTAACTTTTTCGATGTTTTCGTCAGTCACACTGGTGAATGGACAACCGGAACTAGGCAAATTATTAAGCACAGCTGCTTGCTGTGCCTAGCCAAACCGAGAAGGAAAGCCGAGCCGAACAATCATATAAAATAAGCTCAAAGTGCGTATAATGCCAGCCGAGCAGGCAGCTTAAAGCGACTGGCTGACTGACTGGTTCGGCTCGGCACAGCAACCAGTCGGCGCTATAAGCTCGTATTTCCGCTTGTTTTTTTGACATTGTCGATTCTCCATAGGCTACTGTTAACATTCTCATTGCTTCTGCTCATGATATTTTGTTAGAAACACAAAATTTTAGACAAGCTCTTTGCTCAATAAAATTCGACACTGCGAAATTCGCAGAACACTACAAAAACTAACTTGTTTACAAAGCAATTACGTACAAACTCCCAACAGATGGTGCTCAAGCAGATATTTAAGTACTAACTGACAGATGTGCCAACACAGAAAAAAAGCTTTTGTTATTATCTCAAGCACGGTTTTTTTGAATGAGAAATTCTGGGTACTTTTGGATCAGAAGGTATTCAAGAGCACGTTGATAATTGCAAGTTAGTACGAAATTATAATATCATAAGTTACTTTATACTATGTTCACACTAAGGCCAAAAAGCCGCTTTTCGGCCGCTACGTTATATAATAAGTCTTCCGCCACAGAACAATTGTCGAGCTGTGGGAGGAGAAAAGTGCGGAGTTTCGTGGTGCACTTAAGAATGCACATACATATGCTAAAATTGCCAGCGGCGGTTTTTTGCCATTTATCTCTTAGAACCAAATATAACGCATTAGCCAACGAAATTTACCATTTTTTAGAATAAAAGAGGTATTAAAGAATCTTATTTACTATGACAAAAACAATAAAATAAAACTCAATAACAACAAACATATGACAACAAATTGACTGTCAAACGAAAATTGCTTTTTGCAGTGTAAACACCTTTTTCTGAAAAGAGGTTTTTCTGCTAAAAAGTGGCTTTTCGGCCTTGGTGTGAACATAGTATTAATTAAAATTTAAATTCACATAATAACAAAAAAGAAAACGATTTAAACTCGTAGAAAATTGTTTCTGACCTCTCGAAATAGACAATAGTATTTTTCTTATTGCGGCATATTTCTCTGATATGAACTATACATTTATAAAGTCAAAATAATTTTTTTTGGAAGAATATATTTTAAGTAAAAAAGAGATTTAATAATTTTGTATAGCAAACAAAGACTACGACAGCATGTTTATAATTGCGGCATAGCACGGAATTATGATAAAGTACGTTAATAGACGCCAAATTTGTTTGAAGATAAAAAATAAATGCAAAGAGTGAGAAAGATTTTGCTTTTTTGTTTCAATTTTGCATAATATTCTATGCAGCTTCGGAGGGACGTGGTTTTCATTTTGGAAAGAAATATGTTTCAAACTTATTATATAAACATAATTATTTTAATTTGAGTTATTTTTGGAAAAATAATCGTCTAATAGAAATAAAAATTAAGGAATTAAGCTCGTTGCCAAACAGTTGGAAATCGTCAACACCTGGTTTCTTATTGCGGCATAGTTCTTATTTTATAAACTGTTCATTTATGTTTTAAACATTATATATTTACAATAATTTATTTTAGAACATCATTGATTTAATAACCTTTTTCGAGAAAACTGTTATTCAACAGCATGTTTATAATTGCGACATAGCACGGAATAAGGATAAGGTATGTTAATTAAGGCAAAAACTTTTTAAAAAAATGTTACTTCTAAGCATTTTAAAGTCTTAAGTTACCCTTCCTATATTCAGAGGTGCTTCACAAGTAGACAAATTAGGATGATAATTAAAAATTTTGAAGGGATATTTTTATGTGAATTTTCTAATTAAGCCTTGTTACCCAACCCCTCTCTCTCCACCTCACACTTTTTTCAGTATTGATAACATTTTTTTGAAGTGAAAACTTCTTTAGGCGCGTTGAGCACTTTTTGATAGAGAGCAAAACATAGATTTGGTATATTATCACGCTGTTAGCGATATCATCACGCTGATAGAAATTATTGCTGTACATTATTCCTTTTTAGGGATTACCTAGCATCGACCAAGCCGAAGGCCGAAGCGATTGCCGAACTGATTACCAATTGCCAGGCCGATTACCGAAAAGATTACCAACCGATTGCCGAACCAATTACCGCAGCGATTATCAACCAATTACCGAAGCGCTTACCAACCGATTACCGAACCAATAACCGACTACCGAAGCCATTACACACTGATACCGAAACAATTACCAATTACCGAAGCTAACCAACCAATCCCAACCCATTATCGATGCGATAACCAGCCAATTACCGAACCAATTACAGAAGCGATTACCAATCGACTACCGAATCGATTACTAAAGTGATTACCTACCCATTACCGAAGCGATTACCGATTACCGAAGCGATTACTAACCGATAACCAATTGACGAAGCGATTACCAATCGATTACCGAAGCGACAACCAACCGATTACCGAAGCGGTTACGAACCGATTACCGAAGCTATTACCAACCGATTTTCGAGCCTATTACCGATTACCCAACCAAAGTAATTGTGTTGCAAATATATAATATATAAACATTAAAAGATAGCAGTTTATACATTCAATAACGCATAAATTGATAAAAAGAGATAAAAAAGTAGTCTGATATGCCTTCGGCAAATTCCCTTTGGGGACTTCGGTCGGCAGTCCCTCTCCCCGCCCCCCCCCCCCCCTTCCCCCCTACTAACTACTTTTTTTCAATTGCATTTCTTTTCCAAGAGTTTTTGGAATAGTTTAGTATTATTTCAACATAAATGTTTGTTATTATATTGCTTTAATCAACAATTTGCCTTATAAAAAACCGCAACAGTTAATATTGTTTAATGAACAATAGAAGAAAAAAAACATCAATTAAAATATTTTATTAAAATTTTATTGTTTTCCCCATTTTTTGTTCTTAATGACATACAAAAAAACTTTTCCATCATTTTAACCCACACACACAAAGATACACATGCACACACACACACTTACTCATATATATTTATAAAAACTTAAAACAATAGAAGTGCGAACAAAATTTTAATGAATTTTTGTCTGTACTGTAAATGGCGCAATTTTTGTTGTTGTTGTTGTTGTTGCTGTCATTGGCGTTATTGGCAGCATCATTGTTGTTGTTGATATTGCTGTAGAGCACATCCTAAGTGCAAAACAATTAAAAACCACCACAAATAAATGAATGAATGTTTGTATGTATGCGAAAAATACAGAAAGAAATAAAAATGAATAAAAGAAAATAAAAAAAAAAAATTATATTAAATGCATGTCTCACGTATTAAGACTGGTAATAATAACAACTACT
This sequence comes from Coremacera marginata, assembly GCA_914767935.1. NCBI lineage: Eukaryota > Metazoa > Arthropoda > Insecta > Diptera > Sciomyzidae > Coremacera > Coremacera marginata. Next base: position 159,554,282 of record OU612046.1, on the reverse strand, counting down.
CTTACACATGCACACACATACATAGAGACAAGTATTATTTTAAAAATTAAAAATAAAACAAAAAAAAAACGAACAATTTTCATTTAAATTAATCGAAATGAAATGTAAGACTAGCGCTCCATCCAATACAATCCAATGTGTGGTGTGCGGGTTTTTTTTTATAATTTTTTTTCAATTAATTTTATTTTAAAAAAAAAGAACAATTGAACACATGCATACACTACAGTTGCTGTTTATTTTCAATACAACAAGCAATTACATTTTGCCAACTACTGTAGTACAGTCATAAATGACATTTCGATTTAACACAATAAATTTTTTTCTTATATTTGTTTTATTTTTAGTCATTAATTTTAAGTGGTGTTTAAAAAGTTATTACATTTTTTTTAATGTTAGTGAAAGAATGAATATTAATGCTGGGCATTATTTATGTAATTTGAATTTGAGAATGTTTCATGTGTAATTTAACAAGTCAGCTACTTTAAATTTAAAATTTTATTATTTATTATTTATTATTTAAATTTAAAGCCTTTAAATTTTATACATAAATCACTTATTTGCTTCTAAATCACTTCTAAAAAAAAAAAAAAAAATAAACACGATGTAAGCTTTTGACGTTAACAGCATTTTTTTTGCTATTTTTAGGATATAAAGTTCGTTTTAGATCTTTTTGAAATTTTAAAATAATCACCTTTTTTTGAAGAAAGCTCTCTGGAAGCACTTAAAAACCAATGCAGCTCTTTTTTTGTTAACTGTGCGAAATAAAGTTTCTTTGAGCTTTTTTGAAGCTTTTAACTTTCTTCACAAATAATTATCTTTGAGGGAAGCACTCTGGCAGCAATTGAAACTAAATTTAGTTTTAGACAAGATGTTGTTTATAAATTTAAATTTTTTTAAAAAACTTTTAGATAAAAAACTTTTCTGTAACCATTGAGTAGTCATATCTCGGAGCTTACTAACAGTTTTGCACCCTGTTCAAACACTCATTATAGCTGCACTTTAAACAACATAAAAGCTAAAAAAATTGCTATGCGTTACAAAAAAAGCTACACCAGAAGGACTCGTCGAAGAAAGAAGCGCTAATTTGCTGTAAGACAAATAGAAAAAAAAAAGAATAACAACCGGAAGTGTAGGTCTCCGCATTGAAGCAACTGCAGTAGCAACTGTCACAAAATGTTGTAAGCAACTTTTTTTTTACGCTATTGTTGCTGCTTATGCTGCGTTAAAGTGTTGTCAATGCTGCTGTTGCTACTAGCAGCAGCTCCTTGTCAACGCATCAAAAGAAGGAAACACTACAAAAAAAGGCACAAGAAAAATAGCAGCAAAAAGTAAAAAAAAAAACAAAAAAAAAAAATTAAGCATATGCTAAGGATACAATAAAGACAATGACAAGGACGAGAACGCAAATGCGGCAATAGACGCAGAAGACGTTGATGAAGTTGTTGAGGATGTTTTTGAAGCATGTTGCAGAGTTGAATGCGTGCTCAATTATGCGGGAGCTACAAAATTTTTACAATGCTGGCAGTAAAGCAAAAAAAAAAAAAAAAATAAAAAAACAAAAAAAAAAAACAATAAAGAAAAATCGAAACAAAATAGCAACATAAATGTAACAGAGGACGGAACAAAAGCGAAAAACATGTGTATGCAGCGGTAATATGAGTAGATGGTAGAAGCTTTAAGTGTATCATTAAAGTGCTTGATAACCAAAAGTGAAGTTTTTTTAACAGTTTGTAGGATAAGTTTTTTTTTTTTTAAAGGCGTAAATGAAGTTTCCCAATAAAGTTGCTTAAAGGAAGCACTTTGGAAGCACTTAAAGTCCAATGCAGCGATTTAGTTTTAGTATTTGTAAGATATGAAGTTTTTTAGAACATTTTTGAAATTTTAACATAATCTACTCAAAAAAATATCTCTAAAGGAAGCGCATTTTAAAACCATTGCAGTTTTTTTCTTACAACTAATTTAAGAGTTATTTTAGAGTTTTTTTTGTAGTTGAGAACTTTTTGGTAGAGAGCAAAACTATAGATTCGCGATATCATCACGCTGTTAGCGATATCATCACGCTGTTAGAGTAACAGAAATTATTGCTGTACAGCATTCCTTTTAAGGGATTACCTAGCATCGACCAAGCCAAAGACCGAAGCGATTGCCGAGCCGATTACCGGGGCGATTACCGAAGCAATAACCAACCGATTACCAAACCAATTACCGATTAGCGAGGCGATTACCAACTGATTACCGAATTAATTACAGACTACCGAAGCAGTTGCCAACCAATTACCTTACCAATTACCTATTACCGAAGCAATTACCAATTATCAGGGCGATTACCGGAGCGATTACCAACCGATTACTGAACCAATTACCGATTACTGAGGCAATTACCAACAGCTTACAGAATTAATTACCGATTACCGAAGCAAGTACCAACCAATAACCGCACCAATTACCGATTACCGAAGCGATTCCAACAGATTACTGAAGAAATTACCGATTACCGAAGCGATTATCAACCGATTACTGAAGCAATTACCGTTTACCGAAGCGATTACCAACAGATTACCGAACCAATTACCAATTACCGAAGCAATTTCCAACCGATTACCGAATAAATTATCGATTTCCTAAGCAATTACCAACTGATTACCGTACCAATTATCGATTGCCGAAGCGATTACCAAATGTTTACCGATTACCGAAGCGATTACCAACCGATTACCAACCGATTACCAATTACCGAAGCAATTGCCAAACGATTACCTAAGCCATTACCAACTGATTACCGAAGCGATAAGCAACCAGTTACCAATTACCGAAGTGATTACCAACCGATTACCGAACCAATTATCGATTACTGAAGCAATTATCAACTGACTACCAAACCAGTTACCAATTACCGAAGCGATTACCAACCCAGTACCAGTTAAAAAAGCGATTACCCACGGATTAACAATTACCGAAGCGATCACCAACCGGTTACCAACCATCGAAGTAATTACCAACCGACTACCGAGCCAATAATCGATTACCGAAGTAATTATAAATTGATTACCGAACCAATTACCGAAGTGATTACCAACTCAGTACCGATTGCAAAAGCCATAACCAACTGTTTACTAATTACCGAAGTTATTAGCAACCGATTACTAACCAACTACCGAAGATATTACCAACCCATTACCGATTACCGAAGCGATAACCAACCGGTTACCATTTACCGAAGTGATTACCAACCGACTACCGAACCAATTTTCGATTATCGAAGCAATTATTAATTGATTATCTAACCAATTACCGATTACCGAAGTGATTATCAACCCATTACCGATTACAAGAGCGATTACCAACCAATTACCGTAGCGATTAATTACCAATTACCCACCCATTACAGTTTACCAAAGCGATTACCAACCGATTACCGATTACCGATTACCAAAGCCATTACCGAAGAGATATCCAACCAATTACCAAAGCGATTATCAACCGATTACCGAAGCGATTACCGAGCCAATTACCGATTACCCAACAACCGATTACCCAACAAAACATTAGGAAATTGAAAGTAAAAGGATATACTAGAGCCTTTTTTGAAAATTTTCAAACAATATTCTCTGGAAACCCTTTGAAATCAATGCAGCTCATTTTCGAATACTTGTGGAATTTTAAGTTATTTTTCAAATTTTCAGATACTCTTGTAATACAATTTTTTTTTTAAGTGTCTCTTTTTTAAATTATAAGCGGAGAAAATATTCTGTTAGAAGTATCTTCCAACAGAATAAACTTGTATATATTTTTTGTCAAAAGAAGCACTTGAAAACCAATGCAGCTCTCTTCTAACAACTAGTGGATTATAGACTTATTTCAGAGTTTTTTTTTTATATTTTAAACATACACTCAAACGATTTTCTTTTAAAGAAGCAGCTTAGAAGCACTTAAAAAATAGTGTAGTGGTATTATTTTTAACTTTTGCAGTATAAAAAGTAGTTTTCAAAGCTTTGAAAGCTTTTTATAGAAAGAAAGCGCTTTAGAAGCACTTTAAATCCAATGTAGCTATTTTTATAATAGTAGAGAAAAATGTTTTCTTAGAGCTTTTCTGATATTTTTATCTTATCTTAAAACCAATAAAGCTTATTTCCGAATACTTGTGGAGCTTAGAAATTTTTTTAAAGAAATTTTCTGATATTCTTCTCAAATAATTTTCTTTGAAGAAAGCACTATGGAAGCATTTGAATACCAAAGTTATTAGTGAAGAAAAATGTTTTGAGAGCTTTTTTCCAACTTTTCCTTAATCTTCTGCATATATTTTTCGTTTAAAGAAGTACTCTGAAAGCACTTGAAAATCAATGCAGCTTCCTTTTAACAACACATAGATAAAAACGTAATCTTAGAGTTTTTTTAAAAAATTTAAATAATCTACTCAAAAGACTTTCTTGTAAAAATGCAGTCCGGAAGCACTTGGAAAACAGTGCAGTACTATTATTTTTACCTTCAGCAATGAAAAAAGTTGTTTTTAGAGCTTTTTTCAGATCTTTAAAAAATAAACTTAAAAATCTTAATAAAAATGAAACGCTTTAGAACAGTGGTCGGCATTCTTACACAACCGCAAACGTGGCGTTTATGTGTTAAAGCTTTATGTAAACTTTGCACTGTATAAAAGCTTTCATAAGAAAATAGCAGCGTACGTGCTTTCCAATAAGTTTGAAGAAAATGTGATCGACAAACCACCCTCATGAATTTTCAAACCTCACTGAAAGCTCTAGCATCGTACGTGTGCTTAAATACGTGTAGCGGCAGAGAATGCTATTTACGCGTGCTGCCGCGAGATGATGAGCACTGCTTTAGAAGCACTTGAAATGCAATGCAAGCAATTTTATAACTACTAATAGAGTAAAACATGGTAGAAAAAGAGAAGGTAGATGCATTTCGGAGAGGCAGACTGCCATAACTGTCAAAACGAGTCTGACTGCTCATAGAAAATCTGAAAGCGATGAGAAAGCTTTAATTGGAAAAATGTAAACAAAAAAGTGATTTGTATTGATTTTGACAATTTTGACTATGATAAAGAGAGCGCAGTCCGTAATGCATCTACCTTCGTTTATTCTACCATGGAATAAAAGGTTATTTTAGAGCTTTTTTTCAAATTTTTAAATTATTTTCTCACATAAATTTAACCTCATTAACTGCGTTTGCATTTCCGTCTGTCTACTCACTGGCGCAATCATAATAGAAATACATAAAAGCTTACGGGAGCGAGTTCAACGTTTACGTGCGTAACGTTGGAGAACGCAATTTCATGCGCAAATTGCGCTTTTTGACAGCTCGTTGCAAATAGCTAACAACGAGAAGAAATAAAAGAAAAGAGTTCATTTTTTGAAATTTGTGGGGATGGCCCCTTACTAATTTATTACTTGCTATTTTTACTTTTGCTTAATTTTTTATGTTATTTAATATTTCTCTTTTTAATATTTTAGCATAAATACACCTAAAATTGTATTTCAAGAATAAATAAAACGTTCAATAACTCTGTAGCCCTGAACTGTAATGGAGTCAAAACGCAATTATTGTACACTGCAAAAGTTTCTTGCGTAAATTGCGCCAGCGAGTAGACGGACGCAAATTCAGACGCAGTTAATGAACTTCTACCTTTATTTGTTGAAAGCTCTATAGAAACTATTTAGAAACAAAACTAATGAAGTTTATTTTCTAATACTTGTGAAACTTAAAGCTCTTTTACTAGTCAAGATACTCTTTGAAAAAATGTGCTTTCAAGGAAGCACTTTAGAAGCATTACAACATGAAATCATAGATAAAGAGGTCAATCTCAATATACACATGTAACGTTTTTGTTCACTTTTTGGGGTATACCTACAGCCTTTAATAGTTATCGTACCAAGAATACATACATGCCAAAGTATCAGTTATATGGCAAACAAAACGAATATCTTACTTATAATTTTGTCACTTCTTTAGTAAAGTCACAAAATAGCAAAATCAAAGAAGAAAAATGCACATTTTTGTATGAGATAAAGTATGCATAAAATGCCTCAGTAGGCTTATGTCGTTGGTGTGGTTCTTGCCAATATCACGAAAAATTGTAGGAATTTTAAATGGCAAAATTTTAAATATCTTAAAAAGCAGTAAAAATAATTTGCATTGTGTTTAAAAGAAGTTAAAGAAATTCAAGTGTTTTCTTGAAAAAGCTGTATTTAAGCTTTGTAAGTTTTCCAAAATTTTAAATTTATCTCATATCCCGTGAGCTAGTGTTTTTTTTTCACAAAGAATTAGCCAGAAGTTTTGGCAATAAATAAAGCGCTTAAAAAAGCATTAAAATTGCATGTTGGCCAACCTTAAACCAGCTGTTATCGATTAAATGAACCAAAACATAACCCCGAAACTCAACGCCAACAGCTTGCGTCATCGATGAAACACATCCAAGCACACACACACACTGGCTTATTACTCACACTTACCCACACACACGACTATGATGAATTTAATCCTTTGGTGCTAATGCAATAATATTTCCCCCCGCCCCTATTAATTTGTGCTATAATCCTTGCAACATATGCGTCAAGTTTTGCTCATGCAAAATTCCAGGCACATTTAACAGATGGCGAAAAAATTATCTATAATGTGCACATTAAACAAAAAAAAAAACAATATAAATTTATATATGCCAAAAATTAAAATGAATTTTCTTTTTTCCTTAAAAAAAACACAAAAATTATTTTGTCTTTTAAACTGTCAACAGCTATCGTTATCTTATTTCTTATTTATATTATCGCCTAACATAAAACGCAGCAGTGCATTAGAAGTTATAAGCATGTCTTAGGTAAATATATTACATTTAAGCGCCTAAAAGCATGCCTTAACTTTTCACATTATAGTCAAAGCAACGTTTATTTGCTTAAACAACGAACAAATGCAAAATATACCGAAGCAAAAGTTTTTAAGTTTATTTTAAACTTTTAAGAGCATAAACAGCTTGTAAGCAGCAACAGCAGCAGCAGCAGAATAAAAACGTATAAAATAAAAGAATAACCATAGTAACAACAACAAAAGGCAACATCAAGGACTTCTTTAATAGCAGAATATTATATTGTCGAAAGCGGCGTAAATTGCATTAAAATCACATGTCATAAAAGGTTTAAAATGAGATTTTTTTTCGTCAAGTACACAAAAAAAAAAAAAAAATTCTAAAATGTTGTGAAAGAAAATCGTATTTCGCTAAAAAGGCAAATCTTATTGAAATCTTATAAAAATTGGTGAAAAAAGGTTGGAAAACTCATTTTAAAAAATGCAAGACAATTTTCATAAAACGATTAAATTTTCGTAAAAAAAGTACAGATAATTAAAATAATTTTAATAAAAAAAATAATGTTTAATAATTATTGTAGACTTTGGCCGTTTAAAATCAAACTCAATTTTTAATTTAATTGTGCTTTTATTTATCGATATTTCGAATAAAATTGTTAGTTCATCATCAGGACCTATGAAAAAATATATATATTGAAAACATTTTTAAACGGCCAAAGCTTAAAATAATTAGAAAACATAATTAAAAGGCCGATAATATCAATAATAATAAAATAATAGGCAATAAAATACATGCCACAAAAAAAAAAAAAGAAATCATTAAGGTATCATTACAGTTTCGGATTATGGAAAAAGTAAGCAATTTTCTTGAGTTAACAACTTGGGCCCTTTATTATGTATTAACATACATTTTTTTTTTTTAATTTTAACATCCTTAAAGATTAAAAAAAAGAAAAAAATTCATATTTATAATGTTGAAAGCTTGGTTCATTCCATTGAGCTGGCAAAAAATTGCAAGCTTTGTAAAATGAAAACTTTAAAATAGCACATTGCCGGTTAGAGGGTTAAGATTTCATTAAACTTAAAAGTTTGCTTAAATAAAGAGTAATAAAACTTCTAAACTTGTTATTTAGAACATAACTGTTTGGTTCACAGACCAATTGTAAAATTTTAAAGGGAAAATTTTTGTACAAAATTTTAACCCTCTAACGCCCTTTTTCAAGAATCTTTTCTGACTCTTTTTAAAAGAACTTGAAAATTGTCGTTCATTGTAAATAATACTTAAGAATATAAATTTCTTTGATTTATTTTCAAAGTTGAATTTAAATTTCATGAATTTCTAATTTTATAACGAAAAAATTTCTTGTGAAAAACTTAAATCGAGTAAATTAATTTTTACATGAATAATCTATGAAAAACTAGGCTTAGGTGAAACAGGAATCATTTTCTTCCGTGTTTCTGAACTGATTTTGATAACATATACTTAAATGAATTTAAGTAAGTAGAAGGAGTGCAACGAATGTTTTATAAATATATATATATATATGCTTTTAACAGGTGAAATGATGTGTGATGTAGAATCACAAAAAGAAGAGAACGAAAAAAACAATCGGATTTGTTTCGTTACCCTTTTTTTTTCTTCTTATAATGTGATATGAGTTCGCTTACGTTCGCACATGAGCGAAGAAAGAGCAAAAAAAAAAAAAAAAAAAAAATAAAAAAAAAAATAATAAAAAGACAAAAGTTTTTTTGTGTATATTTGACGGCCAAATGTACACACAAAGAAAATTTCATATACACGTTAAAGATCCGCACAAAGTGAAGAGAAAAAACAAGCCAAAATAGACTGTTTTTCTATTTTCAGTTCGCCGCTCACATTGTACTCTCTTCTGAGCTAGAGAACTGGTGGCGAATTCATTAGGAAAGTAAAAGTAATGACAAATTTTTATGGAAAAACATATGTTTTTGACATTGAATATGTATAGTATTTTATTTCGATGCAATTAAAATTTAAAATTTTATTTAAATTAAAATTTCGAAATGCGTCGAACTCTTTTAAAAAATTTATTGTTACCAATCCAAAAGACTTTGAAAGCTAAACATAAAGAACAGCTCAACATTTCAGTTAATTTTCTTTTAATTTAATTTTTACGAAATAAAACGAATTAATCCCTGATGCACTTAAATAAAAATTAATTTTTTTTTCATTCATTTTATTACCCAAAAGGGGTCCAGGAAAACCTAGAAATGAAAGAAATAGCACTGTGTACTTTTCTCGACATAGAAGGTGCTTTTGATAACACCTTCTCAGGAATCCATAAGTAAAGCTCTCACCAACAGGGAGATCAACCATACACTTACGAAATGGATGGGTAACATGCTTAGTACTAGGACAATACAAACTAGTACCAGCACGATGGCAGCAGTTACAACAAGAGGATGCCTACAAGTAGGAGTTTTATCTCCTCTAATGTGGAGCATTGCAGTAGATGAACTGCTGGAAGAATTGGCTTGCTTGAAAATGGTGCAATAAGGTGGGACTGAACATAAATGCAGTAAAAACCACCATTATATCATTTACAAGGAAATATAAACTTGAACATCCTAAGCTCTTATAGCTAGATAGAATAGAGATAGAATTCCAAAGGGAAGTTCAATTCTTGGAAGTATTTCTAGACCAAAAACTACTTTGGAAAACACATTTGAACAAAATATCAAAGAAGACGGTTAGAAAATTTATGATCTGCAGATACATCAGAGGGAAAAGCTGGAGATGCACTCCAAAAATTCTGTGATGGATATACACAATGATCCTACACCCCATGATTGCGTATCGCTCAGTTATCTGGGCGGAAAAAACGCAGCAACATACAGTTATCGCTGCGCTTAACAAGCTACAGAGATTGGCCTGTGTGTGAATCACCGGAACCATGCGCACATGTCCAACAGCATCCATGGAGGTTCTACTAGAACGAGCACCTCTTCACATTTATATTCAATCCCAGGCGAAGAGGGCTATTCTACGTTAAGGATGACTGATGAAGATATCGGGATAAGGGATCGTGTAACTCGGAAGAAGTTTGATGTTCTATCGAGACAACATCCTAAATTAACAATACCGAGGGACAGCATGCATCCAAAATTCAGTTTCATCAAAAGATTTTAAACTGCAAACTAAGTTGCAAAAAGAAATGGGAAGGTTTATCAGACCCCTATAAGAAAAACCAGTTCATGTTTACATGGTATACCGACGGCTCTCTAACCGAAAATGGGGCCAGGGATCAAATACTACGCTCCCATGGGTAAATACAGTGGCATATTCCAAGCGAAAATATACGCAATAGATAGGTGCGTACATTTTAACCTGAAGCGTAAATACCGGAACCAAGACATAGCTATCTCTCCAACAGTCAAGCGGCTATGAAGGCACTGAAATCTCATTAGGTAACTTCAAAACTGGTGATGGAGTGTCTAGAAAAACTTAACACGCTTGGGCTACAAATTGGGTATGGATCCTAAGGGTACCGGGACACAAAGGTATAGAAGGAAATGAAACTGCTGGCGAATTGGAATCCTCTCTCTGCCAATAAAGAAAGAGGTAGAAAAACAAAAAGATGAATACTGGCGGAACTTAGTAGGGTTAAAGCACTCTAAACTACTCTTAGGGGCATACGACCTAAAGAGATTTAAAGTATGCATGAAGCTAACAGAGAATGATCTAAGAATCATCACTGGACTGCTAACAGGTCATTGTAGCTTGAACTATCACCTAACAAAATTGGAAATTCTTAGTGATGACACATGCAGGTATTGCATGGAGGACGAAGAATCTGCGATGCACGTCCTAGGACAGTGTCCCGCACTTGTGCAAACGCGACAGAAATATCTAGGATACCACATAATACCAGATAACTCATTTAAATGAAGAAATATAGGACATATACTAGCATTTATGTCAGAGATTGGATTCCAAGATGTTCTTTAAGTCCATAAAAGGGCACAAAAGATCTTAAGGTCACAGTGCAAATTCCAACAATAATGATTATAATAATAATTACCCAAAAGTATTTATGAATTTAAAGTTTTTTAGCTTCGTCAAACGATTTTTAATAAAATTAAACACCCAATCAATTTTATAATTTATACAATTTTATAAGAAATAATAAAAGTTGAAATAAAATGTTAAGAACAATCAAAATATCGATGAAGATAGATAGATATTTTATTATTTCAAGTAGTAAAAATATTTAAAGTATTTATCATTGCACAATTTACAGAGATATTGATTTTATCTTTCCATCAAAAATATTCTACTACAATATTCTATTACGAGTATTCTATGAAAATAAACTTTAAACCAGGCTCATTAATAATGATTAAACTCATAATAGTATGATTAAAAATATATATATATTTATTTTATAATAAGGAATTAATGCAAAATAATTTTAATTATTTTAACATGTAATGACAATTAATAAGTTATACGAACAAACTTTCAAAACAGTTTATAAAGATTATAGTTTATTAATTAATTTTTCTAAAAGACTAAAAAATAAGCAAACGACAATTATTTTAGATGAATTTTCAATGAAAACACATACGGAGGATCTGTTTGATGGGTTGAGTGGTGCAGGAGGGGTTGACGGGGAAAGACAAGTTGGATTTTCGCATTCGTTAAAAACCTGCGATCTTAAGGCCTGTATTTTATATATTAATACGCAAACAAAAATTTTTAACTCCCTTTTTAACCACTTTAATGGCAACAGCTTCGGATGAAGCTTATATTATTTGAAAGCTCTCGTTTATACCAAGTGCACAATATAGTTTTTATTCAAATGTTTCGTCATTTAGGTACGTAAAAATTAAAAATGAATAACACCTTTTTCCCCCATATAAAACAACATACAATGCCACACAATATTGCTGTTCCCTATAGGAACAAACTAACTTGTTTTTAAAAACAACTAATTAAAAAACTAGTTTGAAATAAACCAGTATATGAACTACTTTGAATTATATTAAGGCGACATCCACTTCAATTCTAAATAGATTTTATTTGAATTATACTACTTTGAATTATATTAAGGCGGCAACTACTCTGATTTTGACATGTTTTAATTGCAAATTTTTATTAGATTAAAAGTTTATATATATATTTAACCATGTTATTTCATCAAATTTTATTAACTTTAGGCCATCAGTAATAGTTTTCAATTGGTTATTTTAAAGTAATTAAAAAAATAATTTATATATAACTAATTTAACAAGTAGTTGGAAATATATGCAGACGAAAGTCAATTGACTTATTTAGAGGCTTAACATGGCTAAATATATATAAACTTGTAATATAATAAAAATTTATAATAAAAATTAAAACATGTCAAAATCAGAATAGTTGCCGCCTTAATATAATTCAAAGTAGTTTATCAATCACTTGTTTTGAAGTAGTAGAAACTGGTTTATTTTAAACTAGTTTTTTAATTAGTTGCTTTTAAAAACAAGTTAGTTTGTTCCTATAGGGTTCTTTCAAGTCAAATAAAGGGTAATTAAATCAAAATAAAGGGTGTCTCAATTTTTTGTTTTTTTGGATTGACAAGTAGATATGCTCCGATTCAGAACATTTTTCAAAAATGCCACAAAATTTAAATCGTGCGCTCTTATTGGGACACTATATTTTTCTTCACACAAACAGGTGGCAAAGGTTGTGCTTGCCTGCATATTTTGTTCCTGTTTATGTCTCTCTTTCTTCGAAATTTTTTTTCGTTTTTGCTTCTTTTTTATAATAGATCATGATACGAATGACCACAGCACTGCGTTGAAAGATTCGTTGCTGTTTTGAGTTTCGGAGCCAAGGCATCTGTTCAACAAATCATCAGCTTTTTTCAGATCAGATCAGATCAGATTTTCCCTTCACATTTGGCACATGTCACCAGTTTAGCGATCTCCAAAAAACTGTATAAAACTCCAAAATGCAATCCTCCGTTTTGTTGTCAATGCTTATGTCTTCGTTTTCATTACTTTTAAATTTTTTTGCCGATGTTTTTGTGAATTCGGAAGAGATGAGGAATCTCTTTCGTGTTGGTTACCACGAAACTGGCTTCTCAAGAGACGGGTTTTTCGATTGCTACCCGTGTTTCTTTCATTATTATTTTTTCTATTACTTTTCTATCCATTGTCTTTGGCACAAACAAAAACTTTTTCAAAACTGTACTTTTCAATACTGATGCGCGCGCGCGTCCGGTTTAACGCTGCCAACATTCGAATACCTAAGCTCTAAAATGTGTATTCATTTATTTTTTAAAAATGCGTATACAAACAAGTTATTACCTACTAAGAAACGCGTTGAACGAAATTCGGTGGTTGCTTCCAACCATTGCATTCAAAAAGTAGCCAAATTAAGCAAATCGCATTTTGGCGAAAACATTGCTGGACAAAAAATGCCATATCTCCTAAAGTATTTCGAATTTCAAAAAACCCTATTAGAAAGATATTCTGAAATATCCAAGCTATCAAAATATGCAAAAAAAATTTTTGACAACCAGGAATACTCCCTTGCAAAAGTCTGGATCTCGAAACTCCGACGTGATTCAGAGGTCCAATTTCCTGCATTGCACTGCTACAAGTGCCCACTATCAGGTTTTTTTGGAATTATTCCAGAAACATTTTTTTTTTTTTCTTAATTTGGTCACACCGTGTTATGGAAGAATACAATGGTACTCTTAATCATGATACAATGATAAGGTAGGGCCGTTTCGCTGAGTGCTCTCACGCATCAACGAAGAGTGGATAATGAGAAGCAACATATATGTCAAAACGACGAATTTCGTAGAAATTGCAAATGAAGAAAATATTTTATGTTTCCAAGTTGCAAACAGTGCGGTCGCGGGTGTTAAACTTGTGCTAATTTGAGTGAAAATATTATAAAAAAAGTGTAATAAAAACTATAAAATGTGAAAGAAGTCTTAAAATTGCAAAAAAACCTGTAACAGTTTTAACCTAAAAACAACTGCGAAACGTGAGCATAAAGAAATTCGCGATGAACAGCTGATTTTGACATCAATGTAGCTTTATTCTGCTTTCTACTCCATTCCTCTCCGTGATGACCATACCTTATAATTCTGCCATGTAATAGATATTCTATTGCGCTCAAGAGTAGAATAGAAGAGTGAATCAAACACTACAACAGAGCTGTGTGGCATTGTTGTTATTGTTGCTGTTTGAAGTGGGAACTTCTTAAGGCGCGTTGAGCACTTTTTGGTAGGTGTAAAAGTTATGAATTCGCGTCAGCACTGTTAACGTCAGCAATGCTTTATCGTCACTACTGTTAATATCATCACTGTTAACTTAAGCTTTGTTAAGGCTTGCACTGTTAATGCCAGCATTTCTGATTTACATACCAGGCAAGAAGAAAACATAGCAACGCTTTTGTGTTTTTTGTATTTGGACCCCCACATGGTTGGCAGATGGCGGTAGGTGTGTTCAGAAGAAATGTTGAAGGCCAAAAACTATAGGGCCAGCTCATATATATGACCTGTTCAAGGGTTAATTCGGAAGAGATATATCTTACAATCGACAGTTTTGGTGTTTTTTGTATGGTGACCCCCAGAAGTGTGGCTGATAGGGGCATGTGTGTTAATAAGAAATGTTGAAATGCAAAAAATAAAAGGACCAGCTTATATATTTGACAGCCTTAGGGCTAAAATCAGGAGATATAAACTATAATCGACAGTTTTTCTGTTTCTTGTATGGGGACTCCCAGAGGTTGGCAGATAAGGGGATCAAGTGTGTTCAGAAAAACTGTTGAAGGGGGAAAATAATAAATGGACCAGCTCATATAATTGACATTCATATAGAGGTTAGGTGTGCTTAGAAGAAATGTTGAAGAATCAGCTCTTTGGGTCAATTCAGAAGAGCATTTTTTTTATTTGAAAATTGAATGAATTATTCAAAAGAAGGTACTAAAACACTTAAAAAGATATTTGCCGAAAAATTTTATTATGTGACTATGAGTGAAGACTTTAATATTAATTTTGATATGGCCGAATTTCGGCCACAGGCGATACTAGTTAAAATAAATTACATAATTTGAAATTCAATTATTAAGTTATATTGCAGATTGCAATGTTTGATTATTGTTATAAATGGGTTGGGCTTGAAATCCCCAAAACAAAATCCCCAAAATCAAAATCCTCAAAATCTAAATCCCCAAATACAAAATCCCCAGTACAATAGCCCCAAACATGAAATCCCCATGGCTTGTGAGAAGTGGGTTTGGATTAGGGTTAAAATCGCGGCATTTCAAATCCATGGGATTTGTTTGGACCATATTGTCCTACAAATTGATTCAAGTGTTCAAGAAGTGTTTTATTTTTTTAAGAAAATGACAGAAATATGTAAGTATATTAAGATTAAAAATTCAAATAAGAGATATTATACATACATACATTTACTAGCAAGTGAAATATTATGGGAAATAGATTGTAAATAATCGAGTTTATTTAATTTACAATGATTTCTAACAATTTTTCTTATATCTCAACGACGTTTTATATTCACTTTCTTAGTGGATATGGCTCTTCTCGACAGCAACTTTTGCTAGTTGGCTTTTATTAAAACTATTTCCTTTTCCAGTTCTTTAATGATACCATAATGCGAATCTCCATGCTAAAAATAGTGTCATTTCCATATTTTGTAGCGAGTCCTTCTTTTTGTACACGTCTCCAAACTATCTACCCGAAATGAAACAAACAGCCTTTATATTCGACATCGGGAAAATATTCCACTGCTGCAGATGATATTGTTTTCTCAAAATCTGTTATTATTCTTATTGGATTTAAGTGGATATTTTGCGAAGCAGCCAAGAAAAATAGTCGATGAAAAAATTCTGTGTACGCCTGTTTAGATTTTTTGCTCATAAGACAATAAATAAGAGGCATAAACTGTCCTTCGATTAAGGCTCGTATTGTGAAAAGCTGGCGGAAAATCGTTGAAACAACATAAACGGTTCCATCCATCTCCTAGCACTGCGAACTTCATAAAGCTTTTAACGAATATGATGTACCCAGTATTATATTTTTATCGTCACCGAAAACGCACTTACTTTGCATTGCGGTTTGCGGATTATGTCATGTAATTTGCGATTTCCGACAACTTTTAACTTTTGTGCGCGCTTGGAAGGAGGGTACACCTGGCTTTCTGGCTCTCAGTTCACAACAACTTCTCTTATTTTTTTGGGATGTTTGAAGTCCTAAAGACCTGGCCATTACCTTTAAATTAGAACTCGCATTTATTGTAGCCAATGGATAGGTGCTTAGATCGTGGTTGTGTTACGTAGACACTTTTTTAATTTAGCGCTATTGATAATTTTTTTTTTTGTTATTACAACACTCTTACATAATAGCGTCTTCCTCTGCGCACAGGACCAGCGAAATTCTTGCTTTTAATTTTTGGAATGCATGTGGTAAGCGTATCTATCAACAAATAATAACACATTTCCTTTATTGGATTTTTCAACGATAAATATTGTGCGTATATATTTTATTATAATTATTTTTCCAGTATTGGTATAATGTAGGGACTCGTTTTTATTTTAACAATTATGATTCGAACAATTTTATTTTATATATTTTTGTTGGCATACTGCCTTGTTGAAATAATTTTCACAAACTCATAAAATTTTATAATTTTTTGAATACTTTAAAATAAATGCTTTGATCTAAAAATTAAATATAAAGTAAAGTAGTTTTGTGTAAAGTGTTTTATTGCCTGTATACATTTATAGCCTTTTTTTGTATTCCTAACGAAGCATTCAACGAACGATGGCTATGCGAACGATGTTGAATTCAAGCGGAAATCTGTATTTCGAACGAAGCTTGTCGTTGGCTCATTCGTCAAGCTTTTGTTTGATATGTACACCCAAACTGTTATACACAAGCAGTTGTCAAATGTGGCACTGCCATATCAAACACTAGGGAAGTTTTTTGTATTTTGTCTACTTACTTCAAAGATGTTTTTAATATGTTGCTTCGTTTCTTATATGTTGGCAGTGCTTTTTGGTTTTGTCCGGTTTGTGTATTCAATAAATAAACTTTGAGCAATTATGCGGTTTGCGGACTTGCTTTTCATTATTATTGTTTTCAGTATATATAGTGTTTTCAGTGATTCAGTGACGTTTGGATTCGTGGTTTCAGTGCTCGTTAGAAATACATATTGCAAATATGTAACTGTATTACGGCATCGTTCGTTGGCTGATCAGCTGTTATCGTTGTTTCATTCTGTTCGAATTACAAATTTCAAAAACACGAACGAACACGTGCGTTTATGTGCGTTAGTGGGGACACCACAGTACAATTAATAATTTTGACAGTACAGAATTTCAATGGCTACTTCGTTTTTATTTATTAAACATATTTACAAGGAAGACGTAATATAACGGCGTATTTTGTAAATGCACGTAGTTGTGCACTCGCTTCTACAAGCAAGTGCAGAAGTATTCTCATGTTGATATAGATTCATCCTTTTCTGTATGTATATGGTAGATAAATTGTTCTGAACAAAAGTCCTCGGTCGGTTGATAGCAACGATCACTCCTTTCACCATAGTACCATGGCACCATAGTTATAAAATAAAAAAAAAAGAATTATTGAAATATCACCTGCCGTTCTTAAGCTATGTGGTCCCAAACATACTTGATTATACTTTTATTTATTAGTATAAAAATATCAAACATTAAAAATTTAATTAAAAGGAACAAAATTAACGCTGTTCAGGCTTTTGTGTTGACTGTTTTCTGCTCTAGTTCTGTTGGCAGTCTAGTTTTATTCATTAAAATTTTCAACTTAGTTTTGAAACCTACTGTGGAATCACTTGACCGTAAAAGAAATATTTTGATAACATTAAAAAAAAAAAACAAACATTTATGTTAAAAAGATCGATATCTTAAAAATATCAACGTAAGTCCATGATTCAGTTTACTCGAAAAATTACATTCCTCTCATTTGTTTACAAACAAATTTTGTTGAGTGTGCTTAGCACAAACACATATATCTTCAGAGTGCACACATAAATCATCATGTGTGGTGTCGTCATCTTGTCGCCTTTACCTTCCTCTGGTTTCTATCCTTGAAATAGAATTAATTTTCTTACATACAATTTCAGCCTTCAACGCGAGCAGGCTTCAATTGTTTTTCTCGCAAGCGCTGAGAGATGCAGAGTGATAATAATAACAACAACAGCAGCAAGCAAATAATAAAACAAGGTTATCAACAGCAAAACAATTTTGTAGCATACTTTTAGGCGCCATTGAAAAATTGTCATTAGCGATAAATATCAACACGCACACAGTCACCGAACACAGGCAGTGCGTGAATACAAAACTAGTCAAGAGTAAAAGCTTCTCACAAGCAGCCTTAAAAAATAAAACAAAAAAATGTGAAGCATGTTTTTAGGCGCGCAATAATTCTATCAGGCTGTATGATTGCGTCGTCGTATAGGCGTGAGTGAGTGCGTGCTTGTGTTTGAGTTAAAACTTTTTTGGTTTTACTTTCTAATGGCTGCGCGCAAATTCGCCTGGATTTGTTTGGCTCAAGTTATATTATGAAAAGTTTTGCTTGAAAGTTTTTCAATGAAGATTTCTGTGGTTTTAAACGAAAGTTTGAGTTATGGGCACGAGATACAGAAGGCACTGCGAAAGGATGTTAAGTGATATATATTGTAGCTGTTTTTTTGTTTTTTTTTTGTTTCAGTGATTTGCTTAGAAAAGCTTTACGGCAGTTCTTATACTTTTAGCGAGTTTTAGGCTTAAGTAAAATAGCTGAAGTTTTGCAGCTAAACTGAAACGCTAAAGTTTATTGAAACAGAAATACACCGATATCGCATTAATGTAACAGATACAAAATGAACAGATTTTAGGTCGGCTTAAGGCTGCATTAAATGGCAATTTTTTACGCATTCCATACAATTTCATTAATACCAAAACGAAATTTTTATAAATTTACCAATATTTAAATAATGTTAATCTGCACGATACAATTTTTCCAAGCTTATTTTATAGTTTGGAATATAAGATATTCATATTTATCCATATTATATTGATATATATATGGGTGGATTCTAGATGAATTTATAAAATTGATGTAACTATAGCAGAAATAGCAGTTAATGTAATTTGAAATAAGCTATATACATATATTATCGATTTATTCTCTTAGTATTTATTGCTTTGCTATTAGAAGTAACAAGAATTATCGATAAAAATCAGCTCATCAAATATTGTTTGATAATCATCAAAGATTAATAAATTTTATACTCAAATAACACACCAATGTTATCGATAGTAAAAGAGCAATCAATTTATCGCTAACATTGAGATCAACTTACATGTATTTTGAATACTATCTAGAAACTTACACATACTTTAAAACATATTCAAAAACACACACATATTCAGTTGCCCCCCCTTAGCATTAGAAAAATAAAAATTTTAGTATTAAATTAAGAAATTCAAAACTTTTTTCTTATAATTAAAAAGCATAAAATTTATTATTATTTATTAAAGCTGAATTTTTTTTTATGGCAAACTTACAGCTGACACATTTTGAAGTGAAAATTTCTATCGGCGCGTTGAGCACTTTTTGGTAGAGAGCAAAACTATAGATTCGCAACATCATCACGCTGTTAACGATATCATCACGCTGTTAGAGTAACAGAAATTATTGCTGTACAGCATTCCTTTTTAGGAATATCTAGCATCGACCAAGCAGAAGACCGAAGCGATTATTGAACCGATTTCCGATTACCAGGCCGATAACCGAAGCGATTAGCAACTGATTACCGAACCAATAACCGATTACCGAAGCTATTACCAACCAATTACCTAACCCATTACCGATTGCCGAGGTGATTACCAACCGATTACTGAACCAATTACCGATTACCGAAGCGATTACCGAACCAATTACCGATTATCGAAGCAATTACCAATCGATTCCGAAGCAATTGCCAATTACCGAAGTGATTACCAATCGATTACCGAATCAATTATCGATTACTAACCCATTTACCGATAACCGAAGCGATTACCAACCTAATACCAACTACCGAAGCGAATATCTACCGATTACCGAAACGATAATCAACCGAAACGATTACCAATTACAGAAGCGATTACCAACCGATTTCCGAAGCGACTACCAAGTGATTTCCGAAGCGATTACCAACCGATTACCCAAGCGATAACCAACAGATTACTAAAGCGGCTACCAACTAATTACCGATTACCGAAGCGATTATCAACACATTACCGATTATCGAAGCAATTACCAAACGATTATCAATTATCGAAGCGATTACCAACCGATTACTGAAGCGATTAGCAACCGATTTCCGAAGCGATTACCAACTGATTTCCGAAGCGGTTATCAACCGATTACCGAACCAATTACCCATTACCCAAGCGATTATTAACCGATTACCGAAGCGATTACCAACCAATTACCAAAGCGGCTACCGAAGCGTTAACCAACTGATTACTAAAGCGGCTACCAGCCAATTACCGATTACCGAACCGATTACCAACACATTACCAATTACCGAAGCGATGACCGAGCCAATTACCGATTACCCAACCAAAGGTTTTTGTGTTACAATTATATTTTATATAAAAACTACCTTATACCCGGTGCGCTTCGCTACGCTCAGCGCTTATCCCCTAAAAGTGGGCGTAGCTCATTTTTATTTAAAAAAAAGGGCGAAAAACTGATTTTTAGCGATTTTATATGAGAAATCGCTTGAGCGAAAAGGGATCCAATATTTTTGTAATATGTCGAGAACCGCTCATTCGATGTTACACAAATAAGTACTAAAACTCGTGCCAAGACTGGCCAAACACATATTCAAAGTTTGAAGAACACCATTGGAACATTATATATAGAATTAAAAATAGCAGTTTATACATTCAGTAACTCATAAATTGATAAAAGGAGTTAAAAAAGTACAAAGTATCAGATTTGCCGGCTCTAGCTTCTTCGGAAATTCATAACAGCTATGTTATTTCATAGCTTTAAGCTTTCACTTTGAAAAAAATGACTGGAAAAAGCCGTTTTTTTGTTAAATTCAGCCATAAAGTTATTTTCAATATGTCTACATGATATAATTTATTTTGTAATCATTCCATCAATGGATGTGCCATAATTTTCGATTTTATGTTTTTAATTCATCGACATATTTAGTCAGCATATTAGTCAGCATTACGTATATCAGTGTACTGTGTCTAAATAGTAAAAGCCACCACTGTAAAAGTAACGGTTATTAATGTTGTTATATTATTATTCGCAGTTGGCTGTAAAATATGTATTCAATTGTCAGTGCATATTTGAGCGTTGGAATGAAAACACCATAAGTCATTCGATCAATTTTTTGAGTTTGCCAAAAAATAATAAAAAAACATAACGGAGTTTTAGTGGTTGAGGTTAGAAACTTTGATTTGTTTTCCTTTCTTTAATTTAAGGTAAAATAAAACCAGTTTTTATTTATAAGCACCAAAATCAAAATATTTGTGTAGTCTTTCAGATGAAGGCGATATCACCTGAAAAGTTTAAGCAAATTGAACATTTTTTGCGTGAGGACCTTTCACATAGGCAAATTTCTCGAACTGTAAAATGCTCTGTATCTACAGTAAGCAAAGTTCGTGCTCAATGTGAAAATTTGACCATCAAGAACTTCGCTGGACGAAAGCCCATTATCACAAATTTGTTAAAGCGTCGAATAATACGTCAAATTACACACGGAGTACACGATAATGCAGCTGAAATCAATAGAAGTTTAAAACAAAACGACGAAATTCATGTTTCAGATGAAACAATTTTTTTTTGAAATGTGCTCAGAAAAAGCGGCTTTAAAGGTCGATCAAAAGTTAAGAAACCCTTGTTGACAAATCGCCATAAGAAATTTCGCCTTGAATTTGCACGTAAGTACAAACACTACACCATTGATGATTGGAAAAAAGTTATATGGTCCGACGAAACAAAAATAAACAAATATGGGTCTGATGGGAGACAATGGACTTGGAGGAAAAAAGGTGAAAAACTATCTGGTAGACATGTTCAGCCAACAGTGAAATTTGGAGGGGGTTCAATAATGCTCTGGGGTTGTATGACCTGGATGGGTGTTGGAAAGTGTCATAGAATTTCAGGAAGAATGACAGCACAGGACTACATTAATATTTTAAACACAAACCTTTTCCAAAGCTTGGATATGTGGGGAGTTGTCTTGCAGGAATCGATTTTCCAGCAAGACAACGACCCTAAACATACGGCCAGGATAACAAAAACGTGGTTTCAGGAAAATTCCATTAACGGTTTGGATTGGCCACCTCAATCGCCTGATTTAAATCCGATTGAGCATTTGTGGACGGAGCTTAAACGCGGATTGAACGATGGTGATTGTGTACCACGAACACTCGATGATATATGGCAAAAAGTTCAACTAAAATGGAATACACTCTCTTAGCAGTTATGCAGAAATTTGGTGGAAAGCATGCCACGGAGAATGAATGCGGTTTTGAAAGCACGCGGAGGCTATACAAAATATTAGCCTTTAAACTTAAATAATCGATCGAATACGTTGAATTATTTTTTCTTTATTTTTAAATACAAAACCTAAATATTCTTTGAAATAATGTGTATTGTAAACAAATATAAATGAAGTTGTCAAAAATAAATGTACTTTTCATTATTCAGTTTTGTTCGTTTCCTTGTAATAATTGTTTTAAAAAAAAATTGCAGAGCATGCGATCAATTTTTTGAGTCACTGTATATATATATATATATATTTAATATATGAAAAATTTATGAAAAATACAAAAACAGAAAATATACGTTATATTGAGCTTGCAAATTTAATTGGCACAATAAAAGTAACGAGAATCATTCTATTAATGAATGTGTAAAATACACTTTCAAATTCATGTTATGTCGCAAAACTTACAGCTACGTTTGATCCCAAACTATTTTATGAAGCTATTCAATCAATTTATATCTCTCATTGTACAGGGTCATTGTGCAGAGTGCAACAGAAAACATGCACTACTTTTTTTTTATCTATCAAATAGCAGCGAAAACATGCATTTCAATAAACAAATAAATTCTCAATTGTCGGATTAACTTTATCACAATAAAAAAAAAAAGAAAAAAATTGAAATCAAAAAATTTTTTCCAGCTGCCTGCCAACAACCACAAGCCACCCACTACAAAAATGTATGCTTTATAACAGTGCACTGGCAACACTATTTTTCATATTTTTTTTTTTTTGCTTTCGCTGACAAGGATGTGGTTTTGCGCCATTTTTCAAACAATCTCCCTTTTTTCACACAATCCTGCGCTTTTTTTTCGTTGCATATTATTTTTTTTTTTTTTTATATATTTTTTTATAAATCATAACATTGCACTGTTGCAGTGACAAAAGCAATTCGCTTTTGCCTTGCCAACAGTTTATGGCAGTGGTGAGTAAAAAAGTAGAGTTTTTTATAAAAATGAAAAATAAAAATAAATTTCTGGTTCAATTGCTTTTTATCAACCGCAAGAGAGGAAGCGAAATAACAAAAAAAAAAAAAAAAAACTTAAGTGAAATTGAAATGTGTTTCAGGGGTTTTTTTATTTAGTGTTGCCATTTTGCATCAAATGGCATTTAAATGTTGTTGCGGTTGAAATTTCATTTTTGATAAGCTATTTTTGACAGCAACAAATGCAAAGCAACAACAATTGCAACAAACATGCATTTACTTGTACAACAAAATGAAGGAATTGTTTTTTTATTTTATATTGTATGCGTAAATTATTTAAGTGAAAAATGTGGTTTGGCAACATTTTGCAATGCATACGAAATGTTTTTAAATACTTCATAAATTTATTTATGTTAAAAAATTAAAAAAAAATATATTTACCATAGCGTTGATATATTTAAAAATGATTGCTAGCATTAAAGAGGCTACAATTTAAAAAATGTTGCACTAAAAACAGGATTGTTGAAATGTTTTTAGAAAACTGAAAAAGGAAATAGCAGGAATAAAAAACAGTGCAATAAATAAGTGAAATAAAATCAGAACTTTAAGTATAATAAGTGCAAATATAGTTATGAGACATTCAAAAAGCTATTTCTTTTTACTACCATACTATCATACCTGCCATGCCATGCTTACTACCTTTTTTTATGGCAAAAAATAATTACAAAATTATTTTCAATATAAATATTAAAATTTGTTCAAATTTATGTTGCCGGACAATGTTTTTATTATCTTTAGTAAATAAAAAAGTGAGCACTTTACAACTTTTTGTTAAGTATAAAATAGGGGTATTCACTGTATGTTGTGTATATAAAATATTTGAACGAATATTGTATAATGTAATAATAATATTCTACAAATATTTTTTGGAGTAATGCTGAACATATTTTTGAAAATAACAAAAATACACCCTATCCCATATATTTCACTCTAATATTATATGTGCTCTGCGAATGAAGCACATATAATATAAATTTTATTTAAGACGAAAACATTTTCAATAAAATGTTCGCTATTTACATTTTCAATTTAAAACAAGTTTTTACAAGAAGGAAATAAGTTGAATAAAAAACAAAGTTATCACAATGCTTTGCAAACACAGTACAATTTTTTAAGTGGAAAAGTTAGCGCAAAAAAAAAAGCATAACATCACACTTACGTTAATGTTGAATTAATGCAACTTGGCAGTGCTTGGGGTGGAAATTATTACAACGAACGACTCTTAAGGTTAAGACTCAAATGAAGACTGGAATGGCTCTCTGGAGAAATGTCTTAAATGGCATTCGTGCATTTTGACTTGTTTTGAAAATGAAAAAAAAAAAAAATTTTTACACAATTTTTATGTAGATAGAAATGAAAAATGTCACCAGCAGAAGATTGTGAAAACATAACTTTCAAAATTTGTTGAACAGAACATAATTTATATTCAAACTTTGAAACTCTTTTTCAAAAAGCGATTTTTAAAAAAAAAATTTTATATTTCTTACAAAAAAAAAAACAAAATCCTCTTAAAGCAACTAAAACAGGCTACTTTCCTTGCTGGAGAAAGCTTCGTTTTATTTACTTTCTTTTATGCGAAATGTAGAATGTGATTTTTTTTTGATATACATAATATTTGAACCCATCATAAACTCTACTGTCTTCCTGTGTGTTTTATAGAAATATATTATTTTTTCTTAAAAAGTATTAAATATTAATATGAAGAGTAATGTAACCATAAGTGGAAGATTGTCATGAATGGGACAGTAAAAAAATGTATTTTTTATACTGGCAACACTTCAATTTTGGCTGTCATCGAACAGTCTAGTTGCTAGCTCACTTTTGAGTAGCATTCGGAAAGATAAAGTGGACCTATTGTTACTCGTACTGTACCCAGTGTGACATTCAGTACAAAGACTTCAACTTTTAATCAAACGGGAAATCCAAATTCTTGCTGGCGTTCTAACAGGTCAGTGCCCCATTGAGGTAAAGGCCAATAGGATGGGCATAACAGCGCCAGACTTCTGTCGGAGCTGCAAGGATCCGAAAGAAAGAGAATTTATTACTCACCCTCTATTCGAATGTCAAAATCTACAGAATCGTCAACTCCGATACATGAAAAACAGATTTTTCAAAGAGTTGGAAAAGTTAGTGAAGACACCACTGCTAGACATCTAGAGGTCCATAAAAGGCACAGGCTGGTATGAGGAATAAATCGGAACAGCGGTTAACATGGTACTACAAACAATAAAAGGGATTCGCAATGGACCTATAGAATAGGCACCAAACGGCTTTCCGCAAAATTGCAAAAATAAATCGCACAAAAAAAAAAAAAAAAATCACCCAAAAATGAATGAAAAATCGCCCAAAACGAAAAAACGAAATTTCACTAAAGAAAAAAAAAAGCCCAAAAATGTTTGGAAAAATATCCCAAAAACGAAAACGAAAATTGACCCAACAAAAAAATGAAAAATCGCACAATTTTTTGAATTGTGTTCCACTCGAGATACGAAATTTTCTTGAACGAATTAAGCATTTTCAAGGTCCATTCTTATTTTTTTTTTTTACGGAGCGACGTGTGGCACTTGCGATCCCGTGCGAAACAAAAAGTGAAATTTCGCCAAACACGTTTGGCGGAAAAAATTGGAATTTTTGGGAAAAAAATTTGGGATATTTAATTTTTTTATTTACGCTATTTTTCTTTGGGAGATTTTGGGCAGAGCCGTTCCAAACACACTAAAATTAATTGCATTTTTTTGTGTTTAAATGAAACGAATATTTTTGAGGCTCTAAAATTTTTTCATTGAATTTAGAAGGGTAATGTATGTATTACACTCACAATTGATTGTATTTGTAGCATGCAAGATGAAATCCAAAACCAACGCAAGTGTATATTTAAAAAAACTAAGCTGAAAAAATTTTGTAATGACTGCTGCCATGAATGGGACAGTTATTTAGTCATGAATGGGACACCCTTCAAAAGTGTTTTTTTGTGTGGACGTTATTTTCAGCGCATAATAACACATTGGTTATTGCATATTTTTTTTGGTTGCCTGTAATAAATAGCATTTTAGACAATATTTTATATAGATAACGACAAATGTTTTTTTTATTTTCCATTCACGGCTCAATGTTTTTCGTGTTTTCAATATTTTGCTCAGACAAAATGTCACAAAACAAACAAAGGCACATTTTAATTGTTTTGCACATAATAAAGAATTATGAAATTGATAAAAAATCACGAAGAAAAATGGAAATTCTTTACGGGCTTCCTGAAACGAGCTTGTTGTGGTAAATTTAATGATTCACATGTAAAAACCAACTTGATGACTTAAAATCTCTTAAAAATTAGGTAAATATAGATTATATTTGAATAATGACATTTTATCCAAATTTTTATTGAAATTTTCTCAGGTATCCCACTCATGACGGTATTTTTTTTAGGCCCAACAATTTAACATCTCTTCAGATTGCAATAGTTAATTTTTAGTTTCTGAAAGTTTAGTTTTTAGCTTGTTTCTGAAATTCGACACCTATAAAGAGTTATAAGCCAAAAGCTAAAGGTGTCCCACTCATAACGACTCTACTCTTATTTATTTATATCAAAAAGTATTTCAGCATGCGATTTCTTTAAATTAAAAAAAATAAATAGAGAAAGACTTTCAAAACTTAATTAACAATTTAAACGTCAGTTTTAAAGGAAAAACTTGCATGCTGATTTCTCATTACTTTTTTTATTGAATCGTATAGTCACAATTTAATTATATGCTTTATATAAAAAATAGTAATCTAAATTATTTAAAAACATTAAAAGGCATGTTGACTTTGCAAAAGACGTCGAGTCTGTATCTATTCATATAAGAATAGTTTTTTTTAGTCATAGTCAAGATTTTTTACTTCGAGCCCAAATTGTGAAAGAACATATTACATTTTCTTAAATTGAACATTAGGTTTTTTACGTTCTTCGTCTCCCTTTCATATAATCATAAAGGTCAAAATAAATTTTTTGTTTTTAATTCAACATTAATTTCTTCCATATTTTTCGCTATAAATTGAGCGATATATTCATATCTAAATTGAGAAAGTGGAAACCGTGACTCGATATCGAAACCGAAAAAAGAGTTTGCATTCGTGTAACAAGAGGAATAAGAACTGGAACTAGATATCGTCCCCTTCATGCCAAAACACCAATTGGCATTTTCATGTTTTTTGAAAAACCGAGTATAAAGATTCGAAATTC
Organism: Coremacera marginata; assembly: GCA_914767935.1. NCBI lineage: Eukaryota > Metazoa > Arthropoda > Insecta > Diptera > Sciomyzidae > Coremacera > Coremacera marginata. The sequence continues at coordinate 159,526,689 of OU612046.1, read as the reverse complement.
TCAGAAAAGTAAACTTTTTTCAAAATTTATTTTCGGAAATGGATGGTGCATGCCTTCATAATACACAGTAATACAACTAGTTCAGTAATACAAAATAAAAAATTAATTTTTGTGCAACCATTTAATGATTTATTTATTATTTTATGCTTATGTGAAATAAGCGTTTTTGGCATGAAAGGGACGATATTTAAAATGAAGATCGAGAGGAGTGAGAACGCGATTCGATATGCCAAATGATATTCGTGGGCCGAATATTCTTCTTTTAAAATGAAGATCGAGAGGAGTGAGAATCGCGATTCTATATGTAAAATAATATTCGTGGGCCGAGTGGAGTGCAACCAAACGTGCAAAAAGTGCGTCACGTTTAAAATCAGATTCTTATCAAAATAAGGATTTCCTGATCTTTGCTGACTCTATCCTTAGGAAAATTTTCACTCGAGGAACTGCGCCTAGATATAAAAAAATGAAGATCGAGAGAATATGGCTCGTGGATCGAGATGAGTGCGAACCGCGACTCCTTAAATAAAATGTAGATCGAGACCGCGACTCGATATACAAAATAATAAGAGGGAAAGAATTCTTAGGTTGAGAGGAGTGCGAACCATGGCTCAATATACAGGGAGTTTCGTATCAAAAGGACTATCCTGCTGCAGGACAATTCCTTGGGTCAAGACAAAGTAATAATGATATGGTAGGGGATTCACTTCCCTCTTGTTTATAGATATAAGGGAAAGTCTCTGAAGCACAGAAGTGTTTTCCAACAGTTTTAGCAACTCGTTGCTGTGAAAAAGCGACTGTTGTCTAGTCTTGGGGGAACACGTATGGTTCAATTTAATAGCCTCCGATAATAGCAGCCCACATATTAACGCTATATCTCCTATAAAAGTTAATGGTAAACAATAAATTCTTGTGTTTTGCATTCTGTCCATTTTGAAGTTTTATTTTTAATTTTTATCTTTAATTTTAAGCTTGTAATTCCCACCATTACCAAAAAATCCACCCAACCTTATCGGTCTCTCCCTAAATTGAACTGTTTTACTTATGCCCCTTTAGCACTTAAGCTATAAAATCTTAATTTTCTTTCCTCTCCCAACGGTTTAAAAATGCTTGGTTGAAGCCTTGCAATTTGCCGCCATTTTTACTATAATCTACATTAATTAACGGCTAGTACTTTTTTATGTCTTGCTACTTTATGCAGGCTTAGAATGGGTTAAATGGGTCAACTAGTTTTAAATATGCTGAGTTTCCTTATATGTATGGTATGTGTAGAGTAGATATGGTATGTTGCTGTTGTTGTAGATGCTTTTGTTGCAATAACGCCTTTGCTTATGCTAGGGTTTTTTGAAATGGTCTGTTGAGCTGCTTATCAGCAGCATCATCATTGTCATCACCATCACCATCACCATCACCATCGTCGTCATCGTTAGTTTATTCTTAAATGTCTTCACTCTGTTTCACTTTTGTGAATTTAGCCCTATTTTTTCTTTACCTCCCGCTCTCTTCTCCACACTTTTTCATCTTGTGCAAACAAGTGCATTTTTCATTGTAATCGTGCAAAATATCAAGTGGCATCACTGGCAGTTTAACCGCTTTTTGCTCTAAGCTTCGGCATATATTTTTTATTCTTGTTATTGTTGTAGATGCTGATGTTGTTGTTGTTGTAAGTCAACATCGACATTTTAGTGCTGCTGACTTCTTCTAAAAGCGGAATTGCCTGCTTAAGACTACTTTTTTTTTGTTACAACTTGAGCGTCTTGTTCTTCTTTTTATTATTGTTATTTTTATTCTTCTTCACTTGTCTACGTCTTGGTTTTCTTGGTTTTGCATTTCATTGAAAGATTTGCAGTCTTGGCATCGGATAAATGAAGTAATTCCTTGGAACTGCTTTTCTGCAGATTTAGCTTTTGCAGTTTTGTCGGGTTTAATCAATGAGCCAGCCAGACTGTAGGCGAGATTCTTGTTAAAAAAAAAAAAATATCGTGCCATTTCTGAAAATGGTAGTAACGATTACTTGCTGTAGATGTTCTCATTTGCACCTTTTTAATTTCAAATAAAAGATGTTAAGAAAACTTTTTATATAAAAATATTCATAAAAGTATTATATAAACGGATTTCTCTTAGGTTATTTTTGTAGACTTAGTTTCCTTAACAGCTTCGTTCGTTTTCTGTTTGCTCTTAAAATGGTGCTTTGTCACCTTTTTGACAAAGAGCACATTTCCATTACTTTGATTAACTTTCTCAAAGTGCATTTCTTAGCACGAGCAATAAAACGTTTTTTCACGCTTACTGCCACCCCTACAAAAAATTGCACAAGCTGTGCCACAATGCTAAAAGTATTGACTTTTTATGTATGTAATACGACAGCCACCACCCTAGTGAGTGAAAATATAGCTTTTCTTAATGCTTGGAATTTCAGAAATTATGTTTCTTCTCATTTGAAGGATTAATGCATTTAATTTACACTGAAAAAATTCCTGTTGTTTTTTTTTTTTTTTAGAAATAGGTATTTATTAAAATTTAAGTACAGAGTTAGTTCGAGTAAAATGATATACTTGTTATATCTTTGGCTTATATGTGGAACTGGTTTTGCTGACATGGTCCCATTTAACATCTCTAAACTACGCGAAAGACCATCATGAAATTAATTGCTGAATATGTTTCCTAATCAAATTTGGGATCATTCTCCAATTTGAGTTAAAGTCGAAAATTGAGATCATTTCTCCATAAAACGTCCACCATAGACCAGATTTTCACGCTACGACAAATCCTGGAGAAAACCCACGAAAATCAAATTGACACACACCATCTCTTTGTCGATTTTAAAGCTGCGTTCGATAGCCCGAGAAGGGATTGCCTATACGCAACAATGTCTGAGTTCGGTATACCTGCAAAGTTGATTAGACTTTGCAGAATGACGTTGAGCAACACACGCAGCTCCGTCAAGGTAGGAAATGACTTCTCCGAAACCTTCAATACCGAAAGAGGTTTCAGGCAAGGCGATCCACTGTCTTGCGATCTCTTTAACATCATCATGGAGGGGATCGTACGAAAGGCCGGTGTGCATCGTAATGGCACCATTTTCTACAAAGGCGTACAGCTCCTTGCGTACGCTGATGATATTGATATTGTCGGCAGAACCAAGAGAGATGTTACCGCTGCTTTCGCCGCTATCGAAAAGGAATCAGCCACAGTGGGTTTGACGATAAATGAGGGCAAAACAAAATATATGCTGTCTACAAACAAGGGAGCTCGGCGTTTAGACTCCCACGTTTCATCCGGCAGCTATAACTTTGAAGTAGTCAAGGAGTTCGTATGCCTTGGCACCGCCATTAATACCAGCAACGAAATCAGCCTGGAGATAAAGCGAAGAACAATGATTGCTAATAGGTGCTACTACGGGCTCAGTAAGCAACTAAGTTCCAGAGCCCTCTCTCGATCGACAAAACTAACACTCTACAAGACGCTCGTTCTACCTGTGCTGCTTTATGGCGCTGAGGCATGGGTAGTTTCGCAAACTGACGCAGCCGCTCTGGGGGTGTTCGAGAGAAAAGTTCTTCGCAAAAGAGAGAGCTGATGAGGTCGGTTGAAACCCGGACACTGGTTGTTACGACCAACTAAGAAGTAAGTTCTCCATAAAACGTACTCGTATTAACGTGAAATTGAAAAATCGCAATTCAGTTGATGGAAGATTTCTAATCTCAAACGATTTCTATCTGAATATTATGAGAACAATGTCGAGTCCAAAGTGTATTTTGTATAGCTATTATTTAACGATAAAACTAAAATAATAATAAGAATAATAAAAAATAGTCTGTTACCATATATATTTATCTTTTACTGATTTGCATAATACATGCCAATGACCTTTAAAAAATTAGTCAGTCTAATTTTGTTCGTTTGTTTGTAAACATCGTAATACACACTTCGGAGTTGTAGTGGTAGACAGTGCGTAGAATCAATCAGAAAATTGATCTCAGCTGTGTTTATTGTGTCTACAGAAAAACAATAGGACAATTAAAATAAGTTCTACAGAAAATAAGTCTCTAGAGTTCGAGTCATATGATCCGAAGGCGATTACCAAATGCTATTTGTAACGATGTTCTTCAGAAATCACAGCATAATTGCAGTTTTTATAGAAAATTTGGTAACATAGACAATTAATTGAAAACCTCTCTTTTCGAAATCTCAAGAACATTTAGCCTGCAATTTGATTAATAAGCAAAATAACTAGTCACAAACTTGATGCAACAAACCGATCAAGTTCAGTTTCTTTACCACGAGTACGTGGGCAAAATTTTAATATTATATTACCCGGACCATTGCAGAGTTATAAGTTAGGGCCGACTCGGAGTAGAATGAAGTAGACAGCAGACAAAATGCCGGCTAGTTGTCAAAATCAGCTGTTCATCTCGAGTTTCTTTGTATTCACGTTTCGCAGTTGATTTTAGGTTAGAATTACTACAAGTTTTCTTGCAAATTTAAGACTTCTTCCACATTTTATTGTGTGGATTACATTATTTTCATCACTCAAATTATTACAGATTTAACATACGCAACAGCACAGTTTACAACTTGGAAACATTTTATTTTTACTTCGTTTGCAATTTCTATGAAATTCTTCGTTTTGACAACTAGCCAGCATTTTCATTATTCACTATTCGTTGACGCGTGAGGGCACTAAGCGACTCGGCATTACCTTATAATTATGCCATGACCCGGACGTGAAAGTGTAAAGCGAAAGTAAATTACTGCAAATGACGTATCTCTAATTCAAACTGTACCTGGCTGAAAAACTCCGCCAGGTCTAGCTTACGCCTGCCTGTCCCAAGCCAGGATAAAGGAGGAGGGTTGCTTGTAGGATACGTCCTGCAAACGTAAAACTGATAGGGCCAACCAAGAGCTCGGGGTGGCGCCCATCTTGGTAGCAGGTCATATTCAGTATATCGATATAAAATAAGCCTGCGAAGGTATAGCAATTGACCTTAAAACTTGCTAGTACGGGGACAGTCTTTACACGTCAGATGGGGTAGACCCCATCTATCCACCGCATGGAGACCTTAATTCGGCTGGATAAACAGATGTGAAATGTTGGCTCTTCGGCTTTCCGAAGTGGATTGCTAGTCAAGAGTTTGACTCGCACCCTCAAACTGGCACGGCAGTCACTGAGGGAAGTGTAGAAATGGTTGTGTTAACTAAGGGTTCTCATACTGAGCACGGCAGTCCCTGAGAACAATGGCTAATACTCTATGTCTGGATGGTGAAATCCGAACGGCCAGAGTAAGAGTGGCAATTGCAAAGGTCCTTCAAAGTAGGTACCGGTCATGCGCAATAATTTTCCAGTTGAGTTGGCAACTGCAAGTTGTTAGACTAGCCTTTAAGTGCTCATTGAGCACAGTCATGCATTTACATTTTCATAATTTTCATACATTTTCATAATTGCATTTGTGTATTCTTGGTCTTTTTGCGGGGATGTTGTGGATCCTCATCTGTCGGGATCGAGTTGCCCAGATGACTGTCGTGGGCTGGACCTTCGGGGAGTCTCGTACTGGTTGTGGTTGTGTGAATGCTACACAGGTCTAGATTGACCGGCGGGGTCGCGCAATGGTACGACCGGGCTGGCATATCTGTCTTAATATGCAAGAGATTGGGTAGGTCTCGTCTCCACCAGTAGATGGATGGAAGTACGTCGCTACGGAAGTCTAAACTGGTACTGCTATTACGGGCAGTATATAATTTATTACAATGCTCCTAATCAGCAGGGCACTGGGTGATGCTTTGTGTTTATGAAGCAGCTTCCATGTTCGTGTTGCCACACCGGATGCCCCGTATGTTTTACTTGTTTAAAACATAAACGGGTCCGTGTTGTGGTACAACACAAAGTTCATGGTTGTCTGTTTCATGAACTAATACCCTAGGTTTTGGATAACCCAAGTTGCTTAAGCCTTACGGCAGGTGCACTTGATAATCTTAAAATCGTCTGAACCTCGGTTGAACTCCGCCAGGTCTAGCTTGCGCCTGCCTGTCCCAAGCCAGAATAAAGGAGGAGGGTTGTTTGTAGGATACGTCCTGCAAACGTAAAAACTGATAGGGCCAACCAAGAGCTCGGGGTGGCGCCCATCTTGGTAGCAGGTATAGGTATAGCAATTGACCTTAAAACTTGTTAGTACGGGGACAGTCTTACCCGTCAAATGGGGTAGACCCTATCTATCCACTGCACTGAGACTAGAAAAAGGCCGATAAAATTGGATGTTGAGTGTTTTGAAATGCGTGCTTTATATGGTGACTCTCGGGCTTTCTTTTGAGTTTGCCCGTCAAAGTTTGAACTGGTCCCTCAAACTAGTACGGATATCTGAGGTTAGTGTTGGAATGGTGTGTAACTTGGGTTCTCATACTGAGCACAGCAGTCCCTGAGAACAAGGCCTATTCTCTATCTGGATGTTAAGATCTTTAGATTAACCGGACTGTCAGATTAAGAGTGGCAAAATCAGGTCCTCCTCTGTAGGTACCAGTCAATAGTAATTGCTCATAACTGAACTGGCAGCTGTGAGCTGTTAGACTGGCCTTTTCAGTGCTTATTGAGCACGGTCACGTATAAAAATGCACTCCTTCATAATTGCTTGAGTGCATTTTTGGTCTCTTTTCGGGGATGTTGTGGATCCTAATTGACGGGATCGAATTGCCCCGATGACTGTCGTGGGCTGGCCCTTCGGGAGACTTGCACTGGATGTGGTTGTGTGAATACTACACAGGTCTAGATTGACCGGCGGGGTCACGCAGTGGTACGACCGTGCTGGCATATCTGTCTTAATATGCAAGAGATTGGGTAGGTCTCGTCTTCACCAGTAGATGGATTGAAGGTACGTCACTACTGGAATCTAAACTGGTACTGCTATTACGGGCAGTATGAAATTATTGCATAATGCTCCTAATCAGCAGGGTGCTGCTTTGTGTTTGTGAAACAGCTTGAATGTTCGTGTTGCTACACCGGATGCCCCGTATGCTTTGCTAGTTAAAGCATAATCGAGTCCGTGTTGTGGTATACACATAAGCTCTGGTTGTTTGCTTCATGAACTATTACCCTAGGTCTGGAGACCCGAGTACTTAAGCCTACTGGCAGGCATACTCGATAAACCGGATTCTGTCAGTACTGTCGGTTCTGCAACTTTTCTCAAATGATTTACTCGTGTGCTTTCCTCGAACTGACGTTATTCTCGACTGCTACATTTCTATACGTTTGGTGAACCGCGAAATTGCCGTCTGTCAATCGAATTCATTCTCGCATGCTTTTAGACAGTTGAGTTTGAGCGAAATATTGAAATAATGATACAAAACCGAACTATTATTTTTATAACAATGATTCTTGTACATATGATTTGATATTTATTAAGAAACAATAATCGAACTATATACGTAACGTTTATAGCAATGAGTCATATAAATATGATTTGATATTTATTAAGAAACACTCATTAAAAATATTTGTATTTATAATATAGAAAAAAGTAAAGACAGGAAGAGTTTCAAAATATCAGAAGATACAAATAGTGGATGTGATGAAGGCAATCGAAGAATTGATTGTGAACAGTACTCGGTTCCGGACAGCAATAAGAAGGCCGAAAGAATCTGGAAGGACATTGCTGAAAAACTGAATGCTTCCTATTAATTCGTGATCCACCATCACTACTCAACCAAATACTTAGGATCATGCATGAAGATCCACTCAAAACTGCTTTTCGACTGGCAACGGCGAATGGCAAACTGTTTGAGCGCCCGATTGGAAAAGGAACTAAGTTTGATAAATAATCGAAAAGCAACGAAAAAACTCGAAAAATCAGGTTTAATTAAGCTCATTATTCTAAGAATAGTGGCAGGAGCTCAAGAGAATTATGAAAATGTGAAAATGCTACCGAAAATGTCGGATGTAAATTATATGAGATATTACACTATTGCCAAAGATCTTAAATTAGCTAGCATACGAGTACTATCAGGCATTGTGTTTTATGCAAGTTTCCATTTCTGTACTTGTTGTGATATGTCCAAAGATGAATTAGATAAGTGTGGAAAATATCGAACGATCGGTAACCGCATTCAAAATTATAAAGACTGGAAAAGAGTGGTGATAAGGAAAAGAAAGCTAAGCATTTCCGAAGTTTGCCATACGTAAGATGTTTTGCAGATTTTCGCAAAGTCTGATGATTCTCCAACATTCTAGACCCCCTTTTTGAGCAGTGTATCAAGGATTTTCGGTCAAGTTATTTGTCTTTAGATATAAGTATCATGTCAAAAGTTCATGCAGTTTTTCAACATTTTTCTCAGTTCTGTCGCAAGTATCAAAGAGGATTGGGTTATTACAGCGAACAAGCTGTAGAATCCGTACCTGCTTACTTCAATCTTTTATGGAACATAAACAAAATTCATGAAAATCACTCTGAGTATGGACAAAGATTTTAACGAGCTATATGTGTATATAATAGTCGACATTTGTGAATTTGAACATTTGTGAACATGAACAAACAGAAACAATAGTTACACACTTTTTGAAATAAAATTGAAATAAATCGGATGAGCATTTTCAGAGAAAAAGGTATATTAAAATGTCTTATTTTGTATGCAAAACGCTCACTGTACTGACCTCCTAACTTACCAATACCTGAATTTTCCACTAAATAGAAGAATTGGAGATATTTACCTGTGAAGAAAAAAGAGAAAACAAATTTTAATTAGTTGTTAGGTAACATTTGAAGTTAATGGAAAATATTAAATATTTATACAATAAACTTAACAAACTAAATGTTCCCAATAAACAAAATGATTCACTAATGTTATCGTTTACGAATCGTTTTCTCGTACATTTCATTCATTAGCAATTATTAGTAGCGATTCATTTCTAATTTCGCAAGCGGGAGAAATTCCTCCTTCGTTAATGAATCGTCAAAACCGAAAAAAGCAATTCGTTAACGAGTCGCCAAAACTATTAAAAGCATTTCGTTAACGAGTCGCCAAAACTATAAAAGGCAATTCTTTAACGAGTTTCTAAAACTAAAAGAAGCAATTCGATAACGAATCATATAAATCATATTAAAAATAAAGTATAAAAAAAAATAAGAACTAATTTCCAGCTTACCACGTCGAGAATCGAAACCACGTCTCCTGAATGCTAGTCCGGCATCTTACCCAGCTATTCAGCTATTTCAGATGCTGAATATATCTTGCTTAATTTGCTTGTTAATAAAAGCCAGCATTCGCGGACACGGGTTCGAATCCCAACTTGGTCAAAAAAAAAAATTATTTTTTTGTTATTCAGGTATTTTTTTTAAAGATTTGGCTTTGCAAAAGTTCGAAATTGTTTTTTTTTATCAGTTTTTGACCAACTTTTTTCGGCTTCGATATACATTCGTCAAAATTAAAAAAATCAATTCGTTAACGAGTCGCCAAAACTATGAAAATGCAATACGTTAACGAGTTGCCAAAACTAAAACAAAAACAATTCGTTAACGAGTCGCCAAAAACTATAAAAAGCAAAATATAAAAAGCAATTCGTTAACGAGTCGCCAAAACAACAAAAACCAATTTGTTAACGAGAACTTATTCATATGAAAATCTTGAACAAATTATAAGTGGAAATTATTTATATAAAGAATAAGCACGAAATAACTTAACAGAAGAAAAAACATTTCACAAAATTTTTCATATAAAAATTTCTGAAAATTTATATTTAAGTCTTTTTTCACTTAAATTAAAAAAAAAAAATATAAAATTTAAAAAACAAATATTCGCTTAAATGACGTATTAAGAATAGAAAGTTAGTAAAAAACACTTTTTTTTTTTTAAATAATTTGTATATTGAAAAGTCGGAAAAAATTGTTTTTTTTTTTTGTTTCAAAACATCTTAAATGGAGTTAGGAAAGTCATGATTTTAATCGGTTCTTTCTTTAATCATCAAGCCAACCTCTGATGAAGTCGGTATGAAACAATTTGAAAACTTTAAAAAAAACGATTCACAAGCGATTCGTTATCGAATCAACCCTCGCCACAATGTTTATTGGGTTTGTATAAAAATAAAAGCGGTATCCACGTTGTGGAGTAATTGTGATTCACTTATTCTCTCTAATATAAACAGTTGTAGGTCCGTCAAAGTAATCGAAGATACGAGTATAATTGCATAATATGAACATAGGCTCTAGCCAAGCAATTTTTTAATCTACAGATAAGAAATGCGGAAATGAGGTGGTAAGTGAGATCAGCGGCGGTTCTAGCGAAATATTGCTCGCAGAATTAACACGTTGTTTCCAAATTTAGAAAACACTTAAATTATAATAACAATTACAACTTTAAGGGGGAAAGGGGAGAGGGCAGGTGGAGCGTTGGATCTTAGAACTAAATTTTTTGAAGGGATCTAAAAGGGTATTTTTAAAAATATCAAAAAAAAAATTGTGATTTTAAATAATTTATAGACAATTTATCGATAAATAGACTTTTCCGAACGTCGTCAAATTTTTTTATGATTTTTCGATGAAATTAATAGATTCCATTTTTTTTAAATGATCAAATGATATGAAAACAATTTAGAAAATAATTTAGTTTCAAGATCCCCTCTTAAAGATTTAATTTTTATAATTTTTTATAATTTTAGTGTTTTCTAATTTTAAAAGAATTTGTTAGTTCTGCGAGTAATATTTCTCTAGATCCGCCGTTGGGTGAGATGCAAACATTTCCATCGGAGAGGTATATTAATACACGGTAAAAAATCTTGGACTAAATTTTAGTAAATCGTGTACTGTATATATGACGACACCAAAATTGTATTAAAATTTAAACCACGCCAAATACTAAAACAAAGTTTTATTCTCGCATGGGTTTAAATTGCAATACCCAATATGGATTAAAAACCTTATTATAAGTTGTATACGATTTAAAACCATAGCGTACTAAAAACAAGACTGGTTTTGCTTACACAATTTATTTCTTTTTTTCTTTCTTTTATACTATAATTTCAAAATTAAATCCTATTGTAGGTTTCGAACTTATGTCATCATTGAAATGAAAGTAGTAAACGTTGCTTGTGCGCCATAATCAAATAAATATGTTTTACAAGAATTGTATTATAAAGCTTTGTTAATCGAAAAAGTAACTCTGAATTATAAGACTTTGGAATCTTAACAATCTCAAAATAAAGACCGAAAGTATTGAAATATAATACAGCATGGTTTAATATATTATACATGTTGAATTAAATCTAATATCATGGCTATCTTAATTCAAAATCTATTCCAATCGTACTATCATAGTTTTTGAAACTGAATGTATTACCTTTTAGTTATTTTGTATTAAATTTTAAACCATAGTTTCTAAAGTTCTAATTTTATTCCAGCTTTATTAAATTAAAGTACAACTTCGACTAAAATTTTTTTTAGTATTTTGAAAAGTATTAATTCTAAATAGTTTAAAAAATACATTATTCCAACCATTGGTTTAAAAGTTACTCCAAGATTTTTAACCGTGTAGAAAGGTAATGAAGCTTTTGATGAATATTAAGCCAATCTTTACCTGCAAACAGAATGAGCCTTATATATGCATATATATGCATATATATAATTATATATATATATATATATATATATATATATACATCGAAGATATTGAATTTTAAACAAAGAATAAATAATTCCCATGTTCATATTAAGACTGTCAGAATCAGCATAAAAATATTACCGGGTGCAACCGGTTAGCTAGTATTATGTATTTAATACACAATATTCATGAAATATTAAATTAAATTTCCATTATATTTTTAAAACAGAAATTTATTGATTTATTTTCAAAACTTATTTATTAATTTAGTACTGTTGTAGATATTTAAAGAACAGTGAAATTTGAGAGAAATTTAAAAAGAATCTCTAACTAAGTAAAATAAAAATAAATTCGCTCTAAAGCATCTGTGAGTAGCAATAATTTTCTAGCTGCTACTTCCTGCACCATTTCTTGACATTTTGATGGATTGTCAAGCATTTAATGATGACCAATGACTTCGTGCAACCGCTTAATTGCTGTCATTAAAATTCCAACAAATAATTGCTACAAGATATTGAAGTCAATTAAAGTAGGAAGCAGGGCAAAAAAGAAAAATAAAAATATATTCATATCGAAAAAAAATGTAAGAAAAAGTAATTGCAAAGATATAAGGAACAAGGTACGTGTTTTTGCTAGAGATCATGAAGAATGGCAGATAAAAAAGAAAGGTACAAATCTTTGGCTGTACTGAAAATTGGCCTGCTAGCCTAGTAAAGTAACGCTCTCACTCAAGGAACTGGCATGAGTACTCGTACAGAGGGTTGTGGGTTCGAATCTCAGCTGAGTCCTGATCCGTAACTCAAATGTTTTAAGATTTTAATTTTTTTTAAGTTTAAGAAATAGCATGAAAACTTCGTGGTAAGAAGCTCAAGGCAATAATGTTAAAAAAAATTGTCTTGAGATAAATTGGAAAAAACCTAGTAATGAATGGAGCTGCGGCAGGGTAACGAAGCGAAAACACCCCCCGCCGCCGTATTGAAGTATATTTGAGGTCTTTAGCCACTACAGTCTTTACAACTCCGTGTGGGGAGGCACAAACACGAACGAAAGGGGTGAGTTACTTTTTGAGCATTTGATTAATACAAACCTTTATATATGTAATAGGGGTGAAGACCCCACCTTTGTCATCAAAAATAGAAGTGAAGTCTTAAATATAACATTAGCCTTAGACTCCATCTTCGACAAAATCGGTGAGTGGAAGGTGTCTGACGAGCACTCTTATTCCGACCACCGCTATATTGAGTATACCTTTCTTAACACGTCTCCTAAACCAATCTCCTCTCTCAACATTAGGAGATCGGACTGAGGACTCTACAGAAGGGCCTTGACAAAATCTTTGCCATCACGTCCGATTGACAAACCAAAATCGGCAATAGATTTAGAAAATCTAGTCGATATATTAACCACAGCAATGAATCGCTCACTGGCATCTTCCTGCCCAAAAAGGGCACTCAAGGGGAAGCTTAAACTAAAATGGTGGTCTTCTGAACTGAATGGCCTAAGAATTAATTGCAGGAAGCTCTTCAACGCAGCAAAATGCTCGAGAGCGGAACATGATTGGGCTGTCAAGGCTGTCAACAAGGAAAGCTAAATGTTCTCCTTGGAAACAATTCCGTGAAGGAATTGCATATATTTCAGAGGCATCCAGGCTGCGTAAAATTCTTGCTACTACAACATGCACACCCGGCTACCTCAAAAGGTCGGACGGCTCATGGACAATGTCTAGCGAGGAGTCTCTTAACCTTCTTTTAGACATGCACTTTCCTGGCAGCGGCGCGCCCGTGTCTGCACCCCTGCCTTACCTTAGTTGTTCCCAGCATGAGGTCGAAGACATCGTCTCTGATAGAAAGTTAAAATGTGCGATAAGCAGCTTCAAGCCCTATAAATCACCGGGACCTGACGGCATTTACCCTATAGGATTACAAGAGGCCATGCATACAATAATACCATGGCTTCGTATAAAATTATGGGTCTATCATATATTCCCACAGCTTGAAAAAAGGCAACGGTGGTCTTCATACCCAAGGAAGGGAGACATATCACCCCTAAAGACTTCAGGCCCATTAGCCTAACATCTTTTCTATGAAAGACGTTAGAACGCCTCTTAGATCTGTATCTCCGCAGTAACATTGATTCTGCACTACTTTCGGCTTCACAGCATGCCTACAATAAAGGAAGATCCGTGGAAACGGCCCTACATACGCTGGTCGGGACCAGAGAAAAATCCTTCTTAAATAATGAGTTTACTTTGGTTTTCTTCTTAGATATAGAAGGCTTTTAATAACGTAACACCACAATCAATACGACGAGTACTAGTCGGACTAGGCTTTAACAAGATCATTACAGAGCTTATAGACAAGCTACTCAACAGTAGAATAGTTCTATCACACCTGGACGCATACAGCGCCATAAGATCTGTCTCAAGAGGCACTCCTCAAAGAGGTGTTCTCTCTCCACTCCTCTGGAATTTGGTAGTTAACGACGCACTGCTATCTCTTGAGAGAGATGGATGTGTAGTGGCAGCAGACACCTATGACCTAGCAATCGCAGTCAGAGGCAAGTTTCTTACTACTCTATGCAACATTATGCAAAGGGTCCTTTGCAGACTTTAACAATGGGCCAAGCGATGTGGTCTTGAAGTTAATCCGGCTAAAACAGAGCTGATCCTATTCACCAGGAAATATAAAATTCCGTCCTTAACACCAATCATACTAAATGAGTCTGTTCTGTCCCTTCCGGATAACTCAAAGTACCTGGGACTAATACTCGATAGAAAGTTCAGCTGGAAGTTAAACACAGCAGAGCGCACTAAAAAAGCCACAGGGGCACTTTATACTTGGAAAATATCATTGGGACAAGATGAGGGTTTTCGCACCCTATGGTTCACTGGCTGTATACTGGGGTCATAAGACCTATTCTTCTGTATGGTGTAGTAATATGGTGGCCGTTCTTAGACAAGGTCACTTATATGAAACAACTCCAAAAACTGCAGAGAATGGCATCTATATGTATCAGCGGTATTCTGAGAACAACACCGACTGCAGCTTTAGATACCATACTTCATATTCTACCACTGGACCTGGTTGCCAAACAGACAGCAGCCTGTTCGGCGTTTAGACTTAGAGAACTGGGTGTATGGAAAAGTCCGACAACGGTTCACTCATCTATACTTAACAACTTCAACTTCATTTCATCAAGGACTGATTACTGCAAGCCCTCGCTTTCCTTCGAAGGAAGGTATGGTACGCTTATTCCGCCTAGAACATACTGCGTCAATGGTGCACCATGGAAACGAGGGTGTCTATATTACTATACAGACGGATCAAAATTAAATGACAAGGTCGAGTACGGTGTCTACTCAAAAGAGCTTGGAGTAGCTCTTGCTTGTAGGCTTCCTGACCACTGGCTTCCTGACCAATAGGGGAGGTTGCATCATGGCTTTCAGAAAACGTTGTCTCTAAACGGGAAATTTATATCTTCTCAGATAGTAAAATCGTTGGAACAAGTAGCCACAAACTCTAAAGTAGCCAAAGAATGCTGTGCTTCATAAGGTGAAATGTCGAACTATTTCAGCATCAACCTAATATGGGTCCTGGGCATAAAGACATAAAAGGTAATGAAAAGGCAGATGAGCTTGCTAGAAATGGGACACGAACGTCATCAATCATGGTGAACCCACCGGGTATCCCGTTAGCAACTCTCAAGCTGCTAATCAGTAACAATATCATATCGAAAGTCAACACTAGGTGGGCTGAACTCTCGACATGCAGAGCATCAAGGCTTATCTGGCCGACACTAGATCCCGGGCGATCGAGAGCCCTTCTCTCACTGACAATACCAGATTAGCCACAACAGCAGCTGTCAGCACAGGACACTGCTTGATAAGCAGACATGCCTACATGGTAGGAGTTATCTCAAATGACTTCTGTAGAAGCTGCAGGAACAAGGAAGAGGAAGAAACCATCTCCCATCTTCTGTGCTCCTGTCCTGCGCTAGCCAGAAGAAGGCAGACATATTTAGGCTCTTTCTTCTTTCCTGAACTTGACGACCTGTCAACGATTGATGTCAGACGTCTAAAAGGGTTCATCAGGAGCTCAAGTTGGTTCCATTTTTGAATGAAGGCCTATGTGCAGCGGTATCACAATGGACCTATCTGGTCTTAGTGAGCTGATGTATGTTATTGCCGCCTCTACCTAATCTAATGTAATCTAGCCACGACAGACACGATGAATTTCAGTTTCATATATTTACGAAAGTTTTCCTATTTTGATGACGTCACTTTGTATAAGAGGTAGGTGTGGTTTTTTATCCGATTTTGCGAAATATTATAGAAATGGTTTATATTATATATCAAAGCTCATGTGCAAAATTTCAAGGCATTTCTTTAATTTTTGTGGATTTTTAAGAGACTTTACGTTTAATATAAAGCCATTTTGAATGGGAGGTAGACGTGGTTTTCATCTGATTTTTGCAAATTTCATAATCGGGATTTATATTGAAAATCAAAGCTTACTTGCAAAATTTGTAGGCGGCATTTCTTTAATTTTTGTGGATTTTTAAGAGATTTTACAGTAAAAATAAAGTCACTCTGGATGGGAGGTAGGCGTAATTTTCAATCAATTTGGCTAATTTTCAAACTTAATCTTAATTTTTTAAAAAGAAGCTTATATTACTTATAGAGACAGCTTTAAACGTGCTATTCTTAAATGCTTTTCATCTCTTTAGTAAAAATTTTTTCTAAGTCTTTACTATTCTTTATACCTTTTTTGTTTTTTATTTGATTTCAATTTTTTTTTGCAGTTTTTTTATTACATCCTTACATTTTCACTTACTTTTCGAAGCAATTTTTAATTTTCTTTTATTATTTTTATTTTTGCTTTTCTTCTTTGATTAAATAAAATTAGCTTGAAAAGTTTTGTTTTATTTTATTTTATGCTACTTTTCTGTTTATTTTTTTATATTATGTAATATTATTAAAAAATATTTTATTTCGAAAAAAAACATTAAATTTGAGAATATTTATATATCACGATTATTTTTATTTTATTATTTTTTTTTTTGGTGTGTCATGCCAGTTATAATCAAAATATGTAAATTACAAAAACGGTGTTGGTCATAAAAATTATTTTGGCAGACTCAAATAAAAAAAGGGCTGAAATGTTACTGTGTCCAAAGGTTCTTTATTTAACATATAAAGTAGCTGGCAGTAAAAGTACCTGCATGCAATGATCAATGAGTTCATAAATTCTGGCCACATTTATTTCGCATGACATTGAAAAATTTGTCATGCAAAAATTTTATACTCCCCCAAAAGAAAATAAAAAAAGGAGTAAAAAGCGCAAAAAGCAGGCCTCTTTATTGCATTGCATGCCTGCTGGCATGCAAACTATGCTGTTTAAGTGCTGCCATTTATCATTTTAGCAGTAATAAAAATATGCAAGAATTTTTGTGGCCTGTGCAGCCGCCTACTTAAAAATAGGGGGAGAAAATAAAATTTATATATGAAAAAAACGCTACTCTCCAAAATTAGTAATTTTAACGTTGGCAGCACTGCCAGCGCAATGCTAGTGCTGCTAAAGTATTTGCGGCTTGACAAACAGGACGTCTGCTAATTTAACGCCTACTTAAGGCGGCCGCCTAAATGGGACACTTTTTGTTGTTGTTCGCGCTCTTGTGCTAGTTGTTGTTGTTGTTGTTCTCTTTTCATAGTAGGAGGTTGCCATTTAGCGATTTTTTGTTTTGTTTTATTATGTTTTGTTGTTGTTTTTACTTTTCAGCCTCTTCTCTGTCTTGACATGCTTAACAGATGTGCTGGAATTTTGGCAGCCAAGTGTGAAGAAATGTGCACGAAATAAAATATTTTTTATTTAAGGTCACGTGCGCTGTGGGAACATTTTTGCGGCGACTATCTAGTGTTATAAAATGTATGGAACATAAAAGAAAAATAATAATAATAATAAAAAAAGTACAATAAAACGTATTTACGCATTTTTAAAAAATTCCTTGCAATTTTATCGCATGACATTTGATGAGAGCACTTTATTAGAGAATTTGTATTACTGCTGTTCAAAGCATAGTTCGAAATAAATTATATGACAAATATTTGGAATTATCGCTATTTTGTGTACCTTCAACAATTCATCAAAAATTACTTTAAAAACAGGAAGATACACTACTCTACCCACTAAAAATAAAGACTTGGAAGGACTTGGAAGTGTTGCACACTCTTTCAAAGAGATTGATGCTGAGAATAGTTTGCACTGTGAGGTTGCAAATTGCTTATCTAAGATTTTACATATATAAAAAACGATATTTTACGAAATTAAAAAAAGCTGATGAACTAGAAAAAGCCTATGCGGAAGATTTGTTTGCTACACAATCTTCCACTTCGTATATTTTTAGGAACGTAATGCCCGTATGATACTTAATTTTTTTTGTCCAATTTTAAAATCTGAAAACAAGTGTCGCGTGGACAGATATATTTTGTAAGAAAAGGATAAACGTTGTTACTTTTTCACTTCTGGTGTTTTGAAGAGCAGCTGCATTAAATAAATTAATATTAGCTACCCACAACACTTCCCATTCAGCATACATTTATATTAAATAGTTTTGTTAACTCTAAAAATGTCAAATTTATACCTAACAGCACAGTAAATATTTGATCGAAACTTAACGAAGAACGAATAGAAAGAAACGGCAAAAAAAATGCAGAGAAAATACAGTCCGTCCTACAAATTTTTCTCCAATTCGTACTATATGCGTACTCACTGACACCAATTGAATCCATGCATTCGTACTATTTGAACTGCTCTAGTTTTAATTTTCAATGGCAAAAGTTGTAAAAAAAAATTAAGTATCATACGGGCATAAGGAAAAATCTTTCTCTTGGCATAAATTATATTTCTAATAGTATTGTTAAGAATATCCCAGAGGCAGCAGTTAGAGATTATTGTACTCTTTTTAATGTATTAACTGACACAGGTCTGTAGTAAGAGTAGACTCACTTCGGATACTTGTTTGTCAAATTTTGGAAGTTTCGCCATCTTTTTTTCTCCCGCTCATGGTTTTGTCCGGTTATGTGACGACCTTGGCATGCAAGTTAGGTGCGTGGCTTGTGCGCAATAGAACCCAGGTTCAAATCCCATCTGATACAGAATTTTTTTCAATTGAATTCATTTTTCTGTATACAACTTGTAGGTCCAGTTATCGATCATTTGTGTTCAAACATTTCACAACACGCAAACCACAAAAAAATCGGTTTAAAACCTGTTTTCTATCAGTTGTCCAAATTGTTTTCAACTTTGGACCGTGAATATAATAAGTTGCTTGCTTGGAATTTTTGGATGAAAGAGCAGCTCTCTCTAACTCCAGTTATTTCTTTTACCCGCGAAAACAACAACAAATTTTGTCGGTGTCGGCAAGTGGAGCATGCAACAATGCGGCATGTCACACATCGGATACTTGTCTGTCAAATTATTCGCATTTTTTTTCGCTTATTGTTTTGTACACGGTATGCTTAGTGTGATCATCCCATTTTTTCAACATTCGGGGATATTCGGCTAAGAACTCGGGGACATTGGCCCAAATTTGGGGACATTTTTCAGTGAAAACGAGGACAATTTCGAGACAATTAGTATTTAAATTTTTTGCATTTAAAAAAACGAAGTGAATCAAAAATAGGAAAAGGGATGACTTATTAAAATTTTTAAAATAAAAATTATCGATGGCTTAGACCTGATTCTTTTTTGTCCAATTGTTTAAACGCATTCCTTGTTTGTTGGTGATATTTATCGCTATCAGCAACCTTTTTCACCATTTCTTGGCGTTTATAACTACAAATCTGTCAAAAAAAGTCACACAAGAGCACTGTAACTCACGCCACGAGTTGCTGAAAGTAGTATTTACTTTTGTAGTAAGACTTTGGTACTTAAGGGGTAAGTAAGAGTTTCAGTGTAAAATAAAACACTTTTTTTGGCGAATTTTTCTAGAAACTTGGATACAGCCAATTTATTGAAACTTTTGTATATTACAAAGTATTAAATTATCACAATTCTGTAATTACTTTATGCAAGAATAATCGACAAACAACCCGGTGACAAAGCTTTTACAAGAGTACCTGTGGAAAAAGACGATTTGCAGTGTTCACTGCATCTCAGCTGGAAATTATCTGAAATCAAAGATTATTTAAATTTTTGGTGATCAGTTGAAGTGAAAGTTGCTATTTGTCACTAAAAAATTCCACTATTTTTTGAGTGGAAAACCCGCTTCATTTAAAAAAAAATTCGAAAACTTATCGTTGGGGGGACGTATTTTATATATATATATCGGTCAAAGTCCTTTCAAGGGCTGAAATGGCCATTTCGTTTTTTTTTTTTTTTCGGTAGCTTAAACCATAAACTTAAACTTTGCTACGCCTGAAAAATAATTTTGACAGAGAGGTCAACTATAAAAAAGTGCATGTTGAAATTAAGATTGTACTGTAACTTTCGCTCAAAATTTACAATCAGCTGTTTTTGACCTCCATTTTTTGGGAAGTGAAAAATTCTCGCTCACCTTGTTTCGTACACCATGACCTAAACGGAATGAGCTTGCCGCTGCGTCAGCGTCAAAAAACTGTTAAGAACTTATGGAATCTACCTCAACCGCCCGCCGCTGGTTGATTGATCACAAAATATCATTTCCTTCATATAACACAAACAAAGACATTTATAATCGTTGTTTATTTTGTTCAATACTTTTCAACAAAGACAGAATGTATGCGAAAGCCACGTTGACAGATATGCGGTTTTAATTTTGACGCTGCGGAAGTTGGTCGCTGATGCCGTTCATTCCGTTCAGAATATGGGCTGGTGCGTTCTGCAAAAAAAAAAAAAAACAAAATCTGTTGTAGTCGAATTTCGGCCACAGGCGATACTAGTGTTTTTAATTTTATGATGTCTTTCTGATGCCTCTTGCAACTCTTATGCAAATGAGTGAAAATCGGGCAACATAAAAAAGTTTGAAAAATTACTAAAGTAGTAATGAAGATAGCTCAAAAATGTATCATCGTAAAATATATATTTTTTTTAAGCTTTTCAAATCATAGCATAATACCATATAAAATCGCATGACATATTTTGGGTTAATTTTGAATATATTCTAAGAAGTTGTCAAAGCAACTAAAAATATGAAAAACAAAACAAAAAAATTGGTAGAGTGGAAAGAAATCGCATGAGAGTTTTTGTTAACATTTTAATATTAATGCAAGATAGTCATGAAATAATGTTAAAAAAATGGAAAAAATTAAAAATACGGTTTAATGCAGGCCCGTAGACAAGAGGAGCTTTAGGTGTTCATACCCCTCCACTCTCCCCTCAGAGCCCAGAACGTATAAAGAAATAACGCAAATCAGACTATTAAATTCAAAATCTCATTTTTTTTTTTTTAGATAAACTGTGATAATGATGTTAATTTTCTTGAAAACTTTACTTAATTATTGAAAAATTTTTTTGACCAAGTGAAAGATTCATTTTGTTTATAAGGGCCAGTTTTTCAGTAAGAGTTTAAACTTTAGTTAAATTAAACCGAGCTTAACTCACCAAAATTGGACGTTTAAACTCGGATTTACTAGATATTTTAGCATTTGTTGAATTCAAATTGACTTAAATTATCATAAAATGTGTTTCTTTTTTGCCTAATCCGAGCTAAACGTCCAATTTTAGTGAGTTAAACTCGGTTTAATTTAACTAAAGTTTAAACTCATACTGAAAAACTGGCCCTAAAAGTCATAATCAGTATATTGGAATTCATCTCCAAGGAGTTTGTATATTTAAAATCAGTTTCAATGCTCAAAAAGTTCCTGATATCCAGTTAAATATATATATGAAATTATGCCTAGAACGAATATAATTTTGTAAATTGAAGAAAATTAGCTTGACATTTTTTATGCCATATCTACCCAGCAAACCATAGTTGATGACTATGTCGAAATTCCGACTAATTCGTAACTATTTCGAGCTGTCTTATAGAAATCATTACAATTTCGTTACGCAAATATCGGAACAGTTTCACTTTTTGTACGAAATTATATAAAATTTCGTTATGCGACTGTTTGTACGACATATAAAAACAGAGTAAAATTTCCTTTCGTTCGAACCGTCTGAACGAAATCGTAACTTTTTCGTTAGGACTCGTTACGAAATCTTTACGATATTTCGTTACGAAGTCGTGTCAACCACTTCATAGGATTTTCGTTACGATTTTGCAACGAAAGTGAATTTCAAAATCGGGAGGATTTCGAAATATTCTTAACAAACATTCTTTTTGAAACCAACTTTGTGCAAATTGCTTAAAACTGTTTTGCGACAGATCTTCAGTTTTTTAACGATGTCGTGACTGCTCACATGACGGTTTTCTTGAACTTTATATATATTTTCATCGAATATTTCGATCATAGGTCGAACAGAGCGAGCAGCATCTTTCACTGGCAATAGGTTGCGATATAGTACCTTCACCCTCTTTCAAATATATCACATACCTGTGACGCATTCTCTCTTTGGCGTAGTAAGATTGTAAAATATACCATATTTTTTTTTAAATGTCACTCAATTTTACTTTGCTATAAGTTTCAACAAAACACAGCAATCTCAATTAAATTGTCACAAAATTAGCTGATTTATCTCTTTTTTTAATCAAATAAAAAAGAGCTGCCAGACGCAACTAACCGTTTTAAAGTTATGACTTTTAAAAGTTAAGTGAATAGAAAAACGTCGAATACTTTTTCGACAACCCAATATGCTCTTATGTATGTTATAGACGATCCAAATCAAGTGTAAAATAAAAAAAGTTTAATAAAAAAAATGCATGCGATTTTCTTGAAATTTGAAATTAATTGTAAAATATAATTTGCAATTTGGAAAACAATTTTAATATTAGATAAAATGCAATGAATCTCTTCAAAATTTATGTTATAAAAAATCATCAAAATCAATTGAAAAACTCAGAAAAAAATTGATTAGGTTGAAAAAATTGCGTGAGATTTTATTGAAATTTGAAGATCGGCAAAATTTTTTAAATTTCACATAATTTAATCTTATGAAATTTGCATGCGATTAAATGATAGCGGCAAAATTTGTTCACACATTTATTGTACACGTCAAGATAGCAAATGCTGCTTAAATGCTAAATTTTGAGCATCAAAATTTGAGAGCATCAACTCGCATGCTTTATTTTTCTTCTCATAGTGATTGCTTCACGGTGAAGAAGCTACACATTTTTTTTTTAAATATCGCGCATCGTCGTTTGCAGCTTTTTGCCATTTAAATAAAAATGAAGGCTACGTTCCCCCATAACAAACTTGTTTTCCAAATTCGCAGCAGACAGGCAGATTTTATTTGCTTCAACTTGATGTTTGACTTTAGTTTTGCTCTAATATAAATACTACTCCTTTTGTCAGACGCTGACATTTTATAGATTTTTTTTACTGGGTTTTTTCCCCACAATGATTTTCTATGTCTCATTTAATGTGACTGCATTTTTGCGTATGCTATCAACTTCAAGTGCTACTTTTGTCATTTGTTGTTGCCATTTGTTGTTTTTATTCGCGTGCAAATGTCAAGTGAGCGTTAAATGGCGCAGTTGACATTATTTGGTTTTGAAGTTTGATGTGCTTTTAGTGTTGTTATTATTGGTGTTG
Source organism: Coremacera marginata (assembly GCA_914767935.1). Lineage (NCBI taxonomy): Eukaryota > Metazoa > Arthropoda > Insecta > Diptera > Sciomyzidae > Coremacera > Coremacera marginata. The sequence goes on along the minus strand of OU612046.1, from coordinate 159,503,444 downwards.
TTTTCATTGTTGTGTGCATTGTAATGATTGTTATACAACGTTGTTAACAATGTGAGTTGATTTTTTATAAATCTAAATCAAGTTGAATTGTCATGCCATTAGTTTCCAAACGTCGAGAAATTTTTGACTGAAAGCGAAATTCGGCCGTTTTTGCAGTTATTTAATTATTTTGCTTGATTTCAAATTGAAAGAACTTTTTTGGTTTTTTAATTTGAATTCTTAAGCGCATACCGTATTAATGGACTTATAATATTTTATCCATAATACTAATATTATAAGTTAATTATTTAGTTATTTATCTAAAGAAATTGCTTGATTTTAATTTGAAAGAATTTTTTGTTTTTTTAATTGAAATTTTAAGCACATGTCGTATTAATGGATTGCTAATGTTTCATCCATAATAATGGGGAAAAAAGTTATTAAAGGATCTATAATACTTTTAGCAAAAGCTTAATTTTAAACTGAAAAAAGTTATCGTTTTAGAGTTAAGATTCTAAAGCACATTTTGTATTAATGGCTGAATGTTATTTTATCCATAGTACTAAGAGCAAAAAGTTATTAAAAGATCCATAATACTAAGAGCAAAAGCTACTAAAAGATCCTCCAAAATTATATAATGAGGATAATTCTAGCATAAGAAAAAAACAATAAACCTCTAAAAAATTATAATAGGAGTTTTAAGTAGAGGACGTTTAAAAATAATTGTAAACTTAAAATTGAAGATTAGTTATATTCTTAAATTTTTTAGTATTAAAATCAAAACATACTGACAAGACTGAACTAAGTGGCCAAATTAGTATTTTTTACCCCGTCAGCTCTTTGGTACTATGTATATAGTTGTAATTAAAAAAAATTTTCTGTCTTTTCGACACATTTGTGGGCTTTACTCACAAAATTGAATTTTTGCTGTATTTTGTAAGCTTAACTTACAAAAACCGAAGTAAATTAGTACAAAGTACCGAAACGCTTCGCAGAAACAACAAATCTACTGTAACATTACGTTTGGTTCATCCCACAGCGCCAGTTCTGCTTACCAAAAGTGGCCCACTGGGCACATTATATCACAACCTATGAACCTTCATATCAAGAAAGGTTAGGTTCTTACCCATTTAAAGTTTGAGAATAGGTTAACCAAAACAAAACTGTTGCTCTTCACTATAAAAACCAAGGTACTTTCCCTCCATGAAAACGCTAATAACAGAGAGGAACAGACCCAATACCATAACAACCCAACTGTGTACGCTACGATATTGACCCGACTGTTGTTAAGTAGTCAGCATTTCGTTCATTGCTATGAGCCAGAGAAGTGGAGAAATCACCTCCCCCCCCTTGAGGTGCACTCCTATTTACTAATTAAGTGAGCTGACTGTATCCAGGTCTGTTTCGATAATTTTTGAGCTAAGCATTGATATAATCCAGTTCCTTACAGGTGGCTTCACACCTATATCGGTGAGAGAGTCGTGAATAGCCCTAGTATAAATGTTGCGTGAGGACTCATCACGGCTATCTGTACAGCAAGGACAGTGTGTATTAAATAGGTGTGCCAATGACGTATGGAGGTCCGAGTGTAGCTGTTTCCTTGATCTGCTATAGAAAATAGCTTTGGTCTTCCGGGTTTTTTTTCTTACTTACTTACTTACTTAGATGGCCGTAACAACCCATGTCCGGGTTTCGGCCAACCTCATCAGCTCTCGCCAGGCGCCTCTGCTTTGCGCGCGTCTTATCCAATCGGATACACCAAGTGCGGTTAAAGCTTCCTCGGCCTGGTCCATCCATCGGAGGCATGGTCTCCCTCGTTGTCGTTGACCAACGATCCTCGCCTCGAGCACCTTTTTGGCTGGAGCTTCGTCGTCCATACGATGGACATGACCCAGCCAACGTAGTCGCTGCACAGTTATACGCTGAACTACGTCAATGTCTTCGTAGAGCTCATACAGCTCGTGGTTCATTCGGATGCGATAGCCATCGCCGACTCGAACAGGACCGAAGATTTTGCAAAGAACTTTTCTCTCGAACATCCCCAGAGCAACTGCGTCAGTTTGCGAAACTACCCAAGCTTCAGTGCCATAAAGCAGCACAGGTAGAACGATCGTCTTGTAGAGTGTTAGTTTTGTCGATTGAGAGAGGGCTCTGGAACTTAGTTGCTTACTGAGCCCGTAGTAGCAACTATTAGCAATTATATTATTCGCTTTATCTCCAGGCTGATTTCGTTGTTGTTATTAATGACGGTGCCAAGGTCCTTGACTACTTCAAAGTTATAGCTGCCGGATGAAACGTGGGAGTATAGATGCCGCGCTCCCTTGCTTGTAGACAAACATATACTTTGTTTTACCCTCATTTATCGTCAAACCCGCTTTGGCTGATTCCATTTCGATAGTGGTGAAAGCAGCGGTAACATCTCACTTGGTTCTGCCGACAATATCCATATCATCAGCGTACGCAAGGAGCTGGACACCTTTGCAGAAAATGGTGTCATTACGATGCACACCGGCCTTTCGTACGATCCCCTCCATGATGATGTTGAAGAGATCGCAAGACAGTAGTTCACCTTGTCTGAAACCTCTATCGGTATTAAAGGTTTCGGAGTGGTCATTTCCTACCTTGACGGAGCTGCGTGTGTTGCTCAACGTCATTCTGCGAAGTCTAATCAGCTTTGCAGGTATACCGAAATCAGACATTGTTGCGTATAGGCAATCCCTTCTCGGGCTATCGAACGCAGCTTTAAAATCGACAAAGAGATGGTGTGTGTCAATTTGATTATCGTTAGTTTTCTCCAAGATTTGACGTAGCGTGAAAATCTGGTCTATGGTGGACTTTCCAGGTCGAAAGCCACACGGATAAGGTCCAATCAGTGTTTTTGTAATCGGCTTTAATCTTTCACACAGTACCGGGTTTATTTCTATTTACAGCCAATTTGGTTTGTTCGAAACGCTTAATGACATCGTAGAACTACAGTAGAACGTAGTCTATTTAAATGATCTCCCGAATAGTTTTCTTTTCCGTGGTAGTTAATAATAAGATTTCGTACATTGATTGAGTTTTGTTCACGTGTTCTGCCTCTTTTAATTTATTTTTTTTTTTTATTAAATGCTCTGGAACCCAAGCATGTACAATAATTACAGTCATTTGTTTTGGCTTTTACTAAAAAGGTAATCCCCTTTTTATTTTAAAATATTGCACTGCATACGATATTTCCAAGTGTAAGAGTTCTTCTTTGATATCAATTTTGATCGTAAGAAATATTTTTATTTTGTTTTAATTATTTTTGAAGGCAAACTTTAATACCTTAAGACAAAAACTAAAAAAAAAATTGTTTTCCAATAGCATTATTTGATCACTACAAAATTGAATACATGCATGTCCGATATTTTTTCTAAACCACTGTATCTATAACACTATTATTTTAAACATGTCCTTCTCTCACCACGAACAGCACATTTTGCTTCCTATCTTTTAGAAAAAATGTGCTGCAATTACAAAGTTGTTGTTTTCTGGGCTCATCTTGAGCAAATATATGTCACAAAACTGTAATCTTTTTTGTTTAAAGCACTATAATTTATTTTCTGCCATTTAAGCAGCAGACTTTATACCCACCAACACAGCTAAAAAGCAATATTTATTGCTTCTCTTTATCAATGCCTGGCTTTTGCTGCTTCTCTTTCGTAATTTTAAGTCAAAGAACTGCGCATTATAGTATGTTTTTGTGTTTTTTTTTTTTATATTTTATCCATATATTTTTCATTATATGGACAATGTCCTTATTTCCCCGCGTTTCATCCGAGTGCTCATCACAGGCAAAACGTCGCCAATATTTGTGCCAAGAAGCAACATGAAGGCGTCAGATAAATAAAAAGCATGACGGCAAAAATTTGCAGAAGTAGAACAAATAAATACAATATAAGTAGCAAAACTGGTGTGTTTGCTTCTTGCTTTTCTAGGACATTCGGAGCCACCAACTATCATAGACAAACACACGAGCCTTAAATTGTGGGTCTGCCCACAGTCCTTGTGCTTTGTTTCGTGCCCCAGAAAGTTACCGCGCGCTAAATTATTGATTATGTTTCTAGTTCTTTGAAAAACTAAAAATTTCTAGCTTGAAGAATATTGCTTTTATGTAGAAAAAGTTGTCTTAAAGCTTACGAAAAAAAAGTCTGCTTTTGACCATTTTTGCATTCCGGCTGCTTTTATAAACACACGACAATTTGTGTACTTCATTTGCCTGTCAGCAGCAGTTTTATGCTTTATTCCCTAGCTTTTAAGGCCAACTGATAAAAGGAGTAAAAAATAATGAAAGCTGACAAAAAATGTGCTTCATAAAACAAAAAAATTCTATGCAGCAGCAAATTGCTAACAACACTTAAAAAAAACGTTACGCCGTTTCTGCAAGTACTGCAAAAACGTCAGCAATCAGCAGCAATTTACATGGAGTCAAAAAGAAAGTTTTTTAAAAAATGCTGCAACAAGCACATTTTTTTCTGGACCTAACTTAAACAATATAGAAATCAGTGCAAGATATAATAGAAGCCAAAAATTAAGAGCATTTGTTTAATATAATGAAAAAACCGACCAGAAGCTTATAAATCTACATGATTCACAACTAGTTTTTCGGAACAAAATAATAAAAATGTAAGCAAACATGTGCTACTTGCAGCACACTCAAAACTTACAACTTTTCTGTGATGCATGAAAAAAAAAAAACGATCATGCAGGCAAGCAAGTCGTCAAAGCTTAAAACTAAATTGAGCTTTAATTTTTAATGTGTTCCAGTTATAACCACAAAGTGGGCTTAAAAAATGGATTTTTTTTTTTAATATTTTTGCTGTGATAATATATATCAAAGGACCATTTTATGTAATTTAAAAGTCTGCTGATGAAGCCAAAGCTTTCAGTTCTATAGACGCAGAAAGCAAGAAATTGAGTGAAAAGGAAAGCACTGCATTTTCCATGATGGCGACGATGGCGCTGAAAATGATGTGATGACTGGCTGGTTGACTGGCTGGTTGGCTGTCAACGCTGTTTGTCATCAGCAACTTCTTTTTTTACCCATACTCATAGAAGGAAACTCCTAAATATTCACAACATACTTGATAAGTTTTTTGTTGTTATTGCTGTTTTTGTTTTAAGGTTGTTGGCTTTGTCTTTGCGGCAATAGTGGGTGCGATGGCATATGTTATTGTTGTTGCTGCTACTGATAGCAATAATAATAGTTTACTATGACTGACAGGTCTGACGTTCTAGATTGTCAAGTTATGTTGTGAGGTTTCCTTGTTGGTTGCTCTGTGCCTGCTTTATTAAGGAAGTCTATGTTAATTGCTGTTGTTGCAGTTGTTTTTGTTATAGGCATGATTTGTTGTTGTCATTGTCATAAGTTTATATGTAACATTTAGAGTGTTTATTAATGTCTTGTTTGCTAAATTTATTGAGGAATTGAAGATGAGGAAACAAAATTTTATTTCACATAATATGAGCCAATCTAATAAATTTAATAAGATCTTTATAGTATCTATCATAAATAATAATAATAAATTAACAAAAAGTTATGAATTGTGAATATTCCTGTCATTTTTAATTAGAACCAAATTAATGTCAAGTGTCTTATATCTATCTGCTTCTTAAATTTGATCAGACAACTTTTATTTCATATCATGCCTTACTTTTCAGATTCCTAAATGTTAGTTTCGGTAGAAATGTTCCTGTTAGTTTTTCCTATTATGACTTTAAGTCAATCAACCTTGCTGCCTTATCTGATGTGACATGGAATGACTGTTGGTTCCATCACTCGGTTGATATCAAAGTAAAGATATTTATGGATAAGTTATGTGTTTGGTTTTTTGCTCGTCATGTTCTGTATTAGTCTCGAAAAAAAAAGTTGCAATTAGGCTTAATTATAAAATTATGCCCCTCTAATGACATCCGGTATAATTTTAGAAAAGCTCGTAGTGCCAGTAATGCTGTCAACCCAAATCTAAGCTCGACACAATTATGGCAAAACATAAAAAGACACAGAGTGCTCAGCAAACATTCAACTGAATGTTGCTTAAAACCTGATGACCTAAATCAATTTTTCTTGGCAAATGGAAACTCTAGTCATTCTAGCATTATTAGCAGTGGTGAGTTGCCTGTGCTAAATAGAAACTTACCGTTTGAGCTTATTTCTGTAAGTAAAGATTGTGTGGCTAAATTCCTAATAATGATTGATTCCAATGCTGTTAGGATTGATGGTTTGTCCATAAGATTCATAAAATTATTATTACCTTTTATTCTTTTACCATCGACTAATATAATAAATCATTGCCTTACTTATTGCCGGTATCTAGAATTACGGAAGACTGCCATTGTTTCGTCTGTAGCAAAATCTGGTTTTGCTTTTACTAACCCTGCTTTTTAACCCAATTACTGCAGACCTATAAGTATATAGTAGTTGCATTGGGGCAAGTTTCCAGTCATGCCAGTAAATTTTTGAAAAAATCCCTACCGCATCTCAAGAAAATCCCTACTATTCCCCACGCAAGTAAAATTTTTCCCTCCATAATTTTTCATCGAAATGAAGCACAAAAAACAAACATATATATAGACTATTTTACTTTGAGAAATCCATATCATTGTATTGTACTCAAAAAAAAAAGCTAATGACAGACAAAATCGAGTACTTTTAAGAATCTAGTGGATACATCTTATAACTTCGTAAACTTCGATGTTCGGCAATTTGTTGAAAAGTGATATGTTGCATCACTCTGGTTTATTTTTTTCACACAGTTTTGATGTTTTTATAAAATACTGTCACATCGATATTTCGCTTCGATATTGGCTTCGAAAGTGAAGTTATAACGTGTCGCCACAGTACTTTGGAATCGAGTACTTCAAAGAATCAAATAATATTAGGTGTATGTATTGAAATCCGAACTTTTTTGGATAAAAATAATGTTTTATTTTAATTAATTAATAAAATTACATGCCAAAATATTCTGCATCGCTTCCGATCACTTTTTTCCACCTTTTTGGTACCAAATGAATTCCGTGTCGGAAAAAGTCTTCGTCCTTTAAGGCCAAGAACGAATCAAGACAATTTTTCTCAGAAGTAAAGCGTTGCTCAGAAGTAAATTTCTTGCTCAGAAGTAAAGCGTCTAGTCTGGTAAATATGGCGGATGAGGTAAATTTTCCATCAGACTCCTACCTGGTCGAATATTCTGGCCGTTTTTCTGTCAATGCTTACTTCAAACGAATTAATTGCTGTCGATAAAGCTGTCACGTAATGGTTTAACCAGATTTTAGCAACTCGTAGTGGATCCCACCAAATACTGAGCATTACGTTAGAGCAGTGTATATTCGGCTCTGACATCGATGTTTCTGGTTGGCCAGGCTACTCATACGATTCTTACGCTTCGGGTTATCATAATGTATCCATTTTTTTTCACCAGTAATTATTCGATGCAAAAACCCCTGTCTTTTGTAGCAACTCCGCCATGAGAGGTGTCTTCGGATGCAAACCTGCCTGTCCAAAGCCAGGATAAAGGAGGTTGGTTGGGAATGGGATACGTCCCATCTCGTAAAAAAGTTTCGGGCCAACCAAGATGGCGCACATCTTGGGAGCAGGTCATATTCGCTATTTCGAATGTGGGAAAAGCCTGCAAAGGTATAGCAATTGACCTAAAAACTTGCTAGCAGGGGGATAGTCATACTCGTCAAAGAGGACAACCCTATCTATCCACGGCAAGGAGACAACTGGGGTTGTTTAAATTGGGTGAATGAAATGAGGTGTCGAAGTAACAGACACAGCATATTCGATGCGTTGTTGTGTTGTGTAAACATGACGAATAGGCACTTCTTCCATGACAATTGAGTATAAGATTCATGCCTGGATTGAAGTTGCCGGTCAAGCACGATTAAGTGCTCTAACTGTGCACGGCCAGTTGCAACAACTCATGCATGCATGGATTTTTTGTCTCGTTGCTTGGATGTTGTGGAGCTTCTTTGGCGGGACCGAGTTGTCCAGGTTACTATAATGGGTTGGCCCTTCGGGAAGGTCTAGATTGACCGACGGGGTCGCGCCGTGGTACTACTGGGCTGGCATACCTGCTTAGTACGCAGGAGATTGAGATAGGTCTCGTCTTTACCAGTAGATGACAATGAAGGTACGTCACTACTGGTAGTTAAAATGGTACTGCTGTTGGGAGTGGTTTATGTTTATGGAACGGCTTCCAGTTGGTGTTAGATCTGCCGGATGACTGTGTGTTCTTGCATTGCAAGCCACAAACGGGTACGCTGGTGGAGTGTGCACATACACATAGCCCATAAAGTCTGCGTTCACATTACAAATTTTTTTTAAGTGATGGAAAAACACCAGCAAATATTAAATTCAAATAAATTTTTATTCGTGCATTTCTTCCTTACATTCTTAAGTTTAAAAAGCAAAAACAAAAATTTATATTTTCCTCTTCATGTTCGTGATAACGCGATCACAGTGTGGCAACAAGTAAATATTGCAACCACAAAGTCTGCGTTCGGTTTGCTTCTTTGGATAATACCGTTACTTTTTACGAAGTTGTTTCTTCATTTTGCTTATTTTCCATTTGTTGTCATTATAATTGATCGTTTAAAGAGCTCGGTGGCACAATTTGCTTACAAGTATAAATAATTATTAAAAATGGAAGCCAAAGGAAAAGAAATTAGTGTGTCGGAGAGAATAATAATTATTAAATTGTGGAAAGATGGAAAAAGCTTCCGAAAAATTGGCCAAACTATTGGAAGAACATATTCCTCCGTTCAGCGCGTAATAAACAATTTCAAAAATACCGGAATTTTAACATCTAAGCCGCGGTCTGGGCGTCCGAAAATATTATCAGTCCGGGAACAACGCAAAATTTTAAATATGGCAAAAGTTAACCCAAGAATTACATTAACAAAAATTGTAGAAAATATTTATGAAATGTTCAAAAAAAGAATTTGTGCCGAAACTGCTAGAAAAATTTTACATAAATCGGGATATCATGGTAGAGTCGCTCGAAGAAAACCATTCATTTCACTTGTGAACAGACGAAAGCGCATTGAGTTTGCTAATAACTATATAAATAAGCCTCCGGAATTCTGGAAACAAGTAATATTCTCGGATGAAAGCAAATTTTGTATTTTCGGTATAAAAGGTCGTCAAATAGTGTGGCGCAAGTCAGGAACTGCGCTGGAGAAACAAAATCTTGTCGGAACAGTCAAACACGGTGGTGGTGGAGTTATGGTGTGGGGTTGCATGGCGGCTAGTGGTGTTGGTGAGCTGGTGTGGAATGTAAAGAAGAAATACACATATAAAAGTTAATTTGAATTTAATATTTACTGGTGTTTTTACTTCATTTAAAAAAAGTAAGTCAGGTGAACGCAGACGTTATGGGCTATGTGTAAGTGCTGGTCGTCAGTTCCATAAACTATACCCTCGGTCTATAGACCCAAGCACTTATGCCTACAAGGCAGGCGTACTTTTAAAGTTGGAATTCATCTGTCTTTTGTAGTATCAAGACATGTAAAATCGCCTTTCGACATCTCTGGGCTTTAGTTCGTGTGCCACCCAATTTCCCACCTTCTGGATGAATCCCTTACGCTTTAAAACACCTGGAAATGGTTGCCTATGTCACACCTAGTGCTCATCTTGTGTTTGGCACGAGTCTTCACTAAGGAGGGTCTCTAATTCTTCGTTTTCAAATTTTTTCACTTGACCAAGGCGCTATTTGCCCTTGACGTCAAAATCGCGACTTTCGAAGCATTTAAACCTCTCAAAAAACTGTGTTCTTCACCATAAACATCCACCATCGTCACCATAAACATCCACCAGCAAACGATGACGTTCGGCAAAGGTTTTCTAGGCAAAAAAGTATCCCAACAGTACTTCCCGCCAATGTTGTTTTTTTTCGCCAATTTTCGAAGTTTTCCATCAGTGTAAAAACTAATGCACACACTATGTTAACAAATTGTCTTTGCGGCTTTGACAGTTAGCCGATGGTACCTTAAAATGACATATATAATACTGGAGTGTTACAGCGCATGTGTTAATGGTGCCATTTGTTGTAAAAGTTCGGTTATCAATGCATACACCCAATAATTTTATAAATGTTTTGTGCAATGCGACTTTGTTAGGTTTTGCTCAATTCAAGATGTTTTTCGTCTAATATTCAAAAAGTAATATTTGTATTATTTGATATGACAAAGGCGCTACTTACGCAAGAGCAATACAAGCTTAAAATTACGGGATGGGTGACAAAATGTCTTAGTAAGGCAACATGTAAAGGCTCTATCTCAGCAGATTCGGGTTCATTTTAGATTGCAGTCTCCAAACCCCTTTCCACTCCTGCGTATACACCAACTAAAATTACAGCCACTAAATGTACGGTTACCATATTTGAGTGGCACATTAAAAGTACACAAGGAAGGTCAGCCATGTCGACTTATATGTAGAACCATACACTGGTATACTTAAACCCTGCAGAAAGTTTTAGTACATGTGTTAACCCAGATATTTGGATCCTTATTTTTGGACCAAAATGTAGGGAACGGATGATAAGTTGGCCTCAGCTCTCCATGCTATACCCCTATGCAGTAGTTATGAATTTATAAAGTATAACATAGCTGACATGTATACGCGCATGGACAAGGATGATATATACGAATGCATAGGGAGCTGGTTTCAGCAGAAGATAGCTTATTTCCCTCAGCTCGTTATGGATACACTCTGTTTTTGTTTATATACTGCCAACAAATTCAGCTATAACAGTGTAATTTATACCCAAAATAGAGGTTAATCGCAGACAGCCTGTGAGTCAGGGTTTTTAGCAAACATTAAAGCGGATTAGCAACATATATTTGCATGAATACCTATTTTACTTAAATTGGTAATTCCAAATGAACGCCCATTCTCTGTGCTTCCTCAGGGAATGCTTTTATAGCTGCATACAACCAACACTAGTATACCAGAAAACTATAAGTCAGAAAGCGACCACCACCAATGACAATGCACAGGATTGCCGTTGCACACTGCTTTCATTTTAAGCCTGGCTTTGTCAAAGGCTTTTTGTTCAAAATTGTCTTCAATACTAAGCATCTTCAAAAAAATTTCAAAATTCAATAACATTTAATCGTTTCAGGGTTTTTAATAAAAATTCTTGGGGCTGTATAATCAGCCCTATCATGAATAATTTTTCACCTGGAATCAGAAAAGGGATTCTTTAATCAAATTAAAGAAATGTCTTGAAACTTTGCATATAGGCATTGATATATAATATAGACCATCATGTGATATATGGCAAAATTGGATGAAAACCACGCCCACTTCCCATACAAAACGGCTTTATTTTAAACGTAAAATCTCTTAAAAATCCACAAAAATTAATGAAATGTCTTGAAATTTTGCACATTAGCTTTGATATATAATATGAATCATACCTATGATATAAGGCAAAATCGGAGCAAAACCACGCCTACCTCCCATGCAAAGGGGCGTCATCAAAATAGAAAAACTTTTGTTAATATATAAAACTGAATATCATCGTGTATGTCGTGGCTAAAGACTTCGAATATACTTCAATATGGCCGCGGGGGGGGTATTTCAGCTTCGGTACCCTGCTGAAGTTCCACCCTTACTACTTTGTTTTCACAATCATGAATATTGATGCATTAAAAATTTGCAAAAAAGTTCGGGAGTTTTATCTGAAAAACGGAAAATATATTTTCGGATTCTGCGTGAAAAATTATTCTTGATAGGGCTGAATAAAATTTTTATTATAGTATTCCCAATTCTTGTGAAAAAATTGTTAAATTTTACTTAGCTTCAGTAAAAATATTCACTAGCTTAAAGCTAGAACAAAGCACTGAACAAGCATAAAAAATGTGCTGCATAGGCAGCAATAAAATCTTTTTTTGTCAAATTCTGCACAACATATTTATTATTAATTAAAATTTCATTAATATTTTATTGAGCATTTTTATGCTATGTTCTATGTAGCTGGCAGGATTAACTAATTTGATAAATTATATAATAGCACAAAACTAAAATTTAATTGAAATTTTATGCTGAGTAGAATGTATATTTAATTAGAACTATTAAAAATTTGTGGATGTAATTGAATTTTATTATGCGAAATAAATCATGCAATTTATGTGACAATATTTTGTCAAAATTAGAATTGATAGATGCAGATATAAAAGCAAAACAATATCCGGTCAATCAAGTCGTTACAAATGAATACTTTTGTCAGATGAGATAAAAATATTGCATTTTAAAACATTGTGCTGAATTTTTTTTTTTAAATAAATGCTAATGCATTAAAATGCAGTGTTTTAAATTTTATTCTGCTATTTTTCTTGCGTTAACTTACGTTACAAGGGCAAAAAGCATGATAAACTCACCTAAAATTAAAAAATAATAAAAAAAAAGATGTAGGTTAGCGAGAATTTAGAGTGTACATTAATAAATAATGCCAAAATGTGCTTCATGTGATATGTGCTTTGAGTGAAATGTGCTTCATTCGCAACAAACTCAAGTTTTCTTAAGAATCTATGTAGATAAACCTTTTAATATTCACACCAATTTGTTGCTTTATAAAAAACTCAAAACGTGCCACATACATCCAAGAAAGTAACGTTCGCTAATGTTTTCGCGCCAAAAATGAAAACTTCGAAACATAAATAAATATCACGTTTTGCAAAAATAAACACAGCTTATGTGACTTTTTAGACGCAACCAAAAAAACAATTTATGCAAAAAAATTGATGCATTTAAATAAACAAATTCAGCTAAAGTGTATTAACGTTTCAATTTCAAAACCTAGAAACTGTAAACAACTTCAAAAAATATTCTTGTTTACTTAAAATAAACAAATTTACAAAGTTGTCAACAGCCAAAACGACAAAAAAAAAAAAAAAAAAAAACAAGAAAAATGTTGGCTTTAACATAAATAATCAAGTAAGTTAGACGTGGTCAGTTCTAAGCTTGTTATGCTGACTTAATATTTATCAACTCTTGGAAAAAAGATTGTATTTTTATGGATAAAACGTGGATGTCTTTGTCAACACATAATTTATGCAGCATGCAATAATTAAAAATAATATTATTGTTTATTGAGTTTTGTTTTACGTTTCTAAGGAATGCATTTAATATATGTTGATTTTGCTAAAGTGCCTGTTATTGATAAATATTTTGCATTCCTAATGAGCACTTCGAAGATAAAAATTAAAAAGAATTCTTTTAAAATTTTTCTGAATTGAATTTTTAATTTTGAATGAAATTGAAAAAAGTATTCAATAATACCTTAAATATTTTGTTTATAAATTTGACAAGATGTTTCAAAGTTTTGTTACAGTTATGACTTACAAATCTAGTTATAGTGCTACGATTAATGTAACAGTACGTTCAAAAAGACCATAGGATGACACATAGATGGCGTTACTAGATTTTTTCATATGATTTTTATTTAGTACCAACCTTCAAACGATACGTATAAAAATTTGGCAATAATCTGACAATTGATTTGTGAGTTATAGCATTTTGTGCGCAACTGTTGTTAATGAAGAAAAAAAAAATGGAAAAAGGGGAATTTCGAGTTTTGATAAAACATTGCTTTTTTATGAAAAAAAAAAATACAGTGGAAACCAAACAATGGCTTGATAAACATTATCCGTATTCTGCTCCATTGAGACAAATGGTAGAAAAGTGGATTGCTGAATTTAAACGTTGTCGTACCAGCACAAATGATGCAGAGCACAGTGGACGCCCAAATCAGACTGTTATTCCACAAAACATCAAAAAAATCCACAAATTGGTCATAAACGATCGCAAATAAAAGACTAACCAACCTTAAGAATAGGAAATACAAAGCTTTCAAACATTATAGATGCAATAATTCTAATAGCGGTCTAAAGTCCAGTTACTTATCCCTTCAGCTTCAATTTGACACTCTTAACAAATTTCTTTATAACTCCTACATTCACTCTACTGAACTTACCATCAAGCACAATAGTAAATATTTTTGGACGTTTATTAACAATAAAAGAAAAACTAATGGTCTACCTAATTTTATGTGTTATCTTGGGTCCTCCTCTGATAGTACTCCATCTATCTGTAATTTTTCCGCTGATTACTTTAAATCTGTCTACTCCCCTGTTACTAATTCGCATTCTGTGAATCCTTGTATCCCTTTCGATTCCATTTTGGATCTTGGCGACCTATCATTTTCCCCGTCTGACATTAAATCTGTTCTAATTAACCTCAAAAATAGCTCATCTGCAGGTCCTGACGGTTTGGCTCAAATTGTTTTAAAAAATTGCGCTCCTTCATTAGCCTATCCTCTTTTTATGATTTTTAAAAAATCAATTTCTGAGGGATATTTTATTAATAATTGGAAAATATCTCATATTGTTCCTATCTATAAATTTGGTGCAAAACAAGACGTTAAAAATTATAGACCAATTTCTAAATTATCATGCATCCCTAAAGTCTTAGATAAAATTGTGTACGACAAATTATCATTTCATGTCAAAAATATAATGTCATCCGACCAGCATGGATTCTTAACAGGAAAATCTACTACCTCCAACTTAACCCTTTTTTGCAATTTTGTGATGCCTTACTTTGAAGCCGGCCTTCAAACTGACGTTATTTACACCGACTTTGTTAAAGCGTTTGATAAAGTTGACCATAACCAACTTATTCTCAAACTTGCGTCTCTAGGTATTCACTCCAATCTCCTAAGTTGGCTTAAATCTTATCTGTCAAATCGCATTCAGTTGGTTAAAGTTAATGACTGCCTATCTGGGCCCTTCGTCGCTACATCTGGAGTTCCGCAAGGAAGTCACCTTGGGCCTCTCCTGTTTCTGCTGTTTATTAATGACCTTCCATCAATAGTTAAATATTCTCACTGTCTTTTATTTGCTGATGACCTCAAACTTTTCTGTTCAATAAATTCTTTCACAGATGCTATTCTTCTTCAGAATGATATTGATTCTATCTTCGCATGGTGCGAGTTGAATAAACTGCCACTTAATACCTCTAAATGCCAATGCCTTTAATTTTCTAGAGCTTCATTGCCTTTAATTTTTAGTTTTTTAATAAATTCTTGTCAACTAGAAAGAGTTTCTTGTAAGAAAGACCTTGGCATTTTGTTTGACACTAGTTTGAATTTTAAAGAACATATTAATCTCGTTATTAATAAGTCTAACTCTATGTTAGCCTTTTTAATCAGAAACGCAAAAGAATTTAAAGATACCTACACCCTTAAACTTCTCTACACTTATCTGGTTCGACCACATTTGGATTTCTGCTCAGTTGTTTGGAATCCTTGCTCTTCAACCCAAGTTCTAAGAATCGAAAGGGTTCAAAAAAAATTTACAAGGTTTATGGTTTTCCAATTAAACTGGAATCTTTTTGAGCCTCTTCCCTATAGTACAAGGTGTGCCCTGATTAATATCACTTCATTGAATTCCAGACGCCGAATCCAATCTGTTATTTTTATTCGCGACTTGGTCCACCATCATATTCAAGACCCTACTCTACTTGCAATGCTGGACTTTATTTCACCATCTCGGCATCTTCGAAGTCATTTTAATTTTCGGGTTCCCTTCCATAGATGTGTTTATGCTCGGAACGAACCGATCACTCGGTGGATTATTGAGACGAATCAAGTCCTGCCATTCATTGATATTTTTAACTCGATCTCAAGAATTTGTTTTAAATCTCAACTCATGCTTCTTTCAATATTTTATTCTAGTTAAGTTTACTCAATTGCTGTTTTATCGTTTTTCACTTTTTTCTGTAAAATTCTAAGTTTAGGGTATGTATAAATTTTTTTTATAGTTTTTATTTATATTATTTGATAGTATTATAAATTCTATTTTTTGATAGCTTTATTATAATTCTGTTAAAATTAGTATTTAATGTTTACTTCTAGTTGTTTTCTCAAGTCCTATTTGTTAACTTGATTTTAAATGTTGTTAGTGTAATTAGTGAATTTTAAGTTATATTTATTTTCAAATTGTTAAGTAGTCAGTAAGAGTTTTCTCTGTTTGATGAAAGAAATAAATAAATACATAAAAATAAAAAATTGAAGGTGCACGAGCTAGCTGACATTGTAAAGATATCAGATGGTAGTGTTTTTACCATTTTACACAAACATTTGGATATGCGAAAGCTCTGTGCAAGGTGGGTGCCGCGTGAGCTCTCAGTAGACTAAAAACTACAACGAATTGATGCTTCAGAGGAGTGTTTGGCGCTGTGTAACCGCAATAAAATCGAATTCTATCGTCAATATTTGACAATGGATGCAGCATGGCTTCACTATTCACACACCAGAATCCAAAAGACAGTCAGCTGAGTGGACAGCAGTCAACGAACCGAATCCAAAGCGAGCAAAGACCCAACAGCCGGCTTGTAATGCGATGGCGTCTGCATTGGGGATGCGAAAGGAATAATATTCATCGACTATCTCCAAAAAGGAGCCACCATCAACAGCGACTATTACTAGACTATTGTTAGGCTGAATTCGCCAAGAAACGGCCACATTTACAAAAAAAAAAAGTGTTGTTTCACCAAGACAATGCACCATGTCACAAATTGAAGAAAACGATGGCAAAATTCAATGAATTGCTTACCCACCTACCGTATTCTCCAGATTTAGTCCCCAGCGACTTTTTCCTGTTTTCAGATCTTAAGAGAAAGCTTGCTGGAAAGAAATTCAAGGCCAATGAAGAAGTAATCGCTGAAACGGAGGCCTATTTTAACGAGAAAAAGAAATGGTACTATAAAAGTGGTATCTAAAAGTTGGAAAATCGCTATACTCGTTGTAGTGCTCTCGAAGGCGACTATCTTGAATAATATAATCGAGTTTTATCAAAATTTTGTTTTCTTACTTATCCTACGGACTTATTGAATGACCTGTTATGGATGGTTTTTATAAATTTAAATCATTTCGAAATAATTTTTAACAGAAGTAAAAACAAATAGTGCCTGACAGGCAGTTACAAGAGAACTTTATTAAAGGAACTAAAAATCGAGTTAATTATTTAAGTATTCAATTATCTTTAAGTATTCAGTAATAGTAAAAATTTATTTATAGCATTCAAAAATTTACAAATGTTTTACACTAATTTGCATGTTTGCCTGAAACCATTATAAAAATAAACTTGAAAAATTTAATAGTTTCCAAAATTTTGCTCACTTTTATAGCACAGACACAGCTTTAATGTCACAATTTTCCTGTTTATTTATAGCAACAACATAAATTCTTTTACGATGAAAGTGCTTTTGTCGTGTGTGTCACAAAAATAAAGAAATAATAGTAAGAAAAAATAAAAAGAAAAATTTAATAGAACATGCCTAGGGAACATTTCTGGGTCAAACATTTGCTAAAGTAAAATATACGCTTCATCACTTATAAGTCACAAATGGCAACACATTTATTTATACGTTAAGTCGCATGGATTTGAAAATGAAATAACAACTAAAATGAATGTCATGATTGACAGAGAGTGAGTGAGTGAAAAGTAAATGGCAATGAGTGAGAGAGGATGAAAAAAGCTCGTGTGGCGTTAATCATAATAAAATTTATTATCTAAAGTTTAGAGAATGATTTAAAGAGTATTTGACTTATAACACTATGCAAAATATAAAAATATTATAATAGGGGTATTTATAAGAATAGGTGGGTAATACATGGGGCTGTAAAAATGACTTATATTTATATGAATAACTTTTGAGTAGATAAAAATAGGCTTTACTATAATAAAGCTTTATTAGTCATAATTTCTGAAACTGACAGTTATGGCAATGAGATTGGATAGATTTAGTCGTAATTCTCTTAAAAATTATTTAAAATAATACCGTGCAATATAAAGTTTTAGTGAGACATGTGTTATACAAACATGTGTTTGGATAATTTATTAATACATGTCAAAAATTACTTTATTATTCAATTGCACACTAAAATGTGATGTTTGAGAAAGAATTTTTATACGACTTAGTTTTTCTAACTTAAACGTCATTATTATTGACCAGTACTGCTCATGGCATAACCTTGAGCATCACTTAAATACTCATGTTGTGACAGTTATTTGACACCAATTAGCCCCACCAACCAATAAGCAACATAAATGTGCATTCGTTGCATATTCTGACGACTTGTTGTCAGTCAATTCAGTAACAATTAAAAAATCAACAAAGAAAAAACAAAAACGTTACGATGAAAACGATCGAAAAAATATAGTTCAATGTTAAATTTATGCAAGGTTTGATTACAACAAAAAGTGATAAAAAATTTGTATTATTTTTCACTGTCACTTAAATACCGTTTGTAAGGCAATCGCAACGCTTCCGTAGAATCAACAAATAAGTGCTAAATTGATGGGCGTAGAATTTCATTGCATGATGAGAGGGTTTTATTTAGAATAACAGAAATTTAAAAATTTGGAAAATAAATTTTTAAATTTCTTTTTTATATTAAAAATAGATTTTTATATATAAATCATATAGTTCTTATGTAAATAATGAAGAAAGAAATTGTATACGTACAGTGAGTCACAGTGAAAGTGAGCCACTGTTTTCAAAAAAACTTTTTAAAAAAATATTGCAAAAAAACACACACATCGAAAAAATTTTTATATGATTTTATTGTTTGAACATAAAACTTCAAGTTCAGTATGTATTTAAAGTTATACTTTTACTTAGTAAAAAAATAACAAATGAAAACTAAGAAAGTTCAATAATACACCTCACATTCAAAATGAGCCACTTTAAATCAAACATTTTAATTATCATATTAATATTTGGTTGGGCCTCCTTTTGCAAAAATTACTGCTTGCAGACGTTTGGGCATCGATTCCAAAAGCCTACATGTATATGTCGAAGGAATAACACGCCATTCAGCTTGTAGGGCATCCAAAAGGTCCTTTTTCGATGAAATGCTGTGTTTACGCACATTTTGATCAAGATGACCCCATAAATGTTCAATAATATTCAAGTCCGGAGACTGTGGTGGTACTTGAAGTACATGGGGGCAATTGTATAGTAGCCATTCCTGCGCAAAATACGATTTATGCTTGGGGTCATTGTCTTGATAAAAATAAAAGTCATCTTCGATCCCCAATTTTTGAACGCTTGGCTTAAGGTTTTGCTTTAAAACGTCTACATACATGAACTTTTTCATTATCCCTGGAATGTGCTGCAGATTTCCGGTACCACCACCTGCCATGCAGCCCCAAACCATGACGGAGCCACCGCCGTGCTTAATGCTGGGAGTAAGGTTTTGCGGCTGAAGCTCGGTATTTTTTTGCCGCCATACCATCTGAGCCAAATAAGTTAAATTTACTCTCGTCTGTAAATAAAACCTAAAAATATTGTTAGTTGCTACCAAACCTGCATTTGAAGTCACTTACCTTTTGCCAAAAGTTCATGTCCTTAAGAACATATTTTTGTGCAAATTCGAGACGTTTTTTACGGTTTTTCAAGCTTATAAATGGCTTTTTTCGAGCCATCCGCCCATTGTAGCCGTGTTTCCTGAGTACCCTTCTCACTGTTTCGGGATTGACGTGGATTCAAGTTGATCTTTTACCAATGCAGTCAGTTTTGGAGCACTTAGTCGAGGGTTCTTCTTAATTTCTCGGATAATAAACGTTTCATTTCTTTCTGAAAACGCCTTTTTGTTGCTTTTTTTCGGCTTATTTGCGATTCTATTTTCCCTAGTAAATCGGTGAATAATGTGCTGCTCGGTTCCCCGTCTTTTATTAACATATTCAGCTATAACCCTTTGAGACTTGCCCTCCTGATAAAGTTCGATTACTCTCTGCCTTATTTCGGTGCTTGTTTGCCGACCCATGTTCACTAATGGCTTTACAATGCACAAATGAAGCATCAGCACCGAAATGCGTGCAATAGTTGATATTCAAAAACATTTTTACCGCTATTTTAACAAAAACAAAATTGGGTGGCTCACTTTGAGTGTGAGGTGAACTTGTTCATTTGTTATTGTTTTTTATAATTTTTGTAAGATTTATTGACAACAACAAAAACCATTCACAGTTAGATCAAACATGCATCATCGACTTAAAAACTAAGCAAAAAATAAAGTTGATCAGAATGCAAGAAAAAAAGATTTTTAAGCAAAAGTATTTTTCTAAGCAGTGGCTCACTTTCACTGTGACTCACTGTATGTATTGCTTGAGTAGAAAAAGGAGTATGCAAATATTTTTGACATTACAAAAACAAAAAAAGAAATTATTATTTTTATTTTATACCCAATTGAAAAATTATTTTCTAAAACTTTCTACCTCAGTTGAAAGTATTTAAAGGTCAGAGGAAAACCATAGCTTTAACAGGATTTCCTGATACAATTTCTTGCCTGGAGTAGTTCTGGTTGGGTTGCACCGCGAAGATTGCTCTAGCTCCGAAGAATTTTGCAAGCTTTTGTTCCATTTTTAAAGTATTTGAGAAGCTAAGAGAGAACTAACTCGGATCTAGTGGAAGTTGGATATTATTTATGCGTTCAGCTGGTTCACCTTGCACTTTATTGCGGTTACATGAGTTGTTGGTGAGAAAATGTCTTTTAGTCTTTTACTTTGAAACTACCTGAAGTAAAAATACTGTACAGGCAGATGCATTTACTGACATTTTTCTATTTATTGAATGATTAAATGAATAGAGTCAGTCAAGTTCTGGTGCACTTTGCAGTGCAAATATTAAAATTGAATGTTAATTTTCAATCAAAATTGAATGTTCTATCTCTTCTCTGATTAATTTGCTTTTACAAATAAAAATTTGCTTTTGAGTATGAATAAAATTTGATTCCTTTGGTGGAAGAGTTTACTTTATTGAAAATGCTTAATAACCTCCGAACTCACTTAACTATAAAAACTTCAAAGAAGGTTTCTTCTAATGAAATAAAGCTCTAGCTGGCATAATATGATTAGTTTAACCTAAATATTACCCAAAATATGCGTACGATTGCAAAGTCACAGTCTAAATTTTTGCTCATATTTTCCATTATAAGAGTTAAGAATAGTTAAAGTCAAGGATGATATCAATATTTCCAGAAGGTGATTAGATACATTTCTGTTTTAAAAGTACTTTCTGCATGAACAACGGATATGATTCAATCTAAGAATTTCCTTAGTTTACTTTTGCACTTAATTAAGCACCGAATGGTTCAAAGAAATGAGGGCGAGAAAAAAAGTGCAACCTTTCGTTATAAAAGAAAAATAAGAGAAATTTGCTTGAAAAACAGGAGTGGAATTCTAAATGCTCTCAGGAGAGTGATGCAGGATTCGAACATCTCACATGATAGCTCGTTGTCGTATAAAAGTCTTGAGCTTCGCATGACGCCGATTGCTATCACCGGCTATGAATCTTAAATGTCTTAATTGGGCCCAGTAAACACGAAGAGTGAACAATAGAAGACTGTAAAAATGTAAATAGCCAATACTTAAATTAAAAATTTTTTTGTTTTAATAATTGATTTACTTTGCAATAAACCAATGATGAAAAATTTTGACAAGGTTTGCTACTCCGATGAATCCTCATTACAAATTTTATATGACAATTCTGAATTCATTAGA
Organism: Coremacera marginata; assembly: GCA_914767935.1. Lineage (NCBI taxonomy): Eukaryota > Metazoa > Arthropoda > Insecta > Diptera > Sciomyzidae > Coremacera > Coremacera marginata. Next base: position 159,481,871 of record OU612046.1, on the reverse strand, counting down.
AGAAGACACGGCAAGAAATTTAAAGATAACTGCATTGTGTAGCGACTCATGGTTTGATCAGTTATCAGCAGCCATGGTACAGGCCGCCTGCACATTGTTAAAGGAACGATGAGACAGGATCAATACATGGTTCTGGAGACAAAAATGCTACCCCGAACTTAGAAATGGTTTCCAAACAACGAATTTATATTTATACATGCTTCTGCCTCTTATCATATGTGTCTGTGTTATTGACTGGCTAGGAAATTCTCCGAATCTCAACCCCCATAGAAAAGCTTTGGGAGTGCATGAAGTGTGAAATTTCCAAGGAATTTACGACCAACAAATATCAAGTTGGATTGAATTATGGCACCGGAATGAATCAATAAAATAAAACTGCACCAAATGCAAGGAATTGATGCCCAAACGAATTGCTGCAGTTATTGCAGCAAAAGGTGGAAATACCAAATATTGACCATAATATTTTTTTAAATATATTTTTCTTAAATTATACATGACCATGATATAAGAAGACAGGCAGCCTTGACAACTCGCTATTTTCTTAGAGCGCCGACCATCAATTGTCAAAATCAATAGTCAACTGTTTTCTGATAATTCATTGCCTCTTTTCCGTAACAGAAACAGTCGTTTTTGACAAATGATGGACGGCAAAAGAACTACCACTCCTATCTATAGAATATTATATAATGTATAAAACTATATCAGACTTCGAGGACTCTTGATCATTTCCAATTTCGAGGACTCATGAACAATTTCCAGCAAGAAGGACCTAAAAAAGGCTTTAAAGAAAGAAAAGGATAAAATCCCTTCTAAGATAACAACAAATTTTGACGACTCGATGCCTAGAAGACAATGCAGATTAAATATGAAAAATTAATTTTCTTTAGCTTTTTGTTAATTTTTTGTTGCTTTGCAATGTCTGTTTACTTTTTTTTTCGTGCGTAAAATCGGTTGTATTTGTAAGTTTTAAGTTAAATATTTTTGAATGAGTTTTGTTTTTGTTACATATATTGGAAGTATGCATTAAAAACCGCGCATTCGTAATCAACTTCATATTTATTATACCTGTAATTTTTTTGACATTGACAGCTTTTGCATCTTAAAGTGCGCCTAAAAATAAATTTCATTCGATCTGTCAAACTTAATATTTGGTCAAACACACAAGTTTTTTATCTTGTTGGAAATTACGTGTTTAGGAAATTATTGGTTAATGTAGACAAAAATGCATACCCTGAATATGTTCCGTCGATTAAAACGAACCAGGAGTGGTTTGCGCGTTTTTGAAGTTGTGATTTTGACATAGATGACAAAGAACATCTAGGCTAGCCAAAAGAGTTCGAAGATGAGGATTTAGAGGCATTACTCGATAAATACACGTGTCAGACGCCAAAAGAACTTACAAGTTTAATAGGGATTGACCAAGCAACATTGGCAGGTGTCTGAAAGCATTGGGAATGATCCAAAAGGAAGGAAATTGGGTGCCTTACGATCTGAAGCAGAAAGACGAGTTTTCATATGTGAGCAGCTGCTCCAACGGCAAAATCGGAAAGTTTTTTTGCATCGTATTGTCACTGGCAATGAAAAGTGGATGCACTACGATAATCTAATGAGTAAAAAATCATATGGTTACCAGGGCCATGCCAAGTAACATTGTAATGGAATTGATGATTTTTCCCAAATTCCATTCCTAAGGAATTGGGATGACCAATTACCAATTCCGAATTCCACGGAATTACAACCCAGACCTGACTACAATTGATGCGTTTGAGCCGAGTATTGAAGGGAAAACGTCCGCAATTCCAACAAAAACATGACAAATTGATTCTTCAGCATTACAATGCTCGACCACATTTTGCAAGGCTAGTCAAAACATACTTGGAATAGGATGTCCTATCATACCCGGCGTATTCACCTGACATTGCCCCTTCCGACTATTGCTTGTTTCGATCGATGACCCATGACCTGGCTGAGCAGAGCTTTCGTTCTTATGAAGATGCCAAAAAATTGATCGTTTTGTGGTTAACTTCAAGAGATGTGTCCTTTTTTCGAAACGGAATCCGTAAATTACCAGAGAGATGGGGAAAAGTAGTGACTAGCGATGGACAATATTATTTTGAATAAAATACATTGTACCTATTTTTCACAATAAAGCCCCCATTTTAGCAAAAAATACGCGGTTCTTAATGCATACTCCCAACAAGTTTTTATTGGATTAACTTTTTTATATCTTTACTAACACATTTCTCAGTATAACATTATGATATCAGTAAAAACAGTGTTTATTTTGACGCTCACAGTATACGATGACAATAAAGTTCCAACAATTTTTGCTTCAATTCGGAATATTATCGACAATTTTTAGAGCTCTATCCTATAAATTTAACAATAAAAATTTCACACCTTAACAAATCTGGCAGTGTGCTGACAATTAAAAAAAAAAAAAAAATCTATACTAAAATAATGATACTAAATTTAATTTAGTAGCAGCTGCTAGCAGTAAAATTTATGTGTAGCATTTTTTCTTCACACTAAGCGTCTTTTCTTGTGCGCTCTCATTCAGAGAGTGAAACTAATAAAATTCCCACCTTAAAGCTGTCAAAACATGACAACTCCATGCGTGTTGACAGTTGTTGGCAGAGCACGTGAATTTATTGTACGTTTTGTATTACAACTAAATTGGTGCCGCCACAGTTGATACTCTGGGGACATGCATTCGAAGAGTTGTTGGAAAATTTTTTAGGCAGATTTTGGTGTGAATTGAAAATAAATGTTGACATTTATTAATCAGCAGGCAAGTAATTAAAAACGAAAAAAAAAAAATCTCGAGGGATATTTAATGCTGTGATTTTAATGCGGTGTGAGCGATATATTTGAGACAAATTAGGCAAATTTAAGATTTTGTTTTTATTTCCGTTGACGTTTATGCTGCCAGCTGGTCACCTAAAACCACAAGCGCAGCACGGCACATCCGTAATGAAAGCGATATCATTATCCAGAACACACACACAAACGTGGTATAGAGTACAATGCATGCATGTGATGGAAGAGAGGCACACAATTTTATCTCATGATATCGATTACACAAAAGCACAAAATTTCCCAGGACCAGGTTAAGCAGAAAACATAAGTTAATATTTATTCTCAATATAACAGAATACTACTTTTTTTTTTGAGGATTGAAAATTAAGCGCAGCTGCTGAGCTGCTTAAATGTTGCTTCTTTATAAAAATATTTTGGCGCGCTCTTATTAAAAAAAAGTCATGATTATTTTTCAAAAAGTTAATGAAGCGCAAATCGAGCGATTAAACACACAACGCACACATAAACAAACATACACTAACACTGTTCTACGCACGCATTTTTATTAAATGTTGCCCATCTGACCAACAATGACTGCAGCAACCACATTAAACGGGGGAAAAAAGCAAAAGCTATATAAACTCTTTCGCTCAAATGAAGTGTAAAATAAATAAACAAAGAGCAAAATATTTATTATCAGGATAAAAAAAAAAATTAATAATATTGCAGCAGCAGTAACAACAACAACAACAATATCAAACCACCAACTTTTACATATAAAAATCTTCTTCATTATGGAATTTTTGTATTATTTTTTTTTTTTTTGTATTGATTCAGCATAAATATTTATAGACCGGCAATGAGTTGAGATCAATTGAAATTAAATGGAGTGAAAAAAAGTCAGCGATGTGCGCAAATATTTACAAAAATAACACAATATAGAACAAACACACACAATAATAGCAGTTGGTGGAGTCAAAGATGTGACAGCTATGGGCAGCGACAGCAGCAGCTACACTGGCCAAAATATAATAAAAACGCTTTGTTAGATGGCAGCCGCATGTCAAAAAAACGCGGTTAACGCGGGTTCAAATAACATTTGAACTAGTCAATTTTTTCAATTATTCCAGTCAATAATTTTACTGATCGGCCGTCACCTCTTTGCAGACAATGGAAAATTTCAGAGTAAAAACGCCATGTAAAGCTTCATGAGAATATGAACCGTTCGGAGTCCACATCAAACTTGTAGGTCCTGGTTCCAGATTTTTGTTACGTTAAGACAAATGAAGAGAGTGGACTAAAAGCTTTCTACAGGGAGCGCTCTAGCTAGTGTCCTATTTGTGTTAAACCTTTGTATTGCATAGTATTACCCTATGCTCAAGCTCTAGTTTTTTTTTGTATTTGTAATTTTAGAACATTCTTTTCATTATGGAAACAAAACGAGAACTCGTGATAGATTTATACAAAAACTAGTAAGGGTGCAGCTTCGGCAGGGTACCGAAGCTAAAATATCCCCCCGCGGCCATATTGAAGTATATTCGAAGTCTTTAGCCACGACATACACGATGACATTCAGTTTTATATATTAACGAAAGTTTTCCTATTTTGATGACGTCACTTTGTATGGGAAGTAGGCGTGGTTATGATCCGATTTTGCCATATATCATAGAGATGGTTCATATTATATATCAAAGCTAAAGTAAATAATTTGAACACATTTAATTAATGTTTGTGGATTTTTAAGAGATTTAATGTTTAAAATAAAGTCAAATTGTATTTGTACGCGTTGGGGTACAAAAATTTTACAAAAACTGCATTTTTGTGCCTACTTACAGACTTGAAAGTCAACTATTCATTCATTCAACGTACTATTTATCGCTATGAGACAACAGGTAGTGTCAAAGTGCAACATAATGGTGATAGAAAACGGACGGTAAGAATCTAGCTATGATAAAAAGGATTCGTGAAAAAATTCGACGAAATCCAAGACGCTCTGCCGGGAAACCAGGAAAAGTAATTTATAATGACCTACCATATACATAAAATCCTACAGAAAATAGCCTTTGCATTACCTTACAAACAAAACATGGACAACAGCGTGATCCGAACAAAGAATTTGCTGTGCGAGCACGCTAATTCTTAAATTGTTTTTTTTTTCTGATAAAAAATCCCTACGGAAGAGTAAATTGGACCGAAGTGACTTAACTCGTCAATGTGTGTGGCAGTGAGAGTCTGTTCAGCAAAAACTTGCTTCTTCGATAAACGTCAAAAGTTCAATAAAAAGTAACTGAAACAATCAAAATCATGTTATGATTGTTAAATATTATATGCAAGAAGTTTGTGAAAAGAAAGTGAAGCAGATTTGTGAAGTAAAAAGCGATATATAAAAGCTAAGAAACTGATTTTAAAGTGAAAAATGTTCGGAAAAGTCACAAGCAATCGTAATCTTAACAGATTAATTTAATAAAAGAAACAAAGTTTCGACGAGTTATTGCATATTCTCCGTAAAGAAAATCTAAATGTTTCTCTTAATGAATAGACGGTTTAAAGATTATGAAAGTATTTACGAAGTCATAAAAGGTAAAATTGTAAATCATTTGTATATGCTTGTCGCATCAGATCTATAAAAAGGGCATCAGATCTATAAAAATTTTTGAATTTTCAGTAGAGACAAAACCAATATAAGCAAAAGAGACAAAACGGTTTTTAAAATGAACGAAATGGACGACTTTTAAATAAGATTCACAAATTTCGATAGTCGAGGGAGATGTTAAAAGCAAACTATTTGTGATTTAAAAGCAAAATTCTAAAGTTTTGATTTCTGCCTTTTGTAGTTAGGGTGCCATACATTCCTCAAAGTACAATTTTAAACTATATCACTTTCTCAAAAATGTAGAGCTGCTTGTGTGTATGAAGTGTCAATTAGCACTTGCTAAAATATTTTGGTGCCGGTTCTAAGGTAAGTTCAAAAGTATCTACGCAGTATGAATTGGCCCCTGCCGAAATATTTTTGAACCGGTTCCTTGCCAAATCCAAAGGTATCTTCCCGGTAAATTGACCATTGCCAATGACAATGCCGTGTAAAAGCGACCGGGGGTTTGTTTCATATGTTGGTGGTCGTTCTCCCTTGGGGATAAATCACGTGATATGCACTGAACCGGTTCTTTTATCCGTAGGGATTATTTATTCACGGGACAGTCGCCCTTGAATAACTAGAGTGACTGTTCTTATGTTACATCACTACAGGAGATTGCTAACTACGGGAGAATTATTCCGCAGTAATGGTTTTTGAAGCTATCAGTAAAAGAGGCAAACTGCCACTCGTATTCATCGACAGTGGCGTAAAAACTTAACTAGAAATAGTATCTGAATGAGATTTTGATTAGTCATGTTCCTTCAGAGGTCAAACAAATTGTATGGTGAGGCGCGACTCAACAAGACCCTTCTTACCCGGCTCACAAAGCAGAACTCTTTTCAAGAATGGCGCGAGTTGAACTTTACGAATTTTTTTAGTCCTAAATCCTCTGCATTAGAGCATTTGGGGATACGCGATGAGTAAACTAAACGACATGAATCACCTTTGTTTGGAGGGGTTTAAAGCCCTTTGACAAAAATTTGAAATGAAATTTTACCAGAGGTCTAACGTGCTATATGTGAGTAGGTTCCAAAGCGCTTAAAAAAAAAATAAATACGAAACGGCCATTTCAGCCCTTAAAAGGACTTTGACCGAGCTTCTTATGATGAATTGTGTTGTGCGTATTGTGAAATGTTTTGAACACAAAATGATCTTATGTTCTCAAGAAGCTTTTCATGGCAGTTTTTACTCTCTGAGGTTTCCCATTGCCTGCAGTGAGGTGACGGCCGAACAGAAAAATTAATTCAATTGAAAAAACTTTCCGTGTCATGTGGGAAAGGAACCAGGGTTCTCTGGCGTATGGGCCACGCACCATACCCAATTTTGACTTTCTTTTACTAAAACGTGTCGGCATATTATCATCACCATGTCCACGCTTAAAAAAAAGTGATTTAGAAAGTTTAAAATTTTTTAACGGAATTATCAGAATATAGTTAATGCGAATTAAAAAAAAAAATTTAAAAATGGCGAATAATAAACTTTAAAAATGTCAATTTTTCTCTTTATTTTTAAATCAGCTTTCGTGCAATTCTTGGTTTTCTTTACCGAATCAAGCGATTTTGAATAATAATGTATAAAAGAAATCAAACCCGAAACGCTTAAGGGGGTAATCTACAGTAAAATAACCAATGTTTTTTTTTCACTTTTTATAGATATAAATATCTTAAAAATATTGTCACCAAAGAATATTTTAAAAGCCAATTCGCTTTTGGAGTTAAAGCTGGTTATGTAAGCAAGCACAAGGCAGGTGAAGTGATAATGACGAAACTTTAGTAACGTTTTTCTCATGCATATCTGTGTTTTTCATATATATGTACAAGATTGAGAGAAAAATAATAAACTGACTAATTAATAGTAATAATGATACATTTTTCATTTTAAAGCTAATAAAATTATCTTATATGTCAATATAAATGTTAAAAAAAAAATTAAAATTATTATTATTTTACGGTCAAAGAAAGCAATATTTTACGTTATAAAACAATTCTCATTGCTCCAAATTTACAATTTTCAATATTTTTTTTCCTCAATTTTTGAGGTTCATATTAGACATGGGTAACGTAGCGCTGCGTTGCGTTAATAAGTTGAAGCACTTCAATGCGTTGATACACTTGTTTTAATAAAATTAACGCAATAGCGCAGTAATGCAAATGATGCACTCAAAACAAAAGTATAAAATATTTATACAGCGAGCAAAAATTGCACATGTTGTACGGCGCATCGGGGATAGAAACAGAAAGTTGAAAGCGAACATTATTACTCTGTATAAATAAGGACAAGTGGTTGCAGGGGGAAGATGCTTGGAGTGCGTTTGACTGTTATTAATGTTTTGCCATTCACAGAATGGTTTTGTCAATTTAATAAACTGTTGGATGTGTTCAACAGTAAATTTGGATTTTTAGTTATATTTCATATTTATTACTTATGGATTTAATAATCTTTAATGAATCTATTAGCAGTAAGATTTCTTTAGATCAGATATATTGATTAAAGATTTTTATTTGATTTCATTTATTTTTTCTAAGTGAACCCAATTTGCGCTTAGCAATATACCACAAAATTCACCACATTCGAAAAATTAACCACATAACGCAACGCTTTGGTCCTTACTGCGTGGATTAAATTCTTGTTGATACAGTAATCATAGCATTTCAAACTACGCTATGGCGCAATTGCGTTAACGCATTCCGCTGATACAGCAAACTGCGTTTGAGTTGGTGTATCAACGCAGCGATTTTTGCTACCTTACCCATGTCTAGTTCATATACGGGAGAATTAAATAAACTAAAAATAAAAATTTTTTAATTGTGTTATTAAATTTGTTTTTGTGACACCTTGTGACACTTGTAAACACCTGTAAAAACAAGTCCTAAAAGAAATTAAATGAATAGGAACAAATATAAAAAAAAAAATAATCTAATAGGAACAAAATAAAAAAAATATTTTTGTTTTAGTCTTAAAATATAAAATCACAACTCCTTAAATTTAGAACTTGTTGCGATGTACATATATTTTCAGAGGAAAAATAATTAAATAATCTCTCAAGACGGCATGGCCATTCTTGATCGACTAGTTTTATTATTTAGTTACTTCTTAAAAATTTTATAATTTCATGCAATTTCAGGAAATGGTAATGATGGTGGATCATGAAAATGGTAATGATTATAGTAATGGCATGATAATGGTTACCCTTGAGATACAAGGTAAATTTGAATTTTTACATTGATTTTCTCTGAATTTCAATTAATTTTTGCAAATGGAATCTGAATTTTAATTAATATTTTATGCATTTGAAATGGAATTCTGAATTTATATTGATCTTTTCTGAATTTCAATTGCTATTTTTGAATTTCAAATGGAATTTCTGAATTTTAATAGATCTTTTCTAGTACCTATACTTAAGGTTTCATCCTTGGCTATTGGTGCAAATGTGTAATCATACCAACTCAACAAAATACTTGACTCTCTCCCACTAAAACGTGTCGGTAATTATCACTCTATTAGATGTGGGTTAGACGTGACTCACCTGTTCATGTGAGTGGAAAATGAGTTGAGTATTATTTTGTGTAGTGCCTTTGGCTAGTTTTGCCATATGCTCCGAGATATCAAAATTGTTACGATTTTCGGTTTGAATTCGATGACCTGTGCACTATTTCACTAAATACAATTTACAATCACAAATTTGTACTTGTACTAAACTTAACGATTTTTTTACAATTTTGTGAGAGTTTCCTTACAATTCACTTATTTGTAAGTTGGTGAAATTGGGCACTGGTATTTGGTAAAAATGTTACGGTTTCAGGATAAATAGTTCCGACGTCCGAATCATACACAATAATTTTTAACTGACATCTTTTATTTTGGATGGATTTGCTGGTCAAATACAACAACATTTTTTTATTTATCTACTCGAAGCAAAATCAACGTTGTTATTGTTTATCAGAGCTTAACAAGTCCCACGAGCTGAGTGCAAAACTTACGATTCAAAAATTTTATTCATGGCAATACTGCCTTTGGCACCAAAGATAAGCAATAATAGGTACTAGTGAAATTAGTAACTTAAGTTATGAGCCATGACTAGGTGTCTGTGCGTGAACGAATATGAATGGTTATGAGTGGAAGTTCTTCTTTGCCTTAAATTAACTAATACTCTTTCTTGTGTAAGTCAACTAATGGCCAGTGATGATATTTAAGGGCTATTGGAGCTTTTTTAGCCCTTTTTAATTGTGAAAGCCCCGAGGCCCTTTTTAGTCGTTTTAGGCCCTTTTGAAAAAATTTAACAATTAAAAATAATCGCAATTTTTAACAAGAAAAATTTAATGGTTGATGTCTGTTGACAACATTTGTGTACTATGCCATCGTTCTACAAAATTTTAAATGGAGGTAGGAAATATCGTTTACAGAAAAATCGCACAAAAAATAAAATTAAAAAATCACTAAAACGAAAAATTACCCCAAATAAATTAAAGAAAAATGTAAAATAATCACCTAATAATAACGAAAATATGCCCAAAATTTTAGAAAAATTACCTAAAATTTATGAAAATCGCGTCTACAGTATAGATTTGATAGTCATCACATAAAATGCGCTTGCGTAATAATAATATAGGTAACCATTTCACTATAGTGAACTGAGTGAAATTTAGTCCTAAAAAATTAGATGATTTTTGTATGGCAAATAGCCAAGCCGAAAACGAAATTTCGCCCAAAAACGTGCGAAATATGTGCATAATTTTTTTGGCGGTTTCTAAACGAAAATTAATCGAATCTTGTATGGAGAAATTTTGGGTGATTTTTATTTAAAGTCTATATATCCTATGGCTTTTTTAAATATTCTCATTAAAATAAGTTCCGTTATATACAGCCATGATCACATAAAAAGCATACTTTTTAGTAATCTCAACTACAAATTTAGTTTATTTTCCAAGTTATATGAAAAAAGCGAGCCCTAAAGGCTCCATCGTAGTCCTGACTTAATATACATAAAAATTAATCAATTTTGTTATCAATTCAATATCAAAGCTAAGAAAATCAGGCCAGCACCATGTCTCTACACCCTGATGAAGTTTTCATAGCGAATTTCAAACTTATTCCTTGGCGATTGTTTTGTCATCTTATCAAATGTAATTTGACTTAATAATTTTATTCTTGCAAAATTCTTTATTAAATTAAATTGTGGTCATTTATGAAACTATTCTTTGTTAAATTCAGCCATGCCTCAATACATTTTTTGAAAGGAGTGAATTTTTGATTTCCCAAAACTGTTAATTCGAAATTTCGACTATTTTCACCAAAAATAATCTGGACTTGTTGACATTATTAAAAAGTGTGCTATTTGTGAGACCATGGCATGACCGTGTGATCAAATAGAGGGTCTTCAATATTGAATTGCCACTTTTTAAAACTAAAAGCCCTATTAATGTCAAATTGGCCCAATTTTTATTTGAATTCTGGCTCTTTTCCAACTAAGTCAATATCTCATCCCTGCTAATGACTCAAAAACGAGAATAATTTCAAATCTCTACTGCACATTCTAAGCCGGTGTGTTAATGAAAGTCGAGTCAACGGAAAGACTTCAAATATAGTGGACATCCGTGCATAGATATTCTGATTTGTTGTCATCAGGAAGGTTTATTTTTAAGGGAAGGTCATGGGGTCGCCCGGTTGTTCACCAAGCACCATTTAGCATGGTTTTCGAAATTTCACTAAACGACATGTCCAAAGATGGCATAAAACTTACAAAAGCTTTAGCTTTGAAATCGGGAATGACAGCGAATGTTACCATTCATAATTACTGAAAAATATTGCGAACATATTGGACAGCGGGTAGCCTTACTTCTTTTTAATTCAGTTCAATGTTCATTTTATTACTTATTAAAAAACTTATAGAAAAACTTATTTTTTGAGTGCATCAGTTATGACAACGTTGTGCTAATAAAAGAAAATTGTTCATAGATATGAGCGCCAATTTTTTGTGGAAGGTTTCAAGGAAAGTAAATATTGATTGTTGAGAAGTAATTTATTTTGTACCATAATATCTTCCTTGCATCAGTTATGCTATTGAAATATAATAAATTTTTATGGCGTATGCAAGAGTTTGTGGAAAAGCGATGGCAAGTTATCAAGGACACTTTTTCAATCAAGTGTAGATCATTACAGTTTATAAGCTTTAATGAGACAACCGGGCTTAAAATGTGCTCCAAATAGAAAGAAACAACATTACCATACAAATTCTATATATTTCAGGCTTTAAGATATGAGAATATTGAAGAAAACCATCTTTATATTTGGGTTAACAAAAAAAAAAAAAAAATTAAATTAAAGTATACAATTTCATTGTTTTTACTTACATTTAAATATGTGCATATAATTGTTTTGTTCAAAAAGCTTACCTGAAAAGAGAAAAAAGTTATATTAGTTAAGAAATTTTTCATAATAAGTTGACAATTATATAAATTTTTTGTTAGAAATATTAAGAATTAACCAGAAAGGGTGGATAACTATAGAAAAAAAAAGCAGGGCTGGCAATTCTAAGCAAATGCTTAAAAATGCTTATTTTGCATATATCTGGCAATTTTGGTGGGTTATGCATATATTTGACATTTGTGCATAGGTTTTCATATATGGCAAAATTATTGTACATTTAGCGGAAAACGATTTTTTTTATAAGCTTTTTTTATTTTTTGTGGTTGAAATGCCAAAAGAAAAAGAATTTCCAATGGTTGCTCAGTTTCCTAAAGTCTTGCGCTGCGACAATTTTATATTGTTTTGTTAATATTGTGAGTGGCATATAACAGACAAGCCCAATAGTCTCAGGCGTCGTGGATGAATCGATCTTTGGTGATTTCTTAGAGAAACTTGCTGCATAAGCCAGGCTTGCAGAATATTCTTAAACGCGTCTGTCTTGTATTCGTCAATAACAGGCTTGTAAAATATTCTCTAACTCATCTGCACTGGTTTCGTCAACAATAAAAAAAAAGCAAAAAGAACAAAGTAACAACGAAAATATTACAACACGCTATACTCTTCACTCTTTTATTTCTTGTCTAAAATTCTTTAACGCGTCTGTGCATAAAAAATTTGTCGAAAATTCTTCAACTTTCTGTCTTGTTTTCGTTCATTTAAAAATTTCTCGAAAATTCTTTAACTTTCTGTCTTGAGTTCGTTCATGGCTTCCCAATAAATCTTAATTTTTGCTTATATTTGGGGGTAATTTTTTTGGGGTAATTTTGTTAACGTGGTATAATAATGGTCTGAATGAATGATATATCAAAGATTACAGATTCAGATAATGTGATCCAAAGAGAAAATATGTATAATAAAATAAAATTAAATCAAAGAATAAATGAAACAAGAAACTAAAAAAAAAATATATTTTTCACATTTGTCTTTTGTTTGTTAACGAAACTTGCCCGAATTTGAAACATTCATCTATGAGATTTTTGTTAATGAAATGTATGGCCGAATCAGCATGCTTCGTCCATGAATCGGAAAAATCACTCATGCTTCTCTTACGATTTCCTTAAAAAGGGAACTAATGGGAAGTGTTTATCTGCGGCAGAAAGTTTTGGATAGAAATCCTGGGTATACAACAATAAACAATATATATTACATACTTTTGGCTCCACAACTAGTAGTGAAGATGCAGCGAAGTGCTTGCCAACAGAATTAGGTTTGTTCAAATATTGCCAAGTATTTCTACAGATGGGAAAAGGAGCTTTTCCAATTATTCAACCGTTTTTAATGACAAGGATATTTTTAATTAACAATTTAAAAAGTACATAATTTTATACTGTAATAGCGATATTATTAATACAAAGATAAAAATTGAAGTAAAACTTTTCATTGATTTAGCATATTTAAGAGCATATTTTGTTTATTTATCGAGCTCGTTTAAGTGCTTAAAATCAATTTTTTCATGCGTATTTTTGCCAGCCCTGATTATAGGCAATGATAAATTTCCAAAAATTTATAAAAAATTTAAAAATAAAAATAGAAATATTTTTTATATGTATATTTCCAATGAAGCCTTAGAAAATACTGCATTTAATTTTGTTTCCATTCAGCACGTATTAATAATTGTCTATTGCAGTTTTATTAAAAAACTGCTAAAATTGAAAAAAATCTGACTCCTAATTTTTTGATGTCACCTTTATGGACAAAATGTATATGTTTTGAAAGGTATCTAGGAGGTGCATCAAATCACATATTTTTTTTTAGAAAAATTCTTATTGTTGTTGTTGTGGTAACACAAACAAGGTACGAAAAACCATGCTTTTTCTGCTTTATGATGATTTTTTATTTAAAAATGCACACCTCAGGGCTAGAACAAGATATATTCATAATTTTTTTATTTTTGTGTAGAGTAAAGAATATGCTCAAAAAAAAATTATTTTCAAAATTATGTAATAAAAAAAAAAGAAATAGATTTTTTTTCGTTTTATGGAAAAGTTACTATTTCTGATCTGTTCTCCCTCTGGGAGCCTAATGAGTGGTACATAAAAAATTTCAATTACTTTCACCGTTCAGAATGATTAAAAAATATTGGAAGTTTCAAATATTACCAGAGATATTGCATTTTTTGTAACTACATCTTCTGCATTTTTTAATTATGAAGATAACCTGTTCGGGGCTCCTGAGGTACGCATTTTTAAAAATTGCCATAAATCAGAGAAAACACGATTTTTCGTACTTTGTGTATGTTACCACAGTAACAACAGAAATCCGTTATGTGTTTAAAGAGGAACCCTGGCGTTAAGGCTTAATTCCTCTGGGTCCATAAAAGTTGGAGTTATAGTTCATGAATCCAACATGATTTTTTAATACTATAAAAAATGCACATCGAAGGGATATGCAAGTGAAATACTCTTGAAAGACCTGTATTTTACAAGTGACACCTAGAAAAGCAACCACGTACTAGATGTCACATTTATAAAGACAAAATCATTACCCTGTGCCCTATTCTGTAAAAGCAGTATGCAATAAGAATTCTATACTGCCCTTAATAGTACCAGTTTGGCTACCGGTAGATGGCGTACCTTCATTGCCATCTACTGGTTGAGACGAAACCTATCCAATCCATACTAAGCAGGTATGCCAGCCCGATCGTACTGCTGCGCGACCCCGCCGGTCAATCTAGACCTGTGCAAGCGATGTACACAACCCATGATAGTCACCTGGGTAACGCGGTCCCGCCGAATAAGGGTCTTGTACCCTAACCCGGCAAATGAGACAAAAAATTCATATAGAATTTTTGTATTTGACAGTGCACATAGCACTGTTTTGTTTGTGACTGACACTTCAATTTAAGGCATGGATCCATTAACATACCTTAAATGAAGTGCCTAAGTTTGTGAACCCCTGCAACTTGATTGCACGAGGTCTCCCCTTTGCCGTGTCCTACAGACACAAAATAACCACACGATGTTGGCCATATAGACCATGTCTCCTTGCCGTGGATAGATAAGGTTACCTGATTCGACGGGTTTGACTATCCCCGTGCTAACAAGTTGTACTGGACCATTGCTACTCCATTGCAGACCTTTTTCACAAGGATTTACCATAGTGACCTGCTATCAGATTGGCCGCCACACCCAGCTCTGGTGAACTCTTCTCTTTTACGACAGTAGACAAGACTTATCCACGAATGTTACGCCTCTATGCATCTACTGCCAATCATCCTCCTTTATCCTGGCTTTGGACAGGTAGGCGCAACTCAGTTGCTAACCTGGCGGAGTTACCACAGTAACAACAATTCGAATTTTTTAAAAAAGAGAAAAACTAGTAAAGAGTGGAGCTTTGGCAGGGTACCGAAGCTAAAATGCCCCTCCGTGGCCGAATTCAAGTATATTCGAAGTCTTTACCCACGACTGACACGATGACATTCAGTTTTATATATTTACGAAAGTTTTCCTATTTTGATGATGTCACTTTGTAGGGAAGGTTTTCGTGGTTTTCATACGATTTTGCCGAATATCATAGATATGGTTCATATTATATACCAAAACTCATTTGAAAAATTTCAAGATATTTCTTTAACTTTGTGGATTTCTAAGAGATCTTAATTTAAAATAAAGCCACTTTGTATGAGAAGTAGGCGTGGTTTTCGTCAGATTTTGGCAAATAGTATAAAAATGGTTTTTATATTAATTATTAAAGCTCATGTGCAAAATTTCAAGACATTTCCATAATTTTTGTGGATTTTTAAGAGATTTTACTGAAAAATAAAGTAACTCTGTATGGGAGGTAGGTGTGGTTTTCATCCAATTTGGCTCATTTTTGAACTTGATCTTAATTTTTTTTAAAAAAAGCTTATATTTTGAATTTCATCGCGATAGCTTTAAAATTAGGGCTGACAGACGGACACACGGAAATCGACTCAGGAAGTGATGCTGATCAAAAACATATATATTTTTCTATGCCTGCCTGATATCAGCCTATACTATACCTGATAATATTAAATTTTTAAAAAAATTCAAGTACTTTATTGAAGTATTTAAACGAATCTTAAAATTATTAGCTTTTTATTAATTAATTAGTAGGCCAGGTCAAATTTTTGGTGGCAAAGAGTATAGAAAAAAAAAGTCTACGGGCAATTGTAAGAAACTTTACCTAAGGAAACCTGGGTCTAAAATCAATATCGAACTTCGTTTTCGTTTCGTTTCAGTACGAAAGTACGGAAAACGTTGAATTCACATTCAAATAAAATTAATGAATTATTAGTTTCCTTTTTTATAAAAACTGTCATGGATATTTATTTTTTCATAAGGTAAGGTATGAAATTTTTTGATGTTCTTTCAATTTTAAAGGTAAAAGTTCTTGGTTTTTTTTTATTTATTTTTATGTGTTGCAAATATAACAAAAAAAAATATTGAAGTACTTTTATTAATTTTATACTAATCAAACTTTAATTATGTTTTATTTATGTAATACCATTCCATTGTAGAAAAAAAATGTATGTGAATGTACAATATTTTTAATGTTTTCCTGATTTCCAAACATAAACGAAATTTTCGACAGCTCGATGTTGATTTTAGAACCGTGTCCTGCAGCTTCCCACCCAGCACGTATCTCGTTCACAGCAAAAGTTAATTTGCAACGAACTTTTATCGAAGAAAAATCTCGTATTTTTTTTGGAAATTGCAATCAAAACTTAAAAGTTATTTTATACTAGTGTTACCGCTTCAGTTATAATAAAAGTAAGTCTGAAAGTGGTAAAAATGTAACCGAAAGTATGAAGCTTACAGTAAAAAAGTAAAAGATATAATTTTCTTCGCGTTTGTTTCGAAGTATAATCGCTTTGGAATCGTAAACGAATAATTTTCCGAAACATAGCGAACCTCTCTAACGAAGTAGCCGTTACGTCCGCCAATCGTATCTTTTTCGAATCGTAATCGATATCAAATTCAATAGTTATCATCGTGAGTTATTCGTATATTTTTAAATTTCAATATCGAAGTCGGATTTTGTGCCCGGTGGGTTTGCACAATTGAGATTGTGTTAGTAAAATATTCGTCAAGGAAAAATTGCAAGGCTTCCATTTGGAAGTGAGGGAGAAAGATTCCTCATCCCATCTTTTGGGAGCTTTTGGGGGGTTTTCAATTGATGTTGTTTCTAATCCACTTCCTTAAATTGCAAGTGGAAATCATTGTTTCCAATGTTTTGAGACAATGACAAATCCAGCGGAGAGAGGTGTTTCCACATTAATTTTTAATACAGTGGATAGGAATGTTTCCCTCTAATGACATAGTGTTTAAAAAAAATAAATGGTGTGCCCAACGGAAGGGAATGCTTCATACACTCCATGGAATGTTTTATGTTAATATCCGGGAATGTTTCCATTTTCTAGAGGAATGCATTCATCTTACGTACAGAATGATCAAAGCTTCAGTGTTCAAGAGAACTTCAAGCAGACAAAATCTACGCTTGAGAGTTCTTTGAATACATGACGAAAAGTTGCGAGATTTTACACTATATAAAATTTTATGTTTGGAAGAATTTATGAGTAACATTTTTTATTTTTAGAAAATACATAACAGCATGGCGCCATGATGTGCTATAAAGAAGTAATGCCGAAAAAATTATACAATGAGAGACATAATAGCTTGCATGTCCAATATAAAACTATTGTAGGGGATACAAGAAACAATTGATTTAATGATTTAAAAGCGGCATGTCCACTTAATATTGATTTTGATTAAAAAATATTGGCATTTTTCACTATTCACCTGCCTTTTACGGACATGTACGTCTGCATGTACTATTTGTACTTCACATTATGTAATCTGTGTTTCACATTATCCGTTTGTAGGATTGTTTGCTTTTGATTGTCCGTCCACTACACATCTAATTAATTTTGCAATATAAATCAAAGCAAAAAAAAAAAAAAAGAATTTCATAAAACTTCTGCAAAAAGCGCTTTGGCACTACTTTGTTTTCAGTGTGAGCTTTAAGCGCTTATTAATACCACGATATACTCAACATGAGAGAGTATAGGTGTGCATAGATGCCCGTCACCGTTTTAGGGCCATAGTTCCTTCGACAAAATTTCTTAGAATTTTTTCCATGGATATATATAAATATTAACCAAGAACCTTTTTGTCGTCGAACAACACTCAATTTTATAAGTGATAAAATCTACGATCTAAATTAAAGCCTAAATTAAAATCATAAAAACTATTTTATCATCAATATAATACAATTTTATCATCATTTTCATAAGCTTACGTTCTTATGCAAAAACAAAAACCTGTACAAACAAAAACAACAGTAACAGCATTTCAATACACATTTGAGATTGCTTAAAAAAGCCGCTGTACGGCTGCTGTTCGATCCTTGAACAGCCGTTGTTTGGGAAAAAAGTCCTGCAGACGTTTACACAAATTATACAAAATTTTGTATAAAAACTATATACATAATGTAAAAACTGTTCTTCTTCTTAAAAAAATGTTAAATTATTAAAGAAAATGGGTTTCTTTACCTTCAAAACTGTAAAACTAATAAAACAATTTTATTTTTTTTTGAAAAACTAAAAAAAACAAAAAACTTCGGGGAAAGTGTACGTATCCAACAATTTTATTTATAAACTAGTATAAAAGACCGTCCTATGATGGGTTGGAAGCATTAACGCTAAACTGTAATTATTTTTTACCATTATTACCAGTGTTTTTACAATATACTGTTCTGAAAAATGTTCAGCCTGAAAGAATGCACTTTCAGGCTGATCGCAAAAAATAATTACAGTTTGAGCGATATTGGGTGCAGAGCAATGTGCTTGCCTTTTATATATTCTAATTGATAGAGTATTTACAATCCGCGGTATTTTGGATATATGTTTTTTTACTATAAAGATGATATTTGTGACATATAGTAAACACTACCAAATTTTGCCCATCACATATTTGGCTTTTTTTTTTCATCAAAACCAAAAAATTTACTTTTTTCTTACTTAAAACAAATTCTTATCAACGTGCAAACACTTTAAACAACTATCTAGAATACAAGAATTTACTATAAGTGCGCTCAAACCGCTAATAATGTAATTTTATTTTTACAACTCTATCAAAATATTACATATTATGAATACCTTTAAAGAAAAATTTAAAATTTTTTAAAATTTTTGACGTCTTTCTTCCTAATGAGTACCCTAAATTATGCACATTCCTTGAATTTATCACTAATTGAATTTGGTTTACATATTAAATCAAAGTTTCACCAAATTATTTCCCTACCCGCATAATTTTTAAATATATAAATCCTTGAGTTTTAATAGTGCGGCAGTGGAAATTTCAAATACATCTAAATATTTATAGACTTGCATCAAGATATGTTAATTAAACGTGCCATTTACGAGAGCAAGCTTGCACAGCTGGAGCACAAAACAATAGAGCACCTAAGATGAGCAGGCTAAATAAGCCGCCTCAATTGCCACACCAACGCCTCAGCCGCAACCCTATAATATTCTCCAAACCCTGCTTTGCCATACATCATCTAATTAATTTTGTCTTCATCATCATCATCATCATCGATTATCATTAAATTCCTGCTCATCATCAATTCAACCCGTACATTTTTCCTGGCCGCGCACAACCAGCTGTGTTTTATCATTGTTCTGCATCGCTTTAGAATTATATTTTGTTTTAATTTTTTTTGTGTAAATGTAAATTTATGTCAGGCAAAAACAACAAGCTATTTAATGGTAAATATCTTTAGATCAATGTGGCTACTTTAACTGACAGATACTATTTTGTGTAGCCTCAATGTGTAGCCACAGCTCATCAATTTAAATAAAATAAGTAGTAAACTTTTAATGCTTTCAAAAAAAAAAGCTTCGTTTTGTGCTGTCATGTACAGTTTTTGCTGTAGAAAAATAGTGCTGTTCAAACCAAAAGATACATAGATACTTTTATAATAGTAATAATAATGCGACTGAGCAGCAATTGATGACTAAAATAAAGTCAACAGAATGAAATGGATAAAAGAGTAAAACGAATAATAGATATTATTGACTGCAGCGCAATGCATTTGGACAGCCATTAAAGCAACAACAAAAATAACATCAACGGTATAGCCTACACCCCATGTCAATTAAAATTGTATGCCCGGCACAAGTCGGCGCCACGCTCTTTGTCTTTGCTATTGTACTTGCTTACTTCATTGTACCGCTTGCATCCAATAGATACAGCACTTTGCTGTTTAATAGATTTTATAAGAAATATTCTTTTTAATTTATTGGCATGAAATATTATTTTTACTGGCGAGCTCGGGGTTGAAAATGTCAAGGTTGATTGTAGCGTATACATCCTGTGGCGACAAAGGTTTCGATACTATTTTGTCAGCAGCAAGCAAAGGTTAATAAAAATACCTGAAATGCTATGAAAACTATATAAAATTCGCTTAGTTAACATTAAAAATGTGCAAACAAAAAAGTTCTTATATCAAAACTATGGAATATGACTGCGAAGAGTGTATCGGAGCATTTAAAAGTAAAAAAAATCCATACGAACTTATTTGAAAAAGCAATCGATATAATTGAGAAACTCTCTCTGGACGCAATTGTTAGTTAGGCATAATTTATTTTGTGCCATCTCTTAAGGTACTTTGATTTATAGCTTAGTATATAAGTCAGATACGCATCCAAGGGGGGAATTTTCGGGGATCAAACCCCCTTTCATCCATAAGGTCCAGTAAGTGTGGAAAGAATACAAATGAGTTTATTATATTAAAACGTGATATTTTTCTTTTTTAGAAAATGTAAGATGATGTAATTTACTTGAAGAAGCAAAAGTTTTTAGTTCCAAAACAAAATTAAAACAATTCACTTTGTTTTTAGTTAATACAATTTTGTATGGTTCTTGGTATGTTAGACCTCTTAACTCTCCAATTTGAGTAGAACAATTTTGTTTTGTAAGTAGTCTAGTTTTCGAATTACGGGCTTTGTAAAATCAGCTAATATTTAAGTATCACTTTTTTGTACACTTTTTTTACACTTTTTTATAAATTTTTATAAAAGATATTGTACGGTGATTATTATGGGTAGTTGTATTATTTCATTTTTTTTTATTATCAAATAGTATCAAATTTTCATAGAAAAACTGAACGTTTAAGTTTTTTTTGTTTTTAAATTTTACATTCTTAAAACTATTTTTTATTATCTCGAAAAATTTAAAGCAGTGGAGTTTTGAAAAATTATTTTAAAATAATTCTGTTTGAATATAATTTGAATCGATGAAATCGTTTTCGAAGTCATATTTTAACTTTTTACGATTTTACGTAACTCAGACTAGGCTTCGTACAGGTCCGAAATCTTTATACAAGCTAGAGGCCAATAGAGGTACTATAGGCAAAAAGAAACAAAATCTAGAGAATATTATTCTTTTGATTGTCCTCACCTTGCCAAATGCTTTTCAAATGTACCTATATTTTTGATAATTTAATTTCAGCCGGTGAACTTTAAAAACAATTTATTTTTTAAACGTATATTGTTCATTGTTTCATGAAACGTTCATTGTTTATTGTTCATTGTTCATTGCTCATTATTCATTTTTAATGATTCATTGTCCATTGTTCATTGTTCATTCATAACTCTTCAATATGCATTGTTCGTTTCTCATTGTTCATTGTGTATGGTCCATTGTTAGTTGTTCACTGTTCATTGTTCATTGCTCCTTTTTCATTGTTCGTTGTTCATTGTTCGCTGTTTATTATTCATTGTTTCATTGCTCCTTATTGATTGTTCATTGTTCGCTGTATCTTGTTCATTTGTTTCATTGCTTATGTTTTCATTCTTACTGTTCATTGTTTATTGTTCATTGTTCATTATTCATTGTTCACTTTATTTTTCATAGTTCCTAGGTCATTGTTCATTATTCAGTTTTAATTGTTCTTTATTCATTGCTCGTTGTTCATTGTTCATGATATATTGTTGATAAGCCATTGTTCATTGTACATCGCTCATTGTTCATATTTTAAAGTTCTTTTTTAATTTTCAAAGTTCATTGTTAATTGTTCATTGGTAATTCTACATCGTTCTCTGTTCGTGGTTCTTTGTTTATTATTCATTGTTCACTGTTCACTCTTTATTGTTCATTGTTCCTTGCTCATTGTTTATTATTCATTTTTAATTGGGCATTATTGATTGCTAGTTGTTCATTGTTAATTTTTCATTGTTGATAAACCATTGTTCATTGTACATTGCTCATTGTTCATAGTTTAAAGTTCATTGTTAATTTTTCATTGTTCAACTTCATTGTTAATTGTTCATTTTACATTGTTCATTGATTATTGATTGTTATTCATTGTTCATTATTCATTGTTAATTAATCATTGCACATTGTACATTCCTCAAGGTTTCTTGTTCATTGTTTAATGTTCTTTGTTTATTGTTCATTGTTCACGTTTTATGTTAATTTTTCATTGTTCGTTGTTCATTTTTCCCTGTTTATTATTTATTGTTCATTGTTTTATTGCAAATGTTCATTGTTCCTTTGTTCATTGTTCAGTGCTCATTGTTCAGTGTTCATTGCTCGTTGTTTATTATTTATTTTACATTGTTCATTGCTAATTGTTTATTGTTCATTGTTTATTGTTCATCGTACATTTTTCATTGGTCATTGTTGATTGTTCCTTGTTAATTGTTCATTTTATATCGATCATTGTTCATGGTTCATTGTTCCTTGTTAATTGTTCATTTTATATCGTTCATTGTTCATTGTTTATTATTCATTGTTCATAGTTCATTATGGATTGTTGATTACTCATTGCTCATTGTACATTGCTCATTGTTCGTTGTTCCTTGTAATTTTTCGTTATCCATTGTTCATAGTTCATTTCTAATTGTTCATTGATCATTGCTCATTGTTCATTGCTAATTGTTAATTTTTCACTGTTTACGTTTAATGTTCATTTTTCATTGTTCGTTGTTGATTTTTCACTGTTTATTGTTTCAGTGTAAATGTTGATTGTTTATTGTTCATTGTTTATTCTTCAGTGTTCATTATTCATTGTTTATTGTTCATCGTACATGTGTCATTGGTCATTATACATTGCTCATCGTTTCATTGTTGATTGTTAATTTTTCGTTGTTCATTATTCTTAGCAGAAAATGTTACCTTGAACCTGAATAAAAAGCTTATTGAAGCATTTTTGTTGAAGCCAGGCATGGTAAGACTGTTTCAAAAACGTTCTATAAAATCTTAAAAAAGTGTTACATGACTTTAAATCAAGACAATCTTCAACTAGATACAGGCATAAAACTCTTACTGCATGATTGTTTCTTGTTTCTTAAGTAATAGAAGATTTTGAAAAACATGTTAAATAAATTTAAAATTGCTTCTTTAAACTCTATGTGCTGTTGCATTACTAAGGCTGTATAGCTTGTAACAAAACATATAGAAAGTATGATTAAAATTATCACAAGCATAAAATGTCCACTCTTTTTATATAAAAGCTTCTCGTTAGATTTTTCACCGCCAACTGTTTTGTTACAAGCTACTCTTATAAATGAAATTTGAAGCTACGCTCGACACATGTATTCAAATCAGCATAAGCGCATCTTAATGCTCAAGTGTAATATTTTCAGATACCAAAAATTTCCCCAAAACGATATAAAAAGCATTCTTGAATTAATAACAGATGAAATTTTCCAGCTCATAAGCCACCAAAAACAAGCTCATTACGTAATGTAAGTCTAACATATTTTGTTTCCTTACTTATGTTAAAATTGAGCATAAAATTTATTATCTTTAATGTAAATACAGCTGCATGGCTTCACAAATGTTTCAACAACAGCAACAACAATGCTGAAAACTTCCCTTCTTACTTTTTGGAAATTTCGTATAATGGTTTGTTGTAATGTATAATGTTTACATAATATGTCAATTAAGGCAAAACACATCAAATATTAATATGCACAAAAAACCAGCCCCACCACTAAATGTCACCCACACCGATGAAGCGCCGATCAGCGCGCTATCCTGCGACGATACGAGGAAGCGCTTTAAATGCTGACATTAACTGCATTTACATATGTATTAAAAATTTATTACAGCACATAAAAAGAAAAAAAAAAATTACAAGCGTCACTAATTGTGGTGCACGAAGACACAGCAAAATTTCTCCGTACAAGGAGAAAGAGGAGTAGTAGGAGAAGAAAATTTGAAAGTATCGCATTATTTTTTTTTTAATTTATTATTTATTATTTGTTCTTCATCAAAATTCCATGGCTTCCACTGCACTACACGGCCTGTGTATGGTTTGGCATCAAAAATTAGTAGACAACATATAATAAAAACAACAGCAAATATATGGAAATTTAAATCTAACACTTCAGTTTGAATAACATGCTAGTTTAAAAGGTCTAAGATAAAATATACATATATAGGTGGAAAATTGTAAATTTTTTCAACAATTTTCGGCCATAACACCCAAATCGAATTTAGGAATTATGTCCGTGAGTGTTATGACCGGGCAACACTTTAATATCGTTCAACTCACTGTAACGCTCTTTAATAAATTCTGTTAAATTTATTTTCTTAAGTTTTTACAGAAGTGCATATGATTTTTGTCTTGAGTGTTATGCTTCTAAAAAGTGCTTACGTCTACAAAAACTTTCTGAATTTTAGCATTTTATAGTTTATGTGTCTTAAGCTGAAAATTTAAAAAAAAATCAAAGAAAAAAATTTAGTAAATCAGTGGTATATACACAGAAACAACACTCAGGATTTTTAACGATTTTTTAATAGTTTTGTTGAAAAAAATTCTGCTGTAAAAAAAAAAGATAGGAAACAAAAACATGGCAATCAAATACAAACACTTTTGTTTATTTTAAATACTTAAGAGTGCAAAATCCAAGACAACACTCATGACATATTAATCTATCCTAATCATAATCTGCTGATTAAATGTTAATAAACACTTTAAAATGCTACTTATTTAGTAAAACTGACAAAAATAAATCGTGTGTTTACTTGCAGTTATGCACTTGACGGCATATCAGTAACTAAAATAAAGATTAGAGCAAATTAAGTAAAACATAACACTTCTGATACAAAGCGTTGACAACACAATTTCTGCAAAAAAAAAAAATTCTGTTATGTAAGCTTTACAGATTATAAAGAGCAAGAACTCCCTGAAATTTATACAAGCATTGCAAAGTAGTTTTTTTTTTTTATCATATATTATCAAAGTTCCATAGAAAAATTGAATGTTTAAGTTTTTTAAATTCGACATTTTTAAAAATATTTTTTATTATCGAAGTTTAAAAAATGTCTTTTATAAGTCGACATAGAAATTGAATGCCGACTGTCTTTTTAAATCAAGTGCCTACGCTGGTGGGTCAAGTTGAGCGGATTAATTTCAGGCGACGCTAGTTGGAAATGATATGAGAATAACGCTCGCATCGCCTAAAAAAAGCTGTAGCGTTTTAATGGCAAGACGTAGGAGCACTACTTTTTTAAATTTTAATTAAAAAGCATCAAAAAATTTTGAACATCAAATCAATTTTGGTTGATCTTCAATTTTAGTAGCATACACTCGGAATTTTAGAAACTTTTTACAAGCCTTATAGCATTCTTATAAGCAAACAATTTTTTTGAAAAACTAATTTCAAAATATGTATATTCGAAATTTAATTTAAGGAATTATTTTCAAATTGAAAAAAAGTCCTCATTAACCCTCTAAAGCGTTGCTCATTTTTATACAATTTTCTCTTTTTGCAAATTATTTCTCTTAGTTTTCGTTTCAAGCTCAAATGTGAAAAAAATTGTTCTCACTTCCATCAAATTTTTTTAACCGTTTAACAACCAAATAAGAAAATTTCAGAATTTATATTTTAGGTATTAACTTAAAAAGTAATTCACAACTGAAAGCTAATAAATATGGTTATAAAATTGCACCCAATCATATTTTAATCCTTCGATTCCTACTTTATCCTGAAAATTAATTTCAGACATTTATAAAGGTATTCAAAAAGAATTATATACAATTTTGATATTTTAGAACTCCTTTCAACTATCTTGTTTCCTGCTTTTAAACCTTTTTTACCTAATTTAAACCACTTAGACACCACTTTTTCCAAATAACTTTTGTAGTATCTACGGGTATACACCACCTAGAAAAAAGCTTATGTTAAATTAACAAAAACACCAGTATAATTTATAAGCTGGTTTTGGCAGTTTTCAGCCTTCCAAGTACTTTACTAAAACGCCTAAGTTTTATATGTTAACTTGCCAATTTTTAGTTGGGCGATAAAATAACCAAGTATTTGATAGTTTATACATTATTTAAGAAAAAGTTAAGTTTAAAAAATATAACTTTTTTCCAGGTCTTAGCTTTTTTTTTTTTTTTGAAGTGTAGCTTTTTACGCCTCGTTCTGTGATTTGCTTGACTGAAATCGACACTACAAAACTTTTCTTTTTTTTGACAGCGTTTTTCTTAGAAGTTTATGGCTTCTTTGCTGCTTGCGTTTATTATAACAAGAACATTAAATATCATAAATATCAAATAAGAAAATCTTTCCTTCGCCCACAGTAGGGATTTGAACCTACATTTCCCCAATTAAGAGTTCACTACACTACGTATCGAGCCAAACTCCTTCGGTACGTAGAGTCATTGATTCATTATTAATTACAACTGAAGCTTTGCTGCAGCACAACACAATAATTTATTAATAGATTTTTGTTGTATGGCTATCAACATATATACTGCATCTGCTAATATAGCATCTGTTTACATAGCTGCATTTATATCAGCAAACGGTAGCAAGGCTGTTTAGATCAGTGGATAGAGCGATGTACTGGGCATCGAAACTTCCACGATCGATTTCCACGGCTGGCAAAGACATTTTTTTTTCTCTTTTCTGTTATTTTTGTTGATGAAATGTAAAACTAGTGTGAATATTAAAGTGTGTTTTTTTAATTTATTTTATGTTTTTTATATAAATATATTAATTACTTTATATAAAATTTTTAAATTTAAAAGTAATTTTATTACAACAAAAAAAAAAAAAATTACTAAATTATCAAATCTACGAAACTGAAAAATTTCGCTTCTCTCGTGTGTTCAACAACGCACCCGTTTTTTTATTGCAGAAAATAGCTCAAAACTTTGCTTAAGCCATCCATGCTATTTTTTTTTAATTTTGTATTTTTGGATTTTAGGCTTAGGTGAATCAAATATTTTTTTTGTTTGGCAGGATATCGAAGTATATGCTTTCAAAGCAATGTATTAAGCAATAAATTGCTTGGGTAAATAAGCATAAGTTTAAAATTCCCATACAATTCTCTTTACCCAAGCTGACTTGGATGATTTAACTATTGCTATTTATCTCGGTGTACTGAATTTCGTGCTTTTTTCACACGACATAGCCTGAGATCCTAAACCTCATTTAACAGAGCATCAGTGTGCTTTTTCTTTGAATTGGTGCTCAGTTGATTCATCAAAACTGCGCAATTGGACTGTTATTTATAAACACGCTTTAGTTGCTCTGTTTTGGTAAATCTACTAAGCACCAATTCAAAGAAGAAGCACACAGATTCTTTGTAAAAAGACGATTTGGAACTCAGTCATAGTTTTAATGTTTTTTATCATATGACAAATTTTTTTCTTTTGCTTCAATAAAATCCATTATACAGTGTGTTCACTTAAGTGAGCGTTTCAGTGGGCAGACAACTCCTTTTTTTTGGCGAAAAATTCTTTCTAATTTTTTCTAAATTTGTATACCTTCATGGCAATATTTGTTGTAGCTTGATCAAAAGGCATTCTATAGTGTTTTAACTATATCGGGCAATCGAACGCTCCAGTTTTAACGCAAACTCGGAAGAGTCATAACTTAAAGCTCAAATACTCGAAAAGGCGCAAGTAATCGCAATAAATATTAATGCCTCCGGAAAGAAGAAAGCTTGAAATGTGGGTTGAAAAGATTTTACGGAGATTTGAGTGGATTTCAAAAAATTACAGCTCATTGAAAATTAAACTTTCGGAAAAGACACAAAAAACGCAAAAAAAACACAAAAAAGTTCAAACATACAAAAACAAAAACACAGAACTGACCCCCTGGTATTATTTATGTTTTATGATTAAGGGCCTCTGCCCACTTATGACATGTAATGAAACTACAAAATATAACAACCCTGTGTTCTTATGTATTCATGCACACTAACCGGCGACGAAACGGCAACGACCGACGAAAAACCCGGTGTCTATAAAACCAAAAGATTTCTGACCGGCTTTGTCGTTTCATTCTGTTATGTGCCGTAAGTGGGCAGAAACCTTAAAGGTTTTATAAACATTTTTATTGAGTAGTTATAAATACATACAAATTTCTTCCAAAAAGCGCCATCTTTGGTTAACCGTGCAGACTACATTATACGGTAATTTCACAAACAAAATTAATTTTCTGCATAGAAATGTGTCTAGATTACAAACAGAACTGAACAAAATTGAAACCCCGTAACTTTCCAATAGTCCCTAATGCGAGAGTTTTGCCTCTATTTTGCCCAACTTGCGATGTTCCAGCGATAAAAATATTTATCGCTGCGGTGGTCACAGTAGAAGAGAACGTTTGCATTTCCATTGGAAACGTCAACCTGACAACGGTTGGAATTTATTAGCGCCAGCAAGAAAAAAGTTGCACGACAAAAGAGGCTGACGAAAATTCTTAGATGAGGCCAAAACCAACTTACGGCTGTAAGCACCAACCAAGCAAGTAAGTAAGTAAATATAAAAAGATTTAATGCATTCGAATCAACTAATGAATAGGAAATTTGAAGTAAGACTTTATAAACTCTCAGAAAAGTCCCTTACTTTTGCTGAAAAATTGTTTTCACCCTTCAAAACAGACGCTATTGTGTCTCTTCTGTCATGTTTGTATAAAACATCAAATAAATCTTTTAGGTCTTACCCTGCGGAAAACTTCAATATTTCTTTTTTCAAACCACTCCATAATCTAGGGTTTTTTGGTTTCTGAGTTTCCCCTAATTAGTTTTTTTTTTTTTTATAATCCTCTAAGATCCTTTTTAAATACTTTAGCGTTCTATTAGAACATGATTTTGTGATTTCGAAAACATCATCTGTTAGAACATCTGTTTTGGCAGTTTTGAAAAAAAAAAAAATTGACATCACTGTCAACTAGAGCGCCTTTAATATTAATGCTTTAGCTTGTTACAACTAATTTGAGTGTGTCCCTTCCTTAAATTGTTATGCCTGCTGTCTTAGGATAGCCGTGTAATTTTTATTACTTTAATACACGCGTCGTAGAAATAGGTAGGGTAAAAAAACCTAAGCCTGCAATGTCAACATTGTAACAATACGTACGCTATATTGTTGTTTGTGTTTTTCTTTTCATTATTCTTATTTGGATTCTCTAATATTTTGGAACTCTTAACACCAACGTGTGCGCTGCGGTGTATCTTTGCTTAAGGGTGAAACAGACCGATCAATGTTGAGTGAACGTTTGTCTAATTCTTTTAAGTCGAATAATAATCATAATAATAATACGCTCGGCGTGTGCGTACAACTCAATTAGATCCTTCCTGCGTTGAACAGTCGCATCTTGTCGCGGGGTGCTAAGGTATTAAATTTGTTGTTGTTGCCATGGCATGCTACAAATTGTTGCTTATTCCAGCTTATGTCTCTGTGGTAGGCGCTCTATTTGAAGTCTGAATTCTTTTTGACATTCTTACTTTTCTTTTTTTTTTTTTTAGTCATTTTCTTCTTTCTTCTATGCGCCAACATTTATGCTCATCATTGACTAGTTTGACGTTTTTACTTTATATTTATTTTTTTTTCTGCTAATTTGTACGCTTAGTTGTTTTCTTGACATTGACTTGTTGCCATTCAGTGCAGTGAATTCACTTTTTGTTTTAGTTTGAGTTGTTTTTGTTTCGATTCCTTGCTGCGCTGGCATGCGTTGTGCTTATCTAGTTATTTTTAGTGGCTGCTCTATGCTAGTCGCCTCAGCCGCAGTGTCTAGTAATTCTAAATTTAATTAACTCCACGCGTACTCGGTTATTGTTGGTTGTATAGCAGCTACTTAAGTGGCTTTGCAGTTCTTAAGAGGGTCTATTTTTAGGCGCCGCCAAAAAGGGTAACATATTTAGAACAACAGGCAATATGTAGGAGAAAAAAATTTTTTATAAATTTAAAGAAACATTCTTACGTGTGAAATGCATGTAAATAATTTTTAACACGTGGATCAAAAATCTATGCTTAAAATGGTCTTCAAATTAGCAAACAATACAATTTTTCACTTTGTAGCCAATTTTAAATTTTTTGTGGCACGAAATTGGATAAGCCAAAAGTGATTTGTTTTACATATTTTGATAGGCTATCAGAAGTTTCAAAAACTTCCGATATAGGGCGCTTAAAGAAATAAAATTATTTGACTCAATAATGGTTGAACGACTGGACCGCTTGTGAAGAAATTTGGTATATAAAAAGAAACCAAACGAAGCTTTACCGAAGATTAACGAACAAGACCAAAGCTGAACGAAGTCATTTTGAAAGCGAACGAAGATGCACCAAAGGCTAAAGACCCAAAAACTAATGGTCCCTACGAATGAAATTACAAAAGTTTCCTTACAAAAGCTTAATAATTTTTTATCAACTTTTATTTTCTAAAAAAGAAACTCAAGTTTTGGGGGTACTGAAGAATCACCCTGTGTTTGAACGCTCATAGGTCATCAATCAAACCGATACATAAAAGAAAGTAGGATTATACGTAAATCTAATAAAAAATGTGACTTTCAAAGTGGTTTTAATAAAATATGTTTTTAAAATTTGCAAAAAATGCGATTTTTGAGGGTCTATAAGAGTTGAAATAATACATAATTTAAAAAAATTTTTTATACCAAAATGTTGGTATGAGCAAGAAACTTATCATCTATTTAGTATATTTGGGTATGCGTTCTGTGAAAAATAAAAAGTTACAAGCAAAACATGTTGTTTTTTTTTTGCCAAAAAAGACTTTCAAGAGAATCAAAAAGGCTCCGTGGAATTTTCGCCGATTTGAAAAAAGGATGCATAAATGGTTTTTATGAGTGCCTCTACTAACTTTTGAGACCCTGAACTGCTGACTTTTTTTTCTCTATACAAAACGAGCCGACCTAAAGCATACTTATTTAAAAATTTAGTTTAAAAATTAAGTATATTCTAATAGATATTTACCCAGAGAAAAAAAATCGTAAAACCAAAGAAAATGTACTTTGTCACAAAGTCTTTTATTGGTGCCCAAAGACAAAACATCGTTAAGGCAAAGACACAAAGATTGTTAGATTCCCAAGAACAACATACTTTCAATCAAAAACTTAAATTCTTGTGGCAAAGACGTACGTCTTTAAAAAAGCATGGAGAAGTCGTAAAAGTAAAGAAAATTGTACTTTCGCACAAAGACTTTTATTCGTTAGGGCAAAGACGCAGAATGTTAGATTCTTGATTTTAAGTATATGACTTCATGAAATTAATTAATTATAAGAAGAACATTAAATTAAATTAA
Source organism: Coremacera marginata (assembly GCA_914767935.1). Taxonomy (NCBI): domain Eukaryota; kingdom Metazoa; phylum Arthropoda; class Insecta; order Diptera; family Sciomyzidae; genus Coremacera; species Coremacera marginata. The sequence continues at coordinate 159,450,447 of OU612046.1, read as the reverse complement.
ATATCAAATTAAAAATTTTATCTTCGCCTTCCGTGGGGATTTGAACCCACACCCACCGATACCACCAATTGAGAAGTCAGTACACTACGCATCGAGCCAAACTCTTTCGTTATGCATTGATTCAATATTATTTACAACTGATGCTATGCTGCATCATAACACAATAATCTATTAATAGATTAACTATCAACAGAATACTGTGACATACTGAATCTGTTAACACAGCATCTGTTAACATAGCTGTAGTTATGTCAGCAAACAGTAGCAAGGCTGTTTGGATCAGTGGGTAGAGCGATGGACTGGCACCAAAAATTCCAAGTAAAATTCCGCACGGTGGACAAAGAAATTTCTTTTTCTATTCTTTTTGTTGATGAAATGTAATAAAATTTACTGGTCTGAATATTAACGTGTGTTTTTTACAATTCCAAATCAATGTTGGCACTCGCACACGATTTTCTTATTCTTCGTATACAAATATGATTTTGAAGAAAACATTATTTGAAGTAACAGACTTTGTCTTTGAAACAATGAAACTTACTCTCAAAAAACAATGAAAAGTTGTGGATTTTACATACTTTTTTCAATTCCTTGTTAAAAAAGAATTAAATCGTTATAGTAAATATTTTATCTTCACGGCAAAGATTGTTTCATTGATTTAGCTTCAAAGTACTTCAGTCTTTTGTTTCAATGATGCAGCACTTGCACAGTTAAAGAATAAATCATTATTGCAATGATTTTTTCATTGTGGTAAAAATATTTTGGTTACAGTTAAGTTTTACAAGAAGAAATTTACAAATTAGTTTTACAAGAACTTTTTTTCTTTGATTTTAAGGCGTTAAATTTTCTCGGCGTAAATTTCTTAGGTATTTGAAAACCTTCGGTTACAAATTGTCGCTTGATGGCTCTAAAATGTAATATCTCTGGTAATATTAATTGTATCTGGCAATGCTATAGCTTTATTGAAAGGTGACATTTTAAGCTTAATTTTGTTACAATACATTATTAAAATCGCATCGTTCTGTAAAAATGTATCTCAGTTTAAAAATGAGTGAAAATTTGGAACATTATAGCCATATTTTGCTTTTCTATTATGGAAAAGGTAAGAAAGTGTGAAGAAGAAGGAAAAATTTGTGAAGTTTATAAAGACAATGCTGTAACTGGAAAAACACCAGCGAAACGGTTTGCTCGTTTTCGATCTGATAATTTCATGAAAATCATGAAAAAAATGGAGCAAGACCGGCACATAAGCAGCGTGGACGTTGCTAGGGAACTTGACATTTATCACCAAACAGTTATCAACCACTTGAAGAAAGCTGGATGCACAAAGATGATCGATGTTTGGGTGCCACATAAATTAATAGCGAAAAATTTAATTGACCGAATTTCCATTTGCGACTCACTGCTAAAATGGAACGGAAGGGAACCATTTCTGAAGCGAAAGAATAAGGGCGATGACAAGTGGATTACGTACAATAATAATGTGCAAAAAAGATGATGGACGAAGCAAGTTGAAGCTTCACAAACGGTGGCAAATCCAGGATTGACACCAAGAAAGGTAATGCTGTGCGTCTGTCGGAATTGGAAGGGAATTGTTTGTTATGAGCTTCTACAACCTGGTCAAACGATTGATTATGGCCTCTTCTGTCAATTATTAACGTGACTGAAGCAAGCAATTCAATTAAACGTCCAGAATTGCTGAACACAAAACGGTGTTATGTTCCATCATGACTACGCCAGACCACACACATCTTTGATGATCTGGCAGAAACTGAGAGAGCTTGGCTGGGAAGTTTTGATGCATCCACTATATAGCTCGAATCTAGCATCTTCAGATTATTTGTTTCGATCTTTGCAGAACTCTCTTAATGGTATAAATTTTAATTATGTGGAGTTCTGCAAAATCCACTTGCATTAGTTTTTCGCTCAGAAAACGTAGAAGTTTTACACAGATGGAATAGTGGCTTGAGCCCAACAAAGGCAAAAGGTTATCGATCAAAACGGCTCATATTTGGTTTAATAAAGCTCGTTTCAAATATAAGAAAAAGTGTTTAAATTATTAATCAAATTTTTAACTAAACTTTTTCGAGTACTTTAATAAAATACTTTTTCGAATATTTATATTATTTAAAAATAATTTAGATTGAAATTTTGTTGCATATTAGTAAGGAGCTTTTTAACTTTTATAAGTTGATGTATTATTATTTATTCTCATTTTTATGCTCTTTCTTCTTGAATTGATTCTCTTAATTGTTTATTTTGAAAGAACATTAAAAAATTCCAGTTGCTGTCAGATCTCTTTCTCTATGAAAATCTGTGTCTATGCTTATAGTAGATCCCTGCCCAGGCGAGCATAAATAAGTCTTTTCTTATCTGTGGAAAAGCAGAGCCTACCTTGAAAGTTACTGTATAATTTTAAAACACGCCTGTGAATGAAGTAGCAATTGTACAGTTGAACTTGTTAGCATGAAGATAGTCTTTTCCACTTAAATGATGAGAAGACCTGATCTATCGCTGACATAAACACCATAGAAAAGGGTTCTATGAAGAAGAGCATGATACATAGTAATTCTTAATCCAAACTCCTAAGAAAGGAGTTGAATTTATACACTTCTGAGTTTTTAATGCTGGTTCGAGTATCCTGATCTGATAACGAGGTTGAATGTAAGTCAAGTACGATTAACTGTTTAAACTGGACACGGCCAGTTGAAAAAGTTTATAAGTAACTTTTGGTCTTTTTGTCGGTAATGTTGATGAGCCTCTTCTAGTGGAACCCTTGCCCGGGTGACTGTCATGGGTGGACCTTCGGGGAGTCTCGCGCTTGTTGTAGATTGTGTTCATCACAGCATAGGCCTAGAGTGGCCGGCGGGAATAGCGCTTAGTACGACTGGGCTGGTCTAACTCCACCAGGGGAGTATCTTCGATGCAAACCTGCCTGTCCGAAGCCAGGATAAAGGATGGTTGTGGGTAGGATGCTTAGGGGCGAAACATGCTTGCATTTAGTAGTCTTGTCCTACCCACGTAAAAATGACAGGGCCACCAAGAGCTCGGAGTGGTGTCCATCTGGATACCAGGTCATAATCGGTATACCGATATGACAAAAGCCTGCGAGGGAATAGCAATTGTCCTATAAGAACTTGTTAGCACGGGGATAGTCAAACCTTCAAACCTGTCAAATAAGGATGACCCTATCAATCTACGGCATGAAGCTTAAAATTGGGACTGTATATTTGGCATGAATAGAAATGGTGTTTATGGTGTCTGCATGGTAACATGGTAGACATGGTTAGACATGTGTATTATAATGAGATAGTTGAAATGGCAACCATCAGGCCCTCTTGTTTATAACTTGGAGGTAGCCGGTCAAACACAATTTAGTGTTTAACTGAGCGCAGTCAGTTGTAAAAATTCATGCATGCGTGAATTTTTAGTCTCTATGCTGTGATGTTGTGGAACCTCATTGGCGGGACCGAGCTGCCCAGGTGACTATCATGCGTTGGCCCTTCGGGGAGGCTCGTGCTATTCGTGCATATTCCCTTAATATGCAAGAGATTGGATGGGTTCCGTCTTCACCAGTAGATGGCAATGAAGGTACGCTACTACTGGTAGTCAAACTATTAAGAGCAGTGTGTAATTTATTGCATAATGTTCTTAACCAGCAGGGCACTGATTCTGTATTGCGTTCTTGCACGAATTTGGAACATTTATATAAGATTTTCGTCAATGTAATATATGGCCGTATCAGCATGTTTCGTTCATGAATCGAAAAAATCACGCATGATTCTCTTACGATTTCTTTGAAAACGGAACTACTTTGAAGTACTGCAGTAGTCATGAAACAAAGTAGAATTAAGCCTTCGTCTCAAAGCATAATATACTGCAACCACTCTCTTTTATTCCTGGCTTTGGACAGGCACACAGCATGCTCGGCATGTGATGTTAACCTGGCGGACGTTCTTACTCTATGAGTCAGAACTGGCAAAAAACATAAAAAAATTTATTTTTTTTTTGTCGCTTAGCGGCTTATCGAGTAATTTAACAATTCTGACTTACTGTCAAGCGACTACCTTTTTTACAATAATATGTTTTGTGACATTTGAATAAAATTCTGACAAAAAATTTAAAATGGTACTTTTCTTAAAATTTTAAGGATAAAAATATATATTTAGTAATGGTGACCTCTTTAATGGTGATATAAAAAAAGGCCTCTCTCAAGAATAACTTTAAAAGTAATCGATTTTAAAAAGTAATCTAAAATGAACCCATATCCTTATTTAAATTTAATGTAGGTACCAAAATATTTTTGTGATCAATACGCACTCCTCTTCAAGAAAAATCCTGACTACGGACCTGATTGAACTTAAGTCGCTTAGTACACATTGCTTTTTCTTACAAATTACAGCAATAAAGCATGTTGAACATCATCCTCACCACTTAACGAAACTTCTTTGTCGCCTTATCAAACCCAAGCAATTAAGTAAATCACTTTTCAAAGCCCGATTACTTCAATTTAGATTTTGCATTAATTTAATTTTCTACAATGACGTCACTATTGCAAACATACCCCCCAAAATGACACCAACATAGCAAAAATAAATCAAAGTCGTCGTCGTTACATTTTAATTTTCAAAATTGAAGAAATTTTAGTGACAAAAAAAAAATGCATACAGATATACTATTAAACTAGCAGACGCATAAAAAGAAGACATTAAATGCAAAAGCAAAATCAAGAAACTCTTGAAAAGCTATCAATAACAACAAAAACAACAACGACGAAGCAGACAATTTTATTAAATCAACTGTTACTTGATATCCTGCCGCACTCTCACTTGCTTGTTACCGCAAGGATGCGTTCAAAATTGAAATTGAAACGCAGCAGCGATGACTTCATTTCAGCTTCGTTAAGTTGATTTTTTTGCTCTTAATGATTGAAGGGGGGTGGGGTATGTAAACGTCAACGGGCAGTGTATGGTATGCGAGGGTGGTATATTTGCTGGCTGAGTTCAAATTGTGTTTGTATGTAAACAATTTTCGGACGTAAAGTTGTTTGATTTATTGTTTCAGAAAAATTCAAGAAAATATAATATCTAGACGGCAGTTACAGCAAGATACACAGATTTGGCTATTAATATAGAAAAGATACAGCTACAAGATATGATGGTTTGCATTTCATGGGGGTGGCGTTGAAAATATTTGTGTCTTCTTTTGTGTCAGCTCGAAACTCAACTCGTGGGCTCGAAATAACAACATTTAGTTTATATTTTGTCACATAAAATTAGGCGCTCGATCCATTAGTTTCAAGTTGATTCAAGTCGAAATAACAAATAGTTTGTAGCAGGGTCATAAAAACAAAAGCGAAAAACACAACAACAAATAAAAATAAACACAAATGAAGAAGAAAATAAAGATAATAATGGAATTGGATATAAAAACGAAAATGGATGGAAATGAAAACGAAACGGCAAAAAACCAACGAAACATCAAGCAACCAATAGCGGAAAAATCAAATTAATTTCAAGGGTGGTACAAATGGTTTGGATGACTTGGATGGGTGGGTGGTATAGTAATGGTTTGCTGGGTGCAGTCAGCAGTTGTTGTTATTTATTAAAACTAAAAATTGCTGCTGCTCCGATATACTATATAGCGTCGTATTCTCTTTGAAGCACTAAATTATTATTGCTTAACGAGCACAGTGTTCATCGTTCAATAAAAATTGTTGCATATTTATAGGCGATAGCACAAGAGTTAGCAATTATTTCCATTTTCCTTTAACCAGTTTGTTAAATTTGGTGGTCGGTAAGTGGGTGTGGCTATTGAAACTTTTGTTTGTCATCGATAGCGCACAAGAGAGTGGACACAATATATTTAACGAAGCTTAAGGAAGAACACAAAAGCTGTCAACACAGCTACATAAATAATAGTTTGATTAATGTTTAAGAGGTTTGGGTAGCTAAAATTATTAAAAGAACTCAATATTGCTTAAGCCATTAACTCAAGTGCAACACTTTTGGCTCTTAGAAGAAATATTGTGGAAATTTTGTAAGACATCTACTTATATATTAATTGATTTTTATCATATTATTGTGTGGTAGTAAAATTCGGGGTCTCAATATTTATTTGAGTCAATAAAAAAATATCGTCAACTTCCCCTAAAAAAACTTACTCTAACAAATACAAAAATTACATTTGCATCAGAATATGGTGCAAATAAAAAAAAATTACAGATTTAAAAACCAGAGAAAAAAAAACATGGCCTAAAATAAATCCAAAAAGCTTTTCAAGCTAATTTTACATAAAAAACTAAGCGGCCAAAAGTTGGGTCGAATCATGGCCATACAAGACAAAGAAAACTTAAAAACATTCTATTCTGAAAATATTCTGAGAAAATTCTGAAAAATTCAAGCTTTTCTTTGGTTTAAGTTTAAGTATTTTTGATGTGAAAACTTTTTAAGGCGTGCTTAAAACTTTTTGGTAGAGAGCGAGATTAGCGATATCATCACGCTGTTAACGATATCATCACGCTGTTAGCGTAACAAAAATTATTGCTATACAACATTCCTTTTAAGGGATTACCAAGCATAGACCAAGCCGAAGACCGAAGCAATTACCGAACCGATTACCAGGACGATTACCGAAGTAGTAACCAATAGATTACCAAGCCAATTACCAATTACCGAAGCGATACCAATCGATTACCGAAGTGATTATCAACCGTTCACCGAACAAATTACCGATTACCTAAGCCATTACCAACCCATTACCGATTACCGAAGCAATTACCAACCGATTACCAACTACCGAAACGATTACCAACCGATTACTGAAGAGATTACCGATCTATTTTCGAACCAACTACCGAAGTGATTACCAGCCGATTAACGAACCAATTACCGATTACCGAAGTGATTACCAAAGCGATTACGAATTAGCGAAGCGATTACGAATTAGCGAAGCGATTACCAACCCATTACCGAAGCGATTACCATCCGATTACCAAAGAGATTACCGAAGCGATTAACAGCAGATTACCGATCCAATTACCAATTGCCGAGGCAATTACCAACCGTTTACTGAACCAATTACCGAATATCGAAACGATTACCAACCGATTACTGAACCAATTACAAAATACCGAAACGATTACCAACCAATAATGCATTACCGATGCGACTATCAACCGATTACCGAATCGACTACTAACCGATTATCGAACCAATTTCCGAAGCGATAACCAATCGATTTTCAAACCAATTACCCAAGCGATTACCAACCGATTACCAATTACGGAAGTGATAGTTACCGATTACCGAAGCGATTGCCAATTACTGAAACGATTACTTACCGATTACCAAGCCAATTATCGATTACCCAACCAAAGCATTTGTGTTACAAATATATTATATATTAAACATTTATATATTATTATATATTATATAAACATTACAAAATAGCAGTTTATGCATTCAATAACGCATAAATTGGTAAAAAGAGCTAAAAAAGTAGAAGGCGTCTGATTTGCCAGCTCTAGCTACTTCAGAAATTCACAACTATGTTATTTCATAGCATTAAGTTTTCACATTAGTCGGCTGTCCTCTCACTGCCAACGTTTTTTGTTTAAAAAATTTCTTTGTAAAGTTGATTCTTTTCAGGGGAGCTGGAGATTGGGGCGGGTGACAAAAAATTATACACACATAATTTATTTATTATATATGGGAGATATGAAAAATAACTGCCTTTCTTCTGTCCCTGCTTTTTCCAGTCCTTCTCCCAAAAAAAAAGCACAAAAATAAATTAAAAAAAAAAAAATAATGTTGTAACAATATGTAAGAAATAAGGCATTTGGAGCAAATTTCACAGTTTAATATTTCAAGCGATTATTTTCTTCCCTATCCTACCTCTTCAATATAAAAGCATTTGTCACTGCTCTTACCAGCAGTTATTCAATATGGAAAAATACACGTACAGAAAGAAAAATAAAAAGAATATGCATTGATTTGCAATGCCAGCACATATTCTAAGTAGTTTTTGGTGTTTTTCATTTTTAAAGTTTACATAACAGTCATTTTTTTTTTGCAGAATTTGTGTTGTCTCCGCTTTGTGTCAGAAGTGTTATGTTTTACTTAATTTGCTCTAATCTTTATTTTTAGTAACCGATATGTAGTCAAGTGCATAATTGCATCAATTTCAGTTTTACTAAATAAGTGGCATTTTAAAATTTTTATTAAAATTTAATCAGCAGATTATAGTAAGTATAGATTAATATGTCAAGAGTGGTATCTATAATTTTGCGGTTTTAAGTATTTAAAATAAAAAAAACGTGTATGTATTTGATTGCTTATTTTTTAAATGTTTGCTAGATTTTAAGTTCTTAATACAGAATTTTTATCACAAAAAAAAAAAAAAAATAAAAAATCGTTAAAAAAGTCCTGAGTGTTGTTTCAACAACAATATCAATGCCGCCGAATTAATACAATTTTTTTTTTAAATTTTTACCCTCGGACAACTAAGTTATCAAAAGCTTAAAACCAGAAACTTTTAGCAGACTTAAACACTTTTTAGAGGTATAACACTCAGGACAAAAATCCTATCCACTTCTGCAAGAACTTAAAAAAAATTAATTTAACAGAGCTTTTTTAAAGAGCCTAACAGTGATTTTGGAATCTACATTTATTTTCACAACAGCGGCCATGTTTAAAGGTGAACGATATTAAAGTTGAAAAACTTTAAAAATTTCGCTGTCATACTCATATTTTTTGAAATTTGCCCTTATAGATTCCAGTAAAGTAATAAAAAAAAAATACTAAAAAAGGTGTTTCGTTTGGCATGGGCTGTAAAAACAAAAATTTGAGAAAATTCAACCTTTATCGTGCTGTGTGTTGTTCTCTCATAAATTTGAAATATTCCAACACAAACAACGAAACATAATAAAGAAAAGTACGCATTTCTTTTTAACAAAAATGAATCATGGCTTAAAGTGACGCCATATTTTATTACACATACCCAGCCAATAAAGCATTGAATTATAAAATTCGAGTGGCTTTTTTTCGTCTTAAGCTCAGCAGAGTTGAGATTATAAACGGTGTGAATGACCGGTTTTTGTGAGTTTCGTGTGTTTTCATAAACATTTCTTGAAATTTACTCTTAGTAATATTTTTTCTTCCAAATTTCTATAGCATCATCTGCATTCTTTTGCTGCTGCTGCTGCTATATCTTGGCCACTTTTGGAGGTTCTTGACGCCCAAAAAACTTTTAATGGATTAACACTTAACTGTTTCAGTCTGCCAAAAGATAATTTTTATTTTGGGCAACTCACACGCTCAGCAGACAGGCATCAGCAGCAACAGCAACAGCATCATCAATCTTTGGCTTATTTCCGCGCATAGCGGCGAACACTAACCTCTGATGGTTGAGCAATAACAATAAAAATAATGAAGCACATTGTTTATATCAAACAGCTATCATAATGATGCTACCATTGTTGTATTAATTGAGCTAATTGATTAATAATTATTAATCGTTGATATTGAGAAACTTTCGTTAAGTTGAATATTGTGCGTTTTATAGTGTTTTAATGCGTTTTTGTTTTGTGCGTGTTTTTAAACTTCAGCCTGCCTGTCAAAATTTTAAATTTTTTTCCAAAAAAAATGTAAATGCTGCTGGTGATAACGGTTTTGGGCATATTTAATGGGCTGTGCTTTTTGAGGCAAATGAATTGAGCAGTACATTTGATTTATTTTTATGGTTAAAAAAAATTTATCTTTTAAGTTAATCAGGCTGGTATAAAAGGCTTTGATAACTTAACGAAACTATATTTTCATTGAATGGAAAATTAAGCCAACATGAATATATTTAAATAAAAATAAGTAAATTTAGCCTAGCAGCTTTAAGCTCTATGTAAAGAAATGCTCCAGCAACTATTTTGTAAATCTGCTCTTCCCATACTGCTGCAGTTCAAAATTTATTTTTTGCTTGCTGCGGTCACTGAAGAGTTTTAGCCTCACTGGCTTTGTTGCCAGACTCCACTGATATTTGCATATTCTTAACTTTAAGCGGTCTGGCAAACCTTTTTACAATTATTTACGAAATAGTAATCCGCTTATTGCAAACAAGACGAGTCGAGTCAGAGACGCATGCCATGCCGCTCTATTGAGGAACAGCACTTTTATTATTTTCAATTTTTTATTATGTTTTTTTTTTTTATTTTTTTTTGTACCAAAATATTGTTTAGCAGAACAGCTTAGAGAAAAATCAATTTACAATTTCTTCCAATACATTTGCAACGTAAATTATGCATGGAAAATGGATTAATGTTGCCTGAAATACCTGAAAAACTTTGCAAAGGGGACGCATTTTTAATGGGTTGTTGCTGTTGAAGATTGCTTGAGTACAAAAAAAAAAAAAAAATGTTGGCAGTTATAAATAACAATGAACATTCCTTTTTTTTTTTCTGCTGTACCTTAACAAGTGTTTTTATTGAATTTTTAAGATGATTATTTTCGTTCGACTCTAGCGGCAGGAGAGGGTTAAGATTTGCTTTAAGGCGGTCTTCTCATTGAGCAACTTTTTTTTTTTTTGCCTTTTTTTTTTGCATTTATTTATAGCTTGGGTAGTTGTGAATATGCCCCTAAAAGGATTTTTAGAAATTCGAAATACTTTAGAAGATACAGCCTTTGTTGTGAAGCAAGGTCTTCGTCAAAATGAGCTATAAAAAAATTACTTCAAACTTTAAACGTGTTTATCTCGAACCCACGTTTTTCGAACTGGCGGCCATGATATCTCCAGTTCAACTGAACCGATTTTCATGAAACAAAGTGGAATCGACGCAGAATTGTCACCATTCTCGGGTGAACCTCGACCATAATTTTAAAGAATTTTTTACTATTTTTTTTTACACTAAACTACAAAAAAAAACCCGAAATTGAAATTTTTTTTTGAATGGCCGCCATTTTGTCAAAAAAAATCACAAAATTAAGCTTGAGGTTCACCCGAGAATTACATCTATACTGATTATAACCCCGTTTTTTTTTTCATTTGAGACGCTCCGGAGACCCGGAATCGTGGCCGCCGTGACGACACCTGTTTTTTTCACCACCAACTTTGAAGTCATTACTTTTTGAACAGCCCACGTATCGAGGCAAAAAAAATTTTTTTATTTACTTTGAATCTTTTGTAATACAATAAATAAAAAAAGTTTTCAATTATTCTTTGCGTTTTCAAATAAGAATTTTTTTAAAAAGGGTCCAATAAACGGGTTTTGAATGAGAAGACCGCCTTAAAGCTTAAAAAAAAAATTGCTGCTGTATGTTTACCATGTATTTTAGCCTTACGAAATTTTGGTTGAAGCTTTTATAAAAATTTTTTAAGTTTCAAAATAAATGTTCAAAATAAATTCAGGGAAGCTCTTCAAGTATAACATAAACAATGCATACTCATTTTTTAAAAGGCTTTTCAATATGACTTTTCTGACAAAATTTTGCATTTTGCACTTGACAAAACTTTTTTCTGTCCACATATCTCGTCAGGCCGAAGAGTTTCGTTTTTAATTTTTTTTATTAAACGAACATTACAAAATAATTTCTTTTTTGAGATTACAAGTTGTTAAGGTCCGATAGTTCAACTATTTTTATAATTTTTTATAAAATCACAACAAAAAAGTTGTGAAAAGCCATTACAAATATACAAAATATATGCAAAATAAAATATTATAAAACTGTTGTGTGTTTTATTTACATACAGTTCAAATGGTTTTTTTGTATTTTCAAAAAGACTTAAAAAAAAAATATTAAACAAGACAACGAAGAAAAAAAGTGTGATATTTGTGATATTGTTACAAACAATTAAAAACATTAATGAATTTCTAAAATAAGATTAGAAATTCGTTTTATTACACGAAATATTGTGATCTGCTTAGTTGAATAATTTTTTTTTTCTTTTCTTAGTGCATGGAGCACCATGTCGCACTATTGGTTGAACTTTTTTCGAAATTCTAAATGTATTATATCCACAGTCAGTCAACAGTACAGTTGACACATTATATTTTTGATCTGTTTTCCAAGAAAGGTCCAAAAATTCAATGTTTTTTTAAATAAATTCCGCAAAAATAATATATTTGTAAAAAAAAACTTAAATTAAAAAATGCATATTTGACTACCTTTAATATATATATATAAAATTTATAAACAAAATATGTTTCAGTTTTGCACTAAAATGCATAAACTGATTTTGTTTAAAAAAAAAAATATTTTTGAATATGCTAGTTTTAATATTTACTAACAAAATGTCCTGCTTTCCGGAATAATTACAGTGAAAAATTTATTGTTATATCTTGAACTAATTAAAAGTTATTCGGCATTTAAGCGTTAATTTTTGTGTTTTTGAACATTCGCAAAGTGCAGGGTGCACAATTATCAAAAAGTGACTTCAATGCTTCGAAAATCCTTTTTTTGTAGAAATATTTAAGTTAAAAATAGCATTTTAGACTACCTTTGATATGATAGAACATTGTTGAAAAAAGTTTCTTCAGTCTTACACAAAAATTAATCAACTGATTTTTTTCATTCATATGACCCCCTTGTTATTTTATTTTTTAAATATTAGTTTTTATATCAACAAAACATCCTGCTTTTAGGAATGATTTCTGCGAAAAAATGATTGCAATATTTTGAACCAAATTAAAGTTATTCAGCATTTTTGGGTAAAGGGGACATAATTTTATATCAAATTTGATAGATGCCACTTAAACCAGTTTTCCTTTCAATGACTCGGTTAGCAATGAAAAATGTTTTTGTAAAGAATTATTTTCATTAGTAAACTTAATAGTTGGTCTTGCTGACTATGGTAAATGCCCTACATTGCATTACAAACGCTTGTTATGCAGAACAAACCATTTAAATATGCGATTTCTATGGAGATTACAATTTGGTACTGCATTAAGAAAAAATAAAAATAAATATGATGTAAAGTTATGAGAAGTTTATTCTTATTTGATTAGAAAAGAAAATCATCATAACCTTATGAATATAAAAATTTGAAGGCTTAGACAAAGTATAGTCACATTGAGATTTTCCAAAATATTTAACAATTTTTACCACAAAAAAATATATTTTTTATATTAGTATATTGAGAAAAACATTAATACTAAGAGACTAATAAACATACCGTATCATTTTCAACAACTCTTCTTGTAAGGACGATATGCCACTCAATAGCCTTTATTCAAAATTTCGAATCATTTCGTGCCCGAGCTACAGATTTATTTGCGTCCACTTATTGCCATTGCTTTCTTTACATAGGGACATTGCTCTGTTTTAACTTTCTGATTAGCGTATCAGTACCAACGGGTTCTGGGCCTCACCGATTCGGAATGTAACTCTATGTGGATTAGGTCCGTTCGCACAATTTCGGGAGGAAGCCTATTTTAAGCCTAAAAAAGTACTGTGCGCTCTATACGCATGTCAGAGAATCTTTGGCAGGAAATGGGTACTGCAACCGCACATTATCCACTTGATGAATACAGCGATCATGAGACACATTCATACTTACGGCTCCCTCGTTTGGTGGACGATACCGCACAAAAAGAGCTACCTAAGCTCCCTAACAGGAGTCCAAAGGTTAGCGTGCATAGGAGTAACATGAGCCATGAGATCTGCGCCACAGGCGTGTCGAGAAATGATGTCAAATCTTCTCCCCATATAAGAATTCGTTAAATGTTCTGCGACACACAATCGGACATGCATCCATTCTAAATCTTTTTGGAATCGAGGAATTAAAAAGAACAACCGACTATATCATGCCCAGTGTGAGAATGAGAAGAAACTGCTGTAGAATCCTACGGCAATCTCCAATTATACATATACTGATGATTCCAAAATGGAAAACGGAACTGTATCGGGTGTATACTGTGAAACGCTTCATATCAAAGAGTTTTACAAACTGTCTGATTATTGTAGAGACAATAATGGCCTGCTACACGGGCCATTCACAGGAAAAATCTTACCCCCACAAGGGTAGTAATTTTTGTGGATACTAAGCGGCCATCAAAGCGCTGAACAATATCGAAGGGAACGACAAGGGAAGTACAAGCAGAATTGATACAGTTGTGCATATTCCAATAGGTGTCGTCAAAAGGAGTATAGACCTTAAAGCCAGAGATATGCTAGTAAAAACTGGGCTTCCAGAGATCCAAATCCGGATTCTTGTTGGAGATCTAACAGGTCATTGCTCCATTAGGGTAATGACCAATAGAATGGGCATAAAAGCGCCAGACTTCTGTCGAAGCTGCATAGATCCGAAAGAAACAGAAACAATAATTCACCTCCTATGCGAATGTTCAACTCTATAGAATCGTCGACTCCGATATATAGCGAACAGATTTTTCTAAGGCTTGGAAGAGTAAGTGAATACACCACTGCTAGACATCTGGAGGTTTATAAAATGCACAGGTTGGTTTGAGGAATAAATTGGAACAATGATTAACATGGTACAACTAACAATAAAAAAGAGATTCGTAATGGACCTATAGGCCCCCTTGGAAGCGCCGGTAACGGTGCACGACCCTACTTATCTCACCTAGCCTACCTACTTATAAAGTTACCTACTAACTTATAAACTTTCCATTAAATTTTTACTGATTATTGAAAAAATACTTTGTGCATTGCATGCACATTGGGTGCATTTTTATAAACTTAACGAAAACTTTATGCATGCATATTAATATTGTTTAAAGCAATATTTTCAAATAAAGCAAAAGAGACCCGATTTTATTTGTTAACTCTTTATATTATTTTGTTTTGGAGAAACGCTTGGGGAATGTTATTCATAATTTTAACAAAAGCTTTGTTATTAAAAATAACTGCATTTCTTTTTTTTTGCAATTACTTAAGACTTCGCATTTATTGCATGTATAATGTAATTTAACGAAGTTATGTGTGCTTTGTGATGTAAGCAAATATTTGGATTTTTTAATGTTGTTTTTAGTTTATTTATTTTTTATTTTATGTTTTTAAGCTTTATGTAGTTAATTAAATTCAAATTTGCTCCAATTATTTTGCACAAAAGTTCATTCATTCATAACGTGCTGCACTGTGCTGTGCTGTTGCACTCTCGTGCCATGAATTTTTCTTCAAAATTTCAAAATTAACTGACAATAACAGCAACATCAACAGTAGAGCCATGGTAATAACAACAACAACAACAACAACAACAACAACTACAACAACAACAACAGCAACAACAACAAAACTGCAACAGCTATGCATAAAATTTCAATAAAAACAAATGAAAGCTAATAATTTTGCAAGTACAGCATAATGTTGGGCATCAGTTTTGTGTATCTGCTGTTGTAGAACATGTTGGTAGTAGTAGTAGAAGTAGTAGTAATAGTAGTAGTTGTTGTTGCAATAACTGTAGCTGCTGTCGAGTAGTAGTTGCTGTTGCTTTGCTAACAAAATGCAATCCTTTCTGTTGCATTTCCTTGCTAAATACTGAGTTCGTCTTCTTCTTTCGTTAAGTTTTAAGTTCTTACCTTGAATTTAATTCTAATGCAAATAGTTGGTTAAAAAGGAAGGAAACTTAGTTCAAAACATTTTAACTAGTTGTGTTTTTTTTTTGGCTTATTATTGTCGTTTACGCTTTGCTGCCATAATTCTAAGGATAGACTTGAGATGAAATCCTTGGGAGAACGAGAGCATTAATATTTGCTAACTTGCAATTCGAAAGAATTTTGGCGGAAATTTAATTAGCTACATTAACCTATTTACATTTGCCAGCGTTTTAGCTAGCGTTTGGGTGTTAAAGATTGTAGTGGCTTGATTGAGGGATGGGAGAGGGGGGGAGGGGAGAAGGTATTCTTGCTTAGATGCCTGTGGTTGTAAGCATCTTAATAGAGCTTACAATGTTGTATTTTGCATAGAATTTTGTTTAAGTTTCTTATGTGCTGCTTTCAAAGAAAACTTAACGAAACAAAGTATTTTTAATACATCTGCTTTTACTAAGAAATATTTTGTTCAATTTTATAAAAGCTAATGCGCTCAAAAAAACTCTTCAGACTACTCAACACTATTTTTATTCTATCTGATATACTCGGTGTTACGAGGCATTCTATATAAATAATTTCTGTCATTCATTTCTTGCTTTTATGCATGCTTTTAAAAACCAGAATATAAAAACGTTACAAGTGTGTGAGTTTTAAACTCCAGCGTTTCAGTTAAGGGGTAAGATGCCTTTCGAAGGCTCAAGAAAAGCATATTTTTACTAATTTTTTTTCTAATATCGCCCATTTCACAAATTTTGTTCTTAGATTTAGAAAAAAAATTCGAAAATCAAATTCGGAGCTTAAGGTGAAAATATAAAACTTTTGAAAAAATTACAGTATGTTGACCCATTCCTAATTTCAAAGTTTAATACCATGCTAGCAACAGACGCTCTCAACTTTTTTTAATTCTTTTTAAGTTTTTTAATGTTTTATTACTCTACCAACGATATAAAATTGAGATAACTAGCTATCGACTTTTTATTTTTGTTAAAAAAATAAAATTGGATGAAAGTTTAATGTATCATTTTATACGTGCAAAATTCATGAACACTTCACGTTTTACGATATAACTTCTAAACCCTTCAAGAACACACCTTTATTTTATATTGTTATAAAGGTAGTAGAGCACAAAAAAAAATATATATATATATATATTAGAATGTCTGTTATTGGGATGGTATTAAACTTTGAATTTATATTTTCCTTTAATATAGACAAAATAACCCTCCAATGGTACCCTTTTTAAGAAATTCGCATTTAAGTGGATTAATCAACGTTGTCTCAAAATATACCCTAATTTGGTCGCGAAAAGCGATTCTAAAAATTTATAACTTCGGATGTGGTTTCTAATCAATAAATAAATCAAAAAAAGAAAGGTATTTGAGCCAAATCGGCAATGGTCAGTAAAAGTGATATTATACTTCAATGGGAAAGGGGCGATATATCAAATGAAATATTTCATTCAAATAATGTAACATAACAAATATACACATTTCACAAGTATTAAAATTCAGCCATTGGGAACTCATTTTCCTTGACCCCACAGAAAAAAGTTCTTGCAGCGTTGTCAGTATAATTCATGACAGATCCATCTGAAATTAAAAAAAATCAAATATTTTTGTTAGTACATGAGTACAGCTCATGCTTTGGGGATACAATTGAAAATTTTAATTTTTGGCGGAGTTGTGAACAAAACGTCTTATTTTTTGGTAAAATTTGTGCCATGTAAATTGCCTTATAATCGTATAAGAAGTGTGCCAAATTTGAACAAGATCGGTTCATAGCTTTTTGAGAAATTATCATTACCGATTTCAAAAATATGGTTTCGAGAAAAAATATATAGCTATATACCTGCAACGCGCCAGGCTGACATGGCCTGATGGGCAGAATTTCCGATGGCTCTATTTCTTAGATTTTTACTTCAAGCAATTTAGCATTTTGGGAGAATATTTTAAAGATATTGCACAATTTAAAAAGACAAAAAAAAAACGATTTTTTTAAGTTTTCTTACCCATCTAACCCCTTAAGCTCTGCGTTTAATTCAAAGCTCTGGATTGCTTGAAAAAACATTTCACGTAATTTTTTTGCCGTTAGAACTGCTGGTTATGACTACTCAAAGCTTTGGAAAAACACGATGATAGCATTTAGGTGAAAAACGAATCAATTTGATTGTCAAATGGCGCACATGTTTGACATTTTTTTGTTTGTAAACTTTTTTGTATTATCTATATTATCTATATCTATATAACTTTTGATCGGTTTCACATTTTTCAACATTTTTATTTTGCAGAAAATGAATTGTCATAAAAAAAACGAAATGGCCATTTTAGCCCTTGAAATTACTTTGACCGAGCTTCTTTTGATCAATTGTCCAGTGCGTGTTGTGAAATGTTTGAACACAAATGATCGAGAACTGGACCTAAAAGTTTTATGCCGACTCCGAACGGCTTATGCTCTCAAGAAGCTTTTCATGGCAGTTTTTAGTCTCTGAAGTTTTCCATTGTCTGCAGAGAGGTGACGGCCGAACAGAAAAATTAATTCAATTGAAAAAACTTTCTATTTCTGGTGGGTATTATAGCTAATAGTCATAAGATAAAAAAAAATTAAAAAGTGTTTGGGTTTACTTGACAGGGTGGTTACAAACATGGATTTTTCTGATTTAGAATTTGCATGGGGGTCTTTTCCGAAAAATGTTTCAAGCCCATTTTTGGGGTATACCTACAGAATTTAAAATTCATCATACAAAAATAAGATATACGCCCATATATCAGTTATATGGCCAGTGAAACGAGTATTTTACTTTTGATTTTTTCACTCCTTGAATAAAGTCACAAAACAGTAAATTCTAAGAAAAAAATAATTCACATTTTCGTATGAGAAAAATTATGCATTAAATCCTTCAGTAGCTGCTGATGTTGTTGTAATGGATGTTAGTTAGGTTCGTACCAAAATCCCGAAAGCAGCATCATATCGTTTGTTGAAACGAATCATTTAACGAATAATTCTCTGCTAAACTGCTTGTGTTATTGTTGTTATTAATATGTATATAAAATTTATATTTACATAAAGATTAGCAGACCACAGTGGCTCGCGGCTTCGCCCCGGACCTTTTCTCTTTATCAACAAAGCGCGCTAACATGTTTTTTCTACTCTTTGAATGAGTGTCGATAGTGATAGAGGTAGCTGAAGGTACCTCAAGATAATACATGTCAAACGAAATAAAAAACATTTCATCTTTTGTTTCGTTTTGTTTTACAGCGCAGCACTGCATGCATATGTGTCTCACTTTTTTTCTTGATCGAGACTCATATATTTTTTTTTGTGCTGTGCTTGCTGAGCACAAAAGAGAAGAGAAGAGAGCAACATTGAGTTTATTGAAATTCTCGTAACACGAACGCGTGAAAAGAAAATGATCGAGCAAACCCACTGAACCATAAGCGAAGGTTTTGAGTAAGGTGAGAGTTTTGCGAACGTTTTTGGTTAGATTTTTTTTTTTAATGTTTTCTTTTTTATTTTGTCTTTTAAAAGTGCTTGTTATAAAAGATTAAATTAAATTAAAGTGCTTGTATTAAAAGAAAAATTGTGCATATTTTGCGAAATTCATTAAAAACTTATTTTGAGTCGAAAATGAATCATTTTTGTATCATTTCAGTAGGTAAGACTTCCTTGTAAATGAACCATTTTTTGTTCATAAATAAGTTCGGAAATTAATCATTAATGTTCCTTTTTTGCATTCTGAAATGAGTTCAAAAAAGAATAATTTTTTTTTATCATATCAGTAGGAAACAATTTCTCATAAACGAACCATTTTTTGTTCATAAATGAGTTCACAAATGAATCATAAATGTTACTTTTTATATTCTAAAATCAGGTAAATAAAGGAACTTAAAATGAAAATGTTAACCTTCGTACAAACGTCATATGAACGAACTATTTTACCAGTGCGAGATGGATGTACTGCTACACGTATGAAAATTTTCAACATTTCTATCAAAAATTAAAATCAAGCCCAAATAGAATGAAAACCACGAAAATATTCCATGCAAAAGTGTAATCAAATAAATTCCCCAATTAATAACTTAACTATTTTGATATTTCATATATACTTTGGAAGTTTGTCAAATTGGAAAACAATCACGCCTTTTCCCCTTTGAAACATCAATGTCATGAAAAACACAATGCGTGAATTCCAGCCCAGGTATTCTTTCCCAATCCTATTAACCCAATGATTAATATGTTCTCTAATTTTAGTAATAATCATTTCTTCCCTTAACAAAATATTGATATGTAATTATAAATAGTATTATGCAATAATAAAATTTATAATTCAAAAAGGTTCTTTTTTTTAACTCATTATTGAACAAAAAAAGGTTTGTTTTTGAGAGGCAATTCAGTCCAAAGATTGATACAAAAAGAGTTCAATTTCGATTCGGTTTCGAGTGTCGAAAAAGAACTTTTGTATGGTTCATTTTTGAACTCATTTCCGAAGAAAAAACAGTTTGTTTCTGAGAGGCATTTTCGTCCGGCGATTGATTCAAGAAGGGTTAATTTCCGAGTGCCGAAAAATAACTTTTATGTTTCTTTTTTTAACTCATTTCCGATCAAAAAAGAGGATAATTTATTAATTTATAGTTCTTTTTTTAAGTCATTTGCGAACAAAATAAGGTTCGTTTTTGATAGGCATTTTAGTCCGATGAATGATATAAAAAGGGTTCATTTATTAGTGCTGAAAATGAGCGTTTCTACCCGAAAAGGTTCTTAAATGAATTCAAAAATGGTAGTTTTGGTTCACTGGGAAGCGTAGTTTTGGAAATGGTTTCTTAAAAAACTTTAAATTATAATTAAATATACTCATTATTGAATTTTTAAATTATACTGTGCTATAGCACAAATTTAACATTTTAAAACATACTTCATGAAATCGTTCCAATACTTTTGGAGCTTACCTGGAAACAAAGAATAGCATTTCAATTTTATATAATAGTTTAGATATAGGTTGCTTTCGATTTTGTAGTTTGTCCGTAATTTTTTAAAATTTATTATCCTCAATAAAAATAAACAAGTTATTGAACCTATACATATAGTACGCAAAACACTACCAATTGTAGGGTATTTGTGAAAAAAATATGACATGAGCGTAAATTGTTTATTGGTGTCTCATGTTTAATCTAGTTATTTAATAAAAAAGAAAATAGTCTGGATTTTATTTTTACTTGCGATTAATAAAGGGGGTGGAAGAGGCGTGATCGAAATAAGGTATACTTTTCTTTTTCGACTAAACCAACACTAAGGGAATGGCCTCCTTTTGCAATAAATGTAAAAGTATTATGCGGATTCGAAAGACGGCTGATGGTTAGTCGTATGGTAGAAAGCTAGAGTAGGGCTGGAAAAAAATTTGTTTTAAATTTACACAGTTCAAAACAGCTGGGGAACACATTATTATCTCGGTAATGCGATGTTTTTTTGCAGAAAGAAACAATGGTAAATGGATGGGCTTGGAGAGGTGCCCGAGAGGACCCAGAAAATTCACAAGCTGGTATCATCAGCCCATGTATCTTCTACTTCTCATGCAAAGTAGATGAATCACCGAACTTTTAGAGTCTCAACTCGTCAGACGTTCGTGAAGTTCATGTCGTTTCGTCGCGTCTATTTTGGTTAGGGCTTTAGACGGTATTTTTTGGTTAGACGGTTAGGCCGAGCCTTTTTCAGTGTTAGAACGATAAATTTTAATTGTTTTTCAGGGGTGAAAACACAAAATAATTTTGAAAAAATGACCATTAGTATTATTAAAAAATTATTAAAAATTGGAAAAAGGATAATAATTTCTCGCATTTAAGAGTTAATCCCCAACATTCTTCCAGCCGCCTGGATTTGTAAAAATGGTATTTTGTGCGAAGAAAGTTTTGTGTATTCCATTAAAGAAAAGAATTATTAAACTTGCCGGCTTAGTTAGTTTAATGACTAACGAAAATTAGTAGTATTAAATAATATTTTCAGAAACTTGATGAAAAATTTCTGAATTAATTAAGTGTTTAAGTGTCTTAAGTGTTTGCATTATATATTCTAATTTGAGTATTACACATTCTGCCAATGATTTTGAGATTTTCGAAAACTTAACGAAACTTTTTTTTATACAAAACTGTCCAGAATGCTATTTAATTTCCATGCAAAGCTACTCTATTTGATTAAATTACTCTCAAGAAATGGTAAAGTAACTTTACAATACCATTTATCGAAGAAAAAAGCACTAAAAACACATTTACCATAAAGACAAATAAACGAGTTAATAAAAGGATTTAATAAATGCAAGCATTAGAAATAAAAAAAAAGGAAATTGATATAAATCGTGCATGGCAAGTCTGATTAAACGAAGACCAACACACAAACGTCAAGACAGGTAGGCAGGAAGGTATTATAGTAAGTAAGCAGCACTGACCGTTCGGACAGATAGGTATAGAAAACAAAAAAGGTTTAACAAAGACTGCTAAATTAAGCAATAGACGACAAGTTAAGCCTTTCTAGCCAGGCATTGTTATGCAGGTTCAATGCAAATGGAAATGCAATTCCATACAAAACGTTTTAGAGGGCTGCACAGAAATTGACTTTGGAAAGCAGTAAAAAGGACTGGAGAAAATGCATAAAAAAATACATAAAAAAAAGAAAAATAAATACAAAAATGGTTAACATTGTTGGCTAAGTTAATGGACAGCAAGATTGAAATATCATTGACCTCAACATGGAAGCCTATCACATGTCAGCGTTGTCGTAACAATGAGCTAGAATCAATAGAAAAAGTATGGGGGAAACAAATAGAAAATTCGAAAGTTGCTTTAAAAGAAATGTTGATAATCCAATTAAAATGAAAATTGAACAACTTCAAGAGTAAACGTGCAAGAGCTGGAAAAACAGCAGTATATAGTTTATGATTTTAGCATTTCTGCTAAATGAAACTTTGATTACACAGTGCAGCAAAATTGTGACTTTTGGCTTAGTATTTAGAATTTCCTGCGATTTAACTATAAACTGAGAACACTGATCACGAATCTGATGCCCATTTTTCTTCATCATAGCTAGTTGTTGCACATAAAGGACTCGAAGACATAAAAGTGAACATCAGTAACTGAAGGAAATAATTCTTGTTTTAAAAGATACGATTGGCAAAGCCGTTTAGCGTAAGAAAATCAACAATTTTTGCCTTACTAAATATCTTCTTACTTTCCATAACAGCGGTTTCCCCTATTTTTAGAAATTTAAAACAGAAATTTTCGTCTCTTAAGATAGTTTTTCAAAACACGGCGCTTTTTTTAGGGGAAGGTTGATTCGTGATAGTGCCCTCTAATCATGTTTAAAGTGCTGAAAATTGCAAATGCTAAATTTACTGCTGCACTGTGTTATTTTTTTATAATTGCTGCACAAAGCAAACATTTTCACGCTCCCAACACAAAAAGAAAATATTAGTTTTTATACTGAAATAAAGAAAACTCAAAGCAAGCTTAAGCTAAAAGTAGCTCATATCTAGATATGCTGTGTGCTGTGGCTCATTAGCAACTCGAAGAAGAGCTGAGCTCAGATTGCTTCAGATTACAATTTGATAACGCTTGATTGCAGCAATTGAGCTGCTAATTGTCTCAAGTTCAACAAAAAACGCCGCTTGAATTATTCAAGTGCTTGAGTTCAAAGTCAAAATTAAGCTTAAACTGTAGAATTAGCATGAGGCTGAAAACTACTGTGGAATGTGGATAAATTCTTTACCTCAACCAGAGGCTTTAGTTATGTCACGTCCTCATTTCCACTTTGAAGTTTCACTCTTGAGTAGTTATGAAATCTGTTTTTGATTTATTTCTGCTGTTCTAAGTAATCAAATGAAATGTGGAGCGAGAAGAACGAAAGAAATAACAAAAAAAAAAAATTATTAAAAACTTCTATGAATGTCATTTTCGAGTGGACCACGCCTAGTTTTCACTTCTCCATAATTAACCGCCGCAGCCATACACTTTTTTGACGGCTTAAATTGAGTTAAGCATTTGCTAGGCGCGCAATTAGCGTTGTATGAGTTGCTTGCTGTTGTTGTCAGCATAAATTAAACTTTAAAACTTTTTATTTTTCTTTCATTTCTGCTAGAGCAAAAAAAAAGCCTGCATAACATGATCAAATTACCAACGAGCGTATATATGAGTTGCGAGAATTTAAATTATTTTTCTTAATGGTGGGAATTTTCGAAATATTTATAAAGCTTGCAGCTCATTAAATTATTTTATTTAACTTATTTGACATAGATATACAGCAAAAAAGATTGTCATGCTTAAATTTAAGTAGCAAAAAATGTGCTAAACTATATATAAGCAAAATAAGGCTTTTATTGTTTTTCAAATGTGAGTAAGGAGCATAGGATCCATCGAAAATAGCTAGAAAAGTAGTCGGTTACATTTCGGCTTTCCAAAACAAGAATATTGGTATTATTTATATAGTTTTTATAGCTTCGTTAAGCTTAAATCGATGATTTAGGGTCTGAAAAATTATTGCATAGTATTAAGAATCAATTAAAATCATAAATTGTGTCATAAAAAAGTTTCGTTAAGTTTTCAACAAGTTTCGTTAAGTTCTAAAATACTGATGCTAATTAAAAAAAAGTAAAAATTTATGAAATAAGTTGCGAATAGTAACTTGATATTACTTAATTATGTTTTTTAATATTTACAGCCATAATGAAATTATGAATTTGATTTAAATTCGATTAAATAACTTTTCTTTTGGTTTAAGTAGAATAGATTTCACATCAAAACAAATATCAAGCATGTGTCGGCACAAGCTTCACTAAAAATACTTACCACTTTTGTCAAAAAATAAAAACTAGTAATTAAAAAGAAAAATATCGAACTCATAAACAAGCAAAGGCAGTCTTTTATCATGTTAACAGCTAAATTTCCGTTTTGAAAAAAAATAGTTTTGGCATTATTTATATGATGATTATAGCTTCGTTAAATTTAAAGCAATGATTTACCATAGAGTCTCAAAAATTAATGCAAAGTACTAAAAAACAATAAAAAATATGAACTATGAGATAAAAAAATGTTTTTGTTAAAGTTTTGTTAAGTTCTAAAAAACGATGTTCAAATGTATGTAAAGAGTTTAGAATGCAGCTGCATATAGCTTGAAAACTAATCAGCTAAATTTCAGTTTGCCCAAAAAACAGTTTTAGTGTTACTTACATGGTTTTATGGCTTCGTTCAGTTTAAATCGGTGATTTGCAGTCTCAAAAATAAATGTAAAGTACAAAAAATCAATTAAAATAATGAATTATGTGATGCGAAAGTTTCGTTAAGTTTTTGAAAAGTTTCGTTAAGTTGTAAAAAGCTAATGCTAAGTGTAAAAGCAAATAAATATATATGAAAATAGTAAACATTTTCTGTGTATTACATTCAATTACACTATTCGTGAAGCTTTTGGAGTTAAAACTATTAAGAAATTTTTAATCTGATTACAATTAAATTAAAGAACTTTTATTTTAATTAAAGTTGAACAGCGTTATCATCATAATAAATATGAACAATGTGTTAAGTTTTAAAAATATAATGGTAACTATTAAAGCACGTAAAAATTTATGAAATAAGTTAGTAATGATAATTAATTCTTTTTAAGTTAAAGCTATTACGAAATTATGAAACTGATATTAATTTTATTGAGCAATTTTTATTTTAATTAGGTTTTACATACGAGTAGTTTTGCATCACAATAAATATTAAAGCACAAGCTTTAATAAAATTGCTTACCACCTTTCTCAAAAAACAGTAACTTCTGTTAATAAGAAAACAAAATTGTCGAACTCATAAACAAGTAAGGGAAGTCTTTCACCATGTTTCAAATGGGTTTAAGGTTGCTGCCCACTTACGGCACGTAACGAATCTACAAAATATAACTACACTGTGTTCTTATGTATTCATGCACACTTCATACACACGACGACGAAATGGCAACGACCGACGAAAAAGTCGGTGGCTATAAAATAAAAAATTTCTGAACGGCTTGTCGTTTCGTTTCGTTACGTGCCGTTCGTTTTGTGGGCAGCAACCTTTAAAGAGTTTTGGAACCAGCTGGAAGAGTTATTTATACGGTGCTTATATCTTCGTTAAGCCTAAATCGATGATTTGCAGTCTCAAAAATCATTGCAAAGTAATAAGAAGCAATAAAAATCATAAATTGTGTCACTTAAAGTTTCGTTAAGTTTCAAAAAGTTTTGTTATCAAAAATGAATTGTTTATCAATTTGGTCAAAAAACAAAAACTTTTGCAACTTACAAAAAAAAAAAAAAAAAAATGTTAGAATTCATAAACAATTAAAGCAAGGAATTCATTATGTTTCGAATGGGCGTATAGAGCCTACGATGCAGTCGAAAATAGCTAAAAAAGTAAACAACTACATTTCAGCTTGCGAAAAAAAGAGTTTTGGTACTATTAATATGGAGTTCATAGCTTCGTTAAGTTTAAATCAATAATTTACAGTCTCAAAAATGAATGAAATGTACTGAGAATCAATTCAAATTATGAATTGTGTGATAAAAAAAAGTTTCGTTAAGTTTTCGAAAAGTTTCGTTAAGTTGTAAGTAACTAATGCCAAGTGTAGAAAAAAGTAAAAATCCATGAAACTAGTAAAAATTTCATGTGTATCATATTAAATAACATAATTCGTTAAGCTTTTGAAGTTAAAGTTTTAACGTTATGAATCTGATTTCAATTCGATTAAACAAAACAACCTTTGTTTTAATTAAAATAAAATAGTTTTTACATCATAATTAATATCCAGCATGTGCCTGAAGCTTCATTGAAATTGCTTGCCACTTTTATCGAAAAAAAGGTTCAAAGCTTACAAAGCCTATAAAGCTTAATTGTTCGAAACTTTGCTTTTTATTTTATTGTATTGTGCCAACAACATTGAATATTAAACATTTTTATGAATTCCCATGCGTTCTTCTTAATCCGGCGGCAAGATTTTAATTAAAACTCTGCAAACTATAACAATTGCAAAAATTACGTCAACACAATAAAACAAGCCGCATATACAAACATACATTTAAAACCAAATCGACATATATATGCAGCTTAATAGTTACAGGGTATTAATAAGTGGAATCCTGACAAGTTTTGCGACTTTGCGAAATGCGACGATTTCCTTTTTCCTGCCTTGGTAACAAAAATGCGGCTGAACAAATTATAAACACTCAAACGTAAAGAGTAAAGAGTGTGAGCAAAAGCAAAAGTAAAAGTGGTTCGTAAGAAGGGGGAGTGTTGGGGAGGGAGGAGAATCGAGTGTAGCTTTGAATGTGTTATTGTAATAGTTAATTGAAATTGTGCGCGAGAATTTACTGACTGCTTGAAGAATATCAAATATATATATACATATATTGCATTAAAGTAGTTACGAAATGTACATAGTTGGCAATGCCGAAGCCACAGCAATGCTGGGAAAATAGTTTTCAACTGTTTGCTGTCTGTAGAATAGATAATAGCCATGATGTTTCAAATATATGCAAGCGTCATATATAGCAAATTCTTTAGTTTGAGTTTCGTTAAGCTAGAGTTTAGCCTTTGAATGCTGTCAAAAATCTCTTGCAGTTAATTTAACAGATCATTAATAATTAGTTTTTAATGTAAAATAACTGACAACATTTTAAGTTATTTCATAAGTTTAAGCAATGTTTTAGGCATTACATTAATCATTTTTTTTTTAATCCAAACTATCTAAGACAAAAACGAAAGCAATTTATAACAAACCCAACAACTTGCCTTCTTCACTAGTTTTGCTGGCATTATTCTCAAGATTTCGCTTCCAAACATACAAAATCAAAAAAGCGCTTGATTTGCCACATTTTCTCTATTTTTTTTCACTAGCTTGACATTATTTTTAATCTAAGATTTGGCACTTAGTTTTGTGCCCAATAGAAGCTTTCTATGTTATTAGGCCAGTTGTTGGCTTTATCATCCAAGCCAAGTTTAAATAAAACAGCTGCAATAAAGACAAAAAAAAAAAAACTGAAACCAAAAAGATATTAAATGTAACCGCCGCAAAACCTTTGATTAGAGGAAGCAATTAAGTGTGGCTTTTTGCTGTCATTGCTGGTTTTTGCCTGATTCTCAGCTTATTTATAGCCGGTTTTTATTCTGGGAAAGCAAAAAAGTGTTGACACAAATTGTTTGTGTTGGCATTATTTTTTTTTTTTATTATTGCTTGAAAACACCGCAGCATTATGTTTAACTAGAAAAAAGTACAAATTCTTTTTTAAGTATTTTTTTTAAATTCTTACAAAAAATAATTATAATTTTTATGGCTGACCTTTAAGTTATGACCAAGTCACAAGTTTTACTTCACCTTAATTTAAAAATCACTATCTGAGCGTTATAAATTTCGTTGAGTATTTAATGTTTATTTTTTCATTTACGCAACAAGCACCATGGTTGTAAACGCTCACAGGTTTAATATCTTTCCACAAAATCTGCCTGATAAGTATCTGCTAGTTTTATTTCCCTATCTGTTCAAATTATACTCTTGCTTAATTCTACTTTTTAGGTTAAACAAATTTCGAAAAACACTGAACTAAAATTCAAGTCAAGTTTAAACAAATTATTGTATTTATCTTGGTGATAAAACAATTTTTTATTTTTCTCTTAACAAATAAAGAACTAAGACCATTTATCTGTGGCTTATCATGTGACTGACTGAGGATTTAGGTACATATGTATCTTGTTCTGCTTATCAGCGATAAGGTATTAATTTATGCAAATAATGCGTGAATTATGAAGTTTTAAACGTTGTTATTTGTAATATTTTTCGTGTGTTGACATTTATGCCAAACATTTGTGTCAGATTTTGTGAAGACGTTATTTAAATTACATGAAATTCTGTGTTATCTGACATGAACTGAAAAATACTATCTGTAACTTGGCAAGTGGCGGCCGTTAAATCGTTTTATGACATTTTGTGGAATTTGTCTTTCAGGTAGTTCTGACAATGGCATACGGTAATGGTAAAAACTGAACGGAAAGTCAGTCAGTTGTTGCCAGAATCAAAAAATATCCTTAACTGACTTTGAGATTTGGTGATAATTTGGTGATAAATTAATACACAAAGTAAAAAAAAAAAACAAGCTTAGGGCACTTTTATAGTTCCTTTAGTCGCTTTAAGCTGCCTGCTCGGCTGGCAATATACCGAGCCGAACCGAGAAGAAAAGATGAAAAACTGTGCACATACAATCATATGAAATAAGCCAGTCGCCTGCTCGGCTGACTGAAAGGGCAATAAGCTCAAAGCGCGTATTATGCCAGCCAGTCGCTTTAAGCTGCTTGCTCGGCTGGCGCTGTGCTCACTTTGAGCTTATTTCATATGAATAGCGTTTTTCAGCTTTCCTTTTGGGTTCGGCTCGGTACTGCACACAGCCGACCTTAGTCTTAATGCGTCCTTAGTCTTTACTGTTTGGCTTGAATAACTATTTATTTTTTAGCAATTCTTTCAAAAAAATATATGTAAATTTTTAAGAATGATATTTGTAAGCTTTATGCCAAGTAATTCATGAACCAACAGGTCGCCACAACAACAATGTTCTCTACAAAACAAACCACCAGCACACTAGACAGCTGTTTCGTTGGTCGCTACATCAACTCATCAGTAATCTTCTGTGGCTTATGCAGTTTATTAACTTTGAAAACCTAATAGACACAACTTCTGCTAAGCCAAAGCGGAATTGCATTTGTAAGCGTTTTAATTTAAAAAGCAATGTTTTTCTACTTTTTTACACAAATCAAAGGTTCAAAAAAATGGTCTATATTAATTCTGCAAAGATTTGTTTTCGGATAAATAACACGGAGCTATAAAATGGAATTAAGTTGAAAAATCCTGGAAAGTGTATTATTTTTCTTGTAGGTCTTTTCGAGTACAAAAAGAATCTGTGTGTAAAATTTGTCAAACACCCCCAAAATCTTGGCCTAGGGTTAAAAAAACCGGCTTTGGTTGCCTAGTTTTTATGAAATGTGTAATAACTTCAGGTTTTTTATGAAATGTATAATTACCCAGTCAATTACATACCGATTTTTGAAAACCAAATTTTGTTTTATTCGTTATTAAACGTTGTTTTTGAGTCAATTCACAAATTGTATAATTTTAATATAAAAACGTGTATAAAAAAATCACCAAAGTTGGAACACGGTGAAAAAATTGAATTGAAATTGCTGGACAAATACACACAGATTTGATAAAGTTTTCTTAAAGAGCCTATATATTATTAAAATGACCAAAGTTTCTTCTTTCGAGATCCGTTCTTGAAACCTGCAAATTGGTTGAGAATCAACTAAGTTATAGGCTTTAAATTACAACTAAGGTACCAAAATCGGGTTTTCATCCTAGGTGAAATATTTAAGCGTTGTTTGGCAAATTGCTCACAAACACTCAGAAAAAAGCACCTATGTTTTTGTGATAAAAAATTTCTCTATTTTCGATAGCAGCAATTTTCTCTATTAAATAAAATATATAAAATATTTCATGTCTCTAATAATGATAAGTATTTTGATCACACTAAAAAATTCACGTATTTAGAGAAAAATTTATAGAAAAGGAAAAATTTCCTTTCTTTTGTAGAAAGTGTTATTTTTTGTGAGAAACTATAAATGCAACTTAAAGAAAAGATTTATTAAAATTTAATAAATATTTCTCTGTTTTCGGGAAAAATTGATACAATAACGTGTTATAAAGAAATATGCTTCTGTTAAAGAGAAGGTGTCTTTACTGATGAGAAAATAGTTCTCTTTATCATGGAAGCTTTTTACCATTTTTAGGGATCTTTTGGGAATTTTTGGGATCACATTTAGATAAAAGCATTCTCTGGAGCAAAGTCATTACCATTGTTCTCTAAATATCATGATTTTTTTTCTCATATTCCGAGAAATTTTTTCTGAGTGCAGATTGTTCTTATACTCAACAAAACCTACAAGAAAAATAGCATCACTCCCAGGAATTTTGGACTGTCCCTCAGTGTAATTTTTTTATATTCGCCAATGCTATGAGCGATACGAATTGCTCTATAAAAAACTATTGAAAGTGAAGGAAACTTAACGATCGTTGATACCCAATTTGAATTATGGGTATCAGAGCTGCCAGGGGGCGGTACTTTCTACATTTTTCGGGAATTTCTAACTAAGTGATTGAAACAGGGAAAATTTATAGTAGGGTGATTCAAAAAAGTCGGCTATTTTTTTTCAAAATCCCTTTTGAATATTTTATGATACCTTTAATGATTTTAATAAAAACTGGAGAAGAAAGTGTAATTATAACATATATTTATATTTGAATTTTAATAACTTTTGAACGAGTAGATTTATCAAAAAATAACTTGGGACATTTTTGTAAAGCGTTCAATTCACTCACTTATATCCGTTTATTGGTTTTTAAGATATAAAAATCATATGTTGAAAAAAAATTTTTCCCATGCTATTTATATGAAAAATAGAAAATCGCAATGGGCGACCTCTAACCATTAATATTAAGAGTTCCGGTTCTTACAGGCATCTCTTCTCACCTTCCTTAAACTATTTCAGAGGGATTATGAAAAATAAAAAGTAGTTCATTTTTTTGAATCACCATAATAACAGACCATTCAATAAGTTCGTAGGATTCGTAGGTTCGTATTCGTATTCGTACGTTCGTAGGTTCGTAAGAAAAAAAACAGAATTTTGATAAAACTCGATTATATTATTCAACATAGTTTCTGTCGAGAGCGATATAGCGAGTATAACGATTTTGCCAACTTTTCGATACCACTTTTATAGTACGATTTCTCTTTCTCGTCAAAATAGGTCTCAGTTTCAGCGATTACTACATCATTGGACTTGAATTTCTTTTCAGCAAGCATTCTCTTGAGATCTGAAAACAGGAAAAAGTCGCTGGGGGCTATATCTGGAGAATACGGTGGGTTGGTAAGCAATTCAAAGCCCAATTCATTCAATTTTGCCATCGTAGTCATCGATTTGTTACACGGTGCATTGTCTTGAGTGAAACAACACTTTTTTCTTTTGCAAATGTGGCCGTTTCTTGCCGATTTCAGCCTTCAATCGATTCTAAAGTGCACAGTAATAGTCGCTGTTGTTGGAGGTTCCTTGTTGGAGATAGTCGATCAATATTATTCCTTTCGCATCCCAAAATACAGACGCCATCATCTTACAAGCCGACTGTTGGGTCTTTGCTCGCTTTGGATTCGGTTCGTCGACTGCTGTCCACTCAGCTGACTATCGTTTGGATTCTGGTGTGTAATATTGAAGCCATGTTTCATCCATTGTCACATATCGACGATAGAATTCGATTTTATTGCGGCTTAACAGCGACAAACACTGTGAGCTCACGTGGCATACACTTTGCATAGAGCTTTCGCATACACAAATGTTCGTGTAAAATGGTAAAAACACTACCATCTGATATCTTTACAATGTCAGCTAGTTCGTGCACCTTCAATTTGCGATCGTTCATAACCGATTTGTGAATTTCAGTTCATTTTATTGAATGCATTTATTTTGTTTTTTCAGACGATCTGGAGCCGCGCTATGATGCGGTCCAATTTTCATGCAATTTGAAGGACACCAACTTCAGCGCCATCTTTATGTATAAAAAATATAAAGGGTCCGCCATCTAACGTTTTTTTTTTCAACTAGTGCTTATTTCGTGAATGGTAACCCTTAGCACATGTCTGATTTGACAGATAATTAGTTTTATCCTTCCGCTGAACGAATATGGTTGTGTATACGCTTGAACAACGCTGGGAAATATTGAATGCGATCGACTTACAGAAGATGCCGATTTTGCCAAAAAAATCATCTTTTCAGATGAAACTCATTTTGATATTGGCGGGTATGTAAACAAGCAAAATTGTCGCATTTGGGGCACAAAAAACCCGCACGCATACATTGAAAAGCCGATGCACCCAAAACGAGTCACTGTTTGGTGCGGATTTTGGTCCAGAGGCATAATTGGGCCATTTTTCTTCGAAAATGAGCAAGGAGAGGCCGTTACAGTCAATGGCCCTGTTGAACGAATTTTTGTTCACAAAAATTGAAGAGGAGGATATTGGCAACATTCAACAGGACGGCGCTACGTGCCACACAGCCAAAGCTACACTCGATGTTTTGTGCCCTGTTTTTGAAGATCGCATTATCAGCCGCAGAGCTGATGTCGTTTGGCCACCTCGGAGCTGCGATTTGACACCGTTGGACTATTATTTGTGGGGTGCCCTCAAAGATAAGTGTTACGCCGACAAGTCAGAGACAATTGACGCTTTAAAGGACAATATTCGTGAAGCCATTGGTGAAATACAGCTGCACACAATTGATAATGTGCTTAAAAATTGGACCGATCGTGTAGGCTACTGCATGGCCAGCCGAGGCAGCCATTTGAATGAAATTATTTTCCATTATTAACCGGAAGGATTGTACATTCAAATAAAAAAAGAAATTTGAGAAAATATTCAGTAGTTTTTTTTTTTGCATTTAAAAAAAAAAAAAAATTAGTTGGCGGACCCTTTATTATAAAAAAGCTAAATATATTTATTTTTACTTATACTGATGTAAAATTAG
Organism: Coremacera marginata; assembly: GCA_914767935.1. Taxonomy (NCBI): domain Eukaryota; kingdom Metazoa; phylum Arthropoda; class Insecta; order Diptera; family Sciomyzidae; genus Coremacera; species Coremacera marginata. The sequence goes on along the minus strand of OU612046.1, from coordinate 159,417,315 downwards.
CATGCAAATAGAAAACATCTCCTAAAATTTTACCTTAATTTTAACCGCTTTTGCCTAAGACCTCCCTTAAAGAAATATTTTTGAATATTTTGCATCAACTGTTTGAAGCCTTTTAACAATGGTCTAATTCTTATATGGTCTAATTTTTATAATAAATATTATAATTATATGAAATTAGCACCTTTAGCGAGAAGGACACAAACATTAAAAAAAATTTTTGTTTTTATCATTTTAGATGAAATAAACACGAAAATTTTAAAAAATTCTTGTATTAAAAGTCATTTAACAGAGGAAAATGTAACCACTAGCAATTTTGTGTGTAGTTTTTCTTTGTGGCCGGTGAAAAATTTTAGCAAATAACTGATTGTTAGAGATTTTTCGTAACATATGGTAGCTCTTGGTGACAAAAATATTTAATTATTTATTCAGAAATTAATTAAAAAAAACATTTTTTTTTAAAAACTATAGTTGTAATCGAAATTCTCAATTATTGTGTCTAGACCAAGTTTATTTTTTTTTTTTTATAATTTTGTGCAAGCGATCATAAAAATCGATCATTTAAAGCAAAAAACTGGCGTCTTAACTATGGCGTGTTTCTCCAACCAGTCTACACTGGTTGCAGTAAAACGTTCAAATATTTACCCACTAAACTGGGCTAAAATGCAAGTTTTATTGCATAATTATTTTATATAAACTAGTAAACAGACATAGTACGTTAAAACTAGTTTCTGTTGCTGGGAAAACTAATAAAATTTTGCCCGATTTTTTGTTTCTTATTTGAAACAAAAAAGTTAAGCAAAAAGCATGCACAAAATATTTCAAAGGCAATTAAAAACAGTGTATAAATATTTTGCTTACACAGTTTTTGGAAACTCGTAATATTGCCGTGCAGCTTTTCTGTAGCATGCTAGAAAATTTTATCAATTTGTATGGCATAAAAATTGCACAACTTTGTTGTTGCGAATTTTTTCACCATAAAATTTTGATTGTTGCTTAAAAACTACATAAAATGGCTTAAATTGTTTAACGTTTAATTACAAAAAACCAAGTCCGATGCACTCACCTATAAATGTACTGCATAGATACAGCAGCGCGCACGCATGAATGTGCAATTTTAGTTTCTCCATCTTTTAGCGTTAATTCTGCTCGCTCTTCCGTTTGTTGTGTTTTAGTTTTTGTTTTTATTTTTGGGTTAGTTTTTTTTACGTTTTTTGATCTATTTATGTTTTGAGCTTTTATAAATATTTTCAATATTTTTGTTTTTATTTTGTTGTTTTACTTTTCTGTGCAATACTCTTGCCGGCTTTTATTTTTAGCCACGAAAAAATGTATCTATAACTAAATTGTTCACTTATTGCGTTGCGTTTGTTGACTTTTTTGTTTTTGTTTCGCTTTTTTTTGCACGCTCAGTGCGCTGAATTTTTCACGCACTTGTTTTCGCAGTTCACTTTTGATATTTTTTATAAGCTTGCATATATGTATTTTTGTCGTACTTGCTGGCAAAAATTCAAAATTGCAACAACAATAAGCAAACCGGTAGTGCTGCTTATACTCTAGTTCTTGTAGTAGATTTCAATGTTGTTGTTGTTGTTGTTATTGCAATCTGTTGTATTTAAAAAAAAAAGACTTTGCACCTTATTTCCGTTAATGTCGAGTGAGTGAGCAATCGATGAAGCGATTTCTATTCGAACGTTTCGCTTGATTGGTATCTGCTTTTTTTTGTATTGTTGTAATATCTGTGTATCTGCAAAGATAAAAGAAAAAAGATATGAAAAAAAAAACGATTTAGTAACGGAACAAGTGAGTGACACAAACTGAAAGTGTGAATAACGGAAATAGATTTATTTTGTTCGTTGTTTAGTCATTGAATACTTTTGAATTTGAGTTGAAATAAAGCATTAAAGTTCAAGTTTGTTAAATGTAGAAAAAGCATAATAGACAACTTTTAAAATTTTTATTATATCAAAAAACTTACATGAAAGACTGAAACAAATAATTAGCTAAGAGTCAAAACTTCACTCAACACCCTACAAGATGACCATGAAGAAGTCTGACGAATGTCTAGCTTAGTTTTTCTTCTTACTGATCTTATTATTTTTTGCCCTCCAATATTTCTTTTGAACACACCTACCCCATCTGCTACTCTTCTATCTCTCCCGAATTGATCCCAAGAAGGGCCAAATATATGAGCTGATGCTATTATTTTGTGCCTCTTAATATTTCTTCTGAACCCACCTACTCTCTATCTGCCACCCTTCTGGGAGTGCACATATGAAAAACACAAAAACGTTCCTATGTTTTCTGCTTTCCTGGAGGCTGCAACAGAAATGCAGGCATTAACAGTGCAAGCCATAACAGTGCTAACGTTAACAGTGGTGTATATGTATATAACATTGCTGACGTTAACAGTGCTGATGCGAATTCGCTACTTTTACCCATACCAAAAAGTGCTCAACGCGCCTAAAGAAGTTTTCACTTCAAAAACACTTTTATTACTATCGGACTTAAATATAAAAAAAACGTTAATTAGAAAAATACCTTGCAAATTTTTTAAAACTTATAAACTTTTTGTGAAATTCATGGAAATTTGAATTTAATTTTATTGCACGAAAAAAATCTTAGATGTAGAAAATGAAAAGATGAAAGATGAAAAGATGTAGAAAAGAAACCCTATAAAGTAATAAAGAACGCAGTTAAAATTATTGTTTGTTTCAGTAATTAAATAATTTTACAGAAGTCTTAGAAAAAAACAATGGGACCAAGGTCATATAAGGGCAAGTACTAGCGTGTCGAACGTTTCATTCTGACGCTTCTTTAAAAAACGTTTTCATACGATCCAGAGATATATTTGGGATAAGATAATATTATCGAAAAGCTATCAATTGGTATAATAAAAAAAAAAAAAATAAAACAGCTTTTATTCAACTTAAATTTATAAAAATATTTTTATTTTAAGCATGCTTTCGGACGTTTTACGAAATGGAAGTCCTGTGAATTTATCAGTCGTATAAAAAAAGTTGGAAGACAATATTTTTTATAAATTTAACAAGCTTTCAGAAAAGTCATACGTCGTGTTTATTAAGGTCATACTGAGTTCACAGTAAATAATTTTATTTTTTCGGGCGTTTTTTGTCGGACGTTTCAGATTTTTGCATTGTGATTACATTGTGTAAATTAGTAATTAAGTAACTGAGTAAATTAAGTAATTTGATAATTAAGAAACAAAGTTTATATTTTGTTCTTTTCTTGCCTCATCATCATTTCATTATTATCTTTAGCCAATACCTTCCGTTTTTAATAAAGGAAAAATATTTACGAAACACTTGCTAATCATTTACTAAAAAGATAAATTACCTTTATGAAACAGTGCGTGCAATTTGCTCATCATGATAAATGAATTTATGTATAAATTACTTGAATAAATAAAATTAAATTATTTCTAAGACAATCCTAAAATTATAAGTTTTTAATAAATTTTCACTTTTCACCTGTGGTTGACCATTTTCTGCACAAGCCCATATGCAGTCTAAACATTGAGTTGGATTGCAGAAGATTCCGAAATAAAAAGTTAAAAGTTGACATAGTAAAAAATACAGGAAATTTCTGCGATATTTTGCTAAGATCACAATATGATTCTTACAGTGTATTAATTTAAAAATAACAGTGTACGAATTAAGCTGCAGTGAACTGTTCATAATTTCTAAACACACTTTCCCAGTGAACCAAAGCTACCGTTTTTGAATTCATTAATGAACCTTTTCGGGTAGAAACGTTCATTTTCGGCACTCATAAATGAACCCTTTTTATATCATTCGTCGGACTAAAATGCCTCTCAAAAACGATCCTTATTTTGTTCGCAAATGAGTTAAGAGAAGAACCATAAATTATCCTCTTTTTTGTTCGGAAATGAGTTAAAAAAAGAACCATAAAAGTTATTTTTCGGCACTTGGTAATTAACCCTTTTTGAATCAATCGCCGGACGAAAATGCCTCTCAGAAACAAACTGTTTTTTCTTCGGAAATGAGTTCAAAAATTAATCATACAAAAGTTCTTTTGTAAAAAACCGAATCGAAATTGAACCCTTTTTGTATCAATCTTTGGACTGAATTGCCTCTCAAAAACAAACCTTTTTTTATTCAATAATGAGTTAACCTTTTTGAATTATAAATTTTATTATTGCATAATACTATTTATAATTACATATCGATATTTTGTTAAAGAAGAAATGATTATTACTAAAACTAGAGATCATATTAATCATTGGCTGGAGTTCACGCATTGTGTTGTTCATGATATTGATGTTTCAAAGGGGAAAAGGCGTGATTGTTTTCCAATTTGACAAACTTCCAAATTATATATGAAATATCAAAATAGTTAAGTTATTAATTGGGGAATTTATTTGATTACATTTTTGCATGGAATGTTTTCGTGGTTTTTATTCTATTTGGGCTTGATTTTAATTTTTGATAGAAATGTTGAAAATTAATTAAATGTTGAAATGCATACGTGTAGCAGTACATCCATCTCGCACTGGTAAAAAAGTTCATATGACGTTTGTACGAAGGTTAACATTTTCATTTTAAGTTCCTTTATTTACCTGATTTTAGAATATAAAAAGAAACATAAATGATTCATTTCCGAACTCATTTATGAACAAAAAATGGTTCATTTGCAAGGAAGTCTTATCTACTCAAAGGATACAAAAAATGATTCATTTCGACTCAAAATAAGTTTTTAATGAATTTCGCAAAATATGCACAATTTTAGCTATTTAGCTATTACTAAAAAGTAACATTTATGATTCATTTGTGAACTCATTTATGAACAAAAAGTGGTTCGTTTATGAAAAATTATTTCCTACTGATATGATAAAAAAATTATTCTTTTCTGAACTCATTTCAGAATGCAAAAAAGAAACATAAATGATTCATTTCCGAACTCATTTATGAACAAAAAATGGTTCATTTGCAAGGAAGTCTTACCTACTCAAAGGATACAAAAAATGATTCATTTCGACTCAAAATAAGTTTTTCAAAATAATTTCGCAAAATATGCACAATTTTAGCTTTTATCGGAAAAGCTTTCACGATTTAATTTTTTATACAAGCCCTTTTAAGCGACAAAATAAAAAAGAAAAAATTTAAAAAAAAAAGATCTAACCAAAAACGTTCGCAAAACTCTCACCTTACTCAAAACCTTTGCTTATGGTTCAGTAGGTTGCTTATAATTTTTTAAGGGCGGGGTAAGGTTTTCAAAATTCTGTTTATGGATTAGTTTTTTTTTTTTTTAAATTAATGTTTAATATCTCAAGAATATTGAGTCTTAATTTCAAATCGATCGGAGCTATGAGCATGTCAGCGTCTGTTATTTCAGACCGATTTCCTATATTTTCTACCTGAATTTTCTATGCTTGTTACCTAGAGGACAACCGAAAGCATGACAGTGAAAATGATAAAAGAAAAACATTTTAAGTCGACAAGAGCTTTAGACATTCTGAAAAATAAAAGATGATGAAAGCTCTGTACTTGTAAATGAGAAAGTTGATAAAAAAAACTTGTCAGCGTTACTTCGGGAAACATCTTAGCTTATAAACGCAATTTGATTTTTTTTTTTCAGAAAAATCCAGTAAAAAGTTATAGCGTTCACCGCAAAACCACCCATTTTTCGAGACGCCAGTGAAAATATGCTGCCAAAGGCTTATTTAACAATATTTTGAAATGCAAATTTCGGAAAGTTTGTTTTACTGATGTTTTACAGCTGTTGTTTTATTATATGAAAATAAATTAAATATGCCAACATTATTTGCATCATTTTAAAAATTCTTGAAATTATGCTCTTCTTTCACTGAATTAACCCGCCTTTAACGCGCCAGCAATGGCTTCTTGTAAATGCGTTTGACTGGTATGTGAGATGTACTGAAGACACGGTTCGTATCTTAGCTTGGGTTATCAATCAATCAATAATGCATTAATTTATCCATTTCCAATACTAATAACATAACAAATTTCGCATTTAAATCAACTTTACCATAAAAAAAAGAACTGCAGTGAAAAATAATAAGAAATATTTTTTTATTTTTTTTTTTAGTTTTTATCTTAACGTATACATTTAGCACCTTTTGGGTGCACTTGCACGTTTTTCGAACATAACAGTTAAAATTCATATTATTTTTGCTCAATTTTTAGTTAGAGTTTAGTTTTTTTTTTCGTCTAAATTCAATCGTTATAACTGCTCTATAAAAATGCCAACAAAAATTTTATATTTATTCAATATTTGTTACTAAACTTTTTTGATGTTTACTGTGTACAATTCAACGCCCAAAAAATTAATAATAATAATAAAAAAAAAAAATCAATTATATTTTTATATGTTGCACCTGCGACACTATTTTGCAAAATTCATTCATAAACACTAAATATCGCTATTCAAACAACAATAACAACTAAGAAAACAACAATAAAAGCACGTACAAACATTTCGCGAATATTAAAAAAATAACGTTTATTTCAAACATTTATGCAATCAATTAGTGTTTTTATGGTTTTGTTTTGTTTTTTTTTTATGAATTCTTTTTATGAATATCTTTAGTAGATATTTTTCAATAAATGACTAAACCGGTGAGTGGTTTATGAGCGGAATGGTGTTGTTGGTATTTGTTGTTGTTGTTGTTGTTGTTACTGTCTACTGGCTTAGTCTGCAGCACGTTGGACAGGCGTGCGTCACACTCGACTGCATAAAATCGCACAATAATGGGAAAAAGTTAAAAGTAACAACAACAACAACAACAACAACACCACCACCAACAACAACAACAACAACAACAACAACAACAACAACAACAACAACAACAACAATAACAATTACAACAAGAGCTAAAACAACTTTTACAACAACAACAAAAACAGCTTTTCCATATGCAGCGCACTTTTTGCATTGCGCTGCATGCGGTTCCAGCTGAAGGAATGCAGTCGCACAACAGTATCTAGATACATTCAGGTGTTGGCCAGTGTTTAAGCGCTAAAATTGGTCAAAGAACAAAGAACGGAAATTGTTCGGACAGGCCAAACGAACATTTGAACAACAAATGCATAGAGTTTAACTCAACAACAACAATAAAAACAACATTTAAGTAAAAATGCCTTTATAGATAAAGAAAAAAAAAAAATGTAGAAAAACATGAAGAAAAAATGTGTGAAAAATCCCGTGCGCAGAATGTTAAATTATTTATTTTTTTATGCTTTTTTGCAGTCTGGCTGAATAAATAAATAAATATGTTCAAAGCAATGCGCGGCACTTTCTTTATTTACATACAAACGTATTTCTATATGCTTAAGTTTATAGGTCCTTTTTTGTTTTATTTTTTTTAAGCAAGTTGCTAGAATTTGTCTACTTGTCAGTTTTTTTTTTGCGCTACATAATATTGTTGTTGATTTTTATATCTTTATCTCTATCAGCTTATCTTACAGTTTGCTTAAAATTTACTTGCTTGCGCTGCAGTTTTACAATATTTTTTTTTTTTCTATACATATAATTTTTTTATTGCTACTAACTAGAAATTGTATACTTTATCTCACAAATACACAAACACAAACTAACAGATACATAAGCACTAGTTAACAAAAACAAGCGACACAAAACAAATATTGCGCTCTTAGCTGTTTGCGCGCTCTTTGGGCCGCTTTTACCTGTCAAACCAGGTAAGCAAGTTTTTATTGTTGTTTGTTTTTATTTTACTCTGTTTTTTTGACTCATTCGCAGATAAAGTCGTTATGTGTGTTTATTTAAAAAAAAAAAAGTATTAGCCGAACAAGTAGCCAAAAGAACGCCAAGATGATTGCGAGTGGCTTGAAGATAAAACTTGCTTATTAACATATTTTAAAATAAAAATTTTGTGGCTAAAAATATGCCACTAATTGAGGTGGTTAAATAAAGTTAAAATTTGAATTAAATTAGTAAAAAAAAAACCAGCACATAGATACACAGCTTGCTTGTAAGAGCTAAAATAAGTGAGTGAATCTTAAAGACACAAAAACGCTCAGTTTTGCGGTTCATTGCCATGACTCAATGGCTGCTTTTTTATTCCGGGTAAACATTTTTTCAAGCTTCTGATTAACTTGAGAAAATTGCTCAAATTAGTCAGCAAAAATTGCTTAAATTAGACGTAGACAACCTCTAAGTTAAAATTAAAAAAAAATTGTTATATCTTCAAGCGACATTAGTAACTTATATAAGCATAAAGTTTTTGGCCTCTTTTAAACAGCTGTTGAATAATAAAACTAGAAAAAAATTAATAGACAGCTGCCGCTTGACTTTTTAATACGAGATACAAACGATACAAACGCGCGTCGCTATAAAACAGGTTATCAAAAAAAATGCGGTCAGTTTTTGGACTTGAAGCTTCAAGTTGAGACAGTCTTAAAATAACGTGAGATAGTTTATTATAGATATTTGTTTTACAAATTCTGAGCTGAAAATAGAAACAAATAGAAAAAAAAGAGTCAAAACAAATATATCACAATACAAAAAAAATTCCAACGACTTTTGCTATTTTGGTTGATTAATTATGGCTCACTTGTTCATGGGCGAAGGCAGGGTAGAGCAGAGGAGGGCAGTTGCCACCCCATGAACATTAGAAAAATGAAAATTTTAGTACTTAATTAAGAAATTCAAACTCTTTTTTCTTATATGTCATTAAAAAGCATAGAATTTATTAATATTTATGAAAGCTAAATTTATTTTTTATTACAAACTTACGTCTGACACATTTTTGAGTTATTATCAGTCACATGAAAAAATAATTTTGTCCCTCCCTGAACAAAGTCCTTTCTACGGCCATGTACTTGTTATTGAAGGCATTTCTAATAATTCTGTACAAATTACACCAAATTTTGTGATTTGTTAATCAAAAGGGAATAATTTTTTCCACCTACTATGAATGGTTTTTTAAGCTCTTTGCAAAAGAATGAAAAAAATTTAAAAATTCCGACAAAAACGGACAAAAATACTGTTACAACATTGAATTCCAAGTTAGAAAAAAAAAGCGAAATGGCCACTTCAGCCCCTGAACGGACTTTAACCTAGCTTTTTATGATCCATTGTGTTGTGTGTGTTTGAAATGTTTTGAAAAGGACCTACAAGTTTTATGCCGACTCCAAACGGCTTAAGCTCTCAAGAAGCTTTTCATGGCAGTTTTTGCTCTCTGAGGTTTATTAATGGCTGCGGAGAGGTGACGGCCGAACAGAAAAATGAATAACCAAATGGTTTATGAAATATAACCTGTAAAGCGTAAGTCTCGGCCGGAACTTCAAAATTGCTTCATCTTTTACTATGGAGTGGTCAGGTAACGAGAACCGTATCGCTGTAATAGCGATATTTAAGTGTAAAATGAAAAAAGGTGAAATTTTCAAAATGCTTGGCGTTAGTAGGATGTTTGTCTACTAGTGCATAAAACTGTTTGAGAAGACTGGAGAAGACTGGCACACTTCGGACGTCTCAAGTCATAAAAGCTGTCAAATAAAGATTTCAGCGCAATTCGCTCCGTAAACAAAAATGATGCCCCAAGCGTTTGAATGTCACGCTAAATTCCATAAGTCGAATTATTAAAAAAGCGGAAAAAATCAAGTTCCCGAGCACTCCATATTTATAATGAGGTCAAGCACACTTCAAGAGAAATGTTTAATAATGAAGAACCCATTAATGCTTTTCTTAAAATTTTATTTTTTTTTTTTAAAAATTAATCAGTCATAGGCGGATTAAAGCAAAAAATGATTTACATTTTCATGCAACTTAGCAGTGTATTTAAGTAAGCAGAAATTTGTTACTATCAAATTATTATAACTTTTTATAAGAGTATAACTCTGTCATTATTCTAACGAAAAAAATTTTGTTGTTTACATGAATATTTTAAAAGTTATCAGATAATCAAAATTGGTCCATACAATTTTTTTTTTATTTTCCAAGGAAAATATAAATTAAGCTCGGTCTTCCTCGGTCGTCTCATTATGGTATTATGAAATCTGGGAATTTCCACTTTAATATATGTCAAAAAAGTTGGTACATGCTTGCAACCACCAAACCAAATTTTTCAAAATTCGAACATAGGTCCGAACTACATTGCCAAGCTGTTTGGAGCCGTTTTTTCACCAACCAATTGACAAGAACTGGATTTTTCAGCAAGACAATGGTCGAATCCATACAAGTTCAGAAACGAAAATCTGGTTGTTCCATAAAAATATTCCTATTTTAGAATGGCCAGCGTGCTCCCCAGATCTCAACCCCATCGAAAATATGTGGGGATTAATGGTTAGCCGTATTTACGCCGATAGTCACCAATAAAACAGCGTTAACGAGCTAAAAGCTGCCATTATAAGCACTCCGGAGGCTTTAGAAAGCAACATTTTGAATGCATTAATTTTATCCTTGCGAAAAAGAATTTTTAAAGTAATAAAGGTAAAAATGAAGTGAAAAAAAGCAAAATCGATTTTTATTTTGCATATTTTCTAATTAGACCCTTAAGAATATATGCTCCAAAAGAATTTTTGAAAATTCCAATCATTTACGGAGTTATAACTTTTTAAGTAACGCCCATTTATATCACTTTGACTGCCTGTAACTTTGCCCAAATCTTCATTTAAACGCGTTTTTCTCGTAACTACTTCTTTCAACACGTTTGACATGATATCTCAAGTTCTAATGGAACGATTAACTAAAAATCTGGCGTGGGTATTTTTTATATATCACTCTATGACCTGGACTAGAATTATGTAAACAAATTTTTTAAATATTTTTAAGAAATTCAAAACTTTGAAAAAAGGCCTCAAAATTACTTCCTTTTTACAAACGGTTGCAATTACGTGAACAATTTTTTTCTTTCCTTAGTACGGGATATAACGACATTCTCACTAATTAAGAATTTTTTTTTTTCAGATGACTAGAAATCGTGTCAAGATGCAGCCACTCTAACATCCAGAAATTTTCTATTTCTATTTTTATTTTTAATTTTTTTGTGTGTTATTGAAAAATTAATAAACGTATAATAAAAAGAGGGTTGATACAAATATTTTTATTTTTTTTTTTACTGAATTTTAAAGAACGCCCAAAATTTTTCCCTTTTGATTAGAATACTGCTTTAATATTTATAACACTAAAATCAAAAAAATGTTATATCTGTTCTCTCAAATTAATTGTAAAATATGGCCCCTTAATTTTGTGTACACAAGTTAGTATTACTCCTCAAGATATTTTGAACTTTTATTCAAAATATAAAATGTTTATCTTTTTTGTCTTTGTTTGTCTTTTTTATTTAAGGTTTTAATTTTTGTAAGATATAAAAAATTTTTCAAGTCATTTAATTTTTTTTGCTTGTTTTTAATAAATATAAATAAAATAATAAAAAAAATTGCCTGTTTAAATGTTTCAGAATTTTACGCTTACAAAAAAGTGATTTTATGAATGATACAAAAAAAAAAAAAAAATTATATGAATAATTTTTAAATAATATTAAATTTGCTTATTATAAATAAAAAATTCCAAGAATTAAACATTTTTTAAGCTATAGAGAATTAAAGTGTTCAAGAAATGAAGTAATTTTTACAACTTTAAAATAAAAACAAAAGTGTTGAAATTTCTAAAGGAATGATTATAAAGATGGCTTTCGTAATTTACACCCGATGAATTAAAGCCAAAAAAAAAAAAAAAAATGGAAAAATATCAGAAATTTTTGAAGCATCGAATTTTTGTAAAAAAGCCCGATTTTGAATGGCATATTAAGCCCTATAGAAAGAAATTACGCCCGATTAGTTTGAAAATAAAGCCCGAAAAAAATATATAAATCCCAAAATTTTCAGCAGTTTTTCGAGCGATATACCAAATTTTTCGGGCATAATTTCCGTAATATAAAATAACAGATTTGAGTAGTAAATTAAGGCTCCCAGAATTTACTCCCGATGAACTTACCCTAAAAAAAAAAAAAAAATGGCGAAAAACCCGAAATTTTCGAAGTATTCAATTTTGGCCAAAACTTCCGAATTTGAAATGGCAATTGAGCCCGAATGAAGGAAATAACGCCCTAGTGGTTTGGAAATAAAGCCCGAAAGAAAATGGAATTAACGACCGAAATATTCAGCAGTTCAAATTTTACGGGAATAATTTCTGTGATCCAGATTCAATCTAAGATTATCAAAATATAAAAGAACAGATTTGAAAAGTAAATTAATGATCTCTTGTAAAAATATCTGCAAAAATTTCTTTCATTCTATTTGTTTTTGATATTATTCCATGAACAAGGGGTCGATGGACATTATGTCCGTATAAGGTCTAAATGGTGTTTTTTTTGTGATAAAATGATTTGCCCTTAAACGGAATGCTAGTTTTTTACCTTCCTTACAAGGGCAAACCATGTTATCATAACAAGTTTGAAATTTCTTAACAAAAATTCGGGCGTTTTTTCATATTTTAATTTGGCAAAAATGCCCCTTTTTTTGGGTCTAAATTCCGAGCTTTTTTTCGGGTCTATCTTCTTTTTCGAACATTTGAAAAAAAATACCCGAAATTTCTAGGCACAAACACCCAAAAAAACGAAATAGTCGCCCGAAATTTCGGTAATTTTTTCGTAACAATTAATACCCGATTATGTATGGAGAATTTCGTGCATTTTTGCCATTTTTGTTTCTTAACTTTCCCTACAAGGACAAACGATTTTATCATAACAAGTTTGAAATATGTGAACGCTCTGTGAACAAGCAAAAATGTTGGCGTTTTTCCAATATTTTAATTTGGCAAAAATGCCCAATTTTTTATTTTGGGCTTAAATTCCATGCTTTTTTTCGGTTCCTTCTTCTTTTTCAAACATTTGGAAAAAAGACCCAAAATTTCTTGGTACAAACATCCGAAAAAAGACATTTTTCGGACGTAAGTACATCGGGCATACATTTCGGAAACCTATCAAAGTATATTTTTTTCACAAAAATTCAATGAATTTCTTTTGTCTAATTAAGTGAAAAATAAAAAGTTGCTAAGAGCAAAATAATTGAACTTGGATATATTTGAGTAGTATGAATTAAAGAAAAATTTTAGAAAATTTGTCATATTGGGAAAATATTTTTTTTTTTTGTATATTGACGTATTTTAAAAAACTCTATCAAGAGTTGTAAAAATTTGATATTTTTATATTTATTTAGATATGTTTTATATATATATTAATGTTTTATTTTTATTTTAACATATTTTAAACAACTCTACCTAGAGTTGTAAAAAATGTGTATTTTATATTTATTTTATTTTGTATATATATTTATAAGTATTCCTTTTTTTTTTTTTATGTATGAAAAAAACTATATCTATCTATTTCTAAAACTATAAAAACTATATCTACAGTTTTAAGAAATTGTGTATTTTTTTATTTTAATTTTTATACTTATTTATTTTATATATGTAAATTTGTTTTAATTTCCATATATTTCTAATAAAAATATTCTACAAAGATATGATTTATTTGGAGGTCATATGAGTTGAGTGTTTAGGATATTTTAAAATTATCAAAACTTTACACACAAATTCAGCTGTACATTTACATTTTCCATTAACTTAATGTGAATTTTACTTTAATTTTTGACTTTAAGAGAAAATAAATTTATTTGGCTAAAATAAATAAATCTATTTTAAAATATATTCAAAATAGATATAAAAAAATAAAAAAATATAACTTATAAAATTAAAGTATGTAACTTCAATATGAATATCAAATCTGAATTCAGGTAAACATTAAGGGTATTCACAATGTGATGTATTTTGTGTCATATTGAGCAGTTATTTGTCAAAAGTTTAATATTTGCTGAAAGTTTATATAAACTAATTTATTTCTTTTTAAATAATTTATTTAAATCACACAAACTAAATACATTGCTTTTAAAATCTTATCGAACATTTAACGATAAATCTGATTGTGTATGAAATATTTTGTTGTATCTTAGAATTATATATTTTTTTCAAATCAAAAATATTTCCATTTGTGATCACAAAATATACAATCGATAGTTTAAAATTAATATTGCATATTATTGAAAAATATATCACAAATTCACTACATCGTGAATACCATTATTACTACTTTGAAATACACTCGAAGAAGTTTACTTTTACTTAACCTATTGATACCTTATGGCTTCCGGGAATTTTTCGCATAAATCTTATTGCTAAAATTTATAAAGTTTTAATTTTTTATTTAAGGCTTCTTTGCTATGTTTTTTTTTTTAAACACATCTACAAAAACTAAAATGGAAGAGTAAATTTATAAAAATATATAAAATCCAGCGTAGTATCTGCATCTATGAAGTTGTTGGCTAAGATACAAACTGTTGACAGAGTATTCAACGTTCTAAATGTTTTCTTTGTTTCTCGTAAAATTCAGACATTCACAAATATCTTTTTGCATTTGTAACCACAAGATATTTAATCTTAGCTTTTTGTTTTTTGTTTCGTTTTTTGTTTTTAGTTTAATAGTTTTCATTTAAACATATAAATATGAACAGTATTCATTTTAAAAATAATAAATTTTGTCACACTAACCGTTGAGTTTGCTTATAAAACGTTGAAAGTATGTTTCACGTGTCACACTTGGTTTAAATTTTTTACTATTATTATTTGTAAATCTATTGTTTTTTCAAGCATTTAGCTACAAATGCATTGAAAATTTTGCACGTGTTGGTACCTCGTTACGTATGTGTTCGTTTATTTTTGTGTCTTCTTTTTTTTTTTTCTATATTTTTTACATTTTCTTTACAAATAAGTATAAAATTTACTAAACCGTCTATCCGGCGTTCGAACACTTCGCGTCCGTTACTCAAATACAACTAAAGTAGTCATAGCACGCTGGAGCTAAAGTAGCTATGTATCGGTGAGTTACTTTGACTCTAGCACGTATAGCGTTAAAAGCAACAACTAAGCGTTAGTGAACTGCACGCTTTGATGCGAACGTCGAAACTGTGCGCGACGTTGAACTCAATGGGCGCAAGTATCTCACAGATACATGTGGTAATATTTTGTTGCTGTGTGTTGTATATTGTGTGTGTGTGTGTGTGTGTTGTTTCGGTGGCTGTTGCCGCAGCAATTCCAATCATTAAAGTTGCTGCAATATTGTGGCGAAAATTCTACGCACGAAAAAATATATAAATTCACCTTGTTTTGGTTAGCAAAATGATAATAGTCAGTTTATATTTTTATAAAACTTCTATAAAAAGTTGAATAAAAAACATGTTTTTTCTAATTGATGTTTTTATTGTGAAAAAACATGGTTTATATATATCAAAAATGTATGCTTTTCTTAGTTTGTTTAGACAAAAATATTCGTTTAGTTAATTTATTTTCATTTATTAATTTTTAGTTGCGTATCAAAAAAATTTGCTTAGCAACATTTTGTTGCTATATGTTAGCAACATACAATATATAAATTGTGTTGCTGGCGCGTTTCATAAAGATTTTCAACAGGTGTTTGTTGTTTTTTCTTGATGACATCATTTTTTTCCCAACTGCTTTAAATGTTTCCTATGAAGAATAGGCTTTTATATGTGTTTGTAGCTGCAACATTGTTGCTAACGCTCTCTGCTGTTCGCTCTATTAAAAACGTACTGGAAAATCTGTTGGCAACTTATAAATTAAAAAAGGTTTTTCCGTTGTTGGAAATTATTTTCGAACTTCCAGTCAGAATTGTAGAAAATTGCCACATGTAACTAAACATTGTTGCGGCAGCAAATGATGAGCAACAGTAATGGCGATAAAGTAATAATGATGACAATAATGATTTTTTATAATTATACTCATATAATTTTTAAATAAAATTTAGAAATTTTCTGGCCCTTTCTTAAATTTTATTCATATAGTATAGAGGGTAAGTCCCCGTCATATAAAAGGGTGAAATGTAGAGCTAGCAAAAAGCCAATTTTAAAATTTTTTAATTTTTTAAGCACCTGTCGAACTAAAATATGTCATATCTGATTCTAAAGTCAATTAAATAGGCTTTTCACGTCCCAGATAATAACATTTTTTTATCAAATTTAACTTTTTAATTTTATAGAACTAATCTTTTTGAAAACATAATATTAGCATTCATTTTGTTGAGCATATCTCACACATAATTTCTTTGACCTAATGGAACGATAGTAGTCTTTAAAACATAATTTTGTTTTTTCAAATCAGCGGTTAGAACCCGTTTTTTTTGTTTCCTTCTAAAGCAACGTTAGACTACTTTGGATACAAAAGTAACAAAAATAAAATTTGTTTAATGCAATACGAGAATTTTTTTGTTATTACTATTTTTAATTTGAATTTTCATTAAAATTCTCATAAAATTTTTATGTTAAAAGTTAATTAAAAAAAATTTCAACAAAATTTTAAGAAATGGGGGGAGGTAGCTCATATCAATAAATTTCCCGATTCTATGGTGATTATTTCTATGTTGCCATTGAACAATTGAAGTTACATTTCAACAAAATTTTAAGAAGGGGAGGGGGGAAGAAGCCCATGTCAATAATTTTCTCTTTTCTATGGTGAGTATTTCTTTGTGGCCTGTGAGAAATTCTAGTTACCAATTGATTGCAACTGAGCTTCAAAGCTGTTAGTGGCAAAAAAAAAAATAGTAAAAAATCGTTAAGTTTTATAAAACTCAGGGACTTATTTTATAGCAATTTTTGATCAATATTTTTTCGATCAGAAATAAAATTAATTTTTTGATGGCTATTTTTTCGGTCAAAAATAATTTTGAAAAAGAATATGAAAATGAGTCAGAGATCCAGTTTTTCGTATGCTTTTATTCATGATTTTTAAGAGAGACATCACCTTAGACCAATTATTTTTGACTGATTTTTTTCATATAACAATTATTTTTTGATCGTTATTTTTTCGATCACAAATTAAAATAATTGTTGATTGTTACTTTTTCAAACAGAAATAGAAGTTATTTTTCGATCGTTATTTGTTCGGTCAAAAATTAAAGTTATTTCTTAAACGTTATTTTTCAACGGAAATAAAAATTATTTTTTGATCGTTAGTTTTTCAATCAGAAATAAATGTCATTTTTAATCGTCATTTTTTCGATCAGAAATAAAAATTATTGTTGAAATTATTTTTTGATCATTATTTTTTCGGCCAAAATTTAAGTCATTTTTCCGATCAGAAGTAGAAATTATTTGTGATCGGTATTTTTTCAATTAGAAATAAAAGATATTTTGTAACCGTTACTTTTTCGATCAGATATAAAAATAATTTTGTAATCGTTATTTTTTCGATCAGAAAAATAAGTTATTTTTAATTGATATTTTTTAGATCAGAAATAGAAATCAATCACTGATCTATATTTTTTCGACCAGATTTAAAACAATTATTTTTTGATTGAAATTAAATCAACCAAAGGCTTAGAAGTAAGGTTTTAGGCCATTTAGTTCAGAATACCAACATTTTGGCTTGAGCTTCCCCTTGGGTGCCCTTTTTGAGCAGGAAGTTGCCAGAGAGCAGTTCATTGCTCTAAACTCTAAAAAATAAATACAAATTTACTATAAATATAATAGTAATTTTTTGTTTAAAATCCATCTGGAGTGTAATTTCACTGCAAGTTTCGTCGTAAATTTTCAATATTTAAAATTATATACGAACTTTAGTAAAATTAAACAACATTTGTTGAAATTTGCTGCAATAATAATATTAAACTATTTTTTTATCATTTATTTCATTGCCAATAGACATATGTATGTGTGTTGAATTTTCAACATAAATTGTATAATTGCATCATATTCTTATTCAATTGTGGTTATGAGCAAGTAAGGAGCATATTATTCAGTCCGGTATCCGCTTCTCTATATCCAATTACAAAAATTGTGTAAAATAACGCGTTTTAATTTTAAGCTTAGATTGTAAATATTTTTTGCTTTGTAACGTACTCAATATTTTTATTGGAATGTGTGCGAGAAGTGCTTAATAAATATTTAAAAATTCATTTTAAAAATGCTTTGTTTTATTTCTATAACTCTAACAACAAATTGATATAGCTTCTTGGTGCAACGGTCTTGAAAGTTTTTCTTTTTTTTATTCCGATTTGTGTGTTTTATAAATATTAAATCAATCATAAAATTAGTTGAAGCTCACTTCAGTTTTAATTGCCAAACACATGTTAAATATTAGTAAATAGCAGTAGTAATTTTTATAAAACTACATTAATGTAGTAAAAGTAAACAAAAGTTGTTGTATATTATTATTCATATAAAGGTTGTAATTTTTCAATAGTAATACAAAAATGATAGCAACATTAAACAACTAATGTTTAAGTTTACTACAATACATATATTAAAGCTTCAATATTACCATATATTTTAAGCAAAATTAAACACCAACTGTTGAATTTTACAACATACCAATAGTAAGCAACAAATGTTGAATTTTATAAAGGTGTGTAAATTTACTACAGTTATAGTAGCTAAACTGTTGCCTACAAGCTCTCAGCTCTTGCCAGGCGCCTCTGCTTTGCGCGCGCATTCTCCAATCGGATACACCAAGTGCGGTTAGGGCTTCCTCAGCCTGGTCCATCCATCGGAGGCATGGTCTCCCTCGTCGTCGTTGACCAGCGACCCTCGCCTCGAGCACCTTTTTCGCTGGAGCTTCGTCGTCCATACGATGGACATAACCCAGCCAGCGTAGTCGCTGCACAGTTATACGCCGAACTACGTCAATGTCTCCGTAGAGCTCATACAGCTCGTGGTTCATTCTGATGCGATAGTCATCGCCGACTCGAACAGGACCGAAGATTTTGCGAAGAACTTTTCTCTCAAACACCCCCAGAGCGGCTGCGTCAGTTTGCGAAACTACCCATGCCTCAGCGCCATAAAGCAGCACAGGTAGAACGAGCGTCTTGTAGAGTGTTAGTTTTGTCGATCGAGAGAGGGCTCTGGAACTTAGTTGCTTACTGAGCCCGTAGTAGCACCTATTAGCAATTATTGTTCTTCGCTTTATCTCCAGGCTGATTTCGTTGTTGGAATTAATGGCGGTGCCAAGGTAAACGAACTCCTTGACTACTTCAAAGTTATAGCTGCCGGATGAAACGTGGGAGTCTAAACGCCGCGCTCCCTTGTTGGTATACAGCATATACTTTCTTTTACCCTCATTTATCGTCAAACCCACTTTGGCTGATTCCTTTTCGATTGCGGCGAAAGCAGCGGTAACATCTCTCTTGGTTCTGCCGACAATATCAATATCATCAGCGTACGCAAGGAGCTGGACGCCTTTGTAGAAAATGGTGCCATTACGATGCACACCGGATTTTCGTACGATCCCCTCCATGATGATGTTAAAGAGATCGCAAGACAGTGGATCGCCTTGCCTGAAACCTCTTTCGGTATTGAAGGTTTCGGAGAGGTCATTTCCTACCTTGACGGAGCTGCGTGTGTTGCTCAACGTCATTCTGCAAAGTCTTATCAACTTTGCAGGTATACCGAACTCAGACATTGTTGCGTATAGGCAATCCCTTCCGGGCTATCGAACGCAGCTTTAAAATCGACAAAGAGATGGTGTGTGTCAATTTGATTTTCGTGGGTTTTCTCCAGGATTTGTCATAGCGTGAAAATCTGGTCTATGGTGGACTTACCAGGTCGAAAGCCACACTGATAAGGTCCAATCAGTGTTTTTGTAATCGGCTGTAATCTTTCACACAGTACGCTTGAGAGAACCTTATATGCGATGGAAATAAGACTGATACCTCTATAACCAGCGCAGATTGTAGGGTCTCCTTTCTTAAGTATAGGGCACAGTACACTGAGGTTCCAATCGTCGGGCATTCTTTCTGCTAGCCATATTTTGCTGATGAGCTGATGCATGCGCCTTATCAATTCATCGCCGCCGGTTTTAAACAATTCAGCTGACAGGCCGTCAGCACCCGCTGCTTTATTGTTTTTGAGTCGTTGGATAGCAACTCGAACCTCTTCATGGCTAGGTGGTGGTACTTCCACTCCGTCATTGTTGATTGGTAGCTCTGAACTGCGCTCTCCATGGGCGGCATTGGTGGAATCGTCGCCAGTAAGTAAATTGGAGAAGTGCCGTCTCCACAACCTCAGTACACACTGCGTATCCGTATTCAGATCTCCATTTTCGTCTCTACAAGTGGATGCTCCGGGCTTGAAACCTTGGGTTAGACGCTTAACCTGTTGATAGCATTTTCGTGCATCCTTCTTGCCCTGGTATACCTCTAGTTCCTCACGCTCACGCTTTTCCTGCTCTCTTTTCTTGCGTCTGAAAAGGTGCCTCTCTTCCTTCCTCTTTTCGCGGTAGTTTTCTCGCACGGCTCGCGTTGCAGCTGACTGCAGCGTTTTTCTGTATGCGGCGTTTTTTACTGCTGTCGCGATGCGACACTCCTGATCGTACCATTGGTTCCGAGGTTGCGGGCGCCGGAAACCAATGACTTCTTCAGCGGCAGCGCGCATGGAGTGGGATATATGCGCCCAAAGTCCGCCGGCGTTGTCGAGTCCAGAGGTTGGTTGGTTGAGCTTAACCGAGAGTTGAGCGGAGTAGGCTTCGGCAGTCCGTTGTAATTGCAGCTTAGCGACATCTAGCTTTCGTTGCATTCCTGTGCGTATGTTCTTTGCATTGCATAATCGCATGCGGATCTTGGCTGCAACAAGATAATGGCCGGAGTCAATGTTGACCCCCCGAAACGTACGCACATCTAGAACACTAGAGGCATGCCTACAACTATTGTAGTAAATTTCAACAAAAACTTTTAAGAGTGTAGTTACATCGACTAGATTATCTAAATCCGTTGCCGCCTTTGGTTTGTTAATCGGACCTGATGGCAAAGATTTTTCTAAGGACCTTCTATAGAGTTTCCAGTCCGATCTCCTAATGTTAATGGATGAGATAGGTTTTCGGGGCGTTTTAAGAAGAGTATACTTAATATAGCAGTGGTCGGAATAAGAGTGCTCCTTAGACACCTACCACTCACTAATTTTGTCGAATATGAAGTCTGAGGCTAGAGTGATATCTAGGACTTCACTTCTATTTTTGATAATAAAGCTTGTATCATCACCCCTATTACATATAACAGGTCATTCAATAAGTCCGCAGGATGAGTACGAAAAAAGAAAATTTTGATAAAATTCGATTATATTATTCAACATAGTTGCTTTCGAGAGCGATGCAACGAGTATAGCGATTTTTCAACTTTCCGATACCACTTTTTTAGTATGATTTCTCTTTCTCGTCAAAATAGGCCTGAGTTTCAGCGATTACTTCATCATTGGACTTGAATTTTCCAGCAAGCAATTTCTTGAGATCTGAAAATAGGATAAAGTCGCTGGTGGCTAAATCTGGAGAATACGGTGGGTGGGTAAGCAATTCGAAGCCCAATTCATTCAATTTTGCCATCGTTTTCGTCAATTTGTGACACGGTGCATTGTCTTGGTGAAACAACACTTTTTTCTTTTGCAAATGTGGCCGTTTCTTGGCGATTTCAGCCTTCAATCGACTTTTTGGAGATAGGAGATAGTCGATGAATATTATTCCTTTCGCATCCCAAAATACAGACGCCATCACCTTACAAGCCGACTGTTGGGTCTTTGCTCGCTTTGGATTCGGTTCGTCGACTGCTGTCCACTCAGCTGATTGTCTTTTGGATTCTGTTGTATAATAGTAAAGCCATGATTCATCCATTGTCACATATCGACGATAGAATTGGAATTTATTGCGGTTTAACAGCGCCAAACCCTCCTCTGAAGCATCAATTCGCTGTTGTTTTTGGTCGACTGTGAGCTCACGCGGCACCCACTTTGCACAGAGCTTTCGCATACGCAAATGTTCGTGTAAAATAGTAAAAACACTACCATCTGATATCTTTACAATGTCAGCTAGCTCATGCACCTTCATTTTGCCATCGTTCATAACTAATTTGTGGATTTTTTTGATATTTTGTGGAATAACAGTCTGATTTGGGCGTCCACTGCGCTCTGCATCATTTGTGCTGGTACGACCCTGTTTAAATTCAGCAGTCCACTTTTCTACCATTTGTCTCGATGGAGCAGAGTCCGGATAATGTTTATCAAGCCATTGTTTGGTTTCCATTGTATTTTTTTTTTATCAAAAAGCAATGCTTTATCAAAACTCGAAATTCATTTTTATCCAATTTTTTTTTCAATAACAATAGTTGCACACAAAGTGCTTTAACTCACGAATAAATTGTCAGATTGTTTTCAATATTTTATCTTATCCAAAATATTTATCCATCCAATGTGTAGCATGGGGGCTCAGCAACCTCTGCTCCGCCTGGCTTGGCTGAGCTTTGGTTCAAGAGCTCAGTATGGACTTCTTGTCCCTGTCGTACGCCTTCAAGAAGACCTTGGAGAGAGCAAACCTGAGGACTCCCTTCTTTTCCTTCAACAGCTTCACCGATTCAGGGTTTAGCAGCAGTAGAACCTGCCTTGAGGACCCCACAGGCTCCTCTTGCTTGCCAATGGCCCAGCCTTTTATGGGCATGTCCGAATTGCATGTCCGGAACGGCCTTTTGGGCCTGTTTGGTACCCAGGTATCCAGACCTTAGCCCTGAGACGATGCGGTATATCGCACTTGTCTACCGCTTGCAGCTTGGCCCCATACCAAACTCCTCCGAATTTACTGAAGCCGCTTTATAAAAAGTAGTCGATCGGTCGTCGTCGCTAGCTATCAACTTCCAAAAATGTACCATCCAGCATCGTGATAGTTTTTGTATAAAATCTTGTCCTTATCCTTGTCAAAATCGTTGATTAAAACTTGCCCAACACAACTTGCTTGTATGATTGTAAACGTGGGTTCGAAGGGTTGTGCGTATGAACTTTATTTTTTGTATGCTCAGTAAATTTTTAATTTCAACTCAATAACAGTTTTATATGTAAATATTGGTTTGAATTAATCGATATTGTTTCAATCAAAAAATAAGTTTTTTAGTTTGAACAAAAAAATATCGAAATGGGTTGATACAAAACAGCCAATCGTTAACGATATCGAGATATCGTAATGCTATCGAACCAAAATAAAATTTCGATATTATAACGATATTATGATTGAGCATAATATTGATGCAAAAAAAAATGTTGATATTGCAACGGTATTGAGGTTTAATAAAGAAGTTGCAATAATCCTGTGCACATTAAATTGCAGGTATAAATTTTTATGTAACAAAGCAAAATCAATTTTTTAAAGTGTGGTTTTTGTTATAGTTTTCTGCCAAACATTGGAATTTTTTAGTTTAGATATCGTTACTTTATCAAAAAACTATCGATTAATTTAGTTTTGGAAATACTGTTGAGCTTTTCTATAACAGACTTCTATAAAACAAATTTCTCCCTATTACGAATTAATTTTTAGAACACAGTGAATTCTTTAATTCTTATTTCGTTAATAAATAACAAATTTTCTATGTAAAACAACTAATCATCGGTCCATGCCAGTTTCACTATATGGAAGTACGACTGCATATCGAAATTTTTAAAACTTCGCTGTCATTACGATATCGAAAATATCGATAAATTTGGTATCGGTCGGAAATGTATTGGAATTTTTAAGGTTTTTATAACGAGGAAACTAAGGCTTAAAATCGGAGAAAACTGTTATTTTATATGCCAAAAAGAGACATTTTTTTTTAGCGACACCTGGCAGCACTGAATCAACATTTAAATCATTTACGCGCTGAAAGCGGTTTTATTTGAATTTGATCTGTGTTCTTATTTTGCTATTTATAAGTAATTCTTTTTTTGTGGATATTGAGTCACAGAGTCATTAAAAATGGACATCTGATATTTTATTTTTTTTTTTGTGTGTACACTGCAAATACCAGTTAATAGTTTAAATAAATAACGGGTGCGCATCAATTTATGGAAATTAAGGCGACCCGCTGTGAATGCAGGACAAACATTGAACGACACGAGCCAAAGGGGAAAAAAAAACTCTATGATTTAAGGGGGACATGTAGAGAAACGCATTAGCAGATCAGAAAAACAATGAAATTTAAACTATTTTCAAACGTAAATCGACGAGCTGAAAAACTTAATTTAATAAAATTTTAAAATTTTTAACCAAAGGGGTGGGTCAACCGGAGCCGCCCGCATAGGCAGAGCAGGGCAGGAACGTTTTCAATAAATTGCAAATAAATAAAAGCAGTCATTAAAGCGAACAAAGAATGAAAAATGACAGACAGAGATGACATAGAAAGCAGGATGCCGGATGAAGGGTCAGGAGGCAGAGAGTACAAAACGTTTTGAACTTACGACAATTAAAACAATAGCGAAGCATGACTGTAGAAATGTCGTTACAAAAACAGCAGCAACAACAACAACAACAACAACAAAAACAATAGAATAGCGCTCATAAATTATTTTAAGTCAAAATAAGTTAGTGCGAAGTGCGCCTGAAAACATGCTAAAGTTTATCAAATGCTTGTTAACGCGCATTTTGCGGTTGGCGCAACAACAAAAACCAACAACAAAATTATTGCAACAACAACAATAACAATAAAACCTAATAATAAAAATAAAATTGCTTGTGGTAGTGAATAATTCACACTAGTGCAAAAATTTACAATTTTGCACACATGCTGCACGTAGTACATGAAACGGGATGGCATGGGTGAAGAAAAGAAAAAAAAAAAAATAAAAATTCACGTGCACGTTAAGCGCACGTTATGTGCAGCAGCATCACGTTATGTTGTCACAGCGCTTGTCTGCCAAACAGTCAGCCAGCCTGCCAGCCTGTCTTATTTGCGCTACAACAAACCAATTTTATGCTAACACAATCGATGCCAATTCGTTGCGCTGTGGCTGTAAAAATGCAATCGTAACGTTATGTTGGCTTGATATAAAACTGTTACAATGAGATACAATTGTATCTACATATTTGGCAGGCGGCAGGCAGCACAGTTCAAAGTTATTTTGTTGTTGCGTTACAACTTTATGCATTAACTCTCTCTCCCACACACACACACTGACTCCACTCACACAACATCACGTTGTAATACCTCGCATTTATTTTAATCAAATTCTCTAAATATTGCATCTTGTAGATAAATAATTTTCATGTTTTATCTGCCGCCTAGATTTTGCTAAATTTGACAATATTTCGTTATAGTTCTCGATACAAACAATTTTCTTTGATATATTGACAACAACAACAATAGTAATAGAGTGCTTTTTGTCACGCTTGCCGTATTTGTGCCAAGTGATTTATTTACATCCTGCTGTTGCTGCCCGTTGAACTTAAGCAGTGTTAAGTATTTGTTGTTGTTGTTGTTGTTGTGATTGTGGCAATTTCTACTTTTGTTGTTCTTTTTTTGTTGTTGTTGTTGAAGGAGTGATATTTGTGCTGACTATCAACCTTTGGTCAGCCTTGCTTTTTTTTTTTTTTTGCCTTTTGTACATATTTTGCTCATTTTATCTGCGTTACTTTTATTTATTTTTCCGCTGTATCTGGCACTTCCTTAAAATTGATAAATGATTTTCTTGCGCTTCGGAAATTGCCGATATATTTTCACAACTTTGCACTTCATAAATTAAATTGTTTTTTTTTTATATTGTTTTTTATTGATTTGTTTTCAATTCGATTTTGTAGCATTTATTATTATGTGGCAAATAGTTATTTATTTCGTACAACAACTTTGTAAATCACAAGCAACATATTTTCCTATAAATTTATATTCATTGCCTTCTTTTGTAATCAGTTTCTCTGTTTTAACATTAATTTTTGGATTTATAATTGATATATTTTGATTTCACTTGCTTTATGTGGGGAATTCTTGAATTCTTGAAAAAATTTTTAAATTTTTCTAAAAGTTCCGAAAAATCTATTTTTGAAGAAAGCCGAATACAAATCAATTTTTTTTTTTCATTTAGAGAAGATACGAGATCTGGGATTCGCCATCGCTGACTTGTTTCGTAGTCGAAAAGAATTTGAAAAAAAACTAAAACGCTAGTCCGACAATTTTTCGGGCAGACTTTTTCATATACAAATCTTCAAAAAACTAGGCGCGGAAATGATTGATATAAAAAAAAACTAACGCGATATGAACGAAGAGAAGATAAAAATTTCATTAAAATTTTCTCAAATGAATGAAGAACATTTTTTTTGGTATAAAATTTATAAAAAGTAACAGCATAGCGTGTATACAGTAAAGAAGTGAAATTTTTTCTCTCTACACCAGTAAAAAACTAAAAGCAAAGATATGGAAATTTTTCTAAATAAATCCGTTTTCTTCTAAGACTATTAGTGACAATACATTTTTTTATCAAATTAATATTGAGACTCCGATAAGAATCATATTTAAATTTCAGACAATTTTTCAAAACCCGTTATTCGACAACTGGTTTTTGCACAGTTACATTTTTTTTGGATATTTAATAATTTAGTCAGTCGTTTACTTAAATTTAAATTATTTGCAAATTAAAAAACTAAAAATATTATTAATAAAATTTTTTCAAATTAAAAATTTGTTTTTTTAATTTTTAACAACAAAAAATATTTTAAAAATGCCGAAGCTTAAAAAATTAAATTTTTCAGTATTCTTATGAAAATTTGGTAACATGATTAAAAAAATTTTCAAATCTTCATAGAATTGGACTGTATAAAATGATATATAACTATTTTTTTATTGAAATTTTTTTCGAAAAAATCATATTTCAATTTTAGGTGATTTTCCGAAACCTGTGATACTTTCGGCTAAATTTTTGTGCCAAGTCGGAGATTTTGTATGTCTTATAAACCAAGAAAAGCAACAAAATAGAATGGGCAAACTTTTTAGTCATCGGCTTTATGTGGAATACAATATATTGTGTTAAATTTCGTGGTTCATGCATTTAGCATTATACAGCTTTTAAAAATTTAAAAGAATCCATTCAAACGAATGCTTTCTCAAAGGTTTTGGATCAAATAAGCTTAGATATTGGTACTGTATAATAGGTACAGTTTCAAATATGGTATATATTTTTAAATTTATCAGGTACTTTTCGAGTTTTTTAAATATATATTTTTTAGGATATCGAGAGACTTTTCGAACATTCACATCCACAATTGAAAATGGTTCTTTAATATACAAACGCCTTGCAGTTCAATTTCATTATAATGATTATGACTTTTATAAGCAAAGTTAATCTTTTATTTGGCCACAAACATTTTTCATTAATTAAACGAAGTTTTTGAAATTGGCTTTGAAAGCGTTGAAACTTGTGCATCTTCAAGTAACTTAATATCATTATCTGAAATTATCTTAAAAAAAAAAACATTTTGAATTTAAAAGTATCATTTGTGTTTTTTTTATACTTTCTGGCCTAAGGGGGGGTGTGAACACCTAAAACTATCCCCTTGGCTACGGGCCTGCTCTACACACTCATTTTCTTCTAGAATAAGAGAGATTTTAGTGTAAGAGAAAGAGAGAGATAGAGAGAGAGATAGAGAGAGAGAGAGAGAGAGAGAGAGAGAGTGAGAGAGAGAGAGTGAGAGAGAGAGAAATGCAATACATCTTAAAAGAAATGCAATACAAAAAACAATACATAAAAAAATACAAAATACTCTGTTTTAATGCTTGTTGGCGTTGCTGGTGATGTTGTTGTTGTGTTTGTGTTTTTATGATCTTGGTTGTTGGTTGGTTGTTTTTAGTGTATAGCTCTGCAATGTAGTTGTAAGAGATAATTTGGTGTTGTCGATGTTACATCGATGTTGTAATAGATTATTGGTGTTGTTGTTGTTATTCTTTTTTTTGTTTTAGTTTTTTTTTTAGTTTTTGGTGTATAGCTCTGCACTGCAGTTGTGATAGATAATTTAGTGTTTTTGATGTAGTTGGTGTTGTTAATGTTGTTGTTGTTTTTGGTGTCGTTGTTTTTGTGTTTTTTGGTGTTTTTGGTGTGTTTGTGTTTATCTGCACTGCAGTTTTAATAGATCAATTGGGTTTTTTAGTGTAATTGGTGTTGTTGTTGTTTTTGAAGTTTTTGCTGTGTTGATATTTTTGGTTTTTTTTTTGTGTTTTTCGGACTGCAGTTGTCAGAGATAATTTCGTGTTTTTGGTGTAGTTGTGGTGTTTGTGGTGTTGTTAATGTAGTCTAGAGTTTTTTGGTGGTTTGGTGTTTTTGATGTATATCACTGCACTGCACTTGTAAAAATATTTTGGTGTTTTGGTATTTTTTGGTCTTGAAATGTTGCTTTTGTTGGTGTTCTTGTTGTTGTTGTTTTTGGTATTTTTATCTTTCCACCGACACAACTATTTTTATGGCCATTACTGTTGTAATTGATCAACCGAAAAGTCACTTCATACTCTTAGGTGTTGCTCCGAGTGACGTGATTCTTTTTTTAACCGACTTCGAAAAGGAGGAGGTTCTCAAGTTCGTCGGTATCTCTGTATTTTTTAATGTATGTACATCGACTACTCCTAAGCCATAAGCCTAATTGCCATAATTTTTGGTAAACAGATAGATATCATAAACACGGAGATGCCCAAGTAAAAAAGTGGGCGATATTCGATAAAGAGGCTTGGCAATTCTAGAAAACACTGAATCTCGAATAATATTGACACTAAGACACTGCAATTTAGTGTAGTGGTAGTCGCAATTATTACGAATTACGGTCAAGAAAATGGGCTTTATTAGACAAATGGGCGTGGCACTATTAGAAAATGAGTGTATCTTGAATAATTTGGAGACTAGAGTACTGCAATTTAGTATAGGTGTAGGCATTACTATTACAAATTATGGTCAATAAAGTGGGCGCTATTCGACAAATGGGCGTGGCAATTTTAGAAAAACACTGTATCTCGAATAATATTGACACTAAGGTACTGCAATTTAGTGTAGGGGTAGACATGATTATTATAAATTACAGTCAAGAAAATGGGCATTACTCGACAAATGGGAGTGGCAATATTGACAAACAGTGTATCTCGAATAATATTGATACTATGGTACTGCAATTTAATACTACCCCTGTACTAAGAATTATTAAAAATGATGGTCAATAAAGTTGGTGTTATTCGACAAATGGGCGTGGCAATACTAGAAAAAACACTGTATCTCAGTTAATATTAACGCTGGGGTATTGAAATGAAGTACAGGGGTAGGCACAATTATTACAAATAACGGTC
Organism: Coremacera marginata; assembly: GCA_914767935.1. Lineage (NCBI taxonomy): Eukaryota > Metazoa > Arthropoda > Insecta > Diptera > Sciomyzidae > Coremacera > Coremacera marginata. The sequence goes on along the minus strand of OU612046.1, from coordinate 159,388,199 downwards.
AAGAAAATGGGCGCTTATTCAACAAAGGGGCTTGGCAATATTAGACAAACACTATATCCCAAATAATATTGATACAAGGGTAGTAAAACTCGTTACAAGAATGGGTATAATTATTACAAAACACGTGACATCTAATTTAAATTTAAGAGACAGATATTTGAAATAACCAACAAACTTTCAGAATTTAATAGAACACATTTTTTAAGAACAATTGTATATATGTAGTTTATACACTTTTCTCGAAAATGTATCATATTCTCTAAAAAAGAAGAAATAAAAAGTTTATAAAAAAAACCGACTACAAAATCACTACAAAGTAAAAAATAATTTTGAAAAAACTTTTCCTCTTAATTATCTGGTCATATTTGATAATTTGAAGTTGGCGCTTCTGATTAAAAGTCTGATTATATTAGCGCCGACCTTAAAAGCTTTTATATTCATGAAGAAATTAATATATATTAATGATAATAAAAAAAAATAAGAAAAAAGTTATAGTAATAAGATTTCCAATGTTAAAATAGTTTTAAATAAATTATCAAATATGACCAAGAAATTAAAAGGAAAAGTTAATTCAAAATTAATTTTTATTTTGAAGTCGGTATTTTTTTTAAAGTTTTTTAATATTTACGATTCTTAAACGATTCGTTTTTTATATTAAGGATCCATTAACAATTCACATTTAAAAATTAATGATTCTTTAACGATTAGTTTCTTTTAAATTTACGATTCATAACAATTTATATTGTTTTAAATTAACAATTTATTAACTACACGTATTTTTAGAATTAGGATTCATTAGGATACCTTTTCATCTTATTATTCAACAGCAATTTGTTTTTTAAATTAACAACTCAGTTACAATTCATTTTGGCGTAGAATTATGTTTTGTAGCACGACTTATATATGCGTCTTTTTCGTAAATTCTTTCAAGCACATGTAACTTTTTGGGTCACTATTTTGGATATACCTACAGCCTATAAAATTCATTGCGCAAAGATAAAATATGTGGCAACATATTAGTTATATGGCGAATAAAATAAATATCTTATTTTGCGCTTAGTCACTTCTTTAATAAAGTCAGAAAAAAGGCAAAATCTAAGAAGAAAATTCACATTTTCGTATGAGCAAAATTATGCATAAAATGCTTCAGTAGCTGCTTATGTTGGTGTTATGCTTGTTGGTTTGGTTCGTGTCAAAATCATGAACTCAACATTGTGTCGTTTGTTGAAACGAATTGACGTCTACATTTACGATGTTATAGAAACTGTGTCTTTCTTAAATTAACAATTCATAAACGATTCGTGTATTTTACATTTACGACTCGCTAACGATTCGTATTTTTGATATTTACGATTCGTTAGTGATTCGTTTTTTTAAACTTATTCATTCACAATTTGTTTTATTTTTAATGAACGATTCATTAACAAACAATTTTTGTATGTATAGTAATATTGAGTCTATTGAGTTAGGTAGTAATAGTTTATCCAGTTGTTTCCTCGCTGTGGAACATATTAAAACTCTCCAGACCGCATCCTGAGAAAAGATTTTTTATAGATAACATCCGTCACACTACTATAACTCGAACGCTCATTCTATTTATATTTTCTTTATTCTTGTTTAGATACATCAGCGTTTTAAAATCTTAATTAGTGTTTTTTATCATTTTATCATTTTACGATTTTATCATAGTGCTTTGAGGTTGTTCTTACTTCTCAGTCACATATAATCACTTCAATATTAATTTTAACTTTTATCAAAAATGTCTATTTTGATTGGTTTTTTTTCTATTTTCAGGACTTTTTCCTTCATTAAAATCGCCCTCCTCATGCGTAACTTATGACTAGTTTTCATTTTTAACTTTTAAGTCTCAATCTTATAATTAATGAATGAATAAATATTGTGTTAAATTTTCTTTCATTGCAGTCAAACTCTAACATTAATCAAAATTTAAAGAATGAAAAAATATGAATTCTTTTGTAAAATTTCTTTCAATTGAATTTTGGTGTCTTTTTCAACACCTTTAATGGGCGCGCTCAACGCGAACAACAAACAACAACGTCAGTTTCATTCAGCGCATCGATAACATCATCAACGGCGAACTGGCTGTATCACTAGCGCGATTATTGTTTGTGCACGAGCAAATGTTGTTGGCATTGTCAAAAAAATAAAAAAGAAGAAAAAAAAAATAATATAAATGCATTTTTAAACATTATGAATTTTTGTTGTTGGTGTTGTCAAAAAAAAGAAAAAAAAAATAATATAAATGCACTTTTAAACGTTATATATTTTCAAAAGATACGGTGTAGAAAAAAAAACAAATTAAAAAAAATTACTTAATGATTAAAGCCCACGGAAAAAAAGATATTCAAGCAAAGTCGTGTTATTTGTTGCAACATCTTTAGAGGTAATGGCAACAACTCTGTTAGGTCACATGATAAAAACAAGCAGAAAAATTTTTATTTAATTTTTATGCATTTGAGAAAAGTTTGCAAAAATATATATGATTTTAATGAAAAATTAGTTAAGGAAAATTAAATTTTAATCTGATGATCAATCTGATGGTTAATTTGATAATGAATATAAAGATCACTCTAATCATCAGTCTTATTAAAGGGTCCGCCAAATAACTTTTTTTTTTGAAAATACAAAATAAAAACTACTGAATACTTTCTCAAAATTCTTCCGGTTAATAATGGAAAATAATTTCATTCAAATGGCTGCCTCGGCTAGCCATTCAGTAGCCTACACGATCGGTCCAATTTTTAAGCACATTATCGATTGTGCAGCTGTATTCCACCAATGGCTTCACGAATATTGTCTTTTAAAGCGTTAATTGTCTCTGGCTTGTCGGCGTAACACTTATCTTTGAGGGCACCCCACAAATAATAGTCCAACGGTGTCAAATCGCAGCTCCGAGGTGGCCAAACGACATCAGCTCTGCGGCTGATAATGCGATCTTCAAAAACAGGGCGCAAAACATCGAGTGTAGCTTCGGCTGTGTGGCACGTAGCGCCGTCCTGTTGAAACCAAATGTTGCCAATATCCTCCTCTTCAATTTTTGTGAACAAAAATTCGTTGAACATTGCCCGATAACGATGGCCATTGACTGTAACGGCCACTCCTTGCTCATTTTCGATGAAAAATGGCCCAATTATGCCTGTGGATCAAAATCCGCACCAAACAGTGACTCGTTTTGGGTGCATCGGCTTATCAATGTATGCGTGCGGGTTTTCTGTGCCCCAAATGTGACAATTTTGCTTGTTTACATACCCGCCAAGATCAAAATGAGCTTCATCTGAAAAGATGATTTTTTTGGCAAAATCGGCATCTTCTGTAAGTCGATCGCAGGCAATATTTCCCAGCGTTGTTCAGGCGTATACACAACCATATTCGTTCAGCGGAAGGATAAAACTAATTATCTGTCAAATCAGACATGTGTTAAGTGTTACCATTCACGAAATAAGCACTAGTTGAAAAAAAAAACGTTAAATGGTTGACCCTGTATATGTATCTGTCTGATCGGTCTGTTGATCAATCTAATGACCAGCGTTGTAATCATACGAGAAATGTTCAATAATAAGCATTATGATCAGTGTGATGATATTGTTTTTCAATTGATTGCTCAATCTTATCAGCCCAATCGGATTGATAATTACCCTGACGACCAGTTTGATCGCCATACTTATTTTTAGTCTAATCGGTTCAATTATCAACCTTATGATCAGTGCTGTAATCATAATGTTGAATGATAAGCATTATGATCAGTCTTATGATTGGTGTGATGGTCTTCTTCTTCAATTCAAATTCAAAGTCAAATTCTTTAAAAGTCAATCTAAAGATCAATCTTATTATCTGTCTAATCAGAGTGATATTTAGTCTAACGATCAGTACAATCGATCGGATCATCAACCTTATTATCAGTGCTGTGATCGTAATGGTCAATGATAAGCCTTATAATCAATCTAATGGTTAGTGTGATGATTAGTCTAATGATAATCTTATGTTTAGTTTAAAGTTCAGAATTATGATTACTCTGACGATCAGAGACTTATAAGTTTGATAAGTATCTAACGATCACTTTGATCATAAGTTTTTTATCTATCTAATTGGTATGATAAAAAATCAAATGATCAATCTTGTGATCAGTGTTATGATCATATTGTCCTATGATAAGCTCTATGATCAGCGTTATGGTCTGTGTGATGATCAGTCTTATAATTAGTATGTTGAACAGTAGAATGAGGATTTAGTTTAATGATCAGTCTGACTATCTTTCTGAAGAACACTCTGATAGTTTGAATATTAGGATTATGATAGAATGAATTTGGTATTTTAAAATTAATTAGATATATTTTGGTAAATAAATCTTAAGTGACAAAATAAATAAATAACAGCAGTCTTAGAACAAAACTTAACGCTTAAATGACACAATAGTGTAAATAGTAAATAAAAAAGGATTTTCTTTAAAAAACTAAATAAGCCAGTAAATTCTTCGTAAAATTTATAAATTCATAACTTATGCTGCTATATATTCATGCCTGGATTTTGTTGAGTTAATATGAGTTCCGTTAATGTGAACTCCCCATATTGTGTCATTTAAGGTGACTGAGCTGTTGTGTGTCATTGAAGGGTTAAACAACAAAACTGAAAGCGCTCTCTTTGGCTACCTTATGAAGCTAATTTTAATATAAATCTATGATTAGTATTTAGGAGCAAAAGAATTTGGATTTTAATATTTCAAAGATTTTAACTGTTATTTTATTATTTTCGGTATACATTCCATTGATAAGCATGTCTGCTATAGAATGAATACATAAAACTGAAATGTCAACAATCTCTCAATTCCTAAAAAATAGTCAACTTAAGCGTGATAACTTAGTTGTTGCTTAAAATTTTTAAAAAAGAAAAACCATAAAGAAAATGATGACCAACTGACTTCAACAAAAGTTGCTCGTATCGACATTAACACATTTCTTTGTGTTATACCAAAGATTGCGAAAGATTTTTCCATTTCACGACACTATAGAAAGAGCAATAATGTAAAAACAACAAAAAAGAACAAAGATGAAACACCGGAAACCTACTTAACTTTACAACCATTATCAGTGGTCATTATATTGAGCTAAAATCCAAAACAATAGCCAAGCCCTGACGAGTCATGAAATGCATAAGGAATACAGCAACGAAAACAATACAAATACACTCTAAGAAAAGGTACCGAAATCAAGTATGAAATTTCATACAGTTACAGGTAGATACCGTAGCGAGTTCACTTGCGCAGATTTTTCACTTGGATCTGCTTTCAAGCACCTGTCTGTAGATATCTGAGACCAACTGTCTACGATTTAGGATTGCATTCAACAAGAAAGATAGACCCTGTGTGTGTTGTAGCCAAGACTACAGATAACATTGATAGCAATTGGATGCTATAGCCCAGATAAGTAAAAAAAGAGAAAAAATGAGAAAGTTGAGTAAATTTCAGTGGAAATGAGAATAAAATGAAAAATGTTAGTATAGTTTATAAATATGAAGAAAATCGATTTGTTTTTTGATTTATTAAATTTGAATATAAAAATTAAATTAAGTTAAATTAAAATAAATAAAACAGAAAATATTTTTGAAAATCTAAGATTTTTTTACTTATTAATTTGAGTGGTTTTGAGTAAGTGCTACCATTAAGCTTCATAAGAAAGGAAAGAGAAACTTTGAATTTTTCAACTATTAACTATTAAGAAAATCTGAGACTTAAAAATTCGGTGGTTTAGAGCAATTGCTTCCATTAAGCTTCATAAGAAAGCAAAGACAGACTTTTACTAATATTTGTCACATTTCGTACACAAAATTGTTTTTTTTTTTTAAAACAGTTTTTTAAAACAGACAGTTTCGTTTCAGTGCTACTATTTTTTCGAAAGTTAAAGGGACTATTCTATTACGCTTTATGCTATTTCCATCTCCGATTTTTTTGATACTTGGTACACTGAACCTTTATGAAATTAAAAAAAAATTTAAAAGAAAAACTAGCGAGAAACGGATTTTTGACAGGGCCGAATTTAAATATATTAATATTAAATATTAAATAAATATTAATTAAATATATTAAGGTATATTTAAATATATTAATAATAATTCCATAAGGATTTAACTTAGTGGCCGTATTAAAGGTATATTCGAAGTCTTTAGCCTCCTATAAAATGTTTATGTAAAAATAATCTCTGTAAAAACATTTGTGTCAAAAGTTTGATTTTATTTAACCCTTAGATGGCACATGGAAAGTTCGTTAACAGAAGTTTTTTTTTGTCAATTTAATTTTTTTAAATTTTTTGGCTTCGTTTTTTATCAAACAATCGTCGCCTGAGAAATTAAGTGTCGTATGTGGCTTTTGATAGTTTTGAATAAATTGAATTCAAAGTTTGAATTCAAAGTTTATAGCGGACTGATTTCAAATTTGTAAAGAATACGCATGTCGGATTTGACTGTATAATTATAAAATTTAGAGATTGTACCTCATTTCTGTAAGGACTTAATGTGATATTTGCTTAGAATTCGTTTGTCGTATGTGGCGATTTCACACTTTTTTTACCTTTGTGCTATTACATACGACACTTATATTTACAAAATAATACCTCTGAATCGCGACAACGACTTAAGATATCAAAAAACTGACCACGCCAAACGAAAGAGAAACCCTCAATACATAAAAAACCTATTCTATCTCAAAACCGATAAGATGGCAAATACGACACTTAATTTCTCGGGCGACGAAATGTTCATACATTTTGGTTTATCAGAAAACTCAATCTCTAGTTTAGAGAGTCATATTTTATCGTTGGGATAACGACTTACTCCAGAAGGGCATCTATGCTACTATAATCAAAGATTATATATTTAATTAAACGGCTTATGTATTTCAATAAGCTCAAGTCAACGGAATTGATTTTCAACGATTTTTTGAAATAATTTCCTTCAAGTGTATCAAGGTTAATTTTGATATAAAAAAAAATTATTTCACAGCTCTTTGTTTACCTAGATACAAGCATGAGGTATCATTTAAAAAAAAAAATACTTCAAATATGATAACCTTACAAAGAGGATTTTAAGCACGAAAAAAATGTCAAAAAGTAGAATGTTCTCCCTCACATTTTCTTCATTAGTTTTTTTTTAATTGTTTCTATGTCAAATTTATAAATCTTGCCTTGCTCCCTGCATCTGCAGTTGTTCCAATTTACCCTGCTTTCTAGCGATATGTAAGTAATGTCCTGGATGCTTAAAGCTAAATATAAGCCTGCAATATATTTTCGAAAAAAAGGTGTATTTCTTCTCTGTTATCGAAAGATAAAGGACATTTTTTTCGATCTTGGTGTCCTTTTGCAAGGATTTAAAGCTCGCAGATAAAGAAAGGGCATCGAAAGATAAAGGGCATTTTTTTCATTCTTGGTGTCCTTTTGCTTAACATATTTTAAATTTAAAGCTTAACATATTTTAATTCAGTTTTAATCCTGCTCTTTAAAATGATATCTCAGTCATATAGCTACATTAACCAGGAGCTGAGAAATCGATAAATATAGGTCCATGAATATCGACAAATTCTGCATGTTTTCATTTGATTTGATTGCCCATATCTCTGAAACTGCATAAGAGAGATTTTTCCTTTAAATTGTTTTTTTTCAATTTCATAAGAATTCTGTGTGGGAATTCTGTGTGTGAGAAAATTGAGGTATCGTTGCAAAAAAAAACTTTAATTTCTGCTAAAGCCTAATAGAATGTTCCACATTAGAGTTAGAGTTAGAGTTAGAGTTAGAGTTAGAGTTAGAGTTAGAGTTAGAGTTAGAGTTAGAGTTAGAGTTAGAGTTAGAGTTAGAGTTAGAGTTAGAGTTAGAGTTAGAGTTAGAGTTAGAGTTAGAGTTAGAGTTAGAGTTAGAGTTAGAGTTAGAGTTAGAGTTAGAGTTAGAGTTAGAGTTAGAGTTAGAGTTAGAGTTAGAGTTAGAGTTAGAGTTAGAGTTAGAGTTAGAGTTAGAGTTAGAGTTAGAGTTAGAGTTAGAGTTAGAGTTAGAGTTAGAGTTAGAGTTAGAGTTAGAGTTAGAGTTAGAGTTAGAGTTAGAGTTAGAGTTAGAGTTAGAGTTAGAGTTAGAGTTAGAGTTAGAGTTAGAGTTAGAGTTAGAGTTAGAGTTAGAGTTAGAGTTAGAGTTAGAGTTAGAGTTAGAGTTAGAGTTAGAGTTAGAGTTAGAGTTAGAGTTAGAGTTAGAGTTAGAGTTAGAGTTAGAGTTAGAGTTAGAGTTAGAGTTAGAGTTAGAGTTAGAGTTAGAGTTAGAGTTAGAGTTAGAGTTAGAGTTAGAGTTAGAGTTAGAGTTAGAGTTAGAGTTAGAGTTAGAGTTAGAGTTAGAGTTAGAGTTAGAGTTAGAGTTAGAGTTAGAGTTAGGGCTAGAATTTGAGTATGAGTTGGAGTTATAATTGGAGTTAGACGTAGAATTTGTGTTAGAGTTAGAGATAGAGTTAGTGTTAGAGTTAGTGTTAGAGTTAAAGTTGGAGTAGGAGTTAGAAGTAGAATTAGAGTTAGACCTCTAACTTCATGTTATTCATTGTCATGTTACCAAATGTTTGTAAGCCAAATTAACAATTACATTTTTTTGAACTTCGGCATTTTTAAAACTATTTTTTTTATGGTAAAAAATTTTCACAAATTCGAAGTTCCAAAAATCTATTTTTTTTTGTTTTAAATACTTTATTTTGCAAATAATTTAATTTAAAATCATGACTGAACAAATTCATAAATACCAAAAAAAAAAAAAAAATTAATGCTAAATTGTTTTTATAGAAATTTATCTAGCTGAGCAAAGAAAGAACCGATTAAAATCATGACTTTCCTAAACTCCATTTAAGATGTTTTAAAACAAAAAAAAAAAAACAATTTTTCCGACTTTTCAATATACAAATTTTTTTAAAAATGTATTTTTACTAACTTTCTATTCTTAATACGTCATTTAAGCCAATATTTGTTTGTTAAATTTTATGTTTTTTTTTTAATTTTAAGTGAAAAAAGACTTATTTTGCTTTTTATAGTTTTTGGCGACTCGTTAACGAATTGCTTTTTTTTTAGTTTTGGCGACTCGTTAACGAATTGCTTTTTTCGGTTTTGACGAATGTATAATGAAGCCGAAAGAAAGTGGGTCAAAGAATTATAAAAAAATAATTTCGAACTTTTGAAAAGCCAAATCTTTTAAAAAAATACATAAATAACAAAAAAAAAACAACAAAAAAATAAATTTTTTTTTTTGACCAAGTAAGCTTTTTTTTTATATTTTATTTTTTATATGATTTATATGATTCGTTATTCGTAAATGATAACATTAGTGAATCATTTTGTTTATTGGGATGTTACCTTTAAAACTAATATTGTTGTATAAGTAAATTTTTGTGATAGAAATTTTTACTTTAACTACTTACTTTCGCAATTCTACTTTTTAAAAGACAATTAACAATTCTCAGTTTGGACCATTTCTCAAAAAATTATAGTCAAAAAACAAAAATTTAGTAATCAAAATTCTTGCCTTGTTTTTAATTTGTACTGCTATCTACGTCTAGATTTTTTTTGTGTTTCTGTACTAACATTTTCATTTCCGTTTACTTCCACGCATAGATGTTGATGTGCATTTTAGCTACAATATCACAGAAATTTGACAACTCAATATATACGCTTTTCCAGCATAGGCATGAATTTGATCCTTTTAATTTTTCCATTCTACTGTTTTCTTTAGCTTTTTCGTGCGTCTTTTGTAGCAATTCTGACAATGGTTATCAATTTGGCTTCATGTCATACTTCATTATCGGCTATGTTTCCTTACAATTAGCTGCTGTGTGAGTTATGTCAGGTATGTGGAAACTATGTACAATCAATGAGCTTGACTTGTTTCAAAGAAAATCGTCCAAGTGTGGGGATAAAATTAATTAAAATCGTATCAAGCTACTTATTCGGAGAATTGGGTAAAAAAGTTAACATTATATATATAATCGAGGAACAATTTGATGTATGGACAGATGAGAATATTGCTGTGAAACATTATTGAGGCATCAAAAATCGAATTAAATTTCAGTTAAGTTTAATGTTATTCTGTATATTTCGAGAAATTTTAATTACATGGAAAATAAAAAAAAAAACCTGCATAATATCACTCTTTAGACCCGAACAGAGAAATAGGTACAATATATATTTATTTGAATTTTTTTTTTTGCTTAAAATATAATCTCTTGGTTTTTAAAGCCGTCTTTTGGCTGCAATTTACTCTTCTCTTCTACCACCATTGTAGCTTGACCAGCTAAGCACCGTATAAGCACCGCGTAAGCTCATAAATATAGCTTATGTTTCACAATAATAACAAATCCAATTACAATGATTACCACATCAAAACATAACCTTCAATATCCTTCGCTCACCCCTTCAACCCAGTCGATTTACTATTTATTGCACACACTATTGATATCCTTTTAGCGCTTCTATGCGACAATGTCGAGTTGAATGACATCAAATGTGCACACAAAAGACTCTCTATATGGATCCTTTATTATTTTATTACCATGACGGTCCCTATTTAAGCTCGTATACCATGTCGTCACTTGAATAAGTAAGGATTGGAAAAAAAGCAACTTGGAACGAAAGTATAACATAATAAATAAAAAAGGATAACATTAATAAAATCAGGTCTCAGTTGTGCATTCAATGTGGATTGATACAAAACACAAAATAATATAATATAAAACCTAAAACAGGGAATCCTTAAAAGAACGAAAGTGTGCTCAAAAAAGGGTCCCAATGACACTCACACAACACAGACACTGGGCACAAAGGGTGGGTGCGTGATGCTCAAAATGGATTATTTTTTAAACTTCTTGTTATTGTAAGTGCTGCAAAATGTTACAGAAGAAAAAAAATATAAAAGGATATGCAAGAAAGGATGTGGTTTATTTGTAAATCTAGTATTTGCTGCTTTATTATATAATGAATGTAAAGTACATACAAACGTGGCAGGCTGAAGGATAGTCTGAAGCATAGACAGAGTGGTAGACAGTCAGATGGACAGACACACACAGTTCTACATTCGGCCTAATATGCGAACGGCGAGACATAGCTGCAGACTGGTTTATAAAATAGAAAACAACAACATTCATAAAGCATAAGTTTTTTTCGCTACAAGTGGCCGATTTGCTGCTGGTACTGCTGCCATTTTTTATCATTTTGTTCATAAGAACAGCAGATCAAAAAAAAAGCTTAATTTTTTTGCTATTTTGTGTCTAAATGTTGAACGCATATTTTATGGGCGTGATGCTGGTTGATACCTACGTATACTATGTTCATGATGCTTTGTTGGCCATTTTTGTGATATTTTTTAGAGCATTTAGGCAGACAGTAAAAGTTTGGCGCAAAAAAGTTCCAGAGCTGAATGGAGATTATTTATGGTGAGCAGTATTTTTCTTAATTTAATTAATACTTTTTGTTACTTTCGTTATTCATTTATTTCTTACATTGTTATTCCTTGTCATTTATTGTCATATATTGCCATAATTCATTATCTTTTATTGCTTTTTATTGCCATTTATTTTCCCACATTGCCATTCATTTTCATTCATTGTCATTAATTTTCATTTATTGTCTTTGATTGTCAAATATTGTCATTACTATAGTTTTCTTTTATTATCAGTCATTTTCATTCATTGCTGTTCATTGACATTCCTTGCCATTCTCTGTCATTAATTGTCAATCATTTTCATGCATTGTCATTCACTGCCACTCAATGTCATTCATTGTCAGTTAGTATGATTCAATGTCATTCATTGTCAAACATTACATGAATCCTAAGCTAAGCTAAAATATATTGAAAAATAGAAGGGATTTGTGTTCTTTATAGAAGTTAAAAAATTCCTCATTGTGCTGTAGGTATCATTACATAACTTGAAACACACATCTGTATATATGTTTCTTAACGACTGATATTTCTTGCTGACTTGCTACAGACTTCATCCAACAGGTTTTTATACTTCTATATTAACAAATTTGCCCAAAATATGCATCTTAAAGCATCATTACTTAAGTTGAATGATGTCTTATCAGGAAATTTCTTAATTATATGGCCTCCAATAATCAACTTTACACGAAATCTTATCGTAAAAAAGCTCACAAGACTATGCGCGAGGTTATTGCTATTTATTGTTTTTCATTGTCAGTCATTGTCAATCACTGTTATTCATTGTCAGTCATTGTTATTCATTGTCAGTCTTTGTCATTCATTGTTAGTCATTGCCATTCATTGTCAGTCTTTGCCATTCATTTTCAATAATTTTCATTGCTTGTGATTCATTGTCACTCAATGTTATTCATTGTTAGTTAGTAACAATGTTATTCATTGTTATTCATTGTTACTCAATGTTATTCATTGTTAGTAATGATCAATTATTGCTATTCACTGTTATTCATTGTCGTTCATTCTTATACACAAAAATTCATTATCATTATTTTCCCTCATTGCCATTTATATTCATCCACTGTCATCTATTATCATTCATTATCAATAATTGTTATTCATTGTCAGTCATTGCCATTCATTGCTATTTATTCCCAATTTTTGCCATTCATTGTCTAATGTTGTTAATAATTTTTATTCATTGTGATTCATTGTCACTTAATGTCATTCATTGTCAGTTAGTGTGATTCAGAGTCATTCATTGTTATTAATTGTCATTCATTGCTATTAAGTGCCGTGCATTCTTAAGCCTGCTTTTCCCTAGGTCAGTTTTTAATGACAAATTTTGCCAATTCAATGAAAATGTATTGCATTAACGTTTGTTGTCATATATGACCACTAATTGTCATATAAAATTACAAACAAGTAAGTACAGATTTTTTTGCTAGTCAATCAATATATTGGTATTTTATTTTTTATTTATTTTAGTTATTATCTACTAGTTTTATTATTTTTTTTTATTTATTTCATTTATTTTATTTTGTGTCAGTTGTTGCTAAAAATTGCTTTAATTTTTTCTCTTCGTTTCACTGCTGGCGAAATTTATAAAATATTTTCAAGTTCGTTGATGAAAAAAGCACAACTGTCACAAAAATGATCTTTCACAAATGACATCAAAAGTGAAACAGTATGGCAATCAACTGATATATATATTCAAAGTCAGTCTTTGCCATTCGATTTTATGTCAGTTTTTGTGTTGTAATGAAAACGCATTTGACGTCATCTGATTAAGATGCTGAACTAACATCAGTGATTGTTGTCATTGATAGTGACCTAGTGAAAAGCGGACTTTATTTATTATAATTTATTGTCATTAATTTTTCTAATTTGCATTATTTATTATTCATTGTCACACTTTGTCATTCATTGTCAATCATTGTAATTCATTGTCAGTCATTGCCATTCATTTTATTCGTTATCATTCATAGCCATTCATTGTCAATTTTTATCAACAATTTTCATTCATTGTGATTTATAGACACTCAATAAAATCCATTGTCAGTTAGTGTGATTCAGTGTCATTCATTGTCATTCATTGATATTCACTGTCTTTCATTCTTATCCATTATGATTCATTGGCATTCATTGCAATTTTTTGTGTATTTCTTTATAAAAACAACAAAAAAATGTTGATGACTAAATATCGCCATTAATCAGATCATAGGGCGGAGAAAATTCTTTGCATTTATTGTCATTAATTTCTTTTAATTGTCTTAAAAATTTCTTTTGTGTTTTCTTAAATTTTCATTAAATATTGTTTCAATTTTTTAACATTTCTTAAAATCTTTTTAATGTTTTATTTTCTATATTTTTTAAAATTAAATTACTTCTTTCTTTCTATTTTTTTAAATTATTTTTCTTTCTATTTTTTTCCTCTAAATTTTCTTTAAATTTTTTCCAATTCTCTTTCTGTTATCTAAATTTTCTTTTTATTTTATATTATTTTTTTTTTCAATTTTCATAAAATTTTTTCAATTTACTTTAAATTTTGTTTAAATTTTTTTGAAATTTTACTTAAGTTTCTTTAAATTTATTTTTACATCATTTGAGTTTTTATCCATTGCTTTTATATTCATTTAATTTTATTTTAACTTTATTTTAATTAAATTTTAAAGCTTTAATTTTCTTTCGATTTATTCATATCTAAATTTAATTTTTATGATTTTGTATGTATCACCAAAAAGTATGCAATATTATAAGTTGTACATTTTTATTCAGGCCTTATTAAGATATCTTTTTATATCTTTTTTTAATTATATCTATCTTCAATTTAAAAATTTTTGTAAATATTTTAATCCTTACAGCACACATTATTATGAGCAGCTCTTTGAAAAATTTGTGTGTCTTATCCATTTTTCTAAGAGGCCCACCCTTTTAGGTAATCTTGTAACGCCCTCATGTTGCAAAACAACTGCTCAGTATTTGGTTTTTCACACACTTTAACATATCCTTCGCTCGAGTTAGTAAGAAAAAAAAAGATTAGCAATCTATTTAGAATTGCCTTCAAACACGCTTGATGTTGAACCAGACAGAATGACGTTGGCAACACGTGGTCAATGAGTTTTGAGGTGTTTTAAAACAACCCAAAAAAAGATAAAAGAATGGAAACAATGGCAAATCAATTTTTAATCCTCAAAGCGGCTTATAATAAATATGAGTCAGGCACTACTCAGCCACCTTTAAATAAACCATATTTTGGAAAGTTATTGCGTGTATTTTTAATTTCTCCTGTTCTAGTGGAAACCTTTGGGGTTTTGGGCCATGATGAACCTGAACATTACTAGGATGAGCCGAACTATAGAAATATTTAATTAAATTTCTTAAAATTTTGGAAACATGCCTGTGTTGCTTTCTTTCCAATCAAATAAAACTTTTGTAATACACTATTTTATATTGGCTTCATAGTGGCTTCTTAAGGCACCTTCATTAAGTGAGTGAAAAGCTTTCTCAAAAAGCACTATTATTGTTTTTTTTTTAAAATTCTTTTTTCACTGCAAACTATTTGTGAACCCAAAATTTAGTTAGATCTCGGAAAAGTTTCTTGATTTTCTTCGGAAATCAGTACTAACCCTGATTTAAGTACTAATTTGGTCTAAAATATGATATAGATATTTATTCCTTTGAAGGAAGCATTGTCAATAAGTAATAAGGAATATTTTTAGTCGGGCTCTTGATGGCCAATGTTAACAAAAAACAAGCAAAAGGTCTAGATTTATAAGTTTCAAGAAGATCCTTACGACTTTTTTGAAGGATATTAGATCTAATTTGTCTTTTTTAATTGAGCTCTATACTCTTGTGATTTAATAATAATTAATAAATTTCATTGACCACTTAAAACCAATCTAACTTCGTTATTGGCTATAACTCTAACACCTCTGTAAATGAAACCTTTAAGAACCAACATATTGAATCAAAATGCCAGTACAAATCCTTTACTAGAAGCGGGTATTGGGTTTTTACTGTAGCACCGTTAGGAAGCCTTTGGGAAGCATTATATTGATGACAAATATTAAAAAAAAAATTATCAAGTAAATCGTTAAGACTTAAACAAATACGTATATGTTATTCAGCGAAGAGATTCTAACTTAGCTGTAGAATTGGGTCTTACACACTCGTGAAGCCATATTGAAGCACTTAGTCAAAATCAAGTTTTTTAAGAATACAAATTTATAAATTACATTGTCCTTCAAAAAAAAAACAATAAAAAAATCTGATTTAAAAAATTAATAACTATAGTGCAATAATAGCTCTATGGTGGCTTCTTGCTTCTTAATGAACTTGAGTAAAACATGGTTCTAACTGATGAAACAAAAATTCTTGCACAATTCCTTGTTTTCCTTTTATATTTTCTACCTATCTGATCCCGCAAGGATGCCGTTTTGAGAAATTATAAGCCGACCTTTTTTAAGTGCAACTTCTTGTGGCACTGGTTTAAGTCCAGCAAATGAAATGGGTTAGGCAACAGGGGCTAGGAAATCACACAGGAGCAGATAGATTGAACAAGGAACTGTTAATATTGGCTAAATCTAAGTGTCAAACACCTACTCAAAGAAGAGTGGACGCACAATATTAAGATGATATCATTTTGCTTTGGTAAGATGAAAGTTGAGAAATAAATTAAATTTGATTAAATTTTTTTCTATTTAAAATTTCTGTATAAAAGTTTTTATCAGCAACTAACTTGACACGCCCATTAACAGAAAAAGAAATATACATATAGATATGTTTTGATGAGATTGTAATGATGGATATCGTATTATGTGTGTAATATGATTAAAAAAGCAAAGCTTAAAAAAAATTTAAGTGCAAATTTTTCTTCTGAAAATTACATAGGCTCTTACATGAACAGAAAAAATATTTTTTTTTATAATTTGAGTTTTGCTATTAAAAATATTCCAAAAAATTCTTCTGGCAAAATTTTTTTGACTAATTGTCTATGAAGGCCAGGGTATTCGATTTTAAATGCTTGTAAAAAAATTAAAAGCGGTAATCAATTAATTTAGTTATGGACGATAGCAACAATAAACATATTTTAATTTAGGTTTTTTGTATAACCAATTCTTAGAAAAATACAAGATCTGCCGCTACGTCAAGCGGCTGAATTTAAAACGTTTCTAATTTGAAGCGGTAAGCGGTAAGCCACAGCAATAATATATGTATTTACAAAAAGAAGCTGAATGCGGTCACCACTGCTTAGATACTGAAGTTGCTGAGTTTCTAGCCTTAGAACATTAGCGCAATTTTATAGCCTCACGACAGACATTTTTATCAATTTTCGTATCAGTTGTCAAAGAGTTTTTATATCTTTTTATCTATGATTTTAGTAAAGCGATTAACACTGACCAAAGCGTCACGGTGAAATATTTTCAAGATTTTTTAATAAAGACTTAATTAAAAAGTGCAATAAATGGCATAGCTGTTTCTTCATACTTAGTTTGTTAACATAGTCGCGATTTGCAATTATAAAAATGCTAAGCAGAATTAATAGGACCCAGAATGCAACAGTGGAACTTTCTACTAAATGATGTTATCATTACATTTGGAAGAACTAAACAAACGAATGCGTTTCAGTCATTTACTAGGGACGCAGAGTGCAGTTTTTAGTTTATTGCAACGAAGTGAATGCAACATTTGCAAAATTTTGTCTGTAGTATGAAATATAACAAATAAAGCCAATGAATGGAAACTTTTTATTGATGGTTCCACCAAATGTAAAAATCAGATATCTTTTAATATACTCGTATACTTGAAAATTACAAAATGTTTTTTAGGCTTAAAAGCAGCCGTTTAGCACAATAAAAAATATACCCAAATATTCCAATAGCTTATACAACTGATTGTTTTGTTGCAGTTTTTGAAAATTTTTAGATATTGTGAAAAAATTGCTAATCACATTTTAGGATATGGGATGTAATATGTCCACAAAAGTACATTATTTAGATTCATATTTGGATTTTTTCCCACCCACAAAACTTAGATAAATTCAGTGACGAGCATGGTGAAAGATTCCAGCAGGAAATTTCAAAAATGGAAACAAGTTTCGTAGAAAAAAGCAAAATTCCCATGTTACTGGAATATTGTTAGTCTCATCAACGCGAAACCAGCGATTATTGATATAAGAGGAAAAGGTCGTCGAAGAGTTTTTAATCAAGAAATTAGTAAATTAAAATTAAAATATATTGTAAACTATATTCATAACATATAGCAAAAAAAAAAACCATATCTATATCTATATATACCCTGTAGGAAAATCAACTAATTTAAAAGTAGTTGATAAAGTAGTTTTTTGTCAACCACAACTAGTTGAAATTTTGACTTTTTTCCATAGAATGAACTAACATATTTTGTATGGTGATGTCCGCTAAATAAGTCAATTGACTTTCGCCTGCATATATTTCCAACTACTTATTAAATTAGTTATATTTAAATTATTTTTTAATTACCTTAAAATAACCAATTGAAAACTATTACTGATGGCCTAAAGTACAAAATAATGGATGAAATAACATGGTTAAATAATTCAAAGTAGTTCATATACTAGTTTATTATAAATTAGTTTTTTAACTAGTTGTTTTTAAAAACAAGTTAGCTTGTTCCTATAGGGTATATATAAAATTGTAAAAAAAAAAATCTGTACATGAAATATTTTTTTGAAATTCCTTTTGCGATGGACGTTTTGAATGACGAGGAGTCCGAAAATCGCATTTTTAAAATTTTTGTCTGTCAAAGCATCACGCGAAAACCACTGGATAGATTTAAATGAAACTTGGCATCTAGGTTCCTTATCTCCTCGGTCATAGCATAGGCTACTTTTATCCAGTAAAAAAGGTTGGACCCTGTAGGGGGCGCTGCGATCGGGTTCTAGGCATTCTTTTTTTTAGCTTATCTCCGAAACTGTGTGAAAAGATCATCTTAATACTAATATTTTAAAATATAATTTACCGTTTTATACTCTTCACATCAAGCCCTACCCATTTTAAGTAATTTTACGTTCTTGTACTATATCAATAGAGCATTAGACCTAGCAAATCGAACTTTTCATGTTTGATGCCCTCAGTGAATCTCCTAAGTCTGTGCACTGAAATCCTTTACGTATTTCCTTTAAAAATACTCATTAAACATTTTAAACTTACACTGGCCAAAGTATTTGCAGACTTTAGTTTTATGTTAGTTACATAACGACTAGCTTCCCTTCACTATTAAATTTCAAAATTCTGCTCACAATATATCATTCATATCTGTCCCAGTTACAGTTAGTTCCCAAGGCTTAATTTTTTTTGCCATATTTTTTTTTGTTTTCGTTTTTCATCTTATTTTCAAACTTTAAAACCAAATCCAACTAATTTTGGCTCTACTCTTCTGGCAAACATTACCTTGCTGCATAATTATAATAAATATTCGTTTTTCTAACACTATCGTCTGGCATTTCATTTGCTACTTGCTCTTGGGTTTTTTTTTGTTACACTGAAAGTTGAAGCTGTTAACTCATGTAATAGGATCCTTCAAATGCCTGTGAGCTGTGTGGTTTTTTTTTTTTTGCTTGTACTCTTGTCATCTGTGTTGGCTTCATTTTCGTATCGGGTGTTCTACGATGAACGACATTCATTGTCCAGTTGGTATTTTATACTTGTTGTTGGTGTTTGTATATGTTCTTTATACACTTTTGTTACATTGTTGGTAGCTGCTACTTTCAGTTTCAAGCCAATTTGGGATTTACATCTGTTCACCTCGGCGGTTGGTTGGCATGTTTTTGTTAATTTTGTTGAATTCGGTATCAAATGATAGCAGCCGTCGCCTGGCAGCTATATTTTGTGTGTTTTATTTTATGTACACAAGTATAAGTATATAAAATATTTTAGATTGCGGTGACAACGTTTTTGTTCCGGTACTAATTAATGGGTTGGCAAATATGAAGCAGGGTATTGAACTAGCTACGGCTCAACATTTTGGAAAAAATAAAACCAGCTGGTTATTTGCATCATCCGTCTAAATGTTGCAAATGCGATTAAGCTAATTAGTGGTAATGTGAGTAAGTATAGCTTAGTTGGAAGAAAGGTTAATACAGTTTACACTTAGGTATTAACCCGTATATTGGATGCACTTTGGTTGAGGGTGAATATACAAAAAAAAGTAGAATATAAAAAGTGTGAATATAAAAAAGTTTAACAGCAAACAGAAGATTTTGGTAGAATAATGATATGTTTGTTCTAAAGATGAAAATACTAAAAACGTTTGATTTTACAAGTTAATATTGGTCGAGCTCAGCTAATATGGTGCTCAAAGCATTGTTGTTGAGTAAAAATTTAACAATTAAAACAAATTTTTAAATCTTATGTGAACTAAAATGAGTTCGTTAAAAAAAAAATCTTTATTAAGAGCCACTTTCCACACCAAATTTTTAGATTTGTTGTGGTGAAAGTTTAAACATTTTGAATCATATTAACGTTGAGTTTGTTTTGCAAGGTCATGCATATTTTCATAAAGTTTGAACCCAAGATTACCTCTCTACTACAACATGCAAAAGCGTACTAATTCTAAAATTTTTGAAAAAATTTAATAAGATTTTTCTTCAAATTCAATGAATACGACATTAATCGATAGCTATTCTGCTCAAAAATAGCTACGCAGAAAATAATGTTTGATCATTCATCAACTTTGACCTCAAGAGCGATAAAAACCTGCAATTCGCAACCGGCATTATTTCGGTGTTATCTTCATTTTAGTTCGGCTTATTAGTCTATGAGTAGTCTTGTCCACCGATTTTTCTCTTGGTACCTCAGGGATATTCTTATTACAGAGAAATGACGTCACGAAATAAAAAAGTTATTTTTCAAAAAATTTTAAATACTTTTTAAAAATATAAAAACATTTTTAAATCAATATCTTGAATCGTTATTTCGTAATGCTCTCAAAAAAAAAAGCAAAATTTTTCACAACAAAATGGATATAACCCAAGCAACAATTCTTAAGAGTTGAGCACTGGACGAAAAATTTTAGTTTTTAATTACGTCCTATAACTATCTTCAGCAAGAGCAATACGCTTACAGATTATTTACAGCAAAACTAGTTGTCTATAAGTGTTCTGTTCTCTGTCACATTATCTCATAGTAGCTTTAAAGAGTTGTGTTATAAGAGCATTACTGCGAAGACGCTGCATCTTACAAATCATTTCTTACAGACTTCTACAACACTTCAGCTATCAGAGCCAACTCTGAAGAGTTTTAGCTTTATAGATTAAGTCTTATAGACATCTCAAAGGCTTTTATTTCAAGATGTCTGATCTGATCTGAGCAACGGTCTGACTAGAAGAGTATCACTCTGAATATAAGAGAAACAGTCTGAATAGAAGAGTGTTACTCTGATAATAAGATGTTGGTTCTTATAATCGGGCAACTGCCCTAAACAAAAGATTTAACTGTGTTCATGTTCATAACCCTTTCTTGTGAATGTATCATTTTTCAAAAGAAATGGGTTTTTATTTAATTAGCTTAAATTTCAGGGTACCTATATAATAAACGAACAGAATTATGTACAAATTATGTTCAATGAATTTGGTTCATTCATAAGAAAAATATTCCGAAAGAACAGAACAATTTCTAACTGCAATTTACGTATTCACTTCCATTTATAAGATGTTATACTTTCCAGGAAGAAAGTGCTTAATTTTCATAGTAAAATTTATAAATTTTACTAGGAATTCTAGGGCCAGCTTAGCCCACTAAAATTCTGATTCGAGTCGACATACAGTCAAAACCGAGACACAACTATTTTTTGTTACATATATCAACCTTTTGAGGAAGATTTTTCATATTCTTTATAGCGCAAATTTATTCAGTAAACCTTGCACTAATGTAATGAAAGGGTTAATTCTGCTTGGCATAAATGAATGCATTTTAAAAATGGTGGCCCTACAAAATTTCGCTTTCACTCATCTCGTAGAGTATACAACTCTTCTATATGACTTACTTAAGTATATTAATTTTGTAGTAAGAGCTGTACTCTTGTATGGAGACATCAACTCTTAAAACTGCGTTTTAGTGCATTTATTGAGAGTATAGTTTAATTTATTAATTAAATAAAACTTTTAATGTTGGTTTTTGCGAAAGGGGACAGCTTCTAACCGAGGTGCAATATGAGATTCTTACGATAAAATTTCCACCGCAATGAAATTTATGCGTTTATATGATAAAATATTACACCACGCATATACAATATTATCGATATAATAATTTTCTTAAAAGTATATATCTGCAAGAGATCTGTAAGTCTTGTCTAAGACAATGTTTTTTAGAGTGTTGATCTTGTTTCAGAGCTCTAAGAGGCCGATATAAGGGCGTTCTGAAAATTACAACTCACACTTACATATATAGTGCTAAAATGAGCTTAGAAGAGTTTTACAAGTATCTTACAGATATCGTTTAGAGTTAATCGTAAGTGTATCAATCTTAATAATTTCTCTTCAAGAAGTCTTTAGGATAAAATAAAGATAATAATTGTTGGTTGGGAAGTCCCCTTAAGCAAAATCGGAAAGAGGTCAACCTGTAATTAATGATTTTTTGATGCGTTTAAAATGGAATGGCTGATAGGCAGAAGTACGAAAAATTTCATAGAATATATGAAGCAAAGCTTTTTACTTCTCTGAAATCTGAAAAATTTTCGACAAATTTTTTCTTAGAATTTTATGGTTTCTTATTGCATGCGTTTATTACAACAAGAAAATTAAATACTTTAATATTAAAAATATTCCTTTGCCCCCGTGGGGATTTGAACTCGCACCCAGTTGAGCACGAGTTCCACACACTATCCACCAGGCTACCAAGATTTGTTGGAAACGCTTGTTGATTCAATATTAAGTATAACAGAAGCTATGCTGCAGTAGATCGTTACAATCTATGAATAGATCGAGGATTATGTATTGGCTTATGCCAATAAGATGTCACCAGCATCGGTGTGTTTTGTTTTTTCTTTATGTGAACGCGCAAAGTAAAACATCGATGCTGATGACATCTTGTAGCAAGTAGAAGCAAATTTGTTGTGAAAACGTTGTTGTAAAAAAATTCCCATAAGAAATACGCTGAGTTTTTTGACAGCGAACAGGCGTGGAAATCTGACATTCAACTATAAAAAAATAAGCAGTAAGTATGTTTTGTGTATGTATGTAATTTACTTTATGTTATTTTAAATTTTTGAATTTAAAAGTTAATTTATTAAAAGAACAAATTATTAAGCTATCAAATCTATGTGACTGCGAAAAATCTTCGCAGTTCGAAGCTTGAAAAAATCGAAAAAAATTTCTTTAAATCAAACGACAAACGATAAAATAATCGTAATCGACTATCGTACGATAATTGTAAATGCCCAATATAAGCTATTCTAATTACTTTTTTAATAAGTCATCGCCAACTTGTTAAAAAAAAGACAATTGACAATTTTCCTTACATCACGATAATCGTGATTTTTAGAAATATTTATTAGTGAATTTCAGTATGCTTATCCGGAATATTGTCTTAGCACGTTATTGTGTTTGAAGCCTTGTATTTTAAGCTTAGTTAAATTTTACCTATAAATATGGAGGCCTAGCTTAGAGCAGTATCAGTAGCTGTCTAAATAAGTACCAGCAAGAATATGTTAAAGAAGTATATTTTCGCCTTTCTGTTGACTTTAACAGGTTATAGTTAAAAAACTCAATATCATATCGTATTGTTTGAAGAAGATTTTATTTATTTTTTTTTCCATCTCTTAGTCCTTTTTGGTCAACAACAAGCTCACGCTAGTCCCCAGATAATCCAATGTGCTCAGGGAATTGTTGATTGTCTTTCAGGCGTAATACGCCAACAACAACAACAATAATTTGAAGAAATATTTATTATGGTTTTTAAAGACAATTTTCAAATGTAAGACAGTTTTTCTTGTAAAAACTAAAATAAACTAAAAAATTCTAACCTGTAAAGAAGTTAAGAAAACAGGTAAGATTTTAAAACAAGTAAAATTAGTACAGACTTAAAAGGTTGGCACAGAGTCTTTTCTGTCCCTTAGTCATGAAATCAAGCAATGTTTTAAAAAAATTAAAGTTTTCGTTGCTGCGTCTTTGCTTTTGGAGTTTTGTAGACATGATACCGCAGTCACTTAAAGTTTTTTACTTTTAACATAAAGGTGTTATATTTTGTTAAAACAAGAATAAAGTTCTCTGTTAAATTTAAAAGCAAATATATTTTAGATCCTAATTGTCAACTGCGTTGCAGTGATACTAAGTATCAGGATCAAATCATGTTCCAATTTGCTATAAACATGTTATCAATATGCATCACAAAGGTATAAAATGCATCACTAACTTATGTGATACTTTTAGGTGCTGTTCATAAAGTACGTCAAGCTTTTAGAGGACGAAGTTGAACATTTGTGACGAAGTGTGACATGGTAGGAGGGGGAGGGGGGTAGGTCGGGCGTTACGTCACAAAAATAAAGTTTGAATTTTGAATTTAGAAAGACTTTGTGACGAAGTGTGGAATAGGGGGAGAAGGGGTCAAAACTTGGCCAAAAATATGTGACGTAATTTATGAATAGCAACTTTGAATTTACGGAAATGGCGGATGAAAAGAGGTAAGATGTAATTTTTACTATTTAGTTTCTTATTTTTTAGTACAAATATTTAGTACGAAATACTAAAAACGTTTGGTTTTACAAGCTTATATAGGTTGAGCTCAGCTTATATGGGACTAAAAGCAGTGTTGTTGGGTAAAAATTTTAACAATTATAACAAAACTTTAAATCTTATATGGAAAAACATTTATTAAGAACAACCTTCCACATCAAATTTATAGATTTGTTGTGGTGAAACGATTTTCATCGAATGTTTCATCGAAACAGGTAAGAGAAGGGAGAAAATAATCGATTGTAAATATTAAACTATGAAATTTGACATAACTCCAAAAACCCTATACCTCATATGTAATTCTCATTTTGCAACAGTATATTTTCTTTAGTTTATTTTTGTGTTTTTTTTTTGAGAGAATGAAGGGGAAAGAACAGGGACAAAAAAACTATTTAATTTTAAATTCACCCATATATATATTTTTAATAAGTGAAAACCCCCATTTGAAGAGACACTATTTGATCTTGATTTTAAAAACAACTGAAAAGATTAAAAATTCTTTATATAATTAATTTTATAATTATTTATATAATTTTTAAAGCACTCTGTTATCTTTGTAAAGATATCTCAAACATGAAAATCAAACTAGGTGAATCTATGATTTTTTCAAAATTTAGAGAATTTGGCTCTTTTTCTACAATTTAACCAAATTTGAATAAATCATAAAAAATTTTAAAAAAATCTTAAAATTTTTTTTTCAAAATAGTTTTTAATTTCCTGCGAAGATTTATTTTTGAAAATTGAAGGGAACTTATTTACGTTTTTGTGATAAATTAAGATGTGTTTTATGAGAGGACTACGAAATAATGGCTAAGGATATTGATTTAACAATTTTTGCCTATTTTTAAAGAAGTATTGATTTTTTGAAAAAAAGTATTTTGTTTTTGGTGACGTCATGCTTTTGTAATAATAAGACCCCACATGCACCATGAGAAACAGTCTATTTTGGAGGGCAGGATATGTCGGATTTTGAAAATTAAAAAAAAAAATCCTAAAAAAATTCTATTTCAGTACACACTAAGGCTAGAGATTGATATCGTATTTTGAAAATTTTAAATATTATTAAAATATGTACTAGACTTAAAGACCGTCCTACGACGGATTGCAGCATTTATGCTTGAACTGTAATTATTTTTTGCCATTATTGCAGTGCTTTTACAACATATACTGTTCTAACAAATGTTCAGCCTGAAAGTATGCACATATGCACATAAAAGGCAAGCGTACTGCTCAGTCACTGTTAAGTATCAAGTGAATTTCTGTGCATTCTTTCAGGGTGAACATTTTTCAGAACAGCATATGTTGGAAAAGCACTGTAATTTAGGCAAAAAATAAATGCAGTTTGAGTGATATTAGATGTGGAACTGCATGCTTGCCTTTTATGTATTAAGATTATAAGAAAATATTATAACTGATTTATATTTATATTAAAATTAAAAAAAAAATGCTTATAATTTGGAGGTAAGAGAAGGTGCGTGCACACGATTTTGTAGATCCTAAAAAAAAAACTCGTTGTCAATCCCTGAAAAATAAGTTACTTAAGGCACCAAAAAAAAATTTCAAGTCAATTGGCCGATTAGCCTTTGAGTAATTTTACCCGCCGATTTTTTTCTCTTGACGCCTCCGGAATTTTATTATTTCGAAGAAATTACATTACAAAATTAAAAAAAAAAAATTTTAGTTTTCAAAAATTGAATATTTCTTTAAAAATCAATATCTTTAGCCGTTATTTTGTAACCAACTCATAGAACATAACTAAATATTTCACACAAAAATGGATATAAGTCCCCTTAAGCAAACTCGGAAGAGGTCAACACGTAATTAATGATTTTTTCATTTTCTGTTAGGCAGAAGTAAGAAAAAATTGCACATAATATTTTTATATTTAGACTTGGCTTTCACACTCTTGTTGTACTTTCAGAATCGGTCTATTACTAGAATATTCGAAAAAATCTAAAAAAATTTCTTCAAATCAAACAATAAAAGCACTTATCTTTAGTGTCCATTATAAGCCATGTTAATTATTTTTCTAATCAGTCACCGCTTTCAGTTCTAGAATTCAGTATTTATATCACGATCATCGTAAATATTTGCTCTCGAATTATTATCCGAATATTATTTTAGCACCTTATCGTGTTTAAAGCCTACAAGTGTTTTAAGTATATTTAAATTTTACCTTTAAATATGGGGCGCTAGCTTGGAGCATTATCAGTCGCTGTCTTAATAAGTGCCAGCAAGAAGATGTTAAAGAAATATATTATCGTATTTGTGTTGACTTTAACAGGTTTTAATTAAAAAACTTATTATCATATCGTATTGTTTGAAGAAATTTTTATTTATTTTCTTTCTTTCCAATTCTAAGTCCTCTTTGGACAACAACAAGCTCGTGCTAGTCCCGGGTTAATCTCAAGTGTTCGTGTATCAGTGGCATCCTTAGAAGACCATTTGATTGAATAGCCAATAACAATGTGAAGAAATATTTAGCTTTGTTATAAAAGAAAGGTTTCAAATATATAAAATGCGTTTCTTGTAAAAAACTAAAAAAGGCATTGCTTTTCCTAACCTATAAAATTTAAAAATCAGTACAGATTTAAAAGGTGAGCAGAGAGTGTTTTCTGTCCCTTAGTAATGACATCAAGCAATGTTTTAAATAAATTAAAGTTTCCGTTGCTGCGTCTTTGCTTTTGAAGTTTTGTAGACATGATACGTTTTACCGCCGTCACTTTTAGTCTTTTACTTCCTTTATTAACATTTTAACATAGAATCATTTTAAGTATTTACTTTTAACATGAAGGTGTTATATTTTGTTAAAACGAAAATTATATCCTTTGTTAAAACTCTATGTAAGCAAATATGGCTGAGTTTCTAATAATTAATCGCTTTGCAGTGATACCAAGCATATCAAGTTCCAAATCATGTTCCAATTTGCTATAAACACGTTATCGGTACGCATCGCATACGTATAAAATGCATCACTAACTTTTGTGATACTTTTTGAATAAGAGGAAAATACGGCTGAAGAGAGGTAAGATGTAATTTTTTTTTTTTAGTTTCTTATTTGTTAATATTAAAAAAATTTATCTGCTCTTATTTATTTTTCATCGATAAAAAGTGCACACACGCCCGAAAGGTAGTACTCATAAATGTGCATTTGTAGCACGAACAGGACTACTTTCGCACCAAAAATAAAAGAAGTGGTGGGTGCTGTGGGAAAAATTGCTACAGAATTAAGGAGTCCGAGACAAAAACAGGATCTTTTCAACTTGCTGGTTACATACAAGCGAATTTAATGGAGAAACACAATGGTTTAAAAGTGGCAAAAAATATAAAAATTTATGAGTTCCTATGGCCGAAGATAATTTTTTTATTTTTTAAGAATTGTCTAATTAGCATGTTTCCAAAAGTTTATAGTGAAATCTTTGCAGGACGTATGTACAGAAACCATCAAAGTTGTTATATAATAAAGCGTTCAATAAATTCTTGCTAACAAGAGGTATATTTAAAATTAAAAGAAATTAAAAGAATTAAAAGAAAATAAAGAATTGTTTACTACTACTTCTACTTAAATAACATGTGGACCACTAAAAAAAGTGTGGTTTGGTTTTTTTAGTCTTAAAGAAATAATATGAAATAAGAAGCTTTCATAGTTAGACTTAGAATTTATTGTAAATTTTTTTTACAAATAACTTTTTATATTTCAAACTGCACAAACAGTTTAATGTCATTTTTGGCAGTGAATAACCATCTCCCGGCGCACAGTGCGTCGACCCCATACAAGTAAGGGACAAAAATAGAAGGAGTGCTCCCTAGGGGTACCTCCCTTGGACCTATATTAATTTCTTACGTGATTTTGTATAGGAGGTACATACAAAAGTTGACCGATCTTAACAAAACTTCGTCAGAAAAGGATGGACGAATAGAGTTATAGATGTGTACTGAAAATGGTTGAAATCTGTTAGACTCTATGGGTACCTCCCTTACTATACTAATACTAATTTTTACTTGATTTTACTTTAATTTTTACTTGATTTTGTATAGGAGGTACATACAAAATTTGGCCGATCTTAACAAAACTTCGTCAGAAGAGTTGTTAAATAGAGTTTTAGATGTGTACTGAAAATGGTAGAAATCGGCTTAAGCGTAAGGGTATCTCCCTTGGATCTACAGTAGCAAATATGTTGACAAAGTAAGTAAATCCGGCGATTTAGATAGTTCGGAAACACAAAATATTTCCAAGAGTCGGACGAAATCAGAGAAGATTTTTCATTTTTCTATAAGATAACAAAATGCTGAAAATGCTCTTTTTCAAAAATTTTTCCTTAATTTCAGGCTTAATTTAATTCTGATGTGTAGAAAAAATGTGCTGATAGAGCTTTTTTAAAAGTCAATATATCAAAAAAGCGGGAAAAAAGCGGAGAAAATTTTAAATGTTTCAAAGTGTTAAAGGTATAAATTTAATGGCCGTGTATTTACTTTTTGGGCAATTTTGGCGATTTTTTTTTATTGATATTTAATGGTTAAAATTTTATATATTTTGTAGAAAAAACTGCTCTGTTTATCGACGTGCAGAATTTTTGTTTTTTATTTTTTTCCAATCAAATGAAAAACATATTTTTTTTCTGTTTTTTACATTTTGAAAAATAGTTATTTTGTTATAATACAGCTAAAAATGAATATTAGGGAATTTTTTTAGTAACTACTTACGAACGCAGCTGTGCATATAATCATTTAAGCAAGAATATTTTTCGAGTTTGAGGCATTGCTAAAAATGTTAAGTATTGCATAAGTATTGCTAAAAATGTTATTGTATTCTCTTATTTTAATAATTTCCCTTAGAATGATATCAAGCATTTTGGGTTTCTTTCATTACACAAAATTTTATTACTCTACGGCTATTATTTCTATTTATTGACATATTTTGTATGGGGCCAAGCCACTGTGCGCCGAGAGAAGCAGCAACGGCGCACAGTGGTTTACATAAGATGGAATATAGATGGATGGATAATAGAGTTATGCCCGTATGATACTTAATTTTTTTTGTCCAATTTTAAAATCTGGAAACAATTGGCGCGTGGGCAGGACAGACATATTTTGTAAGAAAAGGATAAACGTTGTTACTTTTTTTTATCTGGTGTTTTTAAAAGCAGCTGCATTAAATAAATTAATATTAGCTACACACATCACTTCCAATTCAGCATACATTTATATTAAATAGTTTTGTTTACTCTAAAAATGTCAAATTTATTATTAACAGCACAGTAAATATTTGATCGAAACTTAACGAAGAACGAAATGAAAGAAACGGCCAAAAAAAAAAATGCAAAGAAAATGCAGTCCGTCCTACAAATTTTTCTCCAATTTGTACCATATGCGTACTCACTCACACCAATTGAATCCATGCATTCGTGCTATTTGAGCTGCTCTAGTTATAATTTTCAATGACCAATTTAATTAAGTATAATACAGGCTTTATTAGAAGGTATTTAAAAAATTTTTTAAATCCACCCACAATCGCGCCTACTTTCCAAATTTTAAATCTTTAAAAAGTTGTTTTATATCAAAACAACTCCCTCAAGAATTTCAAATATACCGGAAGACTTAAAAGCTATTTTTTTGCCACGCCCTCCTCCCTTACTTTTTATACGATATTTGCAGAGCACTTAAAATGAGTAGTCGTATACCAATAAAATTTGGTATATAAGTTAAAATCGAATATATAAGTTCACTTACGAAACATTTTGCAAATCATCCTACAACCACGCCTACATCTCATATAACACAAACATTTAAAACGCAATAATTTTTTTCGTAATGAAGTTTTATTAAGGGGGAGGTAAGGTTTAACAAGTTTTTCTTCCATATTTATTTTTTGTTTCTTAAAGTACAATATCTGAAGAATATTGTATTAAATTTTAGGTCATTCGGTGCAAAACTATCGAAGTTACAGTACGTTGAATGACCGTACCTCTAACTTAGTTTTGCGCGCCTTTTAGCTACCTGCGCTGAGCGGCGAGCGGCAACTGTTTCGGTCTCTATTGTATTACTTTTATCCAATCTTTTCGTCTTAATAACATCAGGTAAATAGTATGCGTAATGTCAGTCTAAAATTGAACGCTTAGGAGAGCAGATATGTGCGTCATTTCAGTTTTGTTCCGATTTCGTTAACTTAGTGATTTTGTATTTGTCATCGAAACCAACTGGCAGAGAAGGACGTGCACAGGGTGGCCCAAGAGTAAGCCGACCAAGAAAAAGAGTAATGCCGCACGATCGAAAAACGAGGAGAAGAGCGTCTAGTGCATTAGAGAAAAAAAAATCAAATTGAATACTTCGCTTGAAGTCGAGAAAGAGCTTAAAAAACATTATCGAATTATAGACTTTCTTCCAGTTTTTTCTACTGTAGCAACTTTAGTGAAGTGTTCTAATCAGTGAGTGGTACCGCAACTCTCGTTGAAATTGCAGCATATGTAGCAGCATCACTTTTTAACGAAGGCTCTACTGCTTTTCTGACCTACATGCAAGATTTGGGCATCACTTCAGGACCAAGTGCGCATGAATGGGCGCACGTGACAGACTCTTTCCGGATCAGTAGAGCGGACGAACAAGCTGCTCGCGAGACCAAAGAAGGCAGAGTTTTACGTAGACAGGAGCAAAAAGATGCCTTAGATAACGTGGATGATAGTGATGTACTGTATGTACCCGGCATCGATGATGACATGTACGTATTTTATAAGAAAATCCAGTTTTTTTCAAAATATTTTTTTTTTTTTCAGTCTACAAAACTTTTAGTTGATTTTCACAAACATGTAATTTTTAAAGTCGGTGGCCAGCCTACAGAAAAAACTACTGAAACTATCGTTTTGAAGTTTTGTACACATATTCTACATGTATATAGCTCTCTAGTTACGTCGAGTTTTTTCAAATTTTTTAATTACTTACAATTTCATAATAACAAATAGGTCGATTTTTTCGTCAAAAATCGTCATCAAAATGGTGCCAAAATGTCATCAAGGTGTCAAAAATTGAAAAATTTAAAAATTAAAGAAACTCGACGAGACTGGAGAGATGAAGTAAGAAACTAAAGAAAGCATATTGATTTTTTGTTTTCAGATGATCCAGTAATGCTGTAGGCTGGTCACCGCACAAAAACTTTTTTCGAGGCGCCTGCGGATATCTACAATAAATCCGTTATTTCGCTCTATTTATGAACAACAATTTTTTTAAATATTCTTCAAATGTTTTACTTTTATACAATAAATATTTAAAATAAACCTATAGTAATAATTTTTTTCTAAAAAAATTCATAAAAAAGTCATTACACGCCCACCGACCACTATGTCCTTAAGCTCCCAAAATTTTAATATTACTTTATCAGAATGAAAGCAAACATTAAACTGCTAAAAAACGTTTCGAGTGGGCTTCGAACCCAGGACACTCCGATCGTGAAGCTAGAACACTTCTATTGAGCTAGCCAGGCGATGAAAAATTGGTAGCCGAAGCCACTTAAAGAGTTCTTTAGTCCCCTGCTTAACAACAAGCATATTTAGTTTTTTTGTTTAATTATTATTTTTCTTTTAATAGCTTACATTTGACATTGTCGTGTTTACTGTTTTAAAATCCACTCGATAAAAATTTCTTTATCGCAATTTTACTTATGCTTATTTCTTGATGCTTTTAGCCATTTAGTTTTAAACCTTTCAACAAAGTTTCTTTGAACATCTTTTATTACTATCGGAATTTCTGCATTTGTTAAGAATTCATAATTATTTTTAAATTAATTTTGAAGTTTTCCAATATCTTGTACATTATTGAAATACTCCTCGTACAAGACTCGATTTAAAATTTGAAATATTTGAAATATTGTCCATAAAATAAGTAAACCCTAAAAGTATGCAGCATTTTTTTTATCCCCATATCCCTATAACTTTTAAAAAATTATAAGAAATCAAAATTTTAAAATTCTTAATTCCTTCTGTGTACTCCAATGTACTCTAGCTATGCTCGGCATGTAAAACCTAGATATTTTTATTCCTTATAGCTGCCTTTTTTTTAAGACTTGCCTATAAAATCGCATTGAATTACAATTTCTTTCATGTTAGATACTCAACAATCAATCATTTATCTTGACATTTCCTTAAAAATTGAAGTAACTGATAGTTTTATGAACTTTCTATGGGTTTACTTCTTTTAATGCTCTATAAAACTATATCAATTTCTTTCTCGATTACTTGCTGTGTTACTTTGTCAATAGGCAGCACTTTTTCCTGAGTCTAAGTAGAATTCTATAAAATTTTTTTCACGTTTAAAATATCCTCTGTTCAGGTTTTGGTAAAATTTTCACATGGCCTGTGTGACCTGCTGTTGCTCTAACCTACCCCCAGTAATCTAAACAATCTTAACCACCACCAAATTTATGGGTTTAGTTTGTTGTTGTTCAGGCACTTTAAAATACATTTAACGCAATTTAAGGATTAAGACTGTCAGCGTATTTTTTTCTTTCCAAAAAATACAATGCCACTTAACTTCTTTGTTAAACTTTAATTCGGCTAGATCTTTTTTGCTTTGTTTAACATTAAATAAGCGGCTTAAATTACCGCATATTGGCAGAGTGAATGTTTAAATTTGAAAGATGGTAAATTTGGCATGGCTTGGTAAATTTTTTGTTAACAATAGTGTTGTATATATAGAAATTTACGTGAAAGTAATTGTGAATCTAGCGTTAACCCTGGAACTACAAAACCATTTTACCTGTATACTACAAACAGGGGTAAATATTTACCACACAGGTTCGTAAAATCTATTTATTTGAGACTCTGAAAATGAAATAAGAAATTTGAAATCTGATATATGGAAAAGTCAAATAAAAATACCATAATATATTGGTTTACAAGTACATATTTCGGCTTTTTGTTATGGAAAATGTAAAAAAAAAAGAAATTATAAAAAAAAAATCAGAAGTAAAGCAAGGATTAAACTTATTCAAAGGCACAACAATCGCTGCAGTAGATTACTCTATCCCTTTCAGACCTGACGTCAAACTACAAAGAATTTTTTTATGTTTTTTGAAATATATGGTCTTTGCACGATATGGAATATCATATTCAATACCTAGGTTCCTTCATGTATTTTTAGGGCTCGAATACTTGATGCATCTCGGTCAAAATATGGAAATCACCTTCAAATAAATTTTTCAGATTATTTTTATTATTGACCTCATACTTTTTGATTTATGAAAGTTTAGTATTTTTTAAGTTTAAATTTGTCCACTTCACTAATTTTTCGCTATAAGTACTTTAGTAATTGAAGCACAACTTACTTCTACGGCTCATTTTGATAAAATAAAAATGTGAAGCAAGAATTCCGCAAATATTTCAGTAACTGTAAAACGAATAGCGGAACAATTTGAGAAGCAAACCTAAGCAACAAACAGCACAATCGATACATGTCAATCTTTTAAACATTCGTCAATAAGAAGTGAGGATATTGAGACTGAAACTTATCCGTACAAGCGATGCATCACTGTCTGAAAAGGCTATGATTCGCGAGGTTGGTCACTTGCACTTTATGTATGGGTAGTTAAAGTATGAAAATAATCTCCGAAAATTATATATGTATCTAATGTTTTCTTGTTAAATAAGGTTATAAAACGGGACTTAAATTTATTTTAGAAAGAAAGATTAAACTAACTTACCTACACAAAACACTAACGGGAATTACAGACCGGTGTATACGTAGATATCAACTCCACGCGAGCTTCACGTCTTCACTCCGTTACAGTAAACAAGATACTGAAGGGTCTCGCCCTATTGTTAAATCTTTGAACTAAATTATGGTATAACACTGACTAACTTAGAAACGTAGATTAAAGTTAGCCTGGGGTAGATATCTACCCCGATGTGTAGTTCAAGGCAGTGCCAGAAATAAGAAAAAATTAGTACTGCAACTGCAGCAAACTATTTCGAGCTTATAGATTATTTTTATTCATATTTATCCATAATCCTTGTTATTGACTAATGCCAACAATACATGCTACACGTCAAAATTTGCTTAAAACCGTGTTTCAATTGATTTTGAACCTTCAACTTTAAAATCCTTTAACATATGTGTACTATGTTAGACTTAGAAACTAAATTTAATATCTTTGTATTGGGAGTCGGACTTTTCAACATCATCTTCCACATTTCCGAAAACGCCCTTGAAATATTTTTGATTTTTTGTTGCACTCGTACCGGCAGTATACAATCGACCTCTTCTACGCTTTTCCAACCACTTCACGAATACATTTTTTTGGGCACCATTTCTATACAACTGGTAAATAAAAATTGATGTAGAGATAATTGTTTTCAGCCGTTAGAGCCAAGCTTGAGCATATTTTGCTTGAGCTAAAACTATAGTTATTTTACGAAAATGTATCAACAGCTCAGGCGATGCAAGATTTTCAACAACTTTGTGGACTCACGAATTACCCATAGATTTGTTTCGACAAAGATCACTGTAATGCAGGAAAAGCATCGTCATATCCAAATCCTTCCCAAGAAATTCATGCCAAATTTAAGTAATCCTAAGATAATGGAGAGCAGCTCTTAATTTGCACGCATCAATCTCTTCGGTTGTCTCTTTCGAAATATTTTGACTGATATCATAGCAGCTCTGCCTCGCGTTGGGCTGTTAGTTTCGAGATCAATTGACTTCAGGAAAACTTCGTCATTTCTATTTACAAGTGTTTTTCGCAAGGTGGGTTAAAAACCTGATGAAATTTATTTGTTTTTCAATTTTTCAAAAAAAGAGATTTCATCTTCTGTATATGCACGCATATCTAATAGCGTTAATGGGCTCGATTGAAGTTTTTCCTGTAGACGTTTGAAAATAATAAAAATATCGCCATAAAATGCGACTTTTTCCAAATTGTGCTCATTTTTCAAGAATATACGTATTTTGAATCTATTTGCTTGTGCCTCGCTGTCTTGATCGAAATATAGAACAAGTGCGTGTCAGAAAACTACAACTCGTATAGTTGATGCGATTTTTTAGATCACCGAACTTTGAATATTTTTGGCATCGACATTGTTTTCCAGTAATTGCGGGTTATAGTTATTCTCAAATCTGATGATCGAAGCCCTGAAGTATGGACGTCAAAGATATTTTGCTTAAAGTATTTAAAATCTTGGACGACACCAGTACCGCTCCCGACAGGTCTTTCGAAAGCCAAGCCGGAACGATGAACAGCGCACCTAAATTTTGTAGCGGTATGTTCGACCCCGTTTTCATATTTTTATCTTCCAATAGCTTACATATGCTGCCTGTAGTCCCACTATTCGAATTGGTTCCGTCGGTGCAAATTGA
This sequence comes from Coremacera marginata, assembly GCA_914767935.1. NCBI lineage: Eukaryota > Metazoa > Arthropoda > Insecta > Diptera > Sciomyzidae > Coremacera > Coremacera marginata. The sequence goes on along the minus strand of OU612046.1, from coordinate 159,352,697 downwards.
AGATACTTTTTCAGAAGTACATCGTACAAGAAGTCGTGGTCAAATTAGTTTTCGATTGCACCTAACGCAGCTTTCAGTAAAATTGGTACGAGTCTCCCGGCTTGTTCACATATGCCATGAAATGGTTTACTTAACACAATATTCATTTACGTCTGTTTGCTTACTGGAAACTGGCGCAGTTTTGCTCTTCGAACTCTTACACATATTTTGTGAAAATTGTGGTCCAAATGATTTTTCACGGTGTCTTTAAGGGTGTGATCTCATTTCAGTCGCAATTTGATGGAATGTATACCGCTTGATGATTTTAGGATATCCACAACACACCATCGGCTTGATGTCCGAATAAAAATGATGAATCGACTTTTTGTCAACCTGCGCTGCTGAATCGGTTGCGAGTTATACTGCTGGTATAGAAATCACTATAAAAAGCAAAATGTAACCGCTTAGCACACCTGAACGATTTGAAAATAAACGAAAGCTGCGTTTGTATAACAACCTAGAATTTCATTACTTTGAACGTTTTTATAGCTAAGAAATAATTCCTTTACCACGAAATAATGAACAAGAAAATAATGAAAAATGGGTAACTACCATATATACATTCAACTGATAAACAATGGCTATCACTCAAGTCAAGTCAAGTGTAGAACAATAACATTCTCCAGCAAAACGGAAGAACGGATGTGCAGTGCATATTCAATTTGGAAGAATGTTTGCATTTTGAATATATTTTATGTTCAACGGTTCTGATCGCAAAAATTAGAATTGCAGAAATTGGAAATTAGTACTGCATATTTCAAATTTGCATTACAAGAAAGCCTAGTACTATAGCCTTTTTCAGGCTCTGGTTGAAGGGTTAAGTTACATAAATATGTTTGCGTTATTTAAATAAAAAATATATCTTGCATGTTTAGTTTTAAATTTAGTATTATGTAAATGCTTTTAAAAATGAAATGAAAAAATAGTCAAGTTTTTTAGCTTTTTGACTTACATTAAATATCTTTTCGCAAAAATACATTTTCACTTAGCTGCAAATTTAATTTATGTTGTTTATGTTGGTTCATGAGTTATATAAATAAATATATAAATATAAATTTTTTCCATTTCAGCCATTGAAAGGATTTTGACCGAGCTGCTTATAATCAATTTTGTTGTGCGTGTTGTGAAATGTTTGAACACAAATGCTCGAAACTGGACCTACAAATTTTATGCTGTCTCCGAACGGCTTATGTCCTAAAGAAGCTTTTCATGGCAGTTTTTACTCTCTGAAGTTTGCCATTGTCTGCAGAGAGGTGACGACCGAACAAAAAAACTAATTCAATTGAAAAACTTTCCGTGTCATATGGGATTTGAACCAGGGTTCTCTAGCGGACTCTACCCACTGCGCCACGGCTACCACGGTTCATGAGTTATATATTGCCAAATTTTGTTGCATTTGAATTGCAAATGCTATTCTTACAAGGTAATTAAAGCTATCTCAATTGTGGAAATTTTCTCAAAAAACCGAAAAAAAGAATTCCTGTTTTTACGAATAGGTGTGCTCCCAAATAGCTATGCTTTATATTATTATGAAGTATTTCCATTCTGTCTAGAGCAATTTTAGTGGAAATTAAATCATTATTGTAGAAAAATCAACATTTTCTATGCTCTGGTTTTTTTTAAGTGAAAACTTCGTTAGGTGCGTTGAGAACTTTTTGGTAGAGAGCAAAACTATAGATTCACGATATCATCACGCTGTTAGCGTAACAGAACTTATTGCTGTACAGCATTCTTTTTTAGGGATAATCTAGCATCGGCCAAGCCAAAAACCGATTACTGAAGCGTTTACCAATCGATTACCTAACCAATTACTGATTACCGAAGCGATTACCAATCGATTACCGAACCAATTACCGATTAACGAGGCGATCATCAACCGATTACCGAACCGATTACAGATTACTGAAACGATTACCGACAAATTACCGAAGCGTTTACCAATCGATTACCGAACCAATTACCGATTACCGAGGCGATCATCAACCGATTACTGAAACGATTACAGACAAATTACCGAAGCGTTTACCAATCGATTACCGAACCAATTACTGATTACCGATGCGATTGCCAACCGATTACAGAACTAATTACCGACTACCAACCGATTACCGCACCAATTACCAATTATTGAATCAATTACCGATTACCAAGCGATTACTAACCGATAACCGCTCCAATTAGCGATTACCGAAGCAACTATCAACCTATTACAGAACCAATTACCGATTACCGAAGCGATTACCAACCGATTCCTGACTACCAAAGCGATTACCAGCCCATTACTGATTGCCGAAGCTATTACCAACCGATTATCAATTACCGAAGCGTTTACCAACCGATTACCAAAGTGATTACCAACCAATTACCCGTTACCAAAGCGAATACCAGCCGATTACCGAAGTGCTTATCTACCCGTTATCGTTTACCGAAGGTATTACCAACCGATTACCAATTACCGAAGCGATTACCAATCAATTACCGAAGTGATCACCAACCGATTGCCAATTACCAAACCGATTACAAACCGATTACCGAGCCAATTACTGATTATCCGACCAAAGTAATTGTGTTAGAAATATATTATATACGAGTATAATAGCACATTAATTGATGAAATGAGTTAAAAAAGTAGAACACGTTTGATTGTCCGACTCTAGCCACTTCGGGAATTCATAACAGCTATGTTATTTCATAGCTTTAAGTTTTCAGTTCGGTCCAACTAAGAAAATTGTAATGATTTCGTGCATTTAAAAGTTATCTGATCGTCACTTTATTTTCTACATTTCATCATTATAACTTTTAATATATATTAAGGGGGGACATGACATTGGCAGTTTTTTTAAATCGATTTTTTAATAATTTTGTATTTTAGTAAATATTCTTAAGATTCTTAGAAAAAAATTTCAACGGGTTCAAAAGTTAAAGCCGGATTAGTGAGAGCGCATTTTTAATTTTTGCGCTACCTACGTACGGCAGCTGGTATATACTTGTTTTACTTGCTACCTGACTTTTGGTGGTTGTTATTTCGTACCTTATAGTATAGTTATTTGCAAATGTTTCAACTACTTGGTATCACCATAGAAGCTACAGCATTGAATTTTTCCAAAGGAAATGATGCAAATCCTTTGAAATGCGCCAGAGTGAAGGCATATGAAGCTTCAAAAGAAGCCCGAATTGCTAAACGAGTGCAAAAAACGGTAAGAAACAGCACAACACAAGATAACGAAGGCATACAGTACGAAGCAGGCATGGCAGATTGAAGGTAACCTTTTTTTCTTTGTTCACAAACTTTGAACGCGTTTATCTCGAAACCATGTTTTTTTTTTGTATTTTTTTAAACTTGATTCGCTATCGTATGACACGAGCTTTTTTTTAAATTTTTTTTCGATTTTTTATGAATTTTTAAAGTCAATATTTTTTTCGAAAAAGCACACTTTCAAATTTGGAACATCACCAAAAATTGAAAAAAAATTTAAAAAAAAAGCTCGTGCCATACGATAACCAATTTTGTTAAGATTTAAAAAAGTGATTTTTTTTTCCAGATCGGACAATTTTTGCAACTCCCAGCGCTGCAACCACGAGGCCCCGTTTTTTTCTCTGCCGCCATTTTGGAGCTCTATAAAACCATGTTGGAGTGAAAAATATATTTTTCTGAATTTTTTTGTTGTAATTTGTTCAATTCTTTACAATAATAAAAAAAATTTTGGAAAAATGTTTGTTTTTGACTGAGTTATGAATTTTTAAAAAAAGGTCTGTTTTCTCTGCCGCGAATGTCTTGTCCCACCTTAAAGCAAGCAGCCAAAAAGTATGCAACACTTTTTCCACACTACTGATCAATAGCAACTTGATTGATACACACTTCATACCCACTGCTCTAAACAAATGAGCTAAAAAGTTTTGTCTGTTAAATTGGAATTGAAAAACCTCTAATTTATCCCCCTGTCTACAGTCTTGACACGTGTCCTTCATCAAGTGAATGTGTGGGTGGTTAAAATGAGTTGTTTACAATATAATATCTAAAGCAGAATTAAAAAAAAAACATATGGAAACGCCTTTGCATGCGGGGTCTAATTATGGCAGCTAAGTCAGTGTTGCCTGCTGTGATAAGATAAGCTTGCTAATGTCTAATTTAAGAGCCCACAATAACTTCATTAACTAATTTCATCTGCGGCATACAAAAGGATGCTCATGCAGTGCAGCGCCTTCAACTTCATCTGATTCCATTTGATGTGAAACTTTTAATGTTTACTGTTCTCATGGAATAGGAATAATGTTTTTGTTTAAATATATATTTGTATATATATTTTAGCTTGTTATAATGCATTTTTCTTGAGGGTGTGTTGTTTGTGTTGTTGTTATTATTTATGCTTATCTATTGTTGGCTTAATGCTGCGCCTCTTCTTATTAAGTAGCTGAAATTTTATATAAAGTTACTTATATACCATATATAAGTGGGTGACACACGTTACACTGTTTGGCATGAGACAATAATACTTGAGTAGCTTCTTCAAGCTGAGTGCGTTAATATTGTATGTATAACTTCCTGTTGTTGTTGTTTTGTGTTTTTATTTTGTCAGGATAGTCCATTGTTCATTGAGGAAGTTAATATTTTGAAAGAAAACCACATTTTTATTTGGGTGCTTTGCTTACATTTAAGCCAAATAAACATTATTTGACATTCACATAATAAACTTTAACATAATTAGGATTTATAGTATAAAGTCGTTTTTTACTGCACATCTTATTATTTTTCCTAAGATGTCATTAAGACAAGGCTATAATTTGTATATAATGTAGTACTTGCGAAAATGTAGTGTTTTTGCAAGCTTTGCAAAGCTATTCAGTGTGACTTTGTTTATATGCGAGATCAGATCACAAAAACGTGAATAAAATTTTATTAAATACTTCCAAAAATTTTATAAAACTTAGCACATGCTAAAATGTAAAAGTGTGAGTTTCAGTGATTTTATTTCTTTTTTTGTTAGAAGAAAAAGAAAAGGCATTTAGAGAGCTAGAATTATGTGATTTATATGAATTCTTTTAAAACTCAAGTTTGTGGCTTTCAAACTTTATACACAGCTTATTTTAGTCTACAAATGATCATCAGCCAAATTAGAAATATTTGGAATTACCGGGCCAAGAGCTCTTCTGAAAAGGTTAATTCAACTTCAAGGTTCTCAACTCATTCTATAAGGATTTTCCATAAAATGCGCTACTCTTCGAGAAAACTTTCACACAATTCAAGTTCAAAAAAATAGAAAAACTTCCCCATCAAAGTCTTGCTTGATGCATGCATGACTCAGTACAATATTTATTGCATTGCTTTTCCCGCCACTATTTTCAATTCATTCACTCTGCCGTAAAAATGTCATTCCTTCACGTTTGTGTCCGACAAAACACAAAACGCAACCGAGCGCCATCTAGTGCACAATAGCAAAAAAACACCATGCATCAAAGCTGTCAGTCAAGTGAGCGGAAAATACATACACACCAGAACATATGTCAGCCGGGGTTTCCTTTGTCGCGTGATATAGGATAGAAGGCCTTGAAGCGCTTAGATACACATGTATGGGTTAAATACAAATTTTTGTATAGATTTTTGTGCAGTTTTTCGCAGAATTCATTTTAGATAAGGTCTGAAAGATTCAAATATTTGACTACTTTAAATTATCTGCACTCACATGAGTTCATACGTACGATAAAAAGAATAAAATATCAGATGGGAGTTTCATTTCAAATAACTATCAGACCAGTAGCTAAGGGGAGCTTAATGGGTTCAAAACTCCCTTCATATCTCAAAGAAAAGCGCTCTGCTTACCGTGAACCCGGTTTTAGATAAGCATTCCGTACTAAGAGTAAACGGTCGCTTAGCGAATGCTTTCCTAAGTTACAATGAAAGACATCCCATGATACTTCCAGAAAAAGCTACTTCATTCGAAGCACCAATTATTGCTCAAAGTCTTTTGTCAGAAATTTTACATTCCAAAACTCAAAAACAAAATAAGACACTGCATTATTCAATGTAAAGTGTGCACCACATACAAGCACAAAATGAGCATTCAAATTATGGCTGCTCTGCCTCCTGAGAGAGTCGATTTTACATTGCCCTTTACAAACACCGGAATAGATTTTGCAGGTCAGTTTCAGCAGAAATCCTCGGCACTCAAACGAGCTCCTCTGCTTAAAGGATATGTCAGTGTGCTTATATGAAAGCCATATATCTTGAGGCAGTATCTGATCTCTCAGCGGATGCATTTTGTGTAGCCTTTGCACGATTTGTTGGCCGACGTGGCCTCCCAAAAAAGTCTTCTCTGACAATGTTCGTAATTTCGTTACAGCAAACCGCACCCTGCTTAAAGAATATGACATGTTTATACAGAAATCTGCTTCTGATATTTCTCAAAAATACATAGCTCAAGGACTTGAGTGGTCTTTCATACCGCCCAGTGCCTCTCACATGGGTGTATTATGGTAAGCTGCTGTAAAGAGCTTTAAAACCCATTTTAAAAAGGTTGCACTCACGCAGTATTTCAATTTTGAAGAGTTCTCGACTCTTCTGGTCAGGATCGAAGCTGTCCTTAATTCTCGACCACTTTCTCCAATGAGTGACGATCCGCATCAGCTTCTGCCCTTGACTCCTGGAAATTTCTTACGTGGGGCCCCCGTTTTCTCAGTCCCGGATCCCGATAAAGAACACTTATCCCTAATTAACAGATGGGAAAAGTTAAAAGTCATTCAGCATCAGTTCAGCAAACGCTGGAAAGAAGAATATTGGTGTGAACTACACAAACGCTATGAATGGAAGCACTCGGAACGCAACATAGGCGAGGGAGATTTTGTCGTTCTCAAAGACGATTTGCTAGTTAAACTCTGTATTCTATCCGCTACCCAAAACGAGGCTCTCCCAATCGGTACTCCTCTTGTCAACTCTTAATCGTTCCAACTTAAAGCTCTATTATAAGATTCTTGTCTGTGCTTCTCATAATCACCTATCACCCTCTACTAATTCTCATATTATTATCTAATACTCATATTATCATTAACATTATAGAATTTGCTCCTATCCTCCAACCGTGTTCCCCCTTAAACCTGCATTCAACCGTATGTTATAAATTCTTATAATGGTGTTACTTTTTTCTAGACACTTATATCGGTGCCAGCTGTGCAAGCGTCAACACGCCATAAGGTTTTGCAGACTGTTCTTGAAGATGGGCATTTTGAAACGCAGGAAAACCATCAGGAAACATGGCTACTGCTCAAATTGCCTCGCCCGGTCTCACTCGGTTGGAAAGTGTTCGTCTAAGAGTGTATGCAAGACGTGTGGAGACTTACATCATATACCGAGAAAAAAGCTTATGTTAAATTGAAAAAAAACCTAGTATAATTTATAAGATGGCTTTGGCAGTTTTCAGTCACCCAAGTACTTTATCAAAACGCCTAAGTCTTACATGTTGACTTGCCAATTTTTATTTGGGTGATAAATTAACCAAGTATTTGGTAATTTTTTATGCACTACTTTAAAAAAAAAAAAATTGTATTTCAAAATTATAACTTTTTTCTGGTTCTGGGTTTTTTATTTTCCTTTTTTTAAGCTGCCGCCGTCTCGTTCTGTCCTTTGCTTGACTGAAATCGGCAACAACACAAATTTTTCTTTTATCAACACCATTTTTTTCTCAGAAATTAATGACTTCTCGGCTTTTCTTGCTGCTTGACGTCTATTATAACAAGAACATTAAATTAAATTATATTGAATATTATATACAAAAATTTTACTTTCGCACGCCGTTGAGATTCGAACCCACAACCAACCGATGCCAGTGCGTATGAAGTTACTACACTACGCATTGAGCCAAACTTCTTCGTTACGTGGAGTGATTTATTCAATATTAACAACAACTGAAGCTATGCTGCAGCATAACACAATGATCTATTAAAAGATTTTTGTTGTATGGCTATCAACAGAATACTGCGACATACTGCATCTGTTAATACAGCATCTGTCAACATAGCTGCAGTTATGTCAGCAAGTAGTCTCATGGCTGCTCGGATCAGTGGGTAGAGCGATGGACTGGCACCAAAAGTTCCAGGTTCGATTCCGTACGGCAGGAAAAGAAATTTTTTTTCTTGTTTTCTTTTCTATTTGTTGATGAAATGTAATAAAATTTACTGGTGTGAATATTTACGTGTGTTTTTTAATTTACTTTATGTTATTTTTGAATTTAAAAGTGGTTTTATTACAAAAAAAAAAAATTAAATTATCAAATCTATCCTGCTCTCGTGTGTCTAATGACGAAGCTGTGTTTTTTTTTTGCAGAAAATAGCTCAAAACTATGCTTAAGCCATCCATGCTAGTTGTTTTTAATTTTGTATTTTTTGATTTTGGGCTTAGGTGAATCAAATAATTTTTTTTTGGCAAGGTATCGAAGTATGTGCTTTCAAAGCAATGTATTAAACAATAAATTGCTTTGGTGAATAAGCATAAGCTTATAATTCCTATACAATTCTCTTTACCCAAGCCGACTTAGGTGATTCACCTATCGCTTTTTTCTCGGTGTACACGTCAATAAAATCAAAGTATTGGTGCTCCAAAATCGTTGATTAAAAGTCCGAGACCTTATTGTCCTTGTTGGAATATCGGAAGGATCAGTGGAAACTATTTTGAGTGAACGTTTGGGCCTCAAAAAAGTGAAATCTAGATTGGTGCCAAAAACGCTCAATTTCATGGAAAAACAGCGCCTCGTTGATGTATGTAAAACAATGCTTTCCAACTATCAAGACAAAATGCACACTTGGGTGTACAGCCGATCAATCGGGTCAATACCATACCAAAGATAAGCCGAGACCGAAAAAACCACGTCAAAGCAAGTCAAAAATCAAGGTCATGTTGACAGTTTTCTTCGCTTACCGTGCTGTGGTGCATTACGAATTCCTTCGAACCGACCAAACTGTCAGCAAAGAATACTAGTTGGGTGTTATGCGTCGTTTGCGTAGTGGTGTGCGTAAAAAATAAACCGGATTTGTATAGAGACAATTCTTGGTTTTTGTATTACGATAATGCACCATCTCACACTGCACTCGTAATTCGTGATCATTTCGCCAAAAACAAGACCCATATCGTTCCGCAACCACCGTATTTGACTGACTTAGCACCATTTGACTTCTGGCTATTCGCTAAACTCAAGAGACTGCTCCGTGGACACCATTTTGAATCGATAGAAGAAATAGAAACCGAAACGAAGAAAGAATTGAAGAAAGGTTTGCACAAGTGTATTGCGCCGGGGGGAGGGGGGGGGGAGGCGTACTACTTTGAGGGCCTTGAAATGAATTTTTAAGAATTAATAAAGATTTTTTTGATTTATAAATAAATCCCCTATATTTTTTGCCCACACTACTATATCTCTTCCCTAGTAAGCCATTTTCTCATCAACCTGGCCACCTCACACAGTGTTACGAGGCGGCCATAAATAGCGCTAGAATAAAACGTTGTAAATCGGGAAAAGTAAGTATGCAGATTTATAGTTAAAAGATTCTTAATTATGTGAATTTGCAAAACGATTTTTCAATATCTTTCATATGTTGAAGTTTCATACGCTCTTTATATGTTGCCTAACAAAAATATTGAAATTTCAGTTTTTACAGTTTAGTACTGAACATTTTCTAGAAACGTTACAACTTAAGTTTGACTTATATGCAGAACTTTAACAGAGATATATTTTACATATTGTAGCCAATAAAAAAAAAGAAAAATAAATTAAAAAAAAAAGTTTCCTATACCGAAAAAAAGTCTAAGAAAACAAAAAAAGTGAAAAATTTTATATACTTTAAAAAAAAATCCGCACCCTTGATTTTATTTATTTTTAAGTATGTCTTAGAACAACTCTTTGTCAACACATTTGGAAATAATTTGGATGGGAGAAATCAAAATTAAGAATTTTATGACCTTTTTCCTAGAGCATGTTTTAGCGAAAATGCGCAAATTTGTATGAAAAAATAACACATTTTTTAAAAAGTTTGAAACGCAATAAAAAAAAAAATATCCGCACATTTGATTTTATTTATTTTAAAGTATGTCTTAGAACAACTCTTTGTTAACACATTTGTGCTACACCAAAGATAATGAACCCGTTTTATGCAACAGATCGACAAGTAAACGAAAAGTTTTCACAATACGGTTTGTCAGATTTACATGCACAAATTAAATTTTTTGAGTGCATAATACATATATCGTATAGACAACCAATAAAATGCTGGCGAGTGATGGGTGAAGAAAATAAAAAGGAATTTCATGAAAAAACAGAAAAAATTCAAAATGACTTTCGGCGGGAAATGGGGCTCTTAGTTAACATGGTCAAAACTGGGTATGGAACTTCCAACGACGGCTCGTCGTTTTTTTAAAAATACTCAATTGTCTGCAAGAATTACTGCTGTGGAAATCAGTTTACTTAAAAATTTTAGTTTAATTTTACGCACATTAGCTGGTGGAAAAAAGTAAATACAATAACTTTGAAGATGAAAATATGGAAAAAAGTATAATATCAGAAATTGGTTTTACTGACTTCGTTTTGTCTGATTCGTCATCAAATTAATAAATACTTTATGTGAAAAGAGTAATTTTTTATTTTTTATATAACAATATAGAATAATTTTGTTAATAAAATACAATTAATTGTATTTGATAAATTAAGTTAATTTTCTATTTTAAAGTGCAAACTGTTTTTTCTGTATTTTTGATTTTGTTCTGTACCATATATATATGATTTTTTCTTATTTCAGCAGATAAGTGCGGTGGGCGTGTCCTTGGACCGATTTCAAAAATTGTATTATGATTTAGTAGTTGATTTAGTAAATGCTTTTTACTGATTCTATGAGGAATTTTAATTTCTGCATATAAGTGTGGTGGCCGTGTCCTTGAACCGATTTCAAAACTTTTTTACAAAGTAATTTTGCTGCTAATAAAAACATCTGTACCAAATTTTATTGTTATTAAATGCTTTTGACGGATCTTATGGCAAATTTTCCTTTCAGTATATATGAACGGTAGGCGTGTCCTTTGCCCGATTTTAAAAAATTTAATAAATTATTTTCTGTTAGTATCACAAATATCTCTGACGAATTTTATTACAATTCCTTTATTATTGCGGGTTTTATACCGATTTTTCGTTTAAGGATATATAGTAGGGTAGCATGTCTTTTATCCAACTTAAACCAAAATTTGAATTTTTCTTAATTTAAGTAATTTAAACATCTGTACCAAATTTCAGCTCTCTACGACAACGCTTTCTTTTTTTGGCCACCCGTTGTATGAACTCGCGACACTGTGCCTCGCTGTCTTAAACCTACTACCTCCAAAAGATCATAACAGGGGCTTATTTGTTTGCAGAGTGCTGTTTTTTTAAAAAAATTGAATTCGGAACAGTATGCCGACTAGACATTAAGCCCATGATTAAAGTTTTCTGAGAGTTAGAAAGATTTGGGGTACTTTTTTGTTTTTTTTTTTTAAATTTTTTCTTTTTTTTTGGTTATTAATATTTTTTTATTTGACTTAACCCGCTTCCAGTCACTATACCGTTCAGCCCTATTCTTTTCATTTCGCACTCGGCATTCGAAAGTAGACACTTAAATGAAAAAAATAAGCTCTTGTTATGCATATTTGGAGTTAGTAGATTTTGGACAAAGAGGTGGACGTTCCATATATTTAAAAAAAAATTATTCCAAAATTTAGGTCAGCTGATAACACAAGCTCAGAGAAATAATTAAAAAATTTCTCAAGTCCTTAAATCGAACTCACCGATTTAATATTTTCACTTAACACAAAACTTTATTATTCACAAAAACAGTGTTGAATACTTTTTCAACAAATAATAAAAAATTAAAAAATATTCGTATGTTAAAACTTAAACTAAGCACTGAGCATGTTTTTAATACTCGACGTAGACCGAAGATCTTAAACGGCCTCTAATAAATGTAACCTTTATCATCTTTGAACTTTAGACAGGACCTGCGAAAACAGAGCCTGCTTTTGGTGGCGTGAATTCGAGGTGCCGCAGCTATTGTTGTTGTGTTGATTGATGGCGTTGTTGTAGTTGGTATGGGGGTGCTACTCTGGTAAAGCACAATTGCCTCATAGGTACCATTATTTATAGGTTCCGCAACGCTTTGTTCACTGGCCATCGATTCCTGTGACGCTGTATAAGCAGGAATAATGTTGAATATAGTGCTCATTAGCGCTAAAAACTTTTGTACAATTATAGCATTATCCGGCTTTAAAATGGCTTCTATATTGCCAACTTGATGTTGTTGTTGTTGTTGTGAACATGGTTGCACTTGCTTTTCTTGCTGTAGCGCTATACGACTCTGTAGCACACAAATGGCTAAGAATAAATATATGTGGCTTATATATATATGTGCCATGTTTACGCTTAGACTTAAGATTAATAACTGATTCCGCATAAGCTTGATTGATGCCTTATATTGGAATTTCTGCAGATTATTTTGACTATCGACTTTGTTTTAACTTCCGTTTGATAAGATGTTGCTTGAGTTGAATTTTTATTTTTGTCATAATTTTATCACAGTCAACATTTGTTAAAGTTCTAAGCTTAAAAAAAAGCACGTTTTGTGCAGAAATTTATCACGAATTTATCGGGTAGAGCTTGAAATGTTCTAAAGAGGTGGAAAAATTTGTCGCTGCATAGATAAAGTTTAGTTGGCCATGATTTGAAAAGTTCTATAAGCTTCACTAGGCGTGTTTTTTTTTTAATTAACCCTTGTATGGCGTTGGTATAGATGAGGACCTGATAGTTTTTGATAATACAGAAAATTGTAATTGTAGAAAACTGTAAGAATTTTTTGAGTATTAATAGGTGTGTTTCCGTACTCTACACTGTGTAAGATTTGTGTAAGTTCAAACTGAGAGAGTAAAAATGAAATGTGAGAATAGTTGCAAAAGTACGGAAACAGCTTCTAGTAAGTTTCAAGCACAAAACAGATGATTTTGACTACAGATTGTTTGTAAAGTTGATGCTTGTTCTTCTTGATGCTTGTTCTTACTTTACTCGGAGTCTTGAGTGCTCGAGAGAGCGGTTTTATGCTTGTTCTTTTTCTCCCATTTTAGGCACAGAAAGTACGGAAACAGAAAATAGTGTCCCACAAGTTGCACAGTGTGAGTACGGAAACACACCTAATATATTTTTTATTAACCCTCATATGACAATGAACTTTCTATGAAAATTGCTACTCGTATGAGAAGTAGAAAAATATTTGATTGGAAATTAAAATAAAATAAACTGATCTAATATTGGAAAATTCTACTTCCTGATGAAAATGTATCCCTTTTTTTAAACAATCCATTAAAAAATATTTTATTTTCACTTTTACTTTATAAAATGCCTTCCATCCACTTTGAGATACGATCATTGAACATGATAATGTTAATCAGACTCGAAAAATTTTGGTGCTCATGCAAAAAGCTTAAATCGGTCATTGAATATGAACTGTTTAAAAAGATACCTTTTATTATTTCTATCCCAGATCAATCCTATAAAATGCAAAAAATTCGCATTCAACTTCTTAGAGGAATTGTCAATGATCAATTGTGTTGTGCGTGTTGTGAAATAAGTGAACACAAATGATCGAGAACTGGACCTACAAGTTTTATGCCGACTCCGAACGGTTTATGTTCTCAAGAAGCTTGTCATGGCACTTTTTACCCCCTGGAGGTTTGCCATTGTCTGCACAGAGGTGATGGCCGAACAGAAAAATTAATTCAATTGAAAAAACTTTCTGTGTCAGGTGAGAATCAAACCAGAGTTCTCTAGCGTATTAGCCACACATTCTACCCTCTGCGCCACGGCCGCCACACCTTTTTTATACCCAGAATAAAATTTGTTCTACTCTTCTTTTAGGATCTTGCGACTACATGTAGCAATTGAAAGTCCATCCAGGTCCGATTTAGTGGCGATGGGTTAGGTTTTAAGTAATTTAAGTTGTATAAAACGAAGCTTTTTCCGAAATAATATCATTCATTATATTAAAAAAATATCTGTTATCTGTTCTGTAGTAAACTTATAACCTTGAATTCTTATGAATTCCCACAAAGAAGTGCATGACCCCCAAAAACCAAAAAATTATTTTGCAATAACGATAAAAATAACATATGCATTTTTTTTCTTTTTTGTTTCCATATTACGCTGCATTATTTAAACGTTTAATAACCTCAGTATTTTTTTCATATATGTTTACATAGTTAAGTTAAAAAATTTTCATGTTTTTTTGCCAAACAATGTTTTTGAGGTAAGAGCATTTAATTATCAAAATAACTGTAAACAATCTTTAGGTGAACTTATAATAAAGACACACGGCCGGAAGTTATCTGTATGTTGCATTAAAACTCTTGAATATAACACGTACGATGTGAATCATTAAATTGTCTTTTTGAGTGGCTCAAAGCTGAATTGAGTTTGATAAGAAGGTTCCATATATCTGGCACACTATATTATTTCATTCATATAATCAATCATTCATGGCATGAGATTATAGAGAAATTTTTTTCAAACCACTAATAATTAAAAAAAAATTTCTATATAAACACAAAATCGATGTTATATTTTCAGAGAGCAACAGAACTCCGTATTTGACCAACTGTTGCTACTAGAAGAAAGAATACATCATGAGAACTAGACTAGCTTTTGTGATAATCACATGGACCGTATTTACCGTGATCACTGCCAAGCCCCAACCTCATGAAGGCGGTATAAGAAATAATATCATTCAACAACAGGAACGTAAGTAATTGAAAAATATATCTATTCAAGTCAAATCTAATATTTTATTTAATATGATTTCATTGCCAATAGAAGACTCTATTGCAAGTATTGCAGACAGAAACAAGAGAAGCTCTAGTTTACTACAAGCAAGTCCGCAAGCTGCTGTGGTTGCCAATTTAATAAACAATATTAATCAAAATGAGATTGAAGGTTCAGGTGGGAATGGTGTCGTTGTTACTCAGCCGTCCACTCAGTCACCTACTACAGAAACCACTCAACAGCCAACTTTACCAACATCACGCCCTACTACACCACTGACTACTCAACCTCAAACACTTCCTCCAAACATACCATATCCAAACTACTACTCTCCTTCCTATACTTTTCCACCAAGCGAGCACACAACTTCCAAGGCCATCCAGCCAACAACACAACCGACTCAGCCAGTTCCAACGCCCTCAGGTGGAATAATAAACAACATAGGTCAAAATCAACAACGTAAGTTTTTTATTTATAGACATCGGTTGAAAATAATTTTATGAAACTGCTTTTTTTAGAAAATTCTGGAACAAATATACACGGAAGTAACAACGCAGTATCCAGTTTAGTCGCGGCAGATCCACAGGTTGCTCTAGGAATCAATTTATTAAACAATGTTGATCAAAATGTGGTTGGTGGTTCCGGTGGAACATCTGGAGGAAATGCTGGTGCTATAACAAATAATGTCGGAAGCTCGCAACAACGTAAATAGATTCATATGTGAAATAGCTTAAGTTTTGCGACAATCAACTAAGTTAGAGTTATTATTCTCTTAGAAGACTCCAGTACGAATATCGTGGGAAATGACAACGTAGTCTCCAATTTAGTCAAACTAGTATCACAAATTGATCTTCAGCTTAATGCACTGAACAATGTTAATGAAAATGTGGTTGGAGGTTCGGGTGGTGGTTCTGGTGGAGGTTCAGTCAAAAATTCTGGTGGCCCAGGAGGTGCTTCTGGTTCAGGTGGTATAACAAATAATATAGGTCAAAATCAACAACGTAAGTTTTCTATTTATTGACTTGATCTGTTGAAATTAGTTTCATGAAAATTTCCTTTTTTTAGAAAATTCTGGAACAAATATACAGGGAAGTAATAACGCAGTATCCAGTTTAGTCGAGGCAGATCCACAGGCTGCTCTAGGAATCAATTTATTAAACAATGTGAATCAAAATGTGGTTGGAGGTTCTAGTGGAACATCTGGAGGAAATACTGGTGGTGCTAGCACCAGTGGCATAACAAATAATGTTGGTAGCTCACAACAACGTAAGTAGATCATTCTGTGAACTAGCTTTAATTCTGAGACAATCAACTAAGTTAGTATGTTTGTTATTTTAGAAGACTCCAGTACAAATATCGTGGGAAATGACAACGTAGTGTCCAATTTAGTCAAACTAGTATCACAAATTGATCTTCAGCTTAATGCACTGAACAATGTTAATGAAAATGTGGTTGGAGGTTCGGGTGGTAGTTCTGGTGGAGGTTCAGTCGAAAGTACTGGTGGCCCAGGAGGCGCGTCTGGTTCAGGTGGTATAACAAATAATATAGGTCAAAATCAACACCGTAAGTTTTTCTTTTATGGACTTAACTTGTTGTGTTAAAATTAATTGAGTGAACATCTACATTTTTTAGAAAATGCTGGAACAAATATACAGGGCAATAATAACGCAGTCTCCAGTTTAGTCGAGGCAGATCCGCAGGTTGCTCTAGGAATCAATTTATTAAACAATGTGAATCAGAATGTGGTTGGAGGTTCTAGTGG
Source organism: Coremacera marginata (assembly GCA_914767935.1). Taxonomy (NCBI): domain Eukaryota; kingdom Metazoa; phylum Arthropoda; class Insecta; order Diptera; family Sciomyzidae; genus Coremacera; species Coremacera marginata. The sequence goes on along the minus strand of OU612046.1, from coordinate 159,336,092 downwards.
AACATCTGGCGGAAATACTGGTGGTGCTAGCACCAGTGGCATAACAAATAATGTTGGTAGCTCACAACAACGTAAGTAGACTCTTCTGTGAACTAGTTTTAATTCTGTGACAATCAACTAAGTTAGTATGTTTGTTATTTTAGAAGACTCCAGTACAAATATCGTGGGAAATGACAACGTAGTCTCCAATTTAGTCAAACTAGTATCACAAATTGATCTTCAGCTTAATGCACTGAACAATGTTAATGAAAATGTGGTTGGAGGTTCGGGTGGTAGTTCTGGTGGAGGCTCAGTCGAAAGTTCTGGTGGCCCAGGAGGTGCTTCTGGTTCAGATGGTATAACAAATAATATAGGTCAAAATCAACAACGTAAGTTTTTTCATTTATTGACTTGATCTGTGAAATTAGTTTCATGAAAATTTCCTTTTTTTAGAAAATTCTGGAACAAATATACAGGAAAGTAATAACGCAGTATCCAGTTTAGTCGAGGCAGATCCACAGGCTGCTCTAGGAATCAATTTATTAAACAATGTGAATCAAAATGTGGTTGGAGGTTCTAGTGGAACATCTGGAGGAAATACTGGTGGTGCTAGCACCAGTGGCATAACAAATAATGTTGGTAGCTCACAACAACGTAAGTAGATTCTTCTGTGAACTAGCTTCAATTCTGAGACAATCAACTAAGTTAGTATGTTTGTTATTTTAGAAGACTCCAGTACAAATATCGTGGGAAATGACAACGTAGTGTCCAATTTAGTCAAACTAGTATCACAAATTGATCTTCAGCTTAATGCACTGAACAATGTTAATGAAAATGTGGTTGGAGGTTCGGGTGGTAGTTCTGGTGGAGGTTCAGTCGAAAGTTCTGGTGGCCCAGGAGGAGCCTCTGGTTCAGATGGTATAACAAATAATATAGGTCAAAATCAACAACGTAAGTATTTTCATTTATTGACTTGAGTTGATCTGTTGAAACTAGTTTCATGGAAATTTTATTTTTTTAGAAAATTCTGGAACAAATATACAGGGAAGTAATAACGCAGTATCCAGTTTAGTCGAGGCAGATCCACAGGTTGCTTTAGGAATCAATTTATTAAACAATGTTAATCAAAATGTGGTTGAAAACTCTGGTGGTGGTTCTGGTGGTGGTTCTGGTGGAACATCTGGAGGAAATGGTGGTGCTAGCGCTGGTGGCATAACAAATAATGTTGGTAGCTCACAACAACGTAAGTAGACTCTTCTGTGAACTAGTTTTGATTCTGTGACAATCAACTAAGTAAGTATGTTTGCTATTTTAGAAGACTCCAGTACAAATATCGTGGGAAATGACAACGTAGTCTCCAATTTAGTCAAACTAGTATCACAAATTGATCTTCAGCTTAATGCACTGAACAATGTTAATCAAAATGTGGTTGGACGTTCGGGTGGTAGCTCTGGTGGAGGTTCAGTCGAAAGTTCTGGTGGCCCAGGAGGTGCCTCTGGTTCAGGTGGTATAACAAATAATATAGGTCAAAATCAACAACGTAAGATTTTTCAATTATTGAATTGATCTGTTAAAATTAGTTTCATGAAAATTTTCTTTTTTTAGAAAATTCTGGAACAAATATACAGGGAAGTAATAACGCAGTATCCAGTTTAGTCGAGGCAGATCCACAGGTTGCTCTAGGAATCAATTTATTAAACAATGTTAATCAAAATGTGGTTGAAAACTCTGGTGGTGGTTCTGGTGGAACATCTGGAGGAAATGGTGGTACTAGCGCTGGTGGTATGACAAATAATGTTGGTAGCTCACAACAACGTAAGTAGAGTCTTCTGTGAACTAGATTTAATTTTATGACAATCAACTAAGTTAGTATGTTTGTTATTTTAGAAGATTCCAGTACGAATATCGTGGGAAATGACAACGTAGTCTCCAATTTGGTCAAACTAGTTTCACAAATTGATCTTCAACTTAATGCACTGAACAATGTTAATGAAAATGTGGTTGGAGGTTCGGGTGGTAATTCTGGTGGAGGTTCAGTCGAAAGTTCTGGTGGCCCAGGAGGAGCCTCTGGTTCAGATGGTATAACAAATAATATAGGTCAAAATCAACAACGTAAGTATTTTCATTTATTGACTTGAGTTGATCTGTTGAAACTAGTTTCATGGAAATTTTATTTTTTTAGAAAATTCTGGAACAAATATACAGGGAAGTAATAACGCAGTATCCAGTTTAGTCGAGGCAGATCCACAGGTTGCTTTAGGAATCAATTTATTGAACAATGTTAATCAAAATGTGGTTGAAAACTCTGGTGGTGGTTCTGGTGGTGGTTCTGGTGGAACATCTGGAGGAAATGGTGGTGCTAGCGCTGGTGGCATAACAAATAATGTTGGTAGCTCACAACAACGTAAGTAGATTCTTCTGTGAACTAGCTTTAATTTTGTGACAATCAACAAAGTTAGTATGTTTGTTACTTTAGAAGACTCCAGTACGAACATCGTGGGAAATGACAACTTAGTCTCTAATTTGGTCAAACTAGTAGCACAAATTGATCTTCAGCTTAATGCTCTAAATAATGTTAATCAAAATGTGATTGGAGGTTCTGGCGGTAGTTCTGGTGGCCAAGGAGGTTCCACTAGTTCAGGCGGCATAACAAATAATCTAGGTCAGAGTCAACAACGTAAGTTTTCATTTGTTAACTTAAGTTGATCTGTTGAGATTAATTGAATAAAAATTAACATTTTTTAGAAAATTCTGGAACAAATATACAAGGAAGTAACAACGCAGTATCCAGTGTAGTCGAGGCAGATCCACAGGTTGCTCTAGGAATCAATTTATTAAACAATGCTAATCAAAATGTGGTTGGAGGTCCTGGTGGAAATACTGGTGGCGCTAGTACCGGTGGCATAACAAATAATATTGGAAGCTCGCAACAACGTAAATAAATTCATCTGTGAAATTGCTTGAGTTTTGTGACAATCAACTAAGTTAGAGTTATTGCTCTTTTAGAAGATTCCAGTATGAACATCGTGGGAAATGACAACGTAGTCTCGAGTTTGGTCAATCTAATATCACAAATTAATCTTCAGCTTAATGCTCTAAACAATTTTAATCAAAATGTGATTGGAGGTTCTGGTGGTAGTTCTGGTGGAGGTTCAGCCGAAAGTTCTGGTGTCCGAGGAGGTTCATCTGGTATAAGAAATAATCTAGGTCAAAGTCAACAACGTGAGTTTACATTTATTGACTTAAGTTGATCTGTTGAAATTAATTGAATGAAAATCTACATTCTTTAGAAAATTCTGGAACAAATATACGGGGAAGTAATAACGCAGTATCCAGTTTAGTCGAGGCAGATCCACAGGTTGCTCTAGGAATCAATTTATTGAACAATGTTAATCAAAATGTGGTTGAAAACTCTGGTGGTGGTTCTGGTGGAACATCTGGAGGAAGTGGTGGCACTAGTGCTGGTGGCATAACAAACAATATTGGTAGCTCACAACAACGTAAGAAGATTCAGCAGTGAACAATTTCAAATTTTGTGACAAAGAACTAAGTTGGTGTTATTGTTCTTTTAGAAGATTCCAGTTCAAATATCTTGGGAAATGACAACGTAGTCTCCAATTTGGTCAAACTGGTATCACAAATTGATCTTCAGCTTAATGCACTAAACAATGTTAATCAAAATGTTGTTGGAGGTTCTGGTGGCAGTTCTGGTGGAGGTTCAGCCAAAAGTTCTGGTGGCCAAGGAGGTTCCTTTGGTTCAGGTGGTATAACAAATAATCTAGGTCAAAATCAACAACGTGAGTTTACATTTATTGACTTAAGTTGACCTGTTGAAATTGAATGAAAATTTACATTTTTTAGAAAATTCTGGAACAAATATACGGGGAAGTAATAACGCAGTATCCAGTTTAGTCCAGGCAGATCCACAGGTTGCTCTAGGAATCAATTTATTAAACAATGTTAATCAAAATGTGGTTGGAAATTCTGGTGGTGGTTCTGGTGGAACATCTGCAGGAAAGGGTGGTACTAGTGTTGGTGTCATAAGAAATAATGTTGGTAGCTCACAGCAACGTAAGAAGATTCATTTGTGAAATTTTTTAAATTTTTTGACAATCAACTAAGTTAGACTTTTTGTTATTTTAGAAGACTCCAGTACGAATATCGGTGGAAATGACAACGTAGTCTCCAGTTTGGTCAATCTGATATCACAAATCAATCTTCAGCTTAATGCTCTAAATAATGTTAATCAAAATGTGGTTGGAGGTTCTGGCGGTAGTTCTGGTGTAGGTTCAGCCGAAAGTTCTGGTGGCCGAGGAGGTTCCACTGGTTCAGGTGGCATAACAAATAATATAGGTCAGAGTCAACAACGTAAGTTTACATTGATTGGCTTAATTTGGTCCGTTGAAATTAATTGAATGAATATGTACAATTTTTAGAAAATTCTGGAACAAACGTACAGGGAAGTAATAACGCAGTATCCAGTTTAGTCGAGGCAGATCCACAGGTTGCTCTTGGGATCAATTTATTAAACAATGCTAATCAAAATGTGGTTGGAGGTCCTGGTGGAACATCTGGAGGAAATACTGGTGGCTCTAGTACTGGTGGCATAACAAATAATGTTGGAAGCTCGCAACAACGTAAATGAATTCATCTTTAAAATTGCTTGAGTATTGTGACAATCAACTAAGTTAGTTTTTGTTATTTTAGAAGACTCCAGTACAAATATCGGTGGAAATGACAACGTAGTCTCCAGTTTGGTCAATCTGATATCACAAATCAATCTTCAGCTTAATGCTCTAAATAATGTTAATCAAAATGTGGTTGGCGGTTCTGGCGGTAGTTCTGGTGGCCGAGGTGGTTCTTCTGGTTCAGGTGGTATAACAAATAATATAGGTGAAAATCAACAACGTAAGTTTTTTCATTTATTGACTTGAGTTGATCTGTTGAAACTAGTTTCATGGAAATTTCCTTGTTTTAGAAAATCCTGGAACAAATATACAGGGAAGTAATAACGCAGTATCCGGTTTAGTCAATGCAGATCCGCAGGTTGCTCTTGGAGTCAATTTATTAAACAATATTAATCAAAATTCGGTTGGAAGTTCTGGTGGAACGTCTGGAGGAAATGGTGGTGCTGGTGCTGGTGTCATTACAAACAGTGTTGGTAGCTCACAACAACGTAAGAAGATTCATCTGTGAACTGGCTTAAATTTTGTTACAATCAACTAAGTTAGAGTTATTGTTATTTTAGAAGACTCCAGTACGAATATCGGTGGAAATGACAACGTAGTCTCCAGTTTGGTCAATCTGATATCACAAATCAATCTTCAGCTTAATGCTCTAAATAATGTTAATCAAAATGTGGTTGGAGGTTCTGGCGGTAGTTCTGGTGGCCGAGGTGGTTCTTCTGGTTCAGGTGATATAACAAATAATCTAGGTCAAAATCTACAACGTAAGATTTTCATTTATTAATTTATGTTAATCTATTGAAATAATTTTATGGAAATTTCCTTTTTTTAGAAAACTCTGGTTCGAATATACAGGGAAACAGCAACAGTGCATCCAGTTTAGTCGACGCAGTGCCACAGGTTGCTCTGGGAATCAATTTATTAAACAATGTTAATCAAAATGTGGTTGGAGGAGGTGGTGGTACACTTCGACCAACAATATTACCTACGCAGCGTCCTACTCCACCACCTACTCAACGTCCTACTCCACCACCTACTCAACGTCCTACTCCAGCACCTACTCAAGGTCCTGCTCCACCACCTACGCAACGTCCTACTCCACCACCAACACTACCACCAACTTTGCCCCCAGTCACTCCACCAAAGCGTCGATGCTATCGTCGCTTCTGTAGAAAATGGCGCACTGTACGCACACGTTGCTGTCATAATAATCATTGTGCCAACGGTCAAGTTGTGGCCAACTATTAGTTAAATTTATAAAATAAGAATAAATTGAATTTTTTACTTTTTAATTTTTTACTGTGACTCTTTTTTTTTAACGAAAGCTGATATCAGGTTCAAAGCACATAATAATAACGCCCTATTTTAAACTCATCGAGTGCAACAGCAGTTAAATATTTAAGTGCTGCTTTTTCGTAAATGTCATTTCATATTAAATTTAAAATATTGTCCTTTTAATTAAGGTGTAAAAATAGTTTAGATCTCTGCTTTAATCATAGTAAAACCTGGTACATAACATGCGTCGTTGAAGCTACAGTTACAACAACAGCCCGAAACTTGCTACATACACAATAAATGTTCCTTTGAAGTAAAGTTCAAACTTGTTCCTATCTACCTGCTAGCAAAAGGATGCTACGCAAGTACAAGGAGGACATAATCGGATTACGAGCTGGGCTTATGTTAGAACAGTACTAAAATGCACCACGTTGTGTTCGTTTTAAAGACATCTACAAGTATAAGGCACCAGTACCCAGTACAAGACGACATCCTGTAATTGGATTAGTAAGCATGAAGAAACTGAGCACATAAGGACAATAATAATAATGGTGACGCTAATGTTGACGACGCCAACCGATTTTGTGTAAAGAAAAATTGAGAATGAGATTGTGTTGACAGTTCATGGAGTAGAAAACTTTTGTTTTATGTACTGTCCTATAGTTCATGTGGTCGTCAGGAGGCGGCAAGAGGAAAACTTGACTTTAAATTACTTTGAAAAAATAAAACAGCTAAATTAATGCTTGTCACTTAAAAACTCGTTGATTTTAATAGATGTAATTAAAACTGTCTCAAAACAAAGCAACGAAAACTTATGTGGATAGATGACTTTAAAATTTAGCAAGAAGAATTACGTTCATACAGTTTACTTTACAAATGCGTGCTGAGCAAATGTTAAAGGAAGTAACGGAGAGATTATGGTCAGCCTTATTCTTTCAAGTTGAGAGTATTTCCGTAAGCAATGAATACATTTAAGCAGTTCTACTTTAGTATATAAAAGAATGTTAAATATCACATTCATGATTGGAACATTTTCCTCAGCTGGTTCTTTTTGGTAATTTGTGACCTTCCATAGAGAATGCTCATTGTGACTTGAAGCATTAAAGTTGGCAAGGAAGTTGAATGGTTTTTTTTTTTATAAAATACGCTAGAATATTGTGGTCTTTTGTATTATTGTAGCGACGTGAGGATAAGTTCAGAATGATCTTAGCTCAGATCTTCGCAGTCGGTTATACCTGGTAATTGACTTCAAATTACATTACTTATGACAAAGGCAATAAAATAAGAAATTTTTCTTGGGTTAGCAGACCAATATGTTGGACTGTCAGTGGAGATTGTGATATAATAATTTTTTGATATGCATGCCCCTTTCCTTTAAGGTTCCTCCTTTCCTTTAGACGAGACTTTAGATAATTTTGATCCAAGTTTTAAAAAATTTCAATGTACTTAATCAATGTATTAAATCGCTTTAGAAAGATAAGATTTTGTACTAAAAAGCTATTCAGACGGTTGTGTGATTGCTTGACTCAGTTTTGGTTTTGTAAAGACGAAAATGCAAGCCAGGCGGCTGATAATGTGGATAGTGTTCATGGTCTTAATACATGGCAGGACAACGCATTATCTGCAGGGCAACAACTTATCTTGAGCAATTTCGGTTTCGTTGATTCCGTTCCGGTAATTTTGATGTCAAGGATGCACCAAATTCTGGAAGGTCAATTGTGGAAAATGTTTCTAAAATCATAGAAATTGTCAAGTCCGACTGCCTTGTAAGCACTTTGGCATTGCTTAGGGATTCATTGTCAAAAGAAGCACTATGTATGGGTTTCACACCGAATTTCCATCTGCGAATTGCTGCTGAATCGCAACAAAACTGACCCATTTTTAAAGTGGATGTTGGCTGGTGATGAAAAGTGGGTTGCTTACGACAACATCAAGCGAAAACGCTCATGGTCGAATCGCAGTAAGCCGGAGGCCAAGCCAGAACTGACGTTCAGAAAGGCTTTGCTGTATGTTTGGTAGGATTGTCCCGGAGTCATTTACTCTGAGCTACTCCAATACGGCCAAACTCTTAATTTCGACCTGTAGTGTCCAACAATTGCACTGCCTGAAGGAGCAAACGCTCAGAGGTGGCCAACTTTGGCCAATAGTAGAGGGATTGCGTTCCATTAGGACAACGCCAGGTCACACACACCTATAGTGACTCGCCAGAAGCTTCGAGAGCTTGGTTGGAAGGTTCTTATGCATCCACTTTATAGTTTGGACTTGGGACCAAGTGATTACCACTTGTTCCTGTCTATGGTGAATGATTTTGCTGGTCAAACACTCGGCTCAAGAGACGCTTGTGAAAATCGACCAGCCCAGTTTCTTACCAATACGGACAAAAGTTTTTATGAGACAGGCATAATAATATTTGCTTAAAAATGACAAAAAGTTATCGATCAAAACGGTGCAAATTTTAACTTATTCGGATAATTCTAACTATACTAAATATGCTTAATAAAGCCTAACTATGCCAAATGGATTTTTTTGACTACACCTGATATGTTGACACTTGATATGGCATTAGACTGAGATTGGATCCAACATTTTCAAATGTGTAATGTACCGATAATGTACTGATTGTTCTACATGGCTTTTAGTGCCAAAAAGCTACGTGTATAGGCACACGAATCCAAGCGCCATATTGTATTGTATATTCTTGTTGCGTCACTTCTGTTGTCTCTCACTGAATTAATTATTAGTCAACGACAAAGTCTGTGACCGCTTGTTCTAGTTGAAAAAAATATTCGCCTTCAAGTTTTTTGTTATTGTTTGTTTACATTGCGAAGTGTTTATAAATAGTATCCTTGATTATACTACATTCACATGTGCTCAGTAGTATTTAGGATTGTGCACGCACAAACAAATGAATCTGTCTCAAAGGACCACCTTAATAAGATTTCTATAAAGCGAAAAAGCAATAATGAGATTGGAAAGAAGCTTGCATGGCGTTGCAAAATACGAAATACATAGCACAATTTTCATATGAATCTGACTCGAAATAATGTTTTTGATAAATGCTGTAGATTGGGAAAAAATAAGCTTATATGTTAAACTAAAACAGGAAAAATAAGCATAAGCAGAGTCAGAAAAGTGACTAATTAGATATATTCATGTACTAAAATCCAGCTCGAAGGACCATTAAATTTAACTTTATCGAAGAAAGTGCTGAAATTTTTGACTTATTGTGATGCTGTCAAGTTTACTAAAAACAACAAATGTCAACTTAAGTCTGGGTAGTTAGGATTAGTGTTAAAGTATTGCTTGAATAGAGTAAACAACAATACAATGGAATGTTTATCCATGTAGCTATTATATGTTGCTACACGAATTGTTGCCAAAACAACAACAGCAAAAGCAAACAACAATTATCTGCAGGGCAACTCTTGTACACACACATGCACACACCATATTCAGAGCCATTTAATACAGCAACAGCAAGCACCATCTTGTGGCAGGCTAAGGAATTTAATCCAAAGTTATGACGTTCCACGCAGAGCAGTATTCAGCATAATAAAAATAGCAGGAGAAAAAAAGAGAAAAACAAAAATGAGTAACGCAGATAAAAGTAACAAAAAGGTGTGACAGCCAGGCATTTTTGCTACATGCCGCTTTACAGAAAACAGCTGCACGAACACACATTTACAAACTTTACCAGCTAAAAAATATCTTAACACAGCCTCGAGCAGAATTTGGCTAATATTTTGGTGTAACAGTTCATGCGGCTAGGATTTAAGCTGATCCTAGTTAAAGCTTTAAAAATCTAATTAAATTTATTTCTGTGGCGATAAATTTAATTTTCCCACACCTACGCACACACAATGAAAATTCCGCAAGTTTCTAGGCAGCCTTTAGACGAACGCAAAGTAATTTGTGCGCAAATTAAAATATTTAGCATTAAAGTCAAATTAAATTGCAATTTGTGGGTAAATTTATATGCTTGACTTTCAGGAATGGGGAGAAGTAGAAAACAGACGCAAAAGTGGAAAAAAGTGGAGCATATTTTTAGGCGCCTTAACAGTCGATATTAAAATGCAGCGCAAACGCAATTTCGCTGCTGGCAAGCACAAAAAAAAATTTAAATTTCAAAGCGCCAATATTGAATTGTATAATATAACGTTGCATACTTTGAGGCGCAGCTGAAGAAAGAAAATTGGTTAGTTTGGCAGCTGCCAGACAATTCAAAGTCAGACGAATAAATTTTATAAGCAATCGTATCGTATGCATAAAATTGCGCAAAATCATTATATTGCATGCAAATAAAGGTGACGCGCAAAATAAATACACACAGTCACACACAAATGCACGCATATCTTGACGTTGGGATATGCTTCAGCGCGCTTGTTGGTGTGTAATTTTGCACATTATTGCGTAGTTGTGGGCGTTTGTTTTTATTCATTGTGTTGCACACAGACACACATTTATATGAGTGTTTGCTTGCTGCTGCGAATATGTGTGAGTTTGAGCGACGAAGCGTTGTGTAACCATCGAAACATTTGCAAGGATTTACTGGGATATGCGATGGCGTTCATCTACCACAACGAGCAGCGGAAGTTCACAATTTTAAGCAGATACATTTTAAATTTCACGCGCTCTACTCACGTTGGCATAAGTAACTCAACCGCTGTAAAGCCATGAAATTCAGCTTAATGCAGACAGTGGGCCAAATTTCAAATTTACTAGTCAAAATATTTTGCATATTAAAGTCCCCGAATCTTAACAACGTCAGGCTTAACTGCAGCAATATCGCCAAGTTTATGGTAGTAATCCTAGACAGGAAACTTCTAAGGAATGAGAACACTCAGGGACGCATCAAGAATACAAAAATAGCGTTCTTCCTATTAAAAAAATTTATAGTTAAGAAATGCCGACTCTCTCCCACTATAGTTCGCTGGATTAACACTGCTATCGTCCGCCCAATACTACCCTACTAATTATCTGGTGGTCGGCCACTTGTGAGTCTTCCGTACTAAACAAGCTTTATAAAGTGGAAAGTACAGAACTATGCATAACTGGGCCTTGCGGTCTCCTACCGATACCTTATCCTGCACTTAAGTACCTCTCTTAGACTATTGCTATGAAAGGTGCTACCATCACAGCTTTGATGCTAAGAGAGGTTGAATCCTGGTCCGGAGCTAGTAATGGGCAATGCAGACGAAATACACTATGCCAGGCCAATGATCTGTGGGCATCACAGCCATATTAACCTTGCCTTCCTATGGCAACAAATTTCTCTATTCTGGTAGGGGGTGATCACCGGACACTGCTCGATAGGAGCACATGCTCTTCGATCAGGCTATGAAGCCAATAACTTTTGCAGAAGGCACAAAAATGCTAAGGAGGTAGAAACCGTGCAACACTATCTCTGTTACTGCCCCGCCCCAAGTAGAAGGAGACTAAATACCATCAGTCGACCTCTCCTACGCTTTAATATCTAAGATTGATCCTTAGAAAATCGACAGATTCATCAAATCCACGGTTTGGTTCAACGGAGACAGAAGGATTTGAGATATTACCATGTAGGCGTAATCATCGGGTCTATCTAAAGACCCGATAACGTAATACTTCATGGAACAGACAACCAGCACTTAGGTGTATACCTAATCATCCCATCTCAATTTTGTCAAAAAGGAGGACTTTCCATCCAAATTTTGCCAAAAAGGAGACTTTTTTTATTTCAAAGGGAGGATAAAAGGACTGTTTGTTCTTCGTTGGACGCATTAAATTTCCATTTCGAAAAGATTTGATGAATCATATCCGGTTGCCATTCAATGAACGGATAGAATTGTAGGCATGAAATATTCAAATTCACTTTAATGGTCAGAATGGCTTTTAGTGTGCGGCGTAGCTCGAATTTGTAGCTTGAACACATTGACGACGACAGCAACCTTACGATATCTGTCAAAATTTTACATGCATATATTATGGAGAGAAGTTGGTCATATTCCTAACTTGTCAGCTTGTCGTTGCTGTCATCGTCAATGTGTTCAAGCTATTATTATAGCCCGAACACATTGGGCACAACATGCGACGAACAGCACTCTGTATCCAAAGATAAATGTTGCGCGACACTATTATAATGAACACGAGAGCAGCAAGCTACAGCAGCATGTGCTTTTGACATTTATAAAGAATTATTTTTGTTGAACTTCATTTTGCGTTAAACTTTCCTTTATTTGCTACTGCTTCTGCACATTTTGATTTGTCATCTCTGATGACATATGTAAGTAATGGAAGAAATTTTGTTTTGTCGCCTGTCAAATTAGAATTAAATATAAGCTGGCGACAATGCCGCTCAACAATGTTGTTGCAACGTCTGCAAAAATGCGCCCCATAAGAAAAATGTGTAAATAAAAATTGACAATTGGCGCTTGTCGCTTGATCCACTCAATGTGTTTGGACTTTTAACGTTGAAAAATTTGTGTTACAATTTAAATATGAAAGTAGGATGATTGGAGGATAACAGTAGGGTTCAAGGCATAAAAGGAAGTTCAGAGGTTTTCGAAATTTTTGGCTTAAAAAGTAGGATGATCCTCCTAAAAGTACAATAGACGGGATGGTTGTGTGCATCCCAACACGGACCCGTTTATGCGTTACAAAGTAAATCATACGGGGCATCCAGTGTGGCAACACGAACTGGCAGCTGTTCCACAAACACAAAGCATCACCCAGTGTTCAACGGAGACAGGAGTCCTTTAACACCAGGTTAAATGAGATAACATGGCACCACAATGAGCCTAGATTGGCCTAAGTACATGAGATGGGAAGCCACTCTAGCCATACTAACCTGTAATTTGAGTGTTTTCTAATTTTGGTAAAAGTTTGGTAGTTCTGCTAGCAATATGTTGCTAACTACGGCCCTGAATGTACTGCATAAATATTAGACGACCTCTCCATGGCATTAAGCTTTTTTCAATAACGAAGTTCTTTCCACGGTAAAGAAGCGTTCTAAATTTAGTCTAGAAGATGCCGAAATATTTGACTATTTTGCCAAGACGATTGTATTTTTTTTTGCCACTTTTTCCATTATCCTTAAAATATACCAAAGAAAGGCAAGGACTGAAATGATTCCTTGACATAACTAGCTTCGGAATAGCCATGTTCTACACTCCTTTTGGCTCCAAAAAGTCTTCCAAACGTGCAAGAGGCACTTAGCCCATTCAAATCATCAATCCAAGAAATTTCTTAATTTCTTCACAATCTGTAGATATTCACATTTACAATAAAATCAATCGTTAACAAACGGGAGTAAATAACCACAGGTAAGGTTTAATTCAAAATTTCGACTTGGAGACCATGCGGCCCAATAAAATCGAAACTTTTGTGTCTTACAATGTTTTCCTTCCATTGAGAAATTTCGTCGTTTACGTTTCGTTTTAGTATTATAGATTGTTGACCGGGTAGAATAACCATAGGTGAGGATTTATTCGAAATTTCAAATTGAAGACCATTCTTCCCAATAAAATCGAAGCGTGGTACTTTGCTCCTGCAATGTTTTCTTGTTTATCGAATGAGCTTTCAGGGAGCCATATAGGATCTACCAGAGAATAATCGGAGTCAAAATCCAAGCCGGAGTCCAAACTCCCTAGAATTTCAATTTCAGCAGGTTTAAGACTCTTTGGCTTATTGTAAATTATTCTGGATCTGAAATCTTTCACAAAATTTACAAACGCCGCCTATACAATCAAAATTAAAACTAACAACCGGCTACCATAAATTTATAGCCACGGCCCCTGGCAAATAAATAGACGTCTATATTTCGAAAGGTTTTCTGGCTATCATTTATATAGAAATAGGCGTAGGCGAATCAGTTTGGAACTATTTTCTCCCGAATATTTTTATAGAATCTACGTGCTTTCATCAGGTGAAATGATATATGATGTTTTTCATCCAATGTAGGTTCAGATGCCAGTAGAAGATCCGATCAATGCGGTATGACTTCGATTACGTTTGCACATGAGTGAAGAAAGGGGAAAAAACAACCGAAGAATATAAATAGAGACGAATGGTTTTCAGTGCATATTTGTCGCAAAAGGTAAAGAAAAAGTGAGCTCGCCACTTGACGTCAAAATAGACTCTTTTTCTATTTTCAGCTTGCCGCTTTGTACTCTCTTCATAGCAAGAGAACTGGTGGCGAATTCATTAGGAAAGTTTGCCTCAACTGTTCAGCAAAAAACAAAAGATAAATTTAGTATAATAATAGTAAAAGATTATAAGCTTACACTAAATCCTTCTTAGCACCTTATGAAATGAGACAAACACAACTAAATATCTAACAAATACTTTGATTCAAAAAAAAAAAAAAAAAAAATCACAACTATAGAAACAATTTTTTTAGAAACAGTTCAAAAATTGGTCTGGCAGTAAATGTATTAAAAGATAACTTTCAGCCTTTACCACTTTATAGAACTATTTAAGCTTAAGAAATAAAATGTTTATTCGTATGTTTTAGACCATTCTTTCCAGAATTGATTGTGTGACGCTGTCATTCAAACTTACTTTTCCCACATAAGCAATTAGAAGAAAAAGTAAGTTAAATACTTCATACATAAATAAATTATTCATGTGCTTAATTGAGGTTTTGAGTCTTCTCCATTTTTTAACCTCTTCTTAAGAGCCAAATTACAATATTGGTATATCGATTATTGCAGAAAATTTTTGAACTTCAAAAAATTTAGCATATATAAATACAGTCCACGGCCCACTGTTTTGCATCCAAAACCGGATATGTAGAACTACTTTAGCATATCCTTGACAAGCAAACAATATGTTAACCGACACGACGAGCACGCCGACAACAATAACTTCCTTAGTTGCCAGCTTTAGCTTTTACTGTCTACTTCTGCGTCTTTCGTCGCGCTTTTTGTAATTTGATCCTTTTCGTGGTGCTATTAAAATAAAATACACACACTGACACATACACACACACAGAGGGGGTGAGCATACACAAAGACCCAACTCGCACCAAAAAAAAAAAAGGATAAGAAATAGAAGACGGAAACCGGAAGTAAGGCAAAATAATAAAGGTGCTTGAATGGCATGAAGCTCCATCTTCATGAAGGCAACAAAAAAAAAACACACCTTGACTTCCCATGCTTGGTGGATTCATCCCCCTTGCCAGCAGATATTTATACATGCCAAGCAAAACAATAACAAAAATTGCGACAGTAACAACCAACAATAGACATCATAGCTGGGGCTAGAACGAGGGGGAAAGGGGGGGGGCTACGCTATCAAGGTGTGTTTGACGCTTGCTATTGTAGTTTTTTGTTAGCTATTCTATGTAATGTTGTTGTTGATGTTGTTGTTGTTGTTGTTGCTGCTGCTGAGCTGCTTGTTTATTTCAACTGAGCCCATGTTATGCCTTGCTATGCTCTCAAATGTCTCCCCAAGGATAATTCGAGCGTGAAATTACAATCGAAGTGTTGCCTGTCAGTGTGAATGAGCGAAAAGCACCCACGGCCAGAACAAAAACACAAACACAAAAATAAACCACCAGCAAGCTGCTTGTAGAAGGAGTTTGTCTGAAAAGTTCATGGATTTAAAAACAATTTTTTTTTTCCTAACCAGCATTGAAGATGTAATCAAATTCAAACAATGGTTTCAAAATTGCAGGGCTGCCAAGTCAGGGCAGAAAGTGAGGTAATTGCAATAAATGGATTTTTCAAAAAATTTGCCTAAAGCTCTTTCTTTTTTTTTTTTTGGTGTGGGTTTTAGTGCAAACTGTAAAATTATGATTATATTACTAAAAGTTGAAGCATATTTTATGGCGCTTTAACAATAACGATTAAGATTGAAGCTTTAAGAGCACATAAGTTATGAAAAAAGTGGATAGAATTTTGGATAAGAGTACATTTTTGCAAGGAAATTTAGCCTATAACAATTTAGCTAAAAAAGGAACAAACTAAGAATATAAAATATCTGTCTTATATTATAAGGAGAAGAGGAAAAAATCTTTTAAAAATTTCTACAAATTTTTTGGTTTTTAGGAACGAGGTTGGATATGCGGAGAAATTGAGGTTGATTCTCAACAACAGAAATTAGCCTTCTTGTTTTAAGGCCTCTTCCCAGGTCTTATGTAATGAGTCAAGTAAAATGTTCTATATACAATATTTCTTGAATAAAAAAAGTAGTAAGAAGGACTTTTGACAGCACACAAAAATAAAATAGTTTTATTTGAATGAAATACATAATATGTCGTTGGAAACTCGAGCTGCGTGAAAATTTCTCTCTGTCCTGGCTTCCAATCAGGGTTGGCTGGGACAAAAGATGTTGCAGTTAAGCAATAGCATTAACCTTAACTAGCAGAGTCAGCTTTTCAGTCCGTATCAACGGGACACGCTTGATACGAAGTTTGACAAACTGCTACGCTGCTCTGCCTCCGGTGAATTTCGGTCTGCCCGTTAAAGAACAGATTCCCTTATGAATACTCTCTTTTCAAGATTGGGTATGGGCGAGTTAAGTATTTTGCATGGGAAAAGATAGATCAAATGTTGCATATCTTTTTACCACAATACGACTTTGGTACTGCCTGAGTGTAGTTGCCCCATTTTCCTTCTATTACAAAGTCCGAAACGTGGTACTGATAGTTTCCTTATTAGCAATCGTCAGCTTGCTGAAAATGGTTATAAAACCGATTATTTTTTTGCGTATACTTTTCCTGTACTTGAGTGGACTAAAAGCTCCATTGTTTTTCGTGAAGGACAACGTGGGTATACAGTAGTTATTCACAGTAGAAATTAAATAGATATTTTGAGGTATGACCTATGGCTACATTGCCTATGTCTAAACTGGTTGACTTCCTAAATTGTTTTCTTTCGACCGTCAAATATGCCGCTATAATTCTACTCCTCTCCTCTCTTCGCAGCAAATCGTTTCTTAAACCCTTAAAAGTTGTTGAATAGGTCTATGAAGTTGTTGGTAACCATATTGTAACTTTTAAGTAACCAAATTTACTTAAAGAACAATGTGAAGAGAGTATAACTGTTTTTTGTTGGTACTGATTATTTCCTTTGGGTGATAAGGATTATACGTTATTATTGGTTTTTACTATTGCAATTTCTTGCCCTTCTTGAAACGTCGCAAAGTCTTTACCAAGGCAATTTTACGATAGCTTTCTTAAAAATCCACTTACTTTATGCTTACCGAAGTTTTTCACTTGCAGCATAGTTTTCAATCTGTATCTTTATACCCCAACGCGTACTGCGTAAGGGGTATATCAACTTTTTCATTCCGTTTGTAACGCCAATTAGGAGGCGTGGCAGGTATAGAAAAGTGTATATATTTTTTAAAACTATAAATAAAAGCATAAATAAATTTCTATAAAGGACCCGAGTCGATTTCCGTGTGTCCGTCTGTCTTTCCGTCTGTGGTCACGATTGCAGCCGTACTTTTTGAGCTATCGTGATGAAATTCAAAATCTGAGCTTTTTTTTAAAAAAAAACGGAAATCAAGTTCGAGAATGAGCCGAATCGGATGAAAACCACGCCTACCTCCCATATAAAGTGACTTTATTTTAACCTCAAAATCTCTTAGAAATCTACAAAAATTAAAGAAATGCCCTGGAATTTTGCACATAGGCCTTAATATATAATATAGACCATTACTATATTTGGCAAAATCAGATGAAAACCACGCCTACCTCCCACACAGATTGAATTTATTTAAAACGTAAAATCTCTTAAAAATCTACGAAAATTAAGGAAATATCTTGAAATTTTGCACATATGCTTTGATATATAATATGAAACAACTCTATGATATTTGGTAAAATCGAATGAAAACTACGCCTACCTCCCATACAAAGTGACGTCATCAAAATAGAAAATCTTTCATAAATATTTATATAAAACTGAATGACATCGTGTCTGTATGTACCAAAATTCCACCCATATAGTTTATTCAACACATACATATTTTCTTCAGTTTAATGTGGAGTCTTTAGACCGTAAAAGTGGGTGTGGCATTTTACCTTTAATCGAACTTCTGGTACACCGTGTGTCTGACTTCAACCAAATTTTACGCACATAATCCTTGGTAATTTGAGCTGCCTTAAGTTTATAAAATTTAGCGGCACTAGACAGGGGGCGTGGCACTTTATTTTTAAACTAGCTTAATCTACACGGTTTGTCTTATTTCAGTACAATTTCGTACATATATTCTTTAGTATAATGAGAAGTTTTAAGCCTACAAAAGTGGATGGGATTGGACAAGGGCCGTGTCCATTTATTTCTAATTGAACTCCCTCTACAAACCAAATTTTGTACACATATTATGTGGCATAAGGATCAGTCGTTAGTTTATAAAAATGGGGGGTAGTAGACGGCAGGCGTGGCACTTCATTTTTAATCTATTTCCATCTACACAGTTTCTCCGATTTCAACCAAATTTCGCACATATGTATTTTCTTTAGTATAATGAGAAGTTTTAAGCCAACAAAAGTGGGTGGGATTGGACAATGGGCATGTGCATTTAATTTTAATCGAACTCCCTCTACACCATTTGTTGGGCTTGAACCAAATTTTTCAAATATATTCTTAAGAAGCAGTTCGTAGCTTATAAAATTAGGCGGAGTCAGTCAGGGGACGTGATACTTTAATTTTAATGAAGCTGTGCAAAGTGGGTGCTGCGTGAGCTCACAGTCGACCAAATACGAATTGATGCTTCAGAGGAGTGTTTGGCGCTTTTAAACCGCAATAAAACCGAATTCTATCGTCGATATGTGACAATGGATGAAACATGGCTTCACTATTACATACTAGCATCCAAAAGACTGAGTGGACAGCAGTCGACGAACCGAATCAAAAACGAGCAAAGACCCAACAGTCGGCTTGTAAGGTAATGGCGTCTGTATTTTGGGATGCGAAAGGAATAATATTCATCGACTATCTCCAAAAAGGAACCACCATCAACAGCGACTATTACTGTGCACTTTTGGATCGATTGAAGGCTAAAATCGCCAAGAAACGGCCACATTTGCAAAAGAAAAAGTGTTCTTTCACCAAGAAAATGCACGGTGTCACAAATCGATGAAAACGATGGCAGAATTGAATGAATTGGGCTTCGAATTGCTTACCCACCCACCGTATTCTCCAGACTTAGCCCCCAGCGACTTTTTCCTGTTTTCAGGTGTCAAGAGAATGCTTGCTGGAAAGAAATGGAAAGAAAGCAGCTAAATGGTGGTTAAATTTTAAGGGCCGATGTTGATTTTGAATAAAACACAAATTGTTTAGGAAATTATTGTCATTTCTTTTTATTATGATAATATTGGTATGGTTCAATTATGTATGGAACAAAATAGGGGCCAAATGGCCGCCGCGACTTCGGTGGCACACCTCCATCCGATGGTCCAAATTTTCGATGACGCTGAGGCATACGTGAGGTTCTATGCCGTTAATGTGCCGAATTAACTCATCCTTTAGCTCTTGAATTATTGTTGGCCTTCGACGTACACCTTTTCTTTCAAATAACCCCAAAGTAAGAAGTCCAACGCTGTCAAATCACATGATCTTGGCGGCCAATTGACATCGCCACCACGTGCGATAACACGGCCATTGAATTTGTTGCGCAAAAGAGCCATTGTTTCAATAGCTGTGTGGCAAGTGGCACCGTCCTGTTGAAACCACATATCGTCCACATTCATATCTTCCAATTCGGGCCATAAAAAGTTCGTTATCATCTCACGATAGCGAACACCATTCACAGTAACTGCCTGACCGGCCTGATTTTGGAAAAAATACGGCCCGATGATGCCGCCAGCCCATAAACCGCACCATACAGTCACTCTTTGTGGGTGCATTGGTTTTTCGACAATCACTCTTGGATTATCATTCGCCCAAATTCGGCAATTCTGCTTACTGACGAATCCACTGAGGTGAAAATGTGCCTCATCACTGAAGATGATTCTCTTCGAAAATTGATCATCCACTGTTGCCATTTCTTGCCACCATTCTGACCATTGACGAAGCTTGAAATGGTCAAGAGGCTTTAGTTCTTGAGTCAATTGCACTTTGTAAGCGTGTAAATGCAAGTCTTTATGCATAATGTTCATCAACGACGAGCGTAAGAGGTGCAATTGTTGGGCACGACGACGAGTTGAGGTGGACGGCTCTTCAGCCACACTATCGCGAACAGCAGCAATGTTTTCTACAGTACGAGCTGTACGAGCATGTACTGGTGTTTTCACATCTCCTACAGACCCGGTTTGCTCAAATTTTTGTACGATTTTTCCGATTGTACGCACATTTGGACGATTAAATTAATATGCATTTTGATTTGAACGTCCATTTTTATAATTAAACTGAACAACTTTAACGCGTTGCTCGATTGTGTATCTTTTCATGGTTCAAATTGAGTTAGTCTGAAATTGAGAAATGTCAAATGAAATGCAGAAAAAACTTGACGTTTAGGTGTGGTTCACAGTCAACATCGGCCCTTAAAATGTAACCGCCCTTTATATTGAATAATATAATTGAGTTTTACCAAAATTTTGTTTTATTCTTACTTATCCTAAGGATTTATTGAATGACCTGTTAACACTTTTTTTTAAAATTCAATCTAAAAACAATTTAACAAACCAACAAAGCAATGATATATATAAAAAATCTTTCTTGAAGAACCATGCTACTGTTATATGGGAAGGCAAAAAAAAAAAAAAAAAAATTAAGACTTAACTAAAATTTTAGTGTCTATAAACTAAGTCACATAATAGCTAAAAGGGTAAAAAGAAATTTATTGAAGTGGATCTGTAGAAATAAATGTTCACATATTTCGCTTAAAGAACCGTAAAAAAAATATATATATAACCATCTTAGAATCACATAAAAAATCTTTTTAATATACTCTATATACTATTTTGCTAACAAATAACACTTCATAAAAAATAATCTAAAAAATCCAATTTAAAACCGAAAATATCTGTTTCGAAGATATCTGTTTCCATGCACAATTAAATGTGTTTGTTTTATTTAAATTTTTGCTTATTTTTCAGCACGTAAGGCACAATAACTACAATTATAGCTTTCAAAACTATTCCACAGGCTTTCACAAAAATGAGTTTCCGTAATTTTTGTTGCACAAAAAAAAAAATATTTTACATTAAAAAAAAAATATTAAGTTATGATGTATTGGGCAATTTCTAAGCATTATTTTAGGAAACAAATCCTGCAGAAGTATCAGCAAATTTTTTCCATTTTATTATTTAAATAAAACCCTTAAAATTTAAGAGATACCCAACAATTTGTCGAAAACGTGACTAAAATTATTAAACGCCTCAAGACTACGAACATATTTACAAAGCTTGAGATAAAAAAAAAAAAAAAAAATAAAGGTACATAAATAACGACAGCAACAAGAATTTCCATACTAATGACGCATCAGGACAAGCCTTAAAATTTTCTGTTAAGGATGCTGAGAGTAAAAAATAAAAAATAAAAAGAAAAAAAAAAGAGCAAGCAAATACATTTAAATTGCTTGACAAAAAGAGCTGTCAATGGATTTTTCTTATTAGAGCGTGTAAGTTATGTAAATTATGTACTAAAAACAAAAGCAAAATCACAAAAAAAAAAACGATATAAGAAAAAACTAAACGAAGCATTAAAAAAATAAAAGCAAGAAAAACGAGTGCGCCTGAAAGCTTGCTGTTGTTTGGAATTTTAAGCAATTTGCTTTAATTGCAAGTATCTAGGAATTTCTATAAATTATTCAGCGATGTTATCTATTTTTAATTGAAAATATTTTAAATATTTTATTGAAACATTTTAAAATTTTTAAGCGTTCACGAAAGTATTTCGTTTTTTTATAAAATTTACTCTAATTCTGATCATGTCTACTATCATGTCTCTACATGTCTAATTTACTTTCTTAATATATCCAAAATATTCTTTTATGAAATAGTTTTTAAGTATTACTTTTAACTTGTACACCTTGTACACAAACACTGTAGTTAAAGTTTATGATTTTTTTAAAGAACGCCTTAAATAACAACACGACCGATCAATGTAAAAGCATGCACACTAGACCGTGTCACCGAAACTAACCTATTTTTGACACCGGCTCAATCGTTAGGCATTTCAAAGATATTTTCGAAAAAATATATTTTTTTTTTAAAAAAAAGGTTGTCGTGTTATATCTTCGGTGTTTCTTATTCGATCTTAAAGTTTTATATTTACGCACGTTTGCTTATTTTTTGCAAATTTTTCCTAATTTTTTTGGCAAAGCTGCTTTCATTCTATTAAAATGGTCTTGCTATATTTTAAGTCGCCCTCAGATTGACTATACTGATCTTGAGAAAAAAACGAAATCATTTCATGTGTGCTGATTAAGTTCACATGACTCTACCATCAATGTGCTACATACAGCACATTATAGTCTACACATCATAGTGCCACTGTATTTAAACCACATTTGTGGTCGTTCCGCCTAATAAACGCACCAATAAATTAAATTTCAACTCAAATACGAATGCTATGTAAGTTAAGTACATAATATTCCCGGCACGAACGCATTTAATAAAAATGCATTAGATATCATTATCTTAAGCAAAGCCAAGTATTAGACAGGACAAAAGAGAGAACGAAAAAAATAAACTTTATATTAAAATGTGGGTTGATATAAAAAAAAAAAAAATCCGCTGTATCTTCAAATGAAATCTTATTTATCTTTAGCAACTTTTTCACCTTAAACTCCTTTGGCGACCATCTTTATCTCCATTCCCATCGGCAAAGCAAAAATATTCCAAAATAAAACGCACTATGGGGGCTATTTTAAGCACATTTCATTTTTTATAACAACCAAATCCAGGCATTTCTTCATCGACCAACCTGCTTAAACCTCGCCTCACTGAGTCGACATAGCCCATAAAATGCATTCACTTTCATTTGGCGAACATTTTGTAAATTCTTAACACGTGCAAAATGTGTTCATCAACACGTAGTCATCGTCGACATCTTCGTCTACATCCTCATTCTCGTCCTCACTCACTGTCCTGTCTATGTTCTAGATAAATTTGTTACAGTCATCCAGGCAGGTACATTTAATATAAAAAAAAAAATGTATACCAATTCTTGAAAGAATAACATTTTCGAAAGAGCATAAAGCATGTTGTAGTAAACGTCGTGCTGCTTATATGCCTAAAAGCATGCTTTAGTTTTTGTTATGAACTTTCCTGAGGGGCTTGATTTCAAAGATGCTGTTAATATTATTTTAGCGGCTGCTTTTTATAGCTTCAGTATCAGTTTTTCTCCAAATAAAATTTTCACTTATTATCTCCTCTCTATCTCTTTCACTCTTTTTGTTGAGCCAGTTTGTCTGGCTGTCTGCCTGTCAGTCGCGTTTCGCTCTTATATTATTATTTATTATAAAAATGTTGTAAATTGGCGTAAATTAAGTGGTGGGAGTACAATTAATAGCATGAAAGGAAAAACTTTTACGCAAAGCTAAAAGTTGAAAATTGCACTGTGAGAAATTAATGAGTATATCTCTGCACCATCTTTGATATACGAGTATATGAATGTAACTTCAAAAATCGTCAAGAAATCCAATAAGGAACAAGAACATAATTGAACAAGAAATAAAACAAGGAAATCCAGAAAGTATGTTGCACGTGTTTTTTATTAGAGTTAAATTTTATGAAACATATGTTTTCTAAGAGTAATTTAAAAAAATTTTTTATTTTGATAACATCAAAAATTAAAAAAAAAAAAAAATACCATCATGTTAAAAAATAATATTCCGAATTTGAGAAATTTTACTCTGGGTTCAGAACTGTGGAGCACATTTTCCCTGAAATTTGTTTGATATGTTTTTTTAATATTTCGAAATACTTTGAAATCTGTTTGTTTAAGACTATTTTAGGCGTGAACACATCCTCTGAGAAACATTCCCAACCGGCCATCTAGTAAGCGAACCGCAATTGTACTTCAGAACAGCCTTAATATAAACTGTAGGTTTCAAGATTTTCTTAGTATCACTTTTAGTTTGCTTAGAAGTGAAATCCTAATAAAATCTCAATCATACTTGAGAAACGCTTGATATACATAACTGAATCTAAATTATGCTTAATAAACACTTATAATAACAATTGCACGAAAAAGCTTATAAAAATCTTGCATGAGTAATATTAACACGAGGGTTCCATTTAAATTTTTCTACAATTGCTACGATAATCTTTTTCAATAGTTTCTCAAAATTTTTTCGAGCTTTAGGCTTATGTTGTTAAGCTTGTTATAATATTATTGTAAAGCATTTTGGCCGGTTGGGTTGTTTTTTAAGACAACGTTGTATTTTATGATATCGAAGCACAATGCCCACAATGCTTCTTTTGGCGCATTGTGGGCAATCTTCTAATTTTGTGTAACGGAGACTCCTGTTGTTAAGGCTTAATTCTTCTTGGCTCCAAAGCACGGAGTTAATAGTTCATGGAATCAACAACCAGCACTTAGCAACACACTCAAGGTGCGTAAATAAAATATCAGTAACACAAAGACCAGTTGGGTATATAAATTCATAAAAACAAGTATTATATTTATGACACCCAGAAAAGCAAAGTTACTGGATGTTACTTAAACAACCAAAAAGTTAGAGCGCAGGGCCTTATTTATGAAAACAATATAGAAAAAATTATATAATGTTCCCAAACAGTACCAATTCGACTATCTGTAGTCTTCGTACCTTCATTTGCCATCTACTGGTGGAGACGATATCCAATCTCTTGTACATTAAGTACTAAGCGCGATTCCCGCCGCTCCATCTAAACCTGTGAAATCGACTTTACACAAACCGCAACCAGCACGAGACTCTCCCAAGGAGCACCCATGATATCCACCCGGACAATGGTCCCACCAGATGAGGATATTCAACACCATCTACAAAAATAACAAAACTTCAAATATGAACTTTTATAAATGTCCATGTACAGTTTATACACTAAGTCGTGCATGGCTGGCATTCTACCTAATTATCAGGTCAGGATAAATAGATCCATCACAGAAAACTAGGAGTGCATAGAATCACCAAACTCCATTATGAGACGTACTACATCAAGTACTACATGTCTCTTAAGGCAATGGTATGGTAATGGTATGGTAATGGTATGGTAATGGTATGGTAATGGTATGGTAATGGTATGGTAATGGTATGGTAATGGTATGGTAATGGTATGGTAATGGTATGGTAATGGTATGGTAATGGTATGGTAATGGTATGGTAATGGTATGGTAATGGTATGGTAATGGTATGGTAATGGTATGGTAATGGTATGGTAATGGTATGGTAATGGTATGGTAATGGTATGGTAATGGTATGGTAATGGTATGGTAATGGTATGGTAATGGTATGGTAATGGTATGGTAATGGTATGGTAATGGTATGGTAATGGTATGGTAATGGTATGGTAATGGTATGGTAATGGTATGGTAATGGTATGGTAATGGTATGGTAATGGTATGGTAATGGTATGGTAATGGTATGGTAATGGTATGGTAATGGTATGGTAATGGTATGGTAATGGTATGGTAATGGTATGGTAATGGTATGGTAATGGTATGGTAATGGTATGGTAATGGTATGGTAATGGTATGGTAATGGTATGGTAATGGTATGGTAATGGTATGGTAATGGTATGGTAATGGTATGGTAATGGTATGGTAATGGTATGGTAATGGTATGGTAATGGTATGGTAATGGTATGGTAATGGTATGGTAATGGTATGGTAATGGTATGGTAATGGTATGGTAATGGTATGGTAATGGTATGGTAATGGTATGGTAATGGTATGGTAATGGTATGGTAATGGTATGGTAATGGTATGGTAATGGTATGGTAATGGTATGGTAATGGTATGGTAATGGTATGGTAATGGTATGGTAATGGTATGGTAATGGTATGGTAATGGTATGGTAATGGTATGGTAATGGTATGGTAATGGTATGGTAATGGTATGGTAATGGTATGGTAATGGTATGGTAATGGTATGGTAATGGTATGGTAATGGTATGGTAATGGTATGGTAATGGTATGGTAATGGTATGGTAATGGTATGGTAATGGTATGGTAATGGTATGGTAATGGTATGGTAATGGTATGGTAATGGTATGGTAATGGTATGGTAATGGTATGGTAATGGTATGGTAATGGTATGGTAATGGTATGGTAATGGTATGGTAATGGTATGGTAATGGTATGGTAATGGTATGGTAATGGTATGGTAATGGTATGGTAATGGTATGGTAATGGTATGGTAATGGTATGGTAATGGTATGGTAATGGTATGGTAATGGTATGGTAATGGTATGGTAATGGTATGGTAATGGTATGGTAATGGTATGGTAATGGTATGGTAATGGTATGGTAATGGTATGGTAATGGTATGGTAATGGTATGGTAATGGTATGGTAATGGTATGGTAATGGTATGGTAATGGTATGGTAATGGTATGGTAATGGTATGGTAATGGTATGGTAATGGTATGGTAATGGTATGGTAATGGTATGGTAATGGTATGGTAATGGTATGGTAATGGTATGGTAATGGTATGGTAATGGTATGGTAATGGTATGGTAATGGTATGGTAATGGTATGGTAATGGTATGGTAATGGTATGGTAATGGTATGGTAATGGTATGGTAATGGTATGGTAATGGTATGGTAATGGTATGGTAATGGTATGGTAATGGTATGGTAATGGTATGGTAATGGTATGGTAATGGTATGGTAATGGTATGGTAATGGTATGGTAATGGTATGGTAATGGTATGGTAATGGTATGGTAATGGTATGGTAATGGTATGGTAATGGTATGGTAATGGTATGGTAATGGTATGGTAATGGTATGGTAATGGTATGGTAATGGTATGGTAATGGTATGGTAATGGTATGGTAATGGTATGGTAATGGTATGGTAATGGTATGGTAATGGTATGGTAATGGTATGGTAATGGTATGGTAATGGTATGGTAATGGTATGGTAATGGTATGGTAATGGTATGGTAATGGTATGGTAATGGTATGGTAATGGTATGGTAATGGTTTGGTAATGGTATGGTAATGATATGGTAATGGTATGGTAATGGTATGGTAATGTTATGGTAATGGTATGGTAATGGTTTGGTAATGGTATGGTAATGATATGGTAATGATATGGTAATGGTATGGTAATGGTTTGGTAATGGTTTGGTAATGGTTTGGTAATGGTATGGAAATGGTATGGTAACGGTGTGGTTATTGTATATTTAATGTTATTTTTCCTTTTAAACAAATCTTTTATTTTGGTTTTAATGTTGGAGACGGGGATATACCAACTTTCTATACCTGCTCCAAGGATGGCCACCAACACCGGGCTCCAATGAAGCTCCTCTTTTACATGGGTAAGGAAAGAGTAGTATATGCTGGCAAACATGTTTCGTCTCTATGCATCTTATCCATAACCATCCTCTTTTATCATGTCTTTGGATAGGCAGGCTCGCATCAATGATGCTAACTTGTAGGAGTTGGAAATGCGACACCAGTATTAAGTGAGGTTAGTAAGTAACGTACTGTTGAACCATATTATAGCACCCAATAATTTTTTGGGTTATGCATTTATTATTAGCGATTCATTTGCAATAATATTATTGCAACCTTTATTACCTAACCTAGACGTAAAAATTTGTGAAAAAAGATCCGGTTTGCAGAAGAAAAACGTAACTTTTCATAAGAACAACGCACCTACTCACAAAAGTCAAAAAACCATTGGTAAAATCAGTGAATTAAAGTACTAATTGTTGAAACATCCACCTTATTCGCCAGATCTAACTCCCTCTGACTTCTGACTGTTCTCACATCTCAAACATTCATGCGTGGAAAACAATTTTCATCAAATGAAAAGGTGATAATAGCGACAGAAGGGTATTTTGGAGACCTACCGAAAGGCCACGACAGCGATTCATAAGTAAGAGGACCGTTGGAATAAGTGTATTGAGCTTCAGGAAGAATATACTGAATAATAAAAGGCATTCTAAGACATAAAATTATGTTTTTATTTCTATTCTAGAAACTTATTGAACAACCTGGTATTAGGCATGTTACCATCGTCAGAACTTTGCTAGATACGTTACTCCCGTTTCTGTATTATGACTTGAAAGACACAAATAATGCGAATGTTTTAAGCATGATATACAATTTCTGAAACTCTTCTTGCTGAAAGATAAATGATGGCATTTTGAAATTACTATTTATTTTTGGAATTCTCAAAAATTTAAATTTTAAGAACTTCATTTATAAACTTAATGCCAAAATATTCAGGTAGAAACAGGTTGCTACAACAACAAAGCTCTGTACAAAACAAATCACCAGCTGATTAGTTGCTACACCAACTCATCAGTAAGTTTCTGTAGCTTCTGCAGTCCATTAAGTTTGAGAAGCTTATAGGCACAATTTCTGCAAAACCAAAACGGAATTGCAATTATATGCTTTTCGTTTCAAGGCAATGTTTTTCTACTATTTTCCACAAAGCAAGAGTTTGAAATAGTGACTACATTCATGCTGTAAAGTTTTTGTATTGAAGTTTTTGATTAATGCATAGAATCTCTAATTCCTGTAAAAGATTTTTTCAGATAAAATTCAGATAAAACGAATACTCAACAAACTCGTTGTATTTATAAAAGGTTAATTCTTAATGCTCTTAAAACTGCCTTAATTAATGTCTTCCTTAAGAAATGTTATAGTTTTTAATGTTTATAAATATTAGATAAAGAATCTGTAACTTATGCTGAAAGTCATTAGATAAAACGAATATTATACGAACTGATATAAAAGTATGAAATATTTTTGTAGTGTAGTTAACCTTACATCTAGAATACAACTCCGCCATTATTTTTTTATTATTTGATTGATGGCAACTTTGATCCCTTACAGCTTTTTACTGAAACCATCATAGCAAGCAAGAAGTAAGCGTTAATTTGTAATTACAATTTTAAAGCTATAATTTTGACCCATAAAGTAGAGCAAGTGCTGTTCAACCTTAGAGCGAAGAAAGTGTGGAGGGGGAGGAGAGGTGGAAGAAGCTAAGGGAAAGAGCTTAAAGTCAAAACATGACGTCCAGGTAAGATGAAGTTGTTTTATTGCCATTATTACAATTTCATCGCTACAAATGCTGATAATAATAAGCTGTAACTTTCCAAGAAATCCGGCAGAATACAGTGTGTCTGAAAAGTTTTTATTTTTAAAAATTACGTGCGTGCTTTGAAGACTTTTCACAGTGGCAGTGGCAGATGAGTGGATTTGTTACGTTGTTAAATTTTTCATGTAATAAATATTATTCACATTTGATGAGATTTTTCTTGTCGGTTTATGGGTTTTATATGAGTTTCTTTAGTGACTTAAGGGGATATAAGCAGAGCATTTTAATTTTTGTTAGACGCTCAGAGGAGAAGTGTGTTTTTTCAGGCTTTACAAAGTTTTCCAAATAATATTTTCTAATTTTTCAGCAAGTTTCTTTAACTCTTAAACAAATTTGTAAGAATTGTGAATTTTTCGAGCAGCATTAAGAATTATTAAAAAATGTTTGAGTTTACTCTTGACAAGCTACTAAACGTAGGCAGTATTTTTGGCTGACAATATATAATGTCTTTATTAAAAGCTGTCTTAAAGTATGCTATAATTTCGATAATAAAATGCTTCAACTACGAGTAGAGCTTAAGATACAGTATTGTCTGGGTAGTGTGAACTAGTCTGCAAGGGCTTTTCACATCATCCAGGCTGTTCATATTATTGAGGTTGATATTCAATTTACCATAATATGACTTTTATTCGTTTGAAATAAATACATGCTTATGTATATAATAAATTTATAATTGGATAGAAAATAATCTTAAATGCTTGATTGCTTTTTGTGTTCATTGAGTAATTTCTGTACTGCTTGGTTGTGGAAATTTTTGCGATAGTGTGAATACGATGTTTCGATTTTGTTATTTTTGTCATAAAGCCATTTATTTAAAAAAACATTTTAAGTGTATGTAAAAAAAATTCTCAAAAAGCCGCTTCTAAGATAACGGATACTATAATACATTGATCTTGACCTTCATGTGCTTTTGTTTCATATTTATTCCATCCGAAAGGTCTATTTTTGAAAAGGATTTTTTTTAAGCTCACACATTTTTTTTATTTTTTTTTTTTTTAATTTTTACTTTTTATTGGTTTGCGGTCCAGGTAATTTTGTTCTTAACAAAATCCTATTGAATTTTTTTTGTTTCAGACATCCTTAATTGGAATGAGAGAAAGAGACAGAGATGGAAAAAGTAAAAAAGTATAGAAGACGCACAAAAGATTGGAAAAAATTTTAGTTCATGGCTTATTAAGAGTTAATTTCATAAATTTTAATAATTTTTCAATACTTCTGGGAAATTTTTAAACTTTTTTCTGAGTTCGAAATACAGAATTAAAAGATGGAAAGACAGGAGATTCATTCAAAAGAGAAAAAAAAGGAGAAATAGAAATGGCTAAATTGATTAAACAAAAAAAAATTTAGTTGAAAAAAAAAATTTAGATAAATTTCAATTATTTTTCAATAATTCTGATATTTTCAAGTTATATTAGGAATTTGTCGGCTAGAATTTATTAAATGTTAGAAAAGAACACTTATGGAAGATCGATATAAAAACTTGAAAAAGCTGAAAATATGTCAGACAGCACAACGGAAATTAACAAAAAAAAAATAGTTTAAAAGTCACTGACGTGGAAGGTTCATGGACTATAAAGCCCATGCTTGAAAATAAAAAAGTCATGTTTGATGCCATAGCTTTTGCCATGAAGTTTCAAAATATAATACTTTTTAGAGTCAGAAAAATTAAGTGTTTTTTCCAACAAAAGTACTAGAGAGTGTCAGAGAGATGTTAACTATAAGTATGTTAAAGTTCAAACCAGAGAACGAAAATAAACGAAACCATATCCGAACCGATCTCTCAGAGAGTGATACAAAGGCTATATTTTTCATTCGAATCGTTAGTGAGGGCGAACGAAACACGTAACCTTTCACTAAAAGAGAGAGCTAACGTAATTTTTATAATTTTTGTGTATAATGATTTTTGTGTGAAACGAAACCAAAGCAAACGTTTCATTAATGATCACTGTTATGCATAAGCCATTAGGCCCAACCAAAATAGACGAGTTGCTCCGTAACGAGTAGAGACGAAAATGTTCGCTTTACAGATCTATTCTGCGCGTTACCGGTAATAGTAATCTTGTTACCGAAATTTGTTACCGGTCCTTGTATTCGGTATTCTGTACACTCGGTAACGCTTTCAAAAGCCGTAAGCTCGTTTAAGAACAAATAAAACTCTTTCCTTGCATCTGGCTGTGTTGCTTGTTACCACCTAAGGAGATGGTAACAATATTCACTGGTAACGCTTGCTTGTAGAATACCAAAAGGATGTAAATGTTACCAAAAGGTGAGTTTCTTCGGTAATAAGATTAACGTTACCGCGACAGAATCGATCTGTTAATGTAATTCAATGTTGATGCCCAAAATTAACAAACGTAATTTAACGAAGTTAAACGAAACAGCTTGTCCATACGTTTTGTTCTGTAAGAACCGAACTGCTAGCGTCTCAAACCGTCAGACTTTCGGCAAGTTGCAATCGTCTCGTTTCGCCTATTTTGGTTGGGCCTATTGAACGTTAGCACAAGACTTGTTTGCACACAGCGTGAGCTTGGCTTTTGTTTTTGTTGTTTCACAGCAAATTATGATATTAAAAAACAGAGGAAGGAGACAATTTTACAGAGAATTTGCTAAAGAAACGATGCAGAAATACAAAGTGCGTAAAACAATGCGAAGTAGAAAATTGGTTTTGTTGTTATTCGACGATCATTTAACGAATTGTTATTTCGGTTTCATTTGTGTCTCTTTGTTACACAATTTTTTGCTTTGTTTATAGTTTTGCTAGTAACAACAAGCGAGAAACGTTACTCGTTGCGAAAAACGAAGACGCTCAATCGTTCCTTTATTATTTCAATCTTTTTTGTTTCGTAAGCTCGAAAGATCAAAACGTAACGAAATGGAACGATTTCTTATTGATTATTTTCAATAGAATGTTTTTATACAGGATTGCCACTCAAACAAAATTTAAACTACGAAAATCAGGGGATAGGCTGCAATTTTTTGTGAAAGCGAAATTCTAACCCAAAACTATTGTGCAAATTAAAAGCTTCCAAGGCCCTGAAGTTATGGATAGAAAAATTATTAGAATCGGGAATTTTTTGATGCAACAGTGTTCAAAGTTCGAAAAAAATTTTGTTGTATGTTTCAAAAAAATCGCTATAAATGCGTTATTTTTTTGTCGATTTTTAAAAATTTTGTGTTTTTGAAGACTGTAATCCATCGATTAATAAAAAAAAACTGGTTTTTTCATTTCTATACAAAACAATTTTAGTGATTTTTTTTGGCGCGGTCGTTTTGTAGGCATAAAGATTAGTTCCTTAATGAATCCTCTTTTTTTATAAATCGATGTATTACATCAAGTATTCTTTAAAAATACTAACTTTTCAGAAATCGATTTAATATAGTGGACTTATAGCGATTCTAATAAAAGCTGTGTTTTTTTTCTTTCTGGCTTAACCCAGAATTCTGGGTGAACGAACTCCACACAGTATAATTTACTTGAACTTGACAAGTTCAGGTTCATTTGCTGTTTTTGTTTTGGGTGTAAAGTTTGAAATTGAACCTGAACCGAAAAAACACGGCTAATCATTCTATCCACAACTTCGAAGGCCTTTAGTTTTCACCCTTGTTTTGGGTAGATATTCTCCCTGACAGAAAGTTGCGACAGAAAACCGATAATTTTTGAAAAAAAAAAAAAAATCAAAACTGCTGTCTTCGTTTTGAACACAGCTTTCATCTTTGTAACACCACACGGAGACACCAGCAACCAAAAGAGCAGAAATATAAAAATGGCGGGTAATTTTAACAGTCAACAGAACTAAATTAGGAAGTGTTCAAAAATACCACATTTGGGAAGGGTTAGAAAATGTTCATTATTTCAACAGGGTGAACCAAAAATTTCAATTTTTATTTCATATCTGTGAGTTTTATATCCAAAAAATGTTTAATGTCTTCAAAAACAAAAATAAATCTAACAATTTTAACCGAATTAAAAAAATTTGCCAATCTACCAAAAGCCGACTTGGAGAAAAAAATCTACCACATTTGGAAGAATTCTACCAAAGCGGCAACGCTGATTCTATATCGACGACAAAAAGCATTGGACCCAACCTCTCCATAAGAAATAAATGTAAACAAGTTTGGCAAACACGGCAAAGTTGCTGTCATCGTCAATGTGTTCAAGTTATAAATCATGATACCAATGCACCAGGTAGATGCAAGAGAGATATATCTAAATGAATAGTAAAGTTACTCATAGTACAGTACCAATATATATTCTGCTTAGCAAACTATGGAGTTGATCACGAGTGTGGAAGTTTAAAAAAATAAACGAAAAATAGGAAACTGAACGAAAGAAATGCTTATGCAGAACTTGATCCATACAATATGAATGATCAAAATAGACGAGATGAAACGACATGAGCTTGACGAACGTCTGCCGAGTTGAGATGATAAATGTCCGTTTCTTATATAACAAAACGTATTGCCAAATGGTTTCGTTCAGCTTTGTTAAGTTACTTTTGGTCACTCAAAACAAAAAATATTTATAAAAAAGGTTGCAACCCTATTCTACTAAAAAAACTACGGAATCAAACGCTCTCACTTAAGTTTTTAAGAGAAAATCAAAATTGAGAAACTTAACGAAAAGAATGCTTACGCAAAACTTGCGCGGCTACATACCAATGCCATACAGTTACGTGCTTTTGTTGTCTTATTTTTGTTTGCTTATGTCTTATTTTTGTTTGCTTATGCAAAAATAAACAACAACAACAATAAATAAACAACAAAACAAAGCTCACCAAACATGTTTTCCTAGCATAACTACGGCATTACGCATACCTTAATTATATACTTCACAGGTTAGTCATGAAACCATAAATTGCTGCTCCTGAAAGTAAAAGAAGTAAAATTTTAAATAAAGTTGAATGACTCAGGAAAATTGTACATCTACAATAATGGAATTTTTTAAAAAATTTGTTCATATGAAAAATTAAATTAAATTAAATTAAATAATGTTTAAATTAATAGGTAAGGACTGATAATATCTTCAATGAAAAAATTCAAAATGTTAGTGTTTTATAAAAGAACAAGAAAAAATTTATCCTAAATCTGTTATTTTTAATTATTATCTATTTTATTCAAAAATAGTCAACATCATGTTACTTTTAGAAAAACTCACTGCATACATACAGGCCAAAGTGCAAGTTGTTCTCTGATAACTCTTCTTCTTCAGACTACTTCTTCAAACTGCCTTAATTTTATTTGTTGTTTGTATTCTCGTTTGAATTGAATTTAATGCCCCTGAGAAAATTTCCACTTCTATTTACATTGTATAAATGTAAAAATCATGTTACCGCATTTTTTTACTTCTACTTTTATTTCAATTTTATTCTTGTTCTGGGACATTCTTTTGTACTCTTACCAGGATGTGCTGAGCGTTAGATACAACATTTTCTATACCACAATAATAAAAAAAAAAAAAAATGTACAAGTAAAAAACACTATCTAATAAATTCATTCAAGTCCCTGAATTGTGTAGCTGTAGTTGGTGTTGTAGTTGAAACTCTATGGAATAAACTCAAAGCTTGTCAATGTCGTTGTGTTCAATGTCATTGCTTTTCGGTACATTTGCAAGCCTTCGAATAAAAGTTTCTTTTGACATTTAGTCGACAACTTCTCGGTACATTTTCTGTGTATGTTCTGACCTTATTGAATGGAGGCGTGCTACAAGTCTTGCTGTGAGGGTAAAATTGCATGCTTATTTTTT
This sequence comes from Coremacera marginata, assembly GCA_914767935.1. NCBI lineage: Eukaryota > Metazoa > Arthropoda > Insecta > Diptera > Sciomyzidae > Coremacera > Coremacera marginata. Next base: position 159,301,215 of record OU612046.1, on the reverse strand, counting down.
TTTTACCAACTTCATTCATCGTTTTTCATCCCTTTTGTTAGTTCATTTTGAAGGTGTTGGAATTTGAAGTTACCCTTGGTATCTATCATATCCATGCTGCTTCCGTGTTTGGAATATTTGATGCGAAAGTTTTTGAGTTACAAAAAACTGCCGGATGGGTGACTTCTTTTGGTGTTAAAATGCTTTTTGTGGCTGCTGTAGAATCTTATTTATATAAGAGACATAAATATTCACAGTATATTTTTGGGCGAGTTCATTAACTTTGATGATGCTACATTTTATATCAATAGACAGAGGCAGTAAATGTTATTTTTATAGTGTCCATTCATTTTATTTATATAATTCCGTGTAAATTTTCGCACCGGATAGACTTTTAGGCATTTTGTTTTTATTTTTGTTTTTGTTTTGCTAAGAACTATTTGAGCATTTTGACCTGTTGCAAGTACTGAATATGGAGCTTAAACTGAATTTTGAATTTAAATGTATCGATTTCTTGGCTCGAAACTCGAAATTTGAATTTAAATATATCGATTTCTTGACTCGAAACCTGGTTACTTCAAGAGGAATATTTTATAAGCAAATGAGAGATAGAAAAAAATTAAGATAAGCCAGTCATAGAAGAGCCAGAAAAAAAATTGTGGGAGTTCCCTGAAGAGCACGATATATCATTTGACTCCAAATAATTAGAGAAAAAATTCTTCTGCTGAGATTTTTAATAAGAAAATATAGTATATTTAGCTATACCAGTTAAATAGCACCAACGCCGCCCATGGAAAGCGCAGTACAGAGCCACCAATCAACGATGACGGAGTGGAAGTGCCACCACCTAGCCATGAAGAGGTTCAAGTTGCTGTTCAACGACTCAAAAACAATAAAGCAGCGGGTGCTGACGGCCTGCCAGCTGAATTGTTTAAAACCGGCGGCGATGAATTGATAAGGCGCATGCATCAGTTCATCAGCAAAATATGGCTAACAGAAAGCATGCCCGACGATTGGAACCTCAGCGTACTGTGCCCTATATATTTTTCAACTCCTCCAGGGTTGCGCCTGCCTGTCCCAAGCCAGGATAAAGGAGGAGGGTTGTTTGTAGGATACGTCCTGCAAATGTAAAAACTGATGGGGCCAACCAAGAGCTCGGGGTGACGCCCATCTTGGTAGCAGGTCATATTCGGTATATCGATATGAAACAAGCCTGCGAAGGTATAGCAATTGACCTTAAAACTTGTTAGTACGGGGACAGTCTTTACCCGTCAGATGGGGTAGACCCTATTTATCCACCGCATGGAGACCTTAATTGACCTTAGAGACCTTAGTGTTGGCTCTTCGGCTTTCCGAAGTGGATTGCTAGTCAAGAGTTTGACTCGCACCCTCAAACTGGCACGGCAGTCACTGAGGGAAGTGTAGAAATGGTTGTTTAACTAAGGGTTCTCATACTGAGCACGGCAGTCCCTGAGGACAATGGCCAATACTCTATGTCTGGATGGTGAAATCCGAACGGCCAGAGTAAGAGTAGCAATTGCAAAGGTCCTCCAGAGTAGGTACCAGTCATGTGCAATAGTTTCCAGCTGAGTCGGCAACTGCAAATTGTTAGACTAGCCCTAAAGTGCTCATTGAGCACAGTCATGTGTAATAATGCACTTTTTCGTAATTGCATGAGTGCATTTTTGGTCTCTTTGCGGGGATGTTGTGGATCCTCATTTGACGGGATCGAGTTGCCCAGATGACTGTCGTGGGCTGGCCCTTAGGGGAGTCTCGTACTGGTTGTGGTTGTGTGAATGCTACACCGGTCTAGATTGACCGGCGGGGTCGCGCAATGGTACGACCGGGCTGGCATATCCGTCTTAATATGCAAGAGATTGGGTAGGTCTCGTCTCCATCAGTAGATGGATACGCGAAGTACGTCGCTACGGAAGTCTAAACTGGTACTGCTATTACGGGCAGTATGTAATTTATTACATAATGCTCCTAATTAGCAGGGCACTGGGTGATGCTTTGTGTTGTGAAGCAGCTTCCATGTTCGTGTTGCCACACCAGATGCCCCGTATGTTTTACTTTTTTAAAACACAAACGGTTCCGTGTTGTGGTACAACACAAAGTTCATGGTTGTCTGTATCATGAACTATTACCTTAGGTTTTGGATAACCCAAGTTGCTTAAGCCTTACGGCAAGTGCACTTGATAATCTCAAAATCGTCTGTGCCCTATACTTAAGAAAGGAGACCCAACAATCTGCGCAAGTTATAGAGGTATCAGTCTTATTTCCATCGCATATAAGGTTCTCTCAAGCGTACTGTGTGAAAGATTAAAGCCGATTACAAAAACACTGATTGAACCTTATCAGTGTGGCTTTCGACCTGGTAAGTCCACCATAGACCAGATTTTCACGCTACGACAAATCCTGGAGAAAACCCGTGTCCGGGTTTCGGCCGACCTCATCAGCTTTCGCCAGGCGCCTCTACTTTGCGCGCGCCTCTCCAATCGGATACACCAGGTGCGGTTAGGGCTTCCTCAGCCTGGTCCATCCATCGGAGGCATGATCTCCCTCGTCGTCGTTGACCAGCGACCCTTGCCTTGAGCACCTTTTTCGCTGGAGCTTCGTCGTCCATACGATGGACATGACCCAGCCAGCGTAGTCGCTGCACAGTTATACGCCGAACTACGTCAATGTCTTCGTACAGCTCGTGGTTCATTCGGATGCGATAGTCATCGCCGCCTCGAACAGGACCAAAGATTTTGCGAAGAACATTTCTCTCGAACACCCCCAGAGCGGCTGCGTCAGTTTGCGAAGCTACCCATGCCTCAGCACCATAAAGCAGCACAGGTAGAACGAGCGTCTTGTAGAGTATTAGTTTTGTCGATCGACAGAGGGCTCTAAAACTTAGTTGCTTACTGAGCCCATAGCAGCACCTATTAGCAATAATTGTTCTTCGCTTTATCTCCAGGCTGACTTTGTTTTTGTTATTAATGGCGGTGCCAAGGTATACGAACTCCTTGACTACTTCAAAGTAATAGCTGCCGGATGAAACATGGGAGTCTAAACGCCGCGCTCCCTTATTTGTAGACAGCATATACTTTGTTTTACCTTTATTTATCGTCAAACCCACCTTGGCTGATTCCTTTTCGATAGCGGCAAAAGCAGCGGTAACATCTCTCTTGGTTCTGCCGACAATATCAATATCATCAGCTTACGCAAGGAGCTGGACACCTATGTAGAAAATGGTGCCATTATGATGCACACCGGCCTTTCGAAAGATCCCCTCCATGATGATGTTGAAGAGATCGCACGACAGTGGATCGCCTTGCCTGAAACCTCTTTCGGTATTAAAGGTTTCGGAGAGGTCATTTCCTACCTTGACGGAGCTGCGTGTGTCGCTCAACGTCATTCTGCAAAGTCTAATTAACTTTGCAGGTATACCGAACTCCGACATTGTTGCGTATAGGCAATCCCTTCTCGGGCTATCGAACGCAGCTTTAAAATCGACAAAGAGATGGTGTATGTCAATTTGAATTTCGTGGGTTTTCTCCAGTATTTGTCGTAGCGTGGAAAGCTGGTCTATGGTGGACTTTCCAGGTCGAAAGCCACACTGATAAGGTCCAATCAGTGTTTTTGTAATCGTCTTTAATCTTTCACACAGTACGCTTGAGAGAAGCTTATATAGAGGGTTACCATTTAAAAATATATTTTAAATTGACAGACAGTACTTAAAAGGGAGGGAATTACAATTTGACTTACAGTGGACAGTTAAACACGTGTTTCGACGTCCCCCCCTAAAGATGTGCAAAATGGGTGACTGATAGACCCCTCTATTTGTGCGTCTCAGAAATGTTTCCCCCCTCAGAAATTTTTGAGGGTTATTATGGGAGGAATCATTTTTGAGACACACAAATAGAGGGGTCTATCAGTTTGCGCATTTTTAGGGGGGAATGTCGGAACACGTGTCCTCGGTGGAAGAAAAATGTGTAAAATTTTGAATAGCAATTTTTTCGTTTTTATACAACCAGTGTGGCGAATTGATGCTTTGTTGTTTTCATAAGAACCATTTCGTTACATTGGTCTTATGCCCCTCCTCCCCCTACACCCAATCTAGCTCGCCGTGTTGTATACGCCGCTTAAGAAATTTTCACTTAAAAGAAAGGCATATAAAAACAAAATATTTAGTTTATTGTCTTAAAACGACTTTCAACACATTCGTTTGGGAACGAGTCGTTCGGAACGACTCAAACATAACAATCAATTGTTTCCAAACGAATGTGTTGAAAGTCGGTTTAAGACTCTTTATGGCTATGGTGTTAATTTCACTCGCTGTTATAGTTATGTAAACTACTGAACTCGACACCGAATGCACTATTGTTGTAGTAGAAACGAGTTAATCCGTGCAGAGGTTTAGTATGTATACAATAAAATTTTTATCAAACATTTTGTTGCTTAGTGGAAAAATGTCCCTGTCAGTTTAAAGGGACCTTATGCACTTAACAGGCTAAGTTTTAATTCGAGAGTGACCATTTCTTCCATATGGATTTTAAAGAATAATCATGTTACAGATGTTATTATTGTTCTGAAAATATATGGTTGGGAAAATGTTATTAATGTAGATATCAAAAATAAATATTTTTTTATCATTAAAAAATTTTGCAATGCAGTTGTTGATTTTTTTAAAACTGCAAAAATCTCCAGGCCAAAAAATTTTTCGATTTTTCGATAATTTGCTTTCTATAGAAGAACTTATTAAAAGAAAAAAATTACATTTTTCGGCTTTCAAAAAAATCTGTGTAATTCACAACTTGTATTAATAAATTCACAACATATCCTTGCGCTTTATTTATAGCTTCGTAACGAAGCTTCTTCACCTTTGCTCAGTTAAGTTGCATGCTTCAATAAATAATGCTTCGGAACGTTGAATATATATTCAGATAAGGTGATGTAACACAAATATATTAAAATAACACTACAGACTTTAAGTCTGCATGGAGTTGGTTGTGTAGTGAGCACTGCATGGTATGTCCCAAATATGTTGCAAGGCATTCGAAATTTTAATAGTCGGCTATGCTGTCTTTTATTTTCTTTTTGTGCTTTTATACTAACCTGTTGCTCCTGAAATTTCTTTGATTTTATTGAGGACAACAACAATAACAACAACAACAACACAGAAACTGGGTCGAATTACAGCAACAACAGCACCATGCCCATGATGTTGATCGACAGCCCTATCGTGGCTATCTCTGATATCCGGTGTGTCAAGTTGTGCAAAAGTTGTCCATATTGCCTCCCAGGTGAAAATCAAGAAATCGAACAGTGGCAGTGTTGCCATTTTAAGTGCAGCTGCTTTTATGCCTTTCACATTTACGCTTGATTTTCTTTTTTTTTATATAATTTTTTTAAGGAAAGCAGTACAAAACCCAGCTATCCACCCACACATCCATGATGATATATTCATTTTCGATTAGTTGCCGTTGGCCGTGAGCGTGCCATTCTTCCACTGGGTCGGTCATCATGCATTCGTCTGTGTAAGGATATGTTTGAGAGTTTTTCATTCGTATATGTATGCATACAAATGCAACGACATTATTGACATGCTGTATTTAGCATTGTATTTGTTGTTGTTGTTGTTGTTGTTCTTCTTGTTGTTGATGTGTTGTTTGTGTAAATGTACAGGTGTCCTTGCGGCGTCGTTAGATTTCACTTACTTTCTAGTATTGTCAACGCCATCTGTTGTACAGTACTCTTCAGCATGTTAGTAGTGACAACATTGCTACTGGTGTGTAAATGTATGCGTACTGTTTGCTTTACCTACTTTAATTTGTCCGTCCCTTTTTGCAATGTAATGAAAGAGTCCTTTGACTGCTGTGACGAAGGAGTTTCGTGTAATATCAGAGGACAACAAGAAAATTGGAAAGATTCACAGGGGTATATGTTACTGTGTTAAGTGAAATGAATTTGGAATAATTTGAGGTCACATACATATATAGTTGTCACTTAGTTAAATTTGTTATTTGTTATTCTTAAGGCGGTCTTCTCATTCAAAACCCGTTTTTTGGACCCTTTTTAAAAAAATTCTTATTTGAAAACGCAAAGAATAATTGAAAACTTTTTTTATTTATTGTATTACAAAAGGTTCAAAGTAAATAAAAAATTTTTTTTTGCTTCGATACGTGGGCTGTTCAAAAAGTAATGAGACTTCAAAGTTGGTGGTGAAAAAAAAGGTGTCGTCACGGCGGCCACGATTCCGGGTCTCCGGAGCGTCTGAAATGAAAAAAAAAACGGGGTTATAATCAGTATAGATGTAATTCTCGGGTGAACCTCAAGCTTAATTTTGTGATTTTTTTTGACAAAATGGCGGCCATTCAAAAAAAAAAATTTCAATTTCGGGTTTTTTTTTTGTAGTTTAGTGTAAAAAAAAAATAGTAAAAAATTTTTTAAAATTATGGTCGAGGTTCAACCGAGAATGGTGACAATTCTGCGTCGATCCCACTTTGTTTCATGAAAATCGGTTCAGTTGAACTGGAGATATCATGGCCGCCAGTTCGAAAAACGTGGGTTCGAGATAAACGCGTTTAAAGTTTGAAGTAATTTTTTTGGGGGGAAAAAAAAAAATCAAAAATGTTTAAATGCAGTTTTTTAGAGCTGACAATTTTTACTTACAAATATTAGTCGGCGATGCCAGCTCCATACAGGCCACCTTCCTCTTTTTCGTAGAAACTGCTTTCTGCTGCCCTCTCTGCTCTGCGAGCCGTTCTGCCAGCCTTTGATGATGCCGCAGCTCGAGTCTCTGATCGGTTCAATCTGTCTTCATTGCGAGATAGTGCGTATTCGTATGCGTTTTTGCCAATCGCAATACCCATCAAACCCATAATTTTAAGTATGGGTATAAAACCGTCGTTGAAGAGGCACGTTGCAATGAAATTGGCCACTTCGATGGTGCGTGCGCCTGAGTTGATGTGTTTTGGCGAAAGTGACCAAAGAACAGAATTGTAGGACTCATTGGAATTCTGAGTTTCAGATCCAAGGCATCTTTCAAGCAAATTATCTGCCGACAGCGCTTCGTAAGCTGGTTTTATTACCTCCATCACCAAATCAAATAGCTCATTTTGACGAAGACCTTGCTTCACAAAAAAGGCTGTATCGTCTAAAGTATTTCGAATTTCTAAAAATCCTTTTAGGGGCATATTCACAACTACCCAAGCTATAAATAAATGCAAAAAAAAAGTTGCTCAATGAGAAGACCGCCTTAATGTCATAATTAGTATATACAAATTATATTAATATTACAAAAAAAAAAAAACAAATAAAAAAAAAATATATAAAACACATAAACAACATACCAAAAATTAAAAAATTACAAATTATTAAAAAAACCTTAAAATATATACTAAGCAAAAAATATAGAAATTTTTTATATAAGCTTGAATTTTAAATTAATAAAAAAATAAATATAATACTATTATAGCTTAAACATAAACATTACTATTTATATTAATATTCTTAAATACAAAAAAAAAAAAAAAAATTAGAATTCTTTTATAAAAAATACTCAAAAAAATTGATTAAATAAAAAATATAAAAATACTAAAGAAATTAGATTAAATAAAAAATACAAAAGTAAAAAGAAAATATTTAAAACACAAATTAAACAAAAAAATTTATTTTTATAAAACACAAAAAAAAAAAAAGTAAATGAACATAAAACGTAAAAATAAATTAATGAACATAGCTTATTCTTGAAGTAAAGGCCGAATTGTCAGATTTAATATTACCATAATAAGAAAAAATGCAAATTATTTGCATTTTGATTATGAGTTCAAGCCAAAGTCGGACACCATAAAAAAATATATTCTGGCAAAATATATCTGGCATAAAAAAGATTCGCACTGATAAAAGATTCGTGTGTAGCTCAACAATAGCTTATGGCTAAAACAATATTAAAAACTTAAATAAAATTTAAAAATTTTAACTAAAACATTTAAAAATAGAAATATTTTATAAATATAAATTACAAAACCAAAAAAAAAATAATTGTAAAACTTAAAACCGTTTTTGAAATTTATAAAATTTTCATTTTTAATCTATGACGAAGTTTTCAAAATTTTATCAAATTTGGAAAGAGGAATATATTTAAAGAATAAATTAATTTTACTGCAAACATTTACAATTGATTTTTTTTTGTCATTAAAATATAAATAAAATAAAAATATAGGAATTAGTTGAAACAGACGAAAATAGTTGTAAAATTCAAATGCTACCAACTTAAAAAAATAAAACTTAAAAAATACACACACCAACATTGGCTATAACAACAAGCAAAACTCAGCGATTTGCTGACTTGGCAGGATCAGCGATACGCTTGTCTGTATATGTGTATGTACAGCTAAGTAAGATTTATGCGAAAACTTTCGCTAGACAAGAGATTTTTCTCTTGTTTTTTTTTTTTAGCAGAAAAATGCGCCAGGCTCAGAAAAAAAATTACATAACAAAAGGTAGTTGGCAAGCAAAAATAAAAATAAATAATAAAAAAAATAATAGTTGTAAAAAAGTAGCAGAAAATATTTTCTTAAAATACCATGTAAAGGCAAGCAAAACCTGTTTAACTTATAGCTAAAAAGTGAAAACGACAGATTAAGTGCAAAGACACAGACAGAATGCTGAGTTTCAGATTTTTCAAAGTAAAGCTGGTTTTTTGAAGAAAGGTCATGAAACAACTTTTTTAGCGTATATTTGTGACGATGAGTTGTGAATAGAGGGTTCGAAGGAGGGAGATAGGAAACATTTTTCACATCATTTTACTTTTTTTTTACATTTTGCATATTTTATCATTAAAGCAAAACACGTTGCTGTTATTTAAAAGTGGGCCTTGGCCGTAAATAAAAAACTTATCTTTTTTGTTTTCATTTTTCAATATTTTGGCTCACTTTGTGGGCCTTCATCAGGACTAAAAAATATATAAGAAACACATAACATTAATCACAATATTCACATAAGAATATCACAAATTGTTTACCATAAAAACAGAAGAATTTTCAAAGTGAAACATCACAACGAACTAATTAAAAGTTAAATAAATTTAAACTATATTAAAAACTGTTTAAAAAATGTAAATATAAGCCGCGTGTTTATGTTTTGTTACATATTTGTAAATATGAAAACAATTATCGGTGTCCACTTTGTAAACATTTTATAAACACTTTATGAAATTTTCTTATAATTCCTTTAAAGTAAAAATTTATTTTTTTTTTAAATGCTAGTTTTAGTTTTAATTCATTCAAGAAATTTCAAATGAATAAATACCAATTCAATTCAACTCAAATTTCCCATTTAATGACTAACTAAATAAACAAAATATACAGTTCCACAAAATATTATTTACGGCGTTTTTAAAATTAATGTTTAAAAATTAAGATTTTAAAATTTTTGCCTATCTCATTTGCATTTTAGATTCAAACAAAATCAAACAGAAATTAATTATATAACCGTGATCCTTGATCAACACTACTATTCTGAGGTCAGTAGAAGTTTTTTTATTATTTTTCTATTTTGAAACAACTGCATAAAAAAATGTTTTGTTAACAAAAAATATTTGTTTGCTTGGACGAAAAATTTAATAGAAAAATTGTTGCGATATGGCCACGTTCATCGCGAAGTTGACCGCTGTGTTTGTTGCTCCTCACGCGGATAAAACTTTTTCTAAATTTGTACGGAGATTAAGCAAAACTTGAGCATAATTTTTGACTTTTTCAAAATTTTTCTTATTCTTAGCAAAAATCAATCAAAATTTGCTTTTCCAGTTTATAATAACAAAGCAAATTATTGTCGAAATTTAATCATAATTTTTCCTAAATAATATCTAAATTTTTTCGAGACAAGCATTTCAAGTCCTAAACGCCCATTAGAAATCCCTTCAACACTTCCAAAATATGGCCACATCACACGTATATGATGATGCCATATTAAAAATAGTGCTCTTACATTCCGGACCTTAACCAAATCTAATACTTTTGGGCTTAGCTACGGCAACTGCTGTAAATTCCCTTTATATTACAAAAATAAATAGTAAAAAATTTAAAAAAACATATTTCAAAAAATTATATAACCAAATAAGAAAAGGATTGGATAAAAACACCTCCATATTAGAATGCCTTTAGAGTTTCCCGGATCATTAGTTTGGCCAATAATAAACATGCATCGACATTTGACATCACATATAACATGAAATTTGACATGATATATTGCACGAGATATTACATAATATATGCCAAATTAAAAAGGTGTATATCCGTGGTAAGTATTCTTAGCACTCTGATTGCCTTATATTATTTGGTTTTTGAGCTTATGGCTTGTGAGTTGGCATAACTGGTTACTAGTCATCAGTCATTGGTCACTTCCGATGATTCACGGCTACTCACGGTGACTCAAGGTCATTCACGATGATTCATGGCTACTCATAATAAGTCATAGTCACTCACAGTGAGTAACGGTGGCACACGGTGACTCATGGCAACTCTTGGCGACTTATGTTCACTCACGATGACTCATGGTCACTCACGGTGACTCACAGTCACTCGCGGTCGGTGACTCGATCCCATTTTCATTTATTCACGGTTACTAACCACGACTCACGGTGACTTTTGGTCACTTACTCACTTATTCGTGTTTTCTCACGTTGAGTTACGGTGACTCACGCTCATTTAAAGGGATTCACGGCCACTCATGGTGACTCACAGTTACTCACGGTCGGTGACTCGTGATCATTTACATTCATTCACGTTCCCTCACTGTGACTCACGGTCATTCATAGTCACTCACAGTGACTCAAGCTAACTTGCGGTAACTCGCGTTCATTTAAAGTATTTCATGGTCACTCATAGTTACTCACGTTGGCTCACGGTCACACGCGGCAACTCACTTAAACTCACAACTTAAAATGACTTATAGTCGCTCACTGTTACTCAAAGTCTTTCACGGTGACTCGCGGCCACTTACAGCAATTCACGGCCACTCACAGTGAACCACGGTTACTCATGGTGCCTCACTGTCATTCATTGTGAATTTCGGTCACTTACAGTGATTTACGATTACTCACGGTCTTTCACGGTGACTCACGAGGAGTCACGGTCACTAAAAGTGATTCACGGTCGCTTACAATCACTCATGAAGACTCACGGTTACTTACGATCACTCATGGTCACTCACAGTCACTCACGGCGACTAACAGTTACTCACGGTCACTCACGGCAACTTACGTTGACTCGCGGTTACTTACAGTGATGCACGGTTACTCACGGGCACTCACGGTGCCTCATATTTACTCATGGGCACTTACGGCGACTCACAGTCACTCACGGTTAATCACGCTCACTCACATTGACTCGCAGTGTTTCACATTGATTCACTTAAAAGCGTTTTTAAATTTATTTCCCGGTTCTTCCGATTGCGCTCCTTGAGTGTAACACTCCAAGCTTTTACCACTCGCTTTTTAAAGTCATTAATAAACCATTATGACGCATTTTAATTGAAACAATTACAAAGTTTTTTGCGTTTTGTGTTTTTGTGAATCTTTTTCGCATCAATAAAGCTACTGAGTCGATGCCAAGCCACAACCAAAATTGCACAAAATATCCAAACTATAACTAGAACTATAAATTCAAGATGGTGGATCCCATATCGCCGAAAATTTTAATAAAATGCTTCGAAATTACGAGAATATATGTATAGGGAAAGGGGGGCGGGGGGTGTTTTTGAGGTCGTTGATCACGAATTCGAAGTTAGATTCAAGATGGTGGATCCGAGAATATGTGTACAGGGGGGGTTTCTGAGGTCGCTGATCATGAATTTGAAGTAAGGTTTTTCAAAATTCAAAATGGCGGATCTATAACTGAACAAAATGTATGAAACTCATGCGATAATGTCTATTATACGGGGAGTTTACGCAAGAAAATTCGTGGTTTTCGTCCGTTAGACGTTTAATGAACGTTTTTCAACTCAAACCACGTGGAGGTGGACGGTCTTTTTAATTTTTTTTTTGTTTGTTTTAATTTTCTTCTAATTTTATTTTTGTATGTATATAGTTTTTTATTTTGTATTTTTTTTCATTTTTTTAATACATAAATAAATAAATATAAAGGTTTAACAAGGTTCCAGATAGGAAACGTTTACATTTTTACTTAGAATTTTTGCTTGACTTGACTTCATAGCCGTCAACTAGTCGCAGATTTGCAACCTCATAACGTTCAAAGACCTTCATTGCCTTTAACAATATGTGTTTTGCTAACGCTTTACTTTTTTGGCCACTCAGGCGGCTCTACTCTGATGTAGATTGATCATATTTAGGTTTCCTATAAGTTTGAGTTATTTATTTTATTCATACATAAAATAAAACTAAATTAACTTAAATGCTTACATTATTTTTATATCAATATTTGTTAAAATTGATGACATACTTTCAGCAGAATCAGCTGTCAATAGAAATTCACCTCCTCTGGTGAAATTTGAAAGCTTTTTATATATGAAGTCTCCTGTAGAATACTAATAAAGCTTTCGCTTGACAAATTTTTTTGATAAATTGCTTGTCAGGAAAACGCAGAATAGCTGTTATTAGTAATATACACTTTGCTCTTAGCTCGGTTATAATAAAACGGTTTTGGAAATATTTGAAAACTAAGAAAAAAAAATTGTTTTTTTTTCCACACCAAAGTTAAATTAACGGTTAAAATAATTTAGTTTTCAAAAGTCGCATTTAAAGTTCATCCAGATCCTCTGTAATTTATGACATGAAAATTCTATTTGTGTGCATGGAATGCCTTAGAAAATCTCTATTCTTTTTTTTTTTTTTTAACAACCAAATAACTTACAACTAGTACACTCTTTTGGAAGGCAGTAAGTAAGCACTTACCTGCTACACGGGTTGGCTAGTTAATTTCTTTATTACATTTTTCTTGTTTATTTTGACCGTCGCTTGCATTTCCTTCATTTTAGTCAATCTTGTTAAAAATTTTGCGACATCATTCAAAGTCTTTTTCGCTCGAAGTCAGACTCCATGTCTTGCAGATGTTAACGAAGCTGTTTTTCTTTGCACATTTTTTTTTATTCTCTCAGCTCTGTAAACAATACAACTATAACTTAACTGCAAAAAGTAAACGTTTGCGCATAAAAGTATGCAGCTGAATTGTTGTCAGCATTTTTTTTTTTTGCTACAAATAATTCTTTTTTAACAATTTTTTGCATCATATTCATTTTTTAAATGTTGTTATTTTGTTATTGCTGTTGTTGTTGTTGTTGTTGATATTTTTGCAATAAACTGCATTTTATGTATATTTCTAAGGCATGATCCAGCCGAAGGATTTAATCTAATATTTATTGTTGTAGATATTTTATTTTAAAGCTGCATAAAAATGGACGAACATCAGTTTGGTTATTTTGTTGTTGTTGTTGTTGGGTTTTCTGCTGCTCTGCTGTTATTTGTGTTACTGTCTTGCTGCGCAAACAAAACTTTCAAGTCCTTCAAATTGTGTGTTGGTAATCGTGTTGGTGTTGGTGTGTGTTTGTGAATGTTTGTAGCTTCCCAATAAACAAAATGATTCACTAATGTTATCGTTTAAGAATCGTTTTCTCGTACATTTCATTCATTAGCAATTATTAGTAGCGATTCATTTATAATATCGCGAGCGGGTGAAATTCCTCCTTCGTCAAAACCGTCGAAACCGAAAAAAGCAATTCGTTAACGAGTCGCCAAAACTATAAAAAGCAATTCTTTAACGAGTTTCCAAAACTAAAAAAAGCAATTCGATAACGAATCATATAAATCATACAAAAAATAAGAAATAAAATATAAACAAAAAAAAAATAAAAACTAATTTCAAGCTTTTCACGTCAAGAATCGAAACCACGTCTCCTGCATGCTAGTCCGGCACCTTACCCACTCAGCTATTTCAGATGATATTTTGTTTGTTAATAAAAGCCAGCATTCGCGGACACGGGTTCGAACCCCAACTTGGTCAAAAAAAAAATTTATTTTTTTGTTGTTTTTTTTTTTGTTACTTATGTATTTTTTTTAAAGATTTGGTCTTTCAAAAGTTCGAAATTATTTTTTTTATCATTTTTTGACCAACTTTTTTACGGCTTCGTTATACATTCGTCAAAACCGAAAAAAGCAATTCGTTAACGAGTCGCCAAAACTATGGAAAAGCAATTCGTTAACGAGTCGCCAAAACTAAAAAAAGCAATTCGTTAACGAGTCGCCAAAAACTATAAAAAGCAAAATATTAAAATATAAAAAGCAATTTGTTAACGAGTCGCCAAAACAACAAAAAGCAATTTGTTAACGAGAACTTATTCATATGAAAATCTTGAACAAATTATAAGTGGAAATTATTTATATAAAGAATAAGCACGAAATAACATAACAGAAGAAAAAATATTTCACAAAACTTTTTCATATAAAAATTTATGAAAATTTATATTTAAGTCTTTTTTCACTTAAAATTAAAAAAAAAACATAAAATTTAAAAAACAAATATTCGCTTTAATGACGTATTCAGAATAGAAAGTTAGTAAAAAATTCTTTTTTTTTTTAAAAATTTGTATATTGAAAAGTCGGAAAAAATTTTTTTTAAAAAAGTTTTTTGTTTCAAAACATCTTAAATGGAGTTTAGGAAAGTCATGATTTTAATCGGCTCTTTCTTTAATCATCAAGCCAACCTCAGATGAAGTCAGTATGAAACTATTTGAAAACTTTAAAAAAAACGATTCACAAGCGATTCGTTATCGAATCACCCCTCGCCACAATGTTTATTGGGTTTATTCATGTGTCTGCTTGCATTTGTGTTTGTGTTGGAATAAAATAACCGTAATCTATCTGGGCACATTTGTTAGAGCAAGCTTAGCCTTAGCCTTTGCAGCTGCTTTAGCTTTAGTTGCTCTGTAGAAATAGCTGCACAGTTGAACAGTTAAAAAAAAAAAAAAAATGTTGACCTCCTCCTCTCTCTAGTAACAAAAGTAATTAAGAACTATTTAAAATATTTGTTGTTTATTTCAACTCCTATTGCATACTTGGTAGCGTTTTTGATATTATTGCATTCAAACATTAATTAGACCAAATGAATTGCATGCTGTTTGGCGCTGTGGTATATATTTTTTATTTTTTGACGATTAGGAACTTGATTGATTGTAGTCGATAAATAGTTCTCTTCTAGTTTAATCAATATTTTCTTTGTACTCCCAATTTTTTCATGCACACTAACGGTAGCCATTTTGTAGTTTAAGCGCCAAAAAATTAAATTCAATAATATGCCTTAAGTATCTGATTCCCCAGGCAACTTATTTGCCTGCGACCTGCACCCAGCCGTCCACGTTCACTTAACAAATGTCAAACGCAGTATATTTAATTCAGTTATAAATTCCTTAACAGTCCCAAAAACACAAACACACACTCACACTCATATACTCCTACCCGTGCATTTGCAATTATTTTAAAAGCCTCTTTTGAACCGCAGACCCGCCCCTCACCATACAAACTTCATTACTCATGCCGTAATTTGTGCTTGAGTCCAAATATTGTGCGCCGTTTGGGCCAAATTGACCATGTTGTTTATTCATATACTATATGTTTGTCTGTTTGTTTGTCTGTCTGTGTGCTTGGTTGGCACAAATGTGCGTAGATCTCTGTGTGTAGGTGTATGTTTTGCGCGCCTGTGCTTAAACACTGCCGCTAGCCATGCAGTTGATATCCTTGCTGGATTTGTTGGCAAAATAATTTGTTGTTGTTGCTCTTGTTGTGGACTCTCCCCGACGTAATTAACTCGCAGTGCGCGGAACGTCGTTCAGTTAAGTCAGGCAACCCAGACGCAGTGTTTAATACAGCTGAAAGTGATTTTAAATGCTGTGTGTGTAAAATAAGAAAAAAAACAAAAATAATAATCGCCTAAAAGTTGGTCGCATTTTTTTTTTCTTATTTTCTATTTAACTAAAGCTTAAATGTTGTGCATTATACACAAAATATTTTAAGATACTCAGTGAGTAAGCAATTACTTGTATACTGAGCAAGGCGGATCATAATCAATCTAAATTTTTCTTCTTTGCAAAAAAATAAAATGTATACCTTTGCTCACCATATCAGTTATTTATTATCAGTTATTTTAGCTTGCGCCTAAAAGCAGTATACAAAAAATATTTCCTTCAACAACCTAGGGTAGAATTTCATATCATGGTTGAGCTACTTAATAATGTCGGCATTATAATCTTCAGCATAGATTTTTTTATATAGCCACTTTAAAAGATTTATTGCCAATTTTGCCAAAGCTCTTCTTTGTGCATTTATGTAATCAAAATTTTTTGCAAAGCACCTTAAAGCAGTTGACAAAAATTTATTCTTGCAACTGTAAGATTAATGAGAAGTTGTCTTGGAATTTTACGTACAATTTTTCATAAATATTTTTTCTACTTCAGATTCTTAATTATAATAACGGTTTACATATGCTGCGCCGTTTTGTTGAGCACCCAAAAGTTGGCAATTATTTTAGACTAATAAGCAGTGAGGGGAGAAGGGGAGCATAAAAAGTATTTTTATACATCATCCGTCATAGTCGCTGTATCATATAGCTCGTTTATATTTTATAAATTTTTGTTTTGACTTTTATGTTTTGGCACAGATTTTGTGCATATATCGACAAAGTTACATAAAAAAAAAAAGTAGGCTGTGGGGGGACTGCCGCCTGAAGTGAAAACTTAAAGCTATGAAATAACATAGCTGTTATGAATTTCCGAAGTAGCTAGAGTCGGCAAATCAGACCCGTTCAACGTATTTAACTCTTTTTAGCAATTTATGCGTTATGGAATGTATAAACTTCTATTTTTTAATGTTTATACACTCAAAAAAATACGCTCCCCGGACCCAAAGGAACCGTATCTTCAATACATAGGCATGGATTTCCTATATTTTTTAGAGGTTCCTCCTTAAAAGAGGAAATTTTAGATGGTTTCACGAAGTAAGTTCTTGATTTCGAGAAGCAGAGGTCTTGATTTCGAGAAGCAACTTCTTTGTTTTGAAGACAATGTTCTTAATTTTTAGAAAATAGGCCATGGCGCTAAAAGAAGCCCGATTTCTAACGATTAGGTGCAGGTAAAAAAAAAAAACTCACCAAACATGTTTGCCTAGCGTAATCACATAAGCAATCATAAGCAATGCTATAGAATGCAATAGAAATGAACAGCTAAAAGCGTGATAATATCGCTAACATCGTGATGATATCGCGAATCTAAAGTTTTGCTCTCTACCAAAAAGTGCTCAACGCGCCTAAAGTAGTTTTTGCTTCAAAAAGCTAGAAGAGCCCTTATATCTTCAATATGCTCTTCCGTGTTCAGTTTTACAACAATAATTTTTCCAAGTATCTAATTTTCGCCTAACATTGCTTGTATGTATCAGGTAGAAACAATTTAAAGACACTCTGAGCCTTAAACTAAAGAAAATGAATAGATAACTCCAGTGCTCCTCATTTTATTACAGACTGAAATAGTTGCAGTGCTTTGTCAAATTTTTTTCCTAGTTCTTCTAAGACGGTTTTCTAGTTCTATTTAGTTCTTTGTGTTGATTTGCTAGTATTTGTTTAAGTGTTGCTCCAATGTTTCTCAAATTTTTTCGTATGCATGTTGTTTGTTATTCCAGTGTTGTACTTTACACTGGAATAATATAATATACAAAAATTTTTACAATAAAACAAATCTTACGTAACTTTTTGGGAAATATAAATGTTCAGCAAACATTATTGCTAAAATTGTTTTAATCAAGTTATTTTTTTTTTAACTTTTTGACAAAAAAGAATTGACTGAAGTATATTAAAAAACATCGGAGATATTTGCATAGAAAGTCATATCTTTAAATTTCGGATGCTTTTTTCTCATTCCTTCGGAAAAACAAATAAGAAAAACGCAGTTTGTATGAAAGCCCTGGTAAATATAAAGATTTCGTATCAAATATATACACATATAGACAGTTCGCGAAGAAAACAGAATTTTTGATATCCATAATGTGGTCCTTATATATAGCAAAAATTTTATTTTTAAGAAAGTAAGTACATTTTCCAATAAAGAAAATTTGAATATAAAAAGGTAAAAATAAAAAAAAAACGTAAACAAGGTTACTCTTAAAATTAACTAAAATGAAGCATAAGTTGAAACAAAACAATTTCGGGCACGAGCTTTTCATGATATCAAGTGAATACTGTTAAAAATTTCAACAACGACATAACAATAAAATGTTTTTCTAAAAATAAGAAACCACCATGGGCGCCTCTTAAATACCTTTCGTTTGATATCAAATATGTGTATGTTTTAATGGAAAATAGTTAAGTTATGGCGGAAAATCGCCATTTTGAAAGCCTAAACCATCGATTGAGCACGTATAAAAAATTAAGTCAACCTAAGATTTTTGTCCTCTATCACATATCCGAAAATCATTCAAATCGGCGAGTCATACCTGGAGACCTTTCTTTGTTAGTATCAAAGGTACACGTGAAATTTTCCGGTAAATCTTTTTTCGAATATTATGGAACCCTTTTTTGAATACATCATCAAATTTGCAAATAAAACAAAATCTCTCCGGAGTTGACAACTAGAGGGGGTCAAATAAATGAGCTGGTCCTATTACTTTTTGCCTTTCAACATTTATTCTCAACCCACCTACTCACTAACTGCCACCCTTCTGGGGGGTCCCCATATAAGAAACACAAAAAGTGTCGGTTAGAATTCTCAATCGAATCGATCTCGAGAGGGTTAAAATATATGAGCTGGTTCCTGTTACTTTTTACCTTTCAACATTTATTCACAACCCACTTGCTCCCTATCTGCCACCATTCTGGGAGTTCTCATACAAACAACACAAAAAATGTCGATTATTCTTCATATAACTTCCGATTTGGCCCCTAGAGGGGGCATATGTATGAGCTGGTCCGGTTGTTTTTTATCTTTTAACATTTATTCTCAACCCACTTGCTCCCTATCTGCCATCCTTCTGGAGCTCACCATAGAAAAAACACAAAAATGTTGCTATGTTTTATGCTTGACTGGTAACTGAATCAGTAAGAATACCCAAAAATTAACATTAATCACTATAATATGCTCAGAATCTACAATTTATATTATTTATTTTTTATGCATACATATAGTACATATAAATCACAAAACACACTACATCATGAATACTGCTAATATTTTGGTACAGATTTATCTTGAAAAATTTCTTCAATAACAATGATAAATATTTATTAGCATTATTCTAGGCAATCCAACTCAGGTTGTAGCACATTCAACAAGATTCTCAAGACATGTACGTAACTGGGGTCTAGCGTGAGCTTGTTGTTGACCAAAAAGTACTAAGTGTTGTAAAGAAAATATGTTAAATTTTTTTCAAACGATGCAATATGGTATTCAATTTTTTAATTATAACCTGTTAAAGTCAACACAAAGGCGATAATATATTTCTTTAACATATTCTTGCTGGCACTTATTTAGACAGCGACTGATACTGCTCCAAGCTAGCCACCCATATTTATAGGTACAAAAATTTGTATATATTTTAAACACCTCGAGGCTTCAAACACGTTAACGTGCTAGAATAATATTTCTGATAAGCATTATGAAATTGAATAAAAAATATTCAAGTGCAGATAAGTTATATCTTGTTGATTGCAAAACAAGGAAAATTGTTACATTATCTTTTCTAAAAACGTGACATATTAAAAAAGTAATCAGCGTTACTTATATTGGGTACAAAGCCTTACAAAAAGTAGCCTATCTTTTGATTTAAAAAACATTTTTTTCAATTTTTCGAATATTTCAGAAAATCATTATATTTCATCTAAAAAAAAATCTGTGTTATAGTACTGATAGGTGCAAATAATCACTTTTTTGGCCTTAACTCTCAAAATGAAAGAGCCAAAAATCTGAATAAAAACTCCAAGTAAATCAAGAACACACTTTGACTAAGATTCTTATGTACCTTTTTTATGGTAAAATAAGATTATTTAATAACATTAACCCTAGAGTACTAACCATACGTAAAATTTACTAACTCCTTACTTACTTAGGTGGCGTCTACAGCCGTAAGTCGGTTTTCGCCTGGTGTAAGAAATTGCGGCAGCCATTTCTGTTTTGCACTTGCTGGCGCCATTTGAAAGCTCCAAGTTTCGTCAGGTTGTCCTCTACTTGGTCCTTCCAACGGGGATGCGGTCGTCCTCTCCTTACTCACTCTTAACGTGTTATATAACGTATAGTAAAATAAGGGTTAGTATTCTGGGGTTAACCTTAAAAAAAATTATATGAAATAGGTAATCTATCGTTAGCTGATGATTTTTCTTGCTATGAGTAGTTGATGCATATATATTTACTTAAGTACGACAGTGGTGGAAATTCGATCTTCGCCTTACCACCCCCGAGCGACGCCAGGTATTCCAGCTGGCATTTTTCTTTAAAAACTATTTGGTGCACTCCTTCTCCCTACTCTGATTCATTTAAAATAAAAAGAACATCAAAATCGGTTGAAAAACACCTTGAATGCCATCCCCATCCCCGAGTGACGCCGGATATTACAGCTAGCATTTTTTTTAAAAATTTGTCGGTGCTTCTCCCTACTCTGATTCATTTAAAAAAAAAAAAAAATCATCAAAATCGGTTGAGTTAAATGGACTGAACTGTTGGCCTTCGCCTATTTATATGATATATAGATTTATTTACATATACCTACGTTTACATACTATATTTATTTATTTTTAGCATTTTACTGTAGGGAATTACATAAAAAAAGAAATGTATTCTGTTTGTTTTAGTTCCGTGGAGCTCGAGAAATTTATCTGAAGAGCCAGATCTTTTGAAAAAAAAAAAAATAAATCAGAAATATTGCACCTACCTTTGCTGGGCAAGAAATAGAGTCGGCAAATCAGACGCGTTCTTCTTTTTTTTTAACACTTTTTATCAATTTTTCGTTATTGAATGTGTAAACTGCTATTTTTTAATGTTTCTATACAATATTATTTTTATTTTAGTTATTTATTTACTACTTATATTTTATAAATGAATTTATAAAATATTTTTGATTGGGTACTGGGCGACCAGGCCATTTTGTACCCATATTTGTGACTTAGTATACTTCAATTAACGATAAAATTCAAGAAAGTTTTTAAATTTAAATTAACGTTAAAATTCAAGATAGTTGTACATTATTTGGAAATAAATATAAATAAAATCAATTAAATTGATTATATATCATGATTTAAGCCGTGCTTCGCCAGTACGGTATTGATGATGTTAAGAGTTTTTCTCTTGCTGCAATCAAGTGCCACCTCTAGCGGAGTATCTACTTTCGATATGGGACAATCCTTTACAATGTGCTGAACAGTTAAGGCAGTTTTACAGTAGTCGCAGTCTCTTTCATTTGTGTTGGTAAAATAATGGCCACAGCTAAATAAGGTTGTCCCTACTCTCAGCCATATTATTTTAATGCAATCGTTTTGGGAAAAATTGCTATTGTATGCTGGTCTTAAGATGGAAGCATTGTGTGTTCTTAAAAAGGATCTCGAATTTGACCATATGTCTAGTTTTGTATCTGCTAAAATCATTTTACCAAAATGAATAAGTACGGACTCCAGGCACGGAACTTCCATTAGCAATGGCAGGGTTAAAGCTGGTTTCGCTGCGTTGTTGGCTATTTCGTTTCCGCAATACGAAAATGCCAATATAGCTAGGAATCCACAAAATTTTGATGCAAGTAATTATTGTTACGCCCTCGAAAATGTGTTTAGTGGTTGTGTTGCCGATGTTTTGTAATGATTTGATAACGCTTAGACTATCTGAGCATATTAATGTTTTTTTGTTTTTTGTTGCTGCATATTTAAATTTAAATTTATCTTTATTTGTAGTAGTAAACGTTATAATACATTTCGTTATAGCACAATTTACAGAGATTTAGTACATCAAATACATTACAACTAAAAAATGATACTTATGATTGAAATAATTAATTTTAGGTTTTATATTTATAATGTTATATCAGAAGGAAAACTACAAGAAAAACCTTCTATTAAACAGGGAAAAAAAAAAAAAAGAAAAAAAAAAAAAAAAAAAAAAAACAAAAATATCACAGAAGAAATTTAAAAACATAAACTTGATATTATTCAAGGAATACACAGAGTGTATGGAAGTAAGCTATACGCAAAGAATCGAAAACGTATACGTGTATATAAGCACATACATAGATACACATATACATTAAAAAAAAAAAAAAAAAACATAAATGTAGGTACACATATACATACATACATGTATACGTTAAAAAAAAACCAATACTTGCAAGTACTAAAGTAAGCAATAAATAAGTAAATAAAAAGGTAACGATATAAATGACTAGTGAGATCGATATAAATTAGATACAAGTATATTATCAGACATGTAACTCAAATTCTTAAACCTCTCTGTTACTTTGACAATACGGTCGGAGATGAGATCAACATTATACTTTTCGTGAAGTTTCTTAGTAGAAAAATGCCAAGGTAGTTTTAGTGCCATTTTGTCGATGGACTTGCTGCATATTTAACCGCATGCTTAATGGCTTCTAACTCTGCATTGAATATGCCTGCGTTAAGGGGCAGTAGTCCTGTGTGAACAGTTGAAAATGTATTGTAGTCATTCTGTTCTACTACAGCAAAAGTCGATGCCCTTTTAAATGATCCATCAGTGAAGATCGTTAATTCCGGGCGGAACTCAAATTTATGTTTAATAAAAATTTGCTTAAATATCTCTAAATAGTATTTGTATTTTTTTTGTTGTGTACGCTGAGTGATATGTTGGTTGGAGCGTTGTTAGGTGGCTTGTTAGGTATGGGCATATTAATGTTATGGCAATATCTAATTATGCACTGGATTCCACAATCGCTGCTTGAACCTGTGGTTATATTGTCGTCAAGGTGATTCCAAAAAGTTTGTGTGAACCATGAGAAGCTGTGGTTATGGACTTAGCGGTAAGTTTTATTGATCTGCTATATACTAATGACTCAAAATCATTGTATTGGGATTCAATTCTAAGGGAGTCTAATGGCGTAGCTGTTAGTATACCAGATGCTGTACGGAAGCATCTGTTAATTGCAACGTTTAATTCTATTCTGTTCGTTTCGGTTGTCCAACCTTATATTGTGATGCAGTTTTGCACTGTTCCTTCTACTAGTGATCGCGAATCGAGATGGCTGTTCTTACGTGTGCAAATTACTTTGAGCAAGTTGTTGATGTTTTTGAGTTTTACCACAATTTTATTTATGTGTTCATTCCAAAGAACATTCTTAGAAAAAGTAAGACCCATTATTCTCATGTTTTATTTTATGTTGATATTCACATTTCTGATTGTTAGGGACTTGATCGGCATTTGTGTTTTCTGCAAATATGAAGAGCTTCTGCTTTATTGGCCGGAACTACTGCCCCTGTTTTGGTTGCCCACAGATGAATTTCTCTATCTAACTCGATGAGGTTCGTGTTGGTCTGTACTTCATTCCCGGAAGAGACTGCAAATATGTTGTCCGCATAGATACCCAGATACTCAGATAGATACTGTTAATTTGTTTTAAGGTTCTGACCAGTGAATTTGCATATGCGGCATACAGTACTACCGATATTGGAGATCCTTGTGGCACCCCATTATCAAGCGAGAGAACATTTGACATGAATCCGTCCACTCTGACTTTGATTCGGCGATGAGTTAAAAAGGACTATTTTTAGGATTTGTTTCGGAACGCCCCATTTATGGAACTCTTTTATCACATGCGCTGAAATTATTCTTTCAAATGCCTTATCCAGATCTTCGGAGAGAATAATGCTGTGTTTTCTGTGCCTTATATTTTCTTTCATCTGTGGTTCCAATGCATGGCAGAGTGTGTGGACTCCATGATTCGGGCGGAATGCGTGTTGTTGTTCTAGAACCTTATTCTTGCAGCTAGACAAAATTCTACGTGATATTATTTTGTCGTGAACTTTTGCCAGCACAGGTAATAGAGATATTGGCCGGTAGCCTTTCATGCTAATAGCATGGGCTTGTAATCGCTTCGGTAGTTGGTAATTGGTTCGGTAATTGGTTGGTAATCGCTTCGATGATTGGTTGGGTAATCGGTTGGTAATTGCCTCGGTAATCGGCAATTGGTTCGGTAATGGGTTGGTAATCGCTTCGGTAGTTAGTAATTGGCTCGGTATTTGGTTGTTAATCGCTTCGGTAATCGGTTATTGTTTCGTTAATCGGTTGGTAATCGCCTCGGTAATAAAAAAAAGCTCACCAAACATGTTTACCTGGCATAACCACAGCATTAGCAATGCTGAACAATGCAACAGAAATGAACAGCTAAAAGCGTAATGATATCGCTAACAGCGTGATGATATCACGAATCTATAGTTTTGCTCTCTTTCAAAAAGTGCTCAACGCGCCTTAAGAAGTTTTCACTTCAAAAAGTTTGAAAAGCCAATGTATCTATAAATATTTTCTTTCGTTTCCAGTTTAAAAATAATAATTTTTCCAATTAAATATTTAATTTTTGCTTAACCCTATTCCTGTCACGCTATTTGAGTAACAGCTTATGTTATTTTTGAATATTTTGTGTAACAAGTTGATATTATCAAAACATAAAAAAAAAAAATTAATTATGTATTACAGAAACAGAATGCCCAATAATAAAATACATTTAACTTATTTTGCTTTCAAACCAGTTTTAAATCATTAATATTGGCTTGAAATTGAATAGTGACTCAAAGACACAGCGTTACGTGAATCAGGTTATTATTGGTAATGTGTCTAAACTAAGAATGCCTAAAACTAACAAGAATGAATAGATTACTCCTGTGCTTCACATTTTATTATAGCCTGAAATAATTGCAGTCCTTCTTCAAATTTTTTATTATTTCTTCTAAGACGATTTTCTGGTTCGATCTAGTTCTTTAATGTTTGTTTAGTGTTTGTCTAGTGCTTGTTTAACTATTGTTACAATTTTTCTCAATATATTTAATTATTAAGTCACTTTTTCATATGTATTTTATTTATTATTCCAGTGTTCTCAAAGCTTTGGTAAGATTTCACAGTGCTTGTCGAACTATTATTTTAGAACTTTATAAGTATTTTTTTTTTTATTCTAGTTCTATTCTATTCAATTTTACGAGCTCTTCACAACCCCTTTTGGTATATTGCTAATATCTTGTCAAACTTTAATTTTAGAGAAAAAATACTTTTAGGAAAATTTTTGGATAAATGTCAATTTGTTATTTATGTACAGCCACCCACCAGCAATCATTCCGTTCCGGCGACGATGGTTCTATCAAAGAAGGCAAGGCCGACAAGAGCCTCTGACGAATACCATAAATGGCTACTCAATACAGTCAGAACATCATTCGCAATTTTTTCATTTACTTCGCGATACTCAATGAGCTTTGCAATCATTGTAATACCGACGTATATATGATGGCGGTGAAAAGTTCATTACAGCACTAACTGTAGAACTAATTGTTCTGTACAGATTGATTCGCAAGTCACTTAAACTTATAGTTATACCATGACGAAGCTTTAAACGTGATTATCTTGATACTACTTTTTCAAAAAATGTTCGTGCTGTAAGTTTAGAAGTTGTTGCCCGATCAGGCTGAAATTTTGACAGATTTCTTTCTACATATAGTAGAATCTACAAGTTTAAAGATATCGTGTGAATAAATATTTTTTTTTGGGCTTAAAACTGTTGAGAAAAATAGTCAAAAATCTCAAACTTCGATTAAACAGCCGATATAAATTTTAATTTTTAAATTTTTTATAATTTTAGAGGCTTATCCTGCTCTTTATCTGAAATATCTGTTTCATATCTTTGTTTCAGATAAGCGGAAAAATTTGGACAGCTGCATCACTTTTAGATATCTCGCTGCAGACGCCCGAGGAGATACTCTGTAAAAAAAAAAATTAAAATGTTTTTTTATGGTTGAAAAGTGTACTGAAAAGATAGAAAAAAAAAAATTATCTGTTTATGTTATCAACTTGAAAGAATTCATTGAACATGACTAATTTCACATTGTCTGAAGGCATCGCATCCCTTAACTACGTCTAAGCTCCTTAACTTAACTTTACTTGCTGAAAATCCAATTCCAAGAGAAAATTATTAAACCAACCCTCTCTCCATTTTAGAGATAATTTAATTAATAGCACTGCAGTATTATTTCTCCAACCAAACAGTGCTTTTGCATACAATTTAATCTGGTCGCACCCGCAACACTTTTCCTTTCCACAAACATTGAAGTACGCACTACGTGCTTCTAGCAAATAACTTTCAAGCACCTAAAAGTATGCTTCAGTTTCATTGCATCCGCAGCACCCGCTCAAACAATCAAAGTCAATGCATGAAAATGAAATAAAGTGATTGTAACGAGTTCCGCTACAACAAAACAAGCACTCAAGCTCATACCACACGCTTAGCTTCAGCCCCGCAATAACTACCAATAGAGCATATTTTACCAATACGACAACAAGAACAACAACAACAACACATCAGCATAACAAAGCATAGCATGACAGATCGATGGCTCTCACACTGTTGTGTCATGATGATGCGGATTCGTATTGTGCTGCGGCTGAACGCGCCATAGTGGACTGGACTGAGCAGCAGCCATAAACATGCAAACTCAATTAAAGTGCTGCTCATTAAAGCGCTGGCGTTGGTACTGACTCCAACTGCTTAACACAATCAAAGCTGTACAGCATGCCATGCCAGCGGTTCTCTTCAGTGTCCTGTGCTCTGCATTAACGGCGTTTGGTAGCCACATCAGACGTTGGAGACGTGCAATTGTCAGAATTCATTAATTATCGATGATTACGAGTGAATCGAGAAACAGCTTGAAATCTCTGGAGAACAGAGATTGCAGCTGCACGCAAAAAAAAAAAAAAAAACAAAAACGAAGTTCTATTAAAGTTGTCAGCAAGTGTTTTAATGTTGACGTGAATAAGTTTTTAATTTCACTTTTACTAGACCAATAAAATTGTTTATTTCGACCACATAAAAACTAAACGATATTCGAAGTTTGTCTTTTCTATAGACAAATCACATAAAATCTAGCTATACATGTTATATAAAAAAAAAAAAAAACCTACTTCACTGTCATGACAGGAAAATTGAAGAAAATACATCCCTCTTTTTCTTATTTATATGCAAAATAGCAAACAAATGATAACAAAATACACCGCCAGCCAAAACTGCACGCCAGCATGCTGCACGTCAAATATTACACAAGCTCTTAAATCAGTATAGTTGTAAAACCCTAAAATGCTGCTTTGAATTTTTTGTTTATCTTATTAAAATTCAATAGATACAGATAACGTCAAAGGGTTGGTTTTAAGTTGGGCACACAAGCATGAGCATTAAATTTGATTTGTAGTTATTTATACTGGAATTTCGTTAGAAATAAAATTATGTTTAACGGAAGCTTACAATGGGCTTAAGAAGACCTAGCAACTTCAGATATTTTAAAGAGTATTTTTTGGATTTATTGAGATTTTTTAGAAATCGAAACATTAATTTCAAAACAGTAACTGAAATATTTCATCATTCGCATCACAATATATTTAACCAAATAAGGACCTGTGTTGGATATCGCCAGGCCGAAGTAATGGCGCCGTAACTAAGTGGATCATTGACATATATCTAAGGTCAAAACACAATGACCGGTACATTACTTTGTACGAGAATTTATAATTTGTTCCAAATTACGGATTTCCTCCAATATATTCTGGTAAAAGAGACGAAAAAAGTACATGCGTGGCAAATTGAAAATGAAAAAAATATGTAAGTATGCGATTATAATTCAAAAGGGTTATAGAGGTTAAGCCAAGATGACCAATAAGCATTTTTGTTTTTGGACTTCCCATCGAAAATAAAGCATGTAATTTTTTAAACCCCCTCTACCCCCTCCCACCTCTTTTAGAAAAAGTTAAATTACACTGTGCAACAATTTGAGGATCATTTGAAATAACTGTAAAAACTTCTATAGTTTCTGATAGCCATTGGTTCATAGAACATATCATCCTAGGGATTTTTCTCGATTAGCTCAAATAATCGGTTTTTTCAAGGTCACATTTTATACAATGGGGTTGTAGTTAGATTCCTTCATCTCCTAAATCTCCTTCATCTCCTTTTGACTTAAGACCTTGAATAAAATTTCCTTTTAAATTAAGGAACATTACATTCCCTTAATATTCGTACAGGGTTTCAAAAATCCCCTTAAATTTAAATAAGTAGTATATCTCTGAAAATCTGCGTGATATAATTTTGATAACTTCTATAAGCAAAATTGTCATCATCTTATATACAATTCCACAGAACATTATTACACATAATAGCCTGCTCTTCTCCTTAAATATTTCCCAAAAAAAAAAAAAAAAAATTCAGAAATCGGCAAATAAATTAAAATTTTAGAAGTAACTAGCTTATACCCGGCGCGCTTTGCTGCGCTCAGCGCTTATCCCCTAAAAGAGGGCGTAGCTTTAGTGAGGCCATGCTTTTATAGTACAATCGTACCGAATTTCATTGATGTGTGATTTATTTCGAAAGCTATACCAAAAATTTTGGGTGCTGAAAAAGTACCACGCCCCTCGTCCAACGCCCATAAAATGTTAACAGTGGAACGGCATGTGTAAATTTAGATCGAATACTGAATTCCGAGGCTGTGCGACCTAAATTAAAAACTGTTTGATATCAAAAATTTAAGGCGTATTTAAAGTACCTTTTAAGATCGGCACCAGACTTCACAGGAACACTCTCAAGGAATTGGTATACAAATTGTCATAGCGGTTTCGCAGTCTTTATACACATATACCCACATATGTATATACATTAAGTCACCTCACGCTCCTTAGAAAAAAAAACTTGTTCAGTCCGGTTCTTCAAAATGTTACTCATGTTACGATGAACTCAAAATATTTCTACTAAAAATATTGTCTGGTATGGTAGTTAAAAAAAAAATCAAACGGTCGGAAATAAGAGCAATGAAAAAGTTCCTTTGCATGAAAAAATCTTAAATTTTTTCCGTTGGATCAAAGATAATGCGGATTTTTATGAATTGTTTTAACTTTTATCATATTATTTTCACTAAAATTCAAATGAATTTTTTCCCATACTACTTTTAGTCAAATAAATTATGAAATGCAAAGAATGTGTAAATTTTTTTGTAATTTTATTCAATTTAATTCTTCACTTTACTCACTTCACTTTTATCATCCTTAGATAATTTATTTGACAAAAACAAAAAAAATTTAATTTGAATTTTAGCGAAAATAATATAAAAAAAGTTAAAAAATTAACGCATTACCTCTAGTCAGACGGTAAAAATTAAAAATTTATTGGTGCAGATTGGAAGAACTTTTTCATTACTATTATTTCTGGCCGCTTGTTATTTTTAACGACCACACTATTAAATATTTTTACAAAAAACTCAATTTTTAGAGCATATTTCAAACCATTCCGTGGCATACTGGTAGAGGTGCGTGGCTTGTATGCCATAGAACCCAGGTTGGAATTCCATCTGACACAGGAAGTTTTTCTATTGAAATAATATTTCTGTTCGGCCGTCATCTCTATGCAGACAATGAGAGTAGAAACTGGCATAAAAAGCTTATTGAGAACATAAGCCGTTCGGAGTCGGCATAAAACTTGTAGATCCAGTTCTCAATTATTTGTGTTCAAACATTTCACAAAACGCACAACACAATTAATCATAAGAAGCTCGGTCAAAGTCTTTTCAAGGCCTGAAATGGTCATTCCGTTTTTGTGTTTTTTTTTATTTGCGGGTGGTTCAAGTGGGCGTGGCAAATTTAATATATCTATAATGACTGCCACTTAGAGCACCTGCATATCAAGTGTTACTATCAAAACGTGTACAACTCAGGAATAAGCATGATTTCGAAAAAGTGGGCATAGATATGGTGCGACCACGCCCATTTTTTACAGTTGCCGACAGTGACCATATAAACCATATTACCAAATCTTTGTCTTCTACGGTAAAAGCCGTCTGATATAAAGCATTTTTACTGATTTGTAGGCGGTAAAAGTGGGCGTGACAACATTTATATATATAAAGTGACTGCCACTTCACAGGATCCATAGCACCTGCATACCAAGATTCACTACTCAGTGAACATCTCAGGAATTACAATGATTTCTGAAAAGTGGGCGTAGATATAGTGTGACCATGCCCATTTTTTGTACAGTCACCGAAATTAATCTACTGAAAAAAATTAACAAATTTTTGTTTTATATGATTAAAACCGTCTGATATAAAGGATTTTTTTTGTCTTGTGGACGAAACAGTTCATAGATAGAAATTGAGTTGCATGGGAGGTACCACGCCTCCTTGTCCAATCAACACCAAACTTCATAAGAACACTCTCAGGGTGTTGCTTCAGTATCCGTAAAAATTTCATAAAGATTGGTTTAGCTGTTTTGGAGTATATACGTGATATACACAAATACCCACATACCCACATACATATATACATTTTTATATATACCCTGTAGGAAAATCAACTAATTTATAAGTAGTTGATAAAGTATCATCAATCATGGCCGATGGACACACCGATATTTTGCTTAGTGCTTATTTTAAGTGTCAATCGCAATGAAGTGATGGAGCAGACTCGACGCTACGTAGGGAAAGGCGTTTGCTTAAAACTACCAGTTTGTAATTTGAATATCTAAAATAATGAAGAATTTTTAATCGTTTCACAGGGTTTTGAGGTAGTCTATCGGTTTTAAAGTGTGTTTACCACGTCTGTCTTGCAGCTCAATGTCGTAAATAAAAAAAATATGTCTTTTTAAAAACAAAATGTTAGTGAAGCCTAAAGTTAATAATATTTGTTGAAATAACATGGTTAATACATAAAAACTTGTAATCTAATAAAAATTTGCAATTCAAACATGCCAAAATCAGAGTAGATGCCGCCTTAATATAATTCAAAGTACTTTATCAACCACTTGTTTTTAAGTAGTATTTTAATTTCTTAAATAATGCAATAAATAATGCAATAAAACTTTTTAGAATTGAAGTTTATGCTACCTTAATATAATTCAAAGTAGTTCATATACTAGTTTATTTTAAATTTATAAGTTTTTTATTTAGTTGTTTTCAAAAACAAGTTCGTTTGTTCCAATAGTGTATATTAACTTTGTCAATCCGCTTGTAACGCCAATAAGGAGGCGTGGTAGGTATAGAAAAGTATATATATTTTTGATCAGCATCACCTCCTGAGTCGATTTCTGGGTGTCCGTCTGCCTGTCCGTCTGTGGAGACGATTATAGCCGCAATTTTAAAGCTATCGCGATAAAATTCAAAATATAAGCTTTCTTTAAAAAAATGGAAATCAAGTTCGAGAATGAGCCAAATCGGATGAAGACCACGCCTACCTTCCATACACAGTGTCTTTATTTTAACCGTTAAATCTTTTAGAAATCCACAAAAATTAAAGAAATGCCATGAACGTACGCTTTGATGTTTAATATAAGTCCTGACTATGAAATTTTGAAAAATCGGATGAAAACCACGCCCACCTCCCATACAAAGTGTCTTTATATTAACTGTAAATCTCTTAAAAAGCTGCTCAAATAAACTAAGGTCTTGAAATTTTCCACATAGGCTTTGATATTCATATTTGATATGAAATGAAATGAATGAAATGTCAAATGATATTTGACAAAATTGGATGAAAGCCACGCCTACCTCCCATACAAATTGGCTTTCTTTAAAGTACAATCTCTTAAAACTCCACAAAAATTTATAGAAATGTCTTGAAATATATGTCTTGATACAGTATTAACCATCTCTATGATATTTGGCAAAATCTGATGAAAACCACGCCTGCCTCCCATACAAAGTGACATCATCAAAATAGAAAAGCTTTCATTTTCCAAATTCCACCCATATAGTTTACTCAACCCATACCAGATTTTGCTCATATCGCACACTAAATACAAAACATTCACAACTAAAAATTTACAAATTTTTACTTTTTAATGTAAAACTATTCGTAGTGATCATTTACTTTGACTGTAACACATCACATATATTTATTACACATTTTCTTTCTCTATAGTTTAATAAAAAGTTTTGTCTCATTCCTTTGTACAAAGTTCCTTCAAAAATAAATTTGTTTTGTTGCTTCATATAGAAATTTAAAAATTTTAAACTTGTGAATGTTTTGTATTTAGTGTGCGATATATTCTATATACACACATGGTGTAATGCAAAGTCTTTAGACTTGGAAAGTGGGCGTGTCATTATACTTTTAATCGAACTTCTTCAACACCGTGTGTCTGACATCAAACAAATTTTTCAAATATTGTCCTTGGTAATTTGAGCGGTTTTAAGTTTAGAAAATTGGGTGGTAATAGACAGGGGGCGTGGCACTTTATTTTTATACTAGCTCCATCATACACCGTTTTTTCGATTTCAACCAAATTTCTTACTTATATTCTTGAGTATAATGAGAAGTTTTAAGCCTACAAAAGTGGGTGGGATTGAAAAAAGGGCGTGTCAATTTAACTGTTATCGAACTGCCTCTAGTTTATAAAAGAGGACGGTACTGGAGATAGGGCCTGGCACTTTATTTTTAATCTCTTTCCATCTGCATCGTTTCTCCGATTTGAACCAAATTTTACACATATATTCTTTATCACAACGAGAAGTTTTAAGTCTACAAAAGTGGGTGGGATTGGACAAGGGGCGTGTCAATTTTAGTTGTATTCAAACTCCTTCTACACCGTTTTTCTGATTTCAACCAAATTTGGCAAGTGCATTCTTTGGTAATAATGAGCAGTGATAAGTTTAAAATATTAGGCGGAATTAAACAGGGGCCTCCCACTTTCAACTCCTTCTATAGCCTTTGTCCGACTTCTTTAAAATTTTCCATATTCTTTGAAATAATGAGCACTCAGTAGTCTATCAAATTGGGTCTAGAATTGAACGAGGGCGTGGCACTTTAACTGTAAGCGAAATTGTTTCACACTGCTGGTATGAATTTCTACATACCAATCAAATTTTGCACACATATTCTTTAGCATAATGAGCAGTGGCAGCTAAGGGTAAAATAAATTTAAGCGTATGACATAAATATTTTTGGAGACAATACATTAACATTTTATAGACTGGTAAAGACTTCGAATATACCTCAATACGACCGCGGGGGGGGGGGGGGGGTGGGTAGGGAGTATTTTAGCTTCGGTAACCTGCTGAAGCTCCATTCCTTACTAGTTTTATTTGAAAACTAATGTATTTTAAGTTCAAATTGAAAGTAGTACAAAATGTAAATATTAAAATATTAAGTAATAAAATTAAATTATAAGTTGAAAAACATAAAAAAATGTTATTATTAGGTTATGGCATCGTTTATTTGAGGATTCTCTCATCATCAGCCCTACATACTTTTTGGGACCACTAGCAAATGTCTGCAATCAACGCATGGCATGGCAATTTAGTGAAACCTTTCCCCGTTCTCGTCGGACTCGTGATTGAGAAAATGTATTTTTAGAGTCATTGATATTCCTAATTTTTTAAAAGATGCAAGGGTGTTGTCCACCAGCTCTGTCCAATTTTCCGAGCGATAGTTTCCGAGAAAGTTTCTAATGACCAGTTTTGTTACAAGCAGTCAGATAGTCTTAATTTAAAATTGCATTAAAAGTTAAGATTTTCATTAGTTTGAGTATATCAGGTCAATATCAATAAAAAAATTTCAATTAATACTTCTTAGTACTGTTTACTTGTCTTCTTTTAATTTGAAGCATTTGAAAAGTGTGAATTTTTTTATTAAAATTTTTATTAGGTTTTAAACGATTTCTAGATTTATATATCAAAAATGTATCCATTTCGATGAGAGACGAACGAATGGCATTGAAGATTGTTTTGAAATCGCTTCTTCGTGGTAGCCAATCATGCTTTTCGTATGCATTACCTTTGAACCGAGTGACCCATAGGCAAATAAAGGACATTTTAATGTAATACTTTATACTTTTATTATTTCATTACATTTTTTGCTTCTAATATATTTTAAAAACTAACTTATGTTCAAGTTTTGTTGAATGAAATTTTGTAAAAGGATTACCTCCCTTTATTGTTTTCTTATACTACGAAATAATTATGAATAACAAATCAAAGTACATGTACTCATGGTGTGAGGAATTACTTTAGGAGGAAGATTTCTATGACATTTTTTGATAGAAGGGTATGTTTTTTTGTATTATGATGTTCTGCGAAGTTATAGATATGAAGATGGGAACTTTGTTTGCAGATGTAATACAAATTGTATCGCCCAGAGTTTCCGAGATATACTTAATTTTTTAATTTAAGGGGATTTTCGGCCCCTTGTGCGAGTATTAGGGCGAAATAATGTTTCCTTATTTGAAAGGAAATTTTACTTAGTTTAGGAGTTACAGGAAACTAACTACGGCCCCGTAGTATATAATGTGACCTTGAAAAAATCGGTTATTTGAGCTAACGAGGAAAAATCCCTAGGACAGTATGTTCTATGGACCAATGGCTAGCAGAAACCTTTGGAGTTTTCGCAGTCATTTTTTGGTGTCGCACAATGTTTTTTATTTAAAAAACCAAAAGACACATTCAGATGTTTACATAATCATATGAGTTTAAAGTATTAATAAGAAGCATTAAAATTATTAAAACAAGTTATTGACACAAAAACACTAAAAAATCAAACATATATTACGTCAGAACGGACTAGGACGACCAATTTTTTTTTTATATTTATTTATTTATTTATTATTAAATTTGGGGTACAGTAAGACTTAGTCTTTTATAGTACATAATGGGTATAACATCGGTTTAAAAATTAAACTTAAAATAATTCTAATTCTGCAAGGTAACATTAACTTAAAACTACTGAATTTAGCAACAAGTAAGCTTAAAGTGCAAAATTATAGGGTAATTATAAGGCTAATGTAGGGTAATATTTGCTTAAGACTATTTTTTTGTATAGATGAATTATAATATAATAAAAGTCAAATAAATAGATGTAAAGAAGACAGAAAGATGAAGTAAAGAATACAGAAAGGTGAAGTAACAATTTGGTAAGCCAAGGTATAAGAGCAGTTGTGAAAAGAAAAATAAGCATATATTTACAGATTTAAAGAATTAAAATATATAAATATGTCATTTTCAAAGCTGGTTCGTAGAGTTATTTGTTTAATAAAATTAGGTAATACATTCCAAAGTCTAATGGTGCTGATAAAAAAGAACTTTCCACTGTTTAGATAGTTAATTCTAGGCACAACAAGGTTAGTTGACCTTTGAAGTTTGAAAAAATTGAAGTTTGAAAAAAAGATAATGAGGGCTTTGAGTGTGCATAATCTTGTGTAGAAATAGAATGTTGAGGATGTTCAAATGTTCAAACAAGCCACAGCCCAGACTTCCCTTACTCCTTAACGAAATATGATCATAGCGACTGAGCCGCGCTATTGAATGCTACCAGAAGCTTATGCTGAGATTGGGAGTCCTGTTGACTATAAACAACATCAGAGAACGTGATGTGTGGCATAACTAATTTCATAACGAGCCTGCGCCGAGTTTCAGTTGGTAAAAAATCCGAAGAAGTACGTAGATAGCGTAACGTCCCGTATATTTTTCCTATCGTTTTCTTAATGTGGTCAGTGCAAGTCAGTTTTGAGTTCATTATAAATCCTAGATTTTTCGCTTTATATACTACTTCAAGTTTATCAGGCCCAAGGAAAAGAGGTGGAATATCTATAAAGTAGGAGTTACATCTCGCTATAGGCAGTACTTTAGATTTTATAGGATTTATAAGGAGGGAGTTTGCAGCAGCCCAATTATTTAACGAAGTCAAGTCAGAGGTCAGTCTATAAGTCAAGTCCTCTAAGAATCCAGTAGGTCGCGAGAGATAGAGTTGAATGTCGTCGGCATAGGCATGAACAGTAGCGTATTTACAAACAGAAAAGACATCATTAATAAACACCTTGAGGAACTCCAGTTACAATTGCTTTTAGTGATGAATAATTATTACCAACATTTACCCGTTGCATCCTATCCTCAAGGTAGTTGGATATCAAATTCATAGCACTACAGCTACATTTAAAAAAGTTTCTTAGCTTGTAGCAGAGAAGGGTATGATAAACGGAATCAAATGCCTTCGAAAAGTCGACAAGGCAAAGTAACGTCAGAAAGTTTTGATCATTAGCAATTCTGACAATAATTCAATTTCTTTTGAAATTATAAATATATACTATAAGTCATTAATAAAAAAAAAATTAGATGGGTACTGTGAAGAAATCTTTTTTGAAACCTTAATCAAAAATGTTATTGTAAAAATAAAATTATAGTAAGCGTTTTGATAAAAGAATTTTCTTTTGGTAACCAATTGATACAGTTCCATAAGAAAGTCACACAAATGATAAACTTAACCTGCTGCTGAAGCTTGATTTGATTTACCAACATGCTGGCAAGGCACCATAGATGTAAACTGCGCATATTTTCAGGAATAAACAAACATTTCGTTTGAAAATATTCGAGTGTCTTCTTAACCCTTTAAAATCCGACATTTGGTATGAAACTACCATATAATACTTTCAGAATTAAAAATTAATTGTTATACTCTGCTTGTATCAAAATTAATTTCAGAATTTCTTACCGAGCACTTTCCACACAATACTAAAAAAAAAATCTATTTATTTTTTATGTAACCATTAAATTTTAATTTTCAAATGCATACAACTGCAATACTTTAAAAATGTACTACTTATATATAGAAGCCTATAATCTAAAAATTTTATGTTAATATCATAGATAAAATCGTACATAATATACGATTCGTATATTTTTATTGTTAAATATTATAATTTTTTTTTTCGTTTTGTACTCTCTTAAGTTGTATTCTTTATATTTCTTAATATAGGCACTGATTGTTAAAAAGTTTTCCTTCCTCTTGTCCCGAAAATGTCCTGAGATGGTAAGAGATGGACTCTTACCTGTACAAAAGTTCTTGGCATATTCCATACAAAAAAACCTTTTGAAATCAATAAATTGCATTATTTGAGAGCATCCTGCTTGTTTTTGACATAAAGGATTCGCGGCTTTGTTTGCCTTCACCATCAACCACAAAGGGCTCTCGATACAACCCTCGAACATAACTTCTTTACTTTTTGTCTTTAGCAAATTGTAAATAATATATTTAAAAAAAAAGTTCCCCTTTTTTTCGCATATTTAAAGAAGCGTGAAACTGTAAATTGTCAAGGAAGCGCCAGTGAATGCCACAAAATGATGTCATGTCAACCCCCAAACAAAGTGGATTTATTTTACAAAGCTTAAAACGCAAGCTTGAAACGCAAGATTTTCATTGCTTTTGTATTAAAAACAACAAACAAATAAGAATAAGAATAACGAAATGACAGCACTTCCGTTGGCTTTGACAATCAAGAGTATATGAGCAGCACGTGTGTGTATGTGTGTGTGTAATAAATCTTTAGTGTGTTTATTAAGTCAACTTTATATATATAATTTTTATTAAAATAATATATTATGTTGTACCAAAAATTTTAATTTTAAAGGTTTTAATTTTTTTATAGCAGACGTGTTTTAGCGACATAATGTTGGCAAATTGTTGTTGCTGCTGTCGTCATTTTACATCTCACTGCTTTTATAGTATGTGTCACAACAGTGTTACAGTATTTGTTATTAGATCCAGGCGTCAGGTTTTTGGAATGCCTTTTTTCTTTTGCTGCTTTAAATTTTATAACCGTTTTTTCTTTTCTTTTTTTTTATTATTATTTTAGCCAACACTGGGTTGGCTTTTGATGCCTGAGTCAGCGCACTGTGTGAAAATATTTTTTTTACTGTTTGGAATTTCTTATTGACATTTTCTAATTTCACACTTCACTAAATCGCCGCATTGATTTAGCTTTCGGAGCAGCTTACGTTTTTGCAGGCGTAAAACGATGTTGTATTTTTTATTTTAGCTTTGTTAGC
This sequence comes from Coremacera marginata, assembly GCA_914767935.1. NCBI lineage: Eukaryota > Metazoa > Arthropoda > Insecta > Diptera > Sciomyzidae > Coremacera > Coremacera marginata. The sequence continues at coordinate 159,263,206 of OU612046.1, read as the reverse complement.
TACAATTTGTAGCATACTTTTTGGCGCTACATTTTTTTATGCTTCATCACAAAAGCCGAAGTATTTATATATCTGAATAAATATGATAAAAATCCTTTATTATGTCTGCCGCTACATACAAATATAGTATTTTGTGTAGCCAATCCATCCTGTCTGTATAACCTCAATATATATAATGTAAGATGCTATCCAAGTTGAAAGACTGAAAAGTCCGGTTGTTATTTTGAAGTAATCTTTAGAAGTGTATATATAAGTAAGGACCGTAACTGTTACCGTAACTGAGTGTCAGTAAAAAACTAGCTCTTAACACCTATTTTTCAAGTCTTATATTTCGCAAAAATATGCTGTCTATATACTTTTTTAGTTTAGTTTTTTATTTCCAAAATAACACTTTTGTTTGGGTTTTATTTTATCTCTCAAAAAATTTCTTCATTATTTTTTGAGTTGTATTATTTTTTACTCTCAAAAACTTTTCATTTAAGGTTTTTTCTTCACTCAGAAATTAATGTATTTCTTAAGACTTATTTTTTTACTCACAAAATAACATTATTTTCTTATTTTTAATTTTGTTCTAATTTTTATTGTTTTTCGACATAAAATTGAAATTGAAAACATCATTTATGATTGTAAAAAAAGTACAAACATGGACATAGTCAGCATATCAGCCAGGGGGAAACATTTTTTTATAAATTTTAAGTTTGATTTGCAAAAAGTTCCTGTAACTGCAAAAAATTGAATCTGAAGTGGTAATAGTAGTTATAGTTTTGAGTAATACCTTCTCTGATGTGTAGGGGGGCAGATGCCCCCGGTTTCTACTGTTAGTTCATAAAAAAAAAACGAAATGGCCATTTCAGCCCTTGAAAGGACTTGAACGAGCTTCTTATGATCATTTGTGTTGTGAATTGTTTCAACACAAATGATAGAGGACTGGGCCTACAAGCTTTATGTCGACTTCGAACGGCTTATGTTCTCAAGATGCTTTTCATGGCAGTTTTTTACTCTCTGAGGCTTGCCTTGTCTGCATAGAGGTGACAGCCGAACAGAAAAATTAATTCAATTGAAAAAACTTTCTGTGTCAGGAAGGACTCGAACCAGGGTTCTCTGGCGTATGGGACACACGCTCTACTCACTGCGCCATTGAACACTGCTAGTTCTGTTCTACTAATTTTTTAAAATAACTGCTATTTTGGGAGAAAAAACTTAAAAAATTAGTTTTATTCTGAGCGAAAAACAAAATTTAAGAATAAGTTTTATTTTGTGAGTAAAAATTACGTTTCTTAATAAAGAAATTTTTTTCAAATATAAAGTTCGCAAATGACATTTGATATTTGAACCGAATTTCGTGAATACGACTATCTCGAATGCGTTTTATAAAGACAATCCTATCGGTCCAATTTTGCAGCACATATTCCAGCAAAGTCGGTCTAACCTCGCCAAAAATGCATCGGTAGTTGGTTTCCAATTGGTCAGTTGCATTTGGTTTATCAGCATTGACCAGTGACTTGACGTACCGCCACAAAAAATAGTCTATTGGAGTCATAGCACATGACCTAGGTAGCCAATTGACAGACTCATTTCATGATATGATTCGCTCCCCAAAAGTTCGACCCCAATAATGCTATGATTTCACGCGCTGTATGGCTTATTGCCCCGTCTTGATGGCACTATTCAGCACTTAGACGATTAATAATGACGTGGGGAACCAAAAAGTCGCGAATCACTAGCCTGTAGCGCTCATGAAGTATGATCCAATGATGCCTTTTGCATAGAAACCACACCAGACAGTTACTTTTTCAGGGTGTACGTGAGCTTGGAGAGTCTCTTCAGGATTTTTATCCAACTACGAAAATTTCGCATAATTATCTAATATATTCTCAAAATTTTCTTTTAGATAATTTTTTATATTCTCACTTAGGTATATCATGAACACTTTAGTTATGAACATATTTTGTACGAAAAAAAGATTTTTAAATAATTTAACTTTGGGGAAATATTGAAATTCAATGAAACATATTATTTTGTGCAAAGGTCGTTGTTTTACTTCATGAATTCATAATTTTTAATTAAGCATACAAAATATATTTTGATAGCATTTTCGAAATTTTCCTTGAAGGTTTTTTTTTAAATTCTTTAGCAGTCGATTGAAATAGTGTTTTCAACAAATCAGGTGTGAATAAATGCTTTTTTAAAAATTTCCCTCTAAATTTCCTTCAAGGGAAATTTTTAATTTATCACAATTTTCACTGAAAACTATAATTTTGAGTAAGGAAGTTATAAAAAAAGTCCTAGAAAATAATTTCCCTCAGCAGAAATATTTTCTAAAAATTTAAAAACCAAAATTTGCACAATCTTTTGCCGTTTTTTCTCATAATATTTTAATTATTAAGTTCTTTCAATAAAATTACTTATATTAAATAAATTTCATACATATTTTCAAAATTTCCATTCAAGGAATTTTTTTTATACTCTCACTTCTGTCAGTAAAACTTTAGTTTCACATATATTTTGTATGAAAACAAGATTTTTAAATAATTTACCTTTGAGAAAAATTTTAAATTTCTCACTCATTCTGTGAATAATATTATTTTGTGCAAAGAAAGAAAAAAATTATGTGTAAAATAATTCCGTAGCATTTTGGAATACACCTGTAACTTTAACGTAACATATGTCCGCGAATTGTGAAAATATATTTTCAACATTTGAAAACATTATTCCGGTTTTAGTCTTTGACTAGTAAATTGCCAAAGTATACTGAACATTATTATTTATTGACAAAAAGTGTTTATTGACAAAATTTTGTCAACTTTGAACAATTTAAGTATTAAGAACAATTAATTTAAGCACCTGAAAGTATGCTGCTCAAATACTATAATGAAAGAAACGAAAGAAGATATTATAGAAAAAAGAAGCAAATACCACAGAAATAATGAAATAAAAAACAAGTGTGAGAACACTCAAAAGTTGGCCACATAAAATGGGGTTTTTCCTCAACTGCTTTTGGCTACGCAGCATTATTTAATTGTGTTGGCTGCAATTAAAGTTGAAGTATAATTTGAGTAGGGATAGCAAGCAGTAAAGCAGCAGTAAAGCAACAGTAAAGTAGCACTAAAGACAACAGCAGGAGCGCATCACTTATTATGGCCCACACCGACAAGCTGCTGTCCCCAAGTTAATCAAGTATTCAACTTAACGATTATTATTTTCCAATTGTGATTATGTGGCAGCACAGCAGGAACGACAACAAAAAAAAAAGTGAACTACTTACAAGAGCTGCTTGTAGAAAATATATAAAAAAAATTAAATATAAGTTAACCCCGAAGGAGCGAAAACTTTGCCAACTTCTGGCTAACAAAAATTGGCTGCTGCTACATATATCGTTGTGGTTGTTGTTGTGAATTTTGGAGTTTTTCTTTATTCGTTGTCGTCTTGAACATGGGTCAATCTTGTTAATTTCAGTACGTCTCCCCTTTCTTTTTCTTTGTAGTTTTTTCCCCATTTGTTTTTGTTGGTTGACATGTTGTTGGCCAACAAAGACGCCGACGACATAAAATCGGAAAATTGCAATTAAGATAATCAAAAAAGTTTTGACAGCCGGCTGTCAGTGTTTTGCTGCTGCGCTTTTTGCTGATTTTCTTTGCCGTAGTTTTCGGTTTCTTTTTTGCCTTTCACTGCTGACCGCAAACTTTTTGGCTTATATGCGCCGAAAAGTATGCATGTGCTTGGAACTTGGTTATATACATATATATTGTTGTTTTTGTTATTGTTGAAAAGCTATTATTTGAACATTTGCAGCATTTGGCTGGAATTTATTTTTGTTTGTGTTTCTTTTCTTGTTAGTTTTACATAATAAAAATAATACTAATGCCTGAAAAGTTTTGAGTGCATTTTTATTTGCAAAGCATACATGTTGGCGTTGTCTGCAAAGTTGTTTTGATTTTGTTGCATTAAGTTGGCACTTCAGAAAAAGTTTTCTTGTCTTGGCGTGGCAACTTTGAAAGTAGTAGCAAAAATAACAAAACCATTTTTTTTTTCAGTTGCCTACTCTTAGGCGCCAGACATTAATAGATGCTGAAATATTCCATTTCCTTCATTATTTAAAAAAAAGGAATGTGCAATAATTTCAATAGCATCGTGAAATATCCCTACAACGAAAACTTATTTTTAGGCTGTGCTTTTGCGCCCTATACTCATGATTATGAAATTATTAAACTTTTCCAATAAAATTAAGTATACAAAACATATTTATAAAGTAATTTTGGAATTTCCCTAGTTCTAAAGAATGGTTTTTAATAAATCCTGCGTGAATATAAGATTTTTTAAAAATTTCCCTCTAAATTTCCTTTAAGAGAAACATTTATTTCTCACTTTTCTTAATAATTTATTTTTCTGTAAGGAAAGTATAAAAAGCCTCAAAAAATAATTTTCCTCAATAGAAAAATTTTCCAAAAACTTATTAAAATTGAAGAAAACAAAATTTTTGCCAGGTTTTTGCTGTTTTTATTCAAAATAATATAATTATTTAGTTTTTGCAATAAAATTAGAAAGACTAAATAAATTTCATACATATTTTGAAAATTCCCCTTAAAGGCACTTTTTTTTTGTACTCTCGCTTATGTCATAAAAACTTTAATTTTGAAAATATTTTATATCAAAATGAGAATTTTAAATAGTTTAAATAATTCAATGAAAAATATTATCTTGTGCAAAGTTTGGAATATCCCTGTAGAGGAAATTTGTTTATAGGTAGTTCTTTTGAACCCTGTACTCATAGTTTTTAAATTATATAACTTTTCCAATTTAATTAAGTACACAAAATATATTTCCATTGCATTTTTGAAATTCCTTTTTGCGGATTTTTTTTTAAATACTCTCACATTCAATCAAAATGATATTTTCAACATATAATGTATGAGTTTGAGCTTTTAGAAAAATTTCCTTCCAAATTTCCCTCAAGGGAATATTTTATTTCACACTTTTCTCAATACAAAACTATAATTTTGAATTAAGAAAGTGTTAAAAAGGCTTGGAAAAAATTTTCCTTAACCGGCACTTTTCAAAAAAACTTATAAAATTTGAAGAGAACAAAATTTTGCCGTGTTTTTGCTAGCAAATTACTTATAAGGTTCTTGTTGTCAAATTAGAAATACTAAATAAATTTCATAAATATTTTCAAAATTTTCCTTTAAGGGAATTTTTCCTATGTTCTCACTTGTGCTATAAAAACTTTAGTTTTCAATATAATTTATATGAAAATAAGATTTTTAAATAATTTACTGTTGAGGAAAATTTTAAATTTCTAACTAATTCATTGAAAATATTAATTTGTGGAAAGAAAGTGTTAAAATGTATAAAGGTTTCCATATCATTTTGGAATATCCCAGTATAATTAAGTTACTTTTAGGCTATTGTGTTGCTTGTACGCATTATAATTATTTTATATAGCTTTTCTAATTGAATTAAGTATACAAAATATGTTAACTAAAGTTGAAGTTTTTTTTTTAAATGCTCGCTTTTTTGATCGAATTATTGCTTGCAAAAAATCGTGTGTGAGTATAAGCTTTTCAAACAAATTTCCCTTTAAATTCCCTTCTAAGGGAAATTTTTAATTTCCCACTTTTTTCCATAATGAACATCATTTTGAGTAATGAAAGTATAAAACAAGCATAAAAAATAATTTCTCTTAACATGAACACATTCCAGAAACTTATAAAATCTTGAAAAAACGAAATTTTCTCCCTTCACAATAATTTATTATTAAGTTTTTCAATAAAACAACAAATACTTAATAAATTTCATATAGATTTTCAAAATTTCTCTTCAATTGATTTTTTTATGTTCTCACTAATGTCAGTAAAACTTTAGATTCGAATATATTTATATAATTTATCTTTGAGAAAAATTTTTGACTTCTCACTTATTCGGTGAAAAATATTATTTTGTTCAAGGAAAGTGTTATGGGTTTGAGAAAAAAAAAATTACGTGCAATATATTTTAATAGCATTTTGGAATATCCCTGTAACGTTTTTATACAATTGTTTTGCTCCCTGTACTTACAATTATTAAAATATAAAACTTTTGCTTTAAAATTAGGCATAAAATTTTTCTTTTTTTTTTAAATTATTCGTTAGCCAATTAAAATATTTTTGCTTGCGTGTGAACATAAGCTTTTTGAAAAATTTCCCTATAAACTTCCTTCAAGGGAAATTTTTATTTCTAATTTTTCTCAATAAAAAATACAATTTTAAGTAAGGAAAGTATAAAAAAAGCCTTAGAAAATAATTTCCCTCAACAGAAATAGTTTCTAAAAACTTAAAAAAAAAAACAAATTTTTCACAATATTTTGCCGTCTTTTCTAAAATTCTTTTAATAATTGTTATTTGAAAGAAATTACATGTATTAAATAAATTGTATAGATATTTTCGAAATTTATTTATTATTTTTTATTTATTTTTTATTCTCATTAAAAAACGTATGTCTTAGGTCATTAAAACTTTACTGTTGAACATATTTTGTATGAAAATAAAATTTTTACGTAATAAACTTTTAAGCAAAACTTTATAATTCGCATTAATTCAATGAAAAATATTTGCAAATAATTGCAACGAAAGTGTAAAAAGGTTTAAGAAAAAAATATTCCTGCATAGTGGCATTTTCAAAAAACTCGGCAAATTTCTTCAATAACATCCACCATTTATGGGTTTTTTTTTCAACGAAAAACACCATCGCTCTCCATACTTAATTTCCACCTCATCTATCAAGGAATTCATTTCACTCAAATAAATCGCAACATATATCAAGTGTTCAGAAGTTATCCCTGTCACTCACCTGCGGGCAACAGACAATGTACGCACAGGTCAAAACAGGTCCATAAACCAGGAAAATAAGTGATTTCAGATAATTTATAAAGCTTTAAGCACTAAGGAAACCCCAGGCGGCTCAACATAAGTATTAAAAAAGTTTCACTTTCATTCTGTCGAAATCGTTAAATAAAAGCATTATTTTTAAAACTTTAGCTACGTAGACATGTGCTCAAAAAAGACACGAGAAGCAAAACACAATAACAAAAACGAAAATGGAAAAAAAAACAGGACAACGTACCCTGCTCGCAAATGAGAAGTTCAAAATGAAATTGAAGTAGACAGCCAGACAGCTGGACAGACAGGCGAAATGGACGTTGGACAGCAAGAAAGCAGCCTGGTGGGACCTAAGCTAGACAAACAGCGATAATCAAGCAGTTGCAGCAAGGATAAGCCTGCAAGTAAACAAAATTACAACAACTATAAGAAAAACAAGCAACCTTACAGTTGAAATATAAGAATAACACTCAGCGAAAACCGGCCAAGAAGCATGTCGACCGTAGCTGTGCTGCAGCATAATTTATGCAAAGTTTTTTTTTCCATTTTCTTTTTGCAAATTTTAGGGCAGACACAAACGAAATCGGAAGTGAATTTAAGCAGTCAAGCGTAAAATTTTCTTAAACTACTTCTTGGCATGTGTGTATTAAGCAAACTTAACAGTTAAGCTGAGTTATTCTTATTTGCTTAGGAAAACACGGTTGAATATATTAGAAAATAAATCCGAAAAATAAACATATCAGGCATGTGGAAGAGAGCCAAATAGATTGAATATTGTGTGCAAGGAGCAATATTTTTAGGCAGCGAAAAAACAACTAATTGGCCATTTTAGACCTCAAAAGGACTTCGTCTGAACTTCTTAAATGTCATTTATTGAAATGGTTAGTTGAAGCTCTTTGTGAAGGATGAATGGTATATTGCAGTAGAGCTTTGGTATAAGACGGTTTCAAAAACATGCCGGCTTGAGTCAATATATGTTCTTTCTATTACAAAATCGTCTGCTTGGAACTGATAGCAGGCATTTCGACCATAACAAATTAATTGACAAGCACCCAATTTGAAAGCATTGAATGGAATATATTTTAAAATAACTTTCTATTTAAAGCTTTATTACTTTATGTCCTCTTGAAAGCTTTTCTAAGTATACATATTAAACTTTCGGATTGACTTAATGTCCAAAGGTTCTCCCAAAATTAACTTCCTTTCATGTATTCTATAAATGAATCGTAAATAAAATTAACTTCAGCATAAAAGCGAATTTACTTATAGATTTCAGCACGTTAAAGTGTATTAAGAAAGAGTGAGAGTGAGAGTGAGAGTGAGAGAGAGAGAGAGAGAGAAAGTGTAATGCAAGCAAATCAATTAAGACGGAAGTTCGTTGAATCGCGTAGAATTACTCAACCGCAACAATCTTAAAAACAAAACAAAATAAACCAAACAAGACAAGCAAATACAAATAATAACAACAACAACTGGCATCTAAAGCTTATGCTTAAGCAAATTAGTGGTGGCAACCATTGACTTTACAAACTAAATAAAGTCCTTATTAATAATAATTGTTCAAAGTGCCTAAAAGTATGCTTTGCTTGAATCAAAATAGACATGTTCATGTTCAGGCACTTCATGTTTGGCAGACAAAATATGATACTTCAAAGAAATCTCAAACGCGTGGCTTTGTTTTTTTTTGCTCATACTCTTGATTTGCATAAATTGTATTTACCTTTCTGATATTGTTGTTGTTGTTACCAGTATTGGTGTTGTTTTTTGTATTTTTAATTTGGGGGCACACGATGCACAATGGTCAAAAAGGCAGTTTTTTTTTTTAAAAAAAAAAATTCGTAGTTTTTGATACAGTTGATACATTGACAAAAATATTTTTTTTGTACCTGTTTTTTGGAATAACAAGTTTTAATTTTCATTTGTACAAAATATCATAGCTTTTTATATCTAGAATTTTTTAACATATCTAAGAGTAAACTTTTGAGCTTTTTAACACTAATTAATAGTATGTCTGGACATGGGCGTCCGCAGAATTTTTCCTAGGGAGGGACAAAGATCTACATGTAAAGTTCAGGTGTTTGGGAATTATTTTGGAATGCTCATTAAAAATTATGACTTATGAAATTCTATTTTCTGAGATGTTTGTTGAAAATTTTGTGAACGATGTCGCAATTTACACCGTTCTACTGTGTGAGATTCGACAGCACTAGTTATGAGGACAAAATGTAAAATTTTTGTAAGATGCTCATTTCTTTGCTCATTCTTAAAAAAATTGTTTAGAAGTTCGGGTGTATCTGAAATATCCTCTTTGAAGGGTTTTTAAATATTTCTATTCTGAAAAATAAAATCTTATATATTTATTCATAATTTTTTAAAACTTTCAACCTTGAAACCCAAAATTGTATTTGTGCAAATCAGTCGCTGAACCTGCACATCAGTCGCAATTAAAAAAGGATCTTAACTTTTTTTCTCAATTCCCAAATTACCTGCTGATGCGATAAACAGATATTGTAAGGAAAATTTTGAAATAACTGATGACTTTGTTGTTCTGAAATGGTGGAAGTTAAATGAAAAGTGTTATCCACTTTTATTTAAACTTGCGCTGCAAGTTCATTCAATTCCTGCCAGTAGTGCAGCCGCTGAACGAGCTTTTTCTTTGGCTGGTAAAGAAATAATTGAAAAGATAAACCGACTTGGGCCAAAAGCTGTAGACAGCTTTTCTATCCTGAAAAATACAATCTTATATATTTAATCATAACTTTTTACAACTTTCAACCTTGAAACATAAAATTGTATTTTAAAATTATGAGGTACTATCATTTCATGGGACATCGGAGATTTTTGAGATATTAAGAACTTTCATATAATGCAAATATTTTAAAAGTGGCAAAAAATTGTAGTTTAGCTTTTATATGTACCATTTGCGAGACTTAAGCTTAAAAAAAAAATCTAATCTAAGTACGTACATTAAGAATTTTATGGAAGTCTGACAAAATGCCACCTATTTTTGTTTTTATTTTTTGCTTTAAGGGGGGACATGACATGGGCAGTTTTTTGAAATCGATTGAAATCGTCATTTGAAATTTTGAATAATTTTGTATTTTAGTAAATATTCTTAAGATTCTAAGAAAAGAAATTTCATGGAGAAATTCTTACGGTTTCAAAAGTTACAGCCGGATCAATGAGAGCGAATTTTTAATTTTCGCGCTACCTACGTACGGCAGCTGGTATATACTTGTTTTACTTGCTACCTGACTTTTGGTGGTTGCTATTTCGTACCTACTTGAAGGGTGGGTCTTAGTTATTTGCAAATGTTTCAACTACTTGGTATCACCATAGGAGCTACAGCATTGAATTTTTCCAAAGGCAATGATGCAAATCGTTTGAAATGCGCCAGAGTGAAGGCATATGAAGCTTCAAAAGAAGCCCGAATTGCTAAACGATTGCAAAAAACTATAAGAAACAGCACAACACAAGATAACGAAGGCATACAGTACGAAGCAGGCATGGCAGTTTGAAGGTAACCTTTTTTTTCTTTGTTCACAAACTTTGAACGCGTTTATCTCGAAACCATGGTTTTCGTACTGGTTGCGGCACTAGCGGGTTCATTTTTTGACGAAATTTTTTTTTTTGTATTTTTTAAACTTGATTCGCTATCGTTTGACACGAGTTTTTTTTTAAATTTTTTTTTCGATTTTATATGAATTTTTAAAGTCAATATTTTTTTTCGAAAAAACACACTTTCAAGTTTGGAACAACAACAAAAATTGAAAAAAATTAAAAAAAGCTCGTGTCATACGATAACCAATTTTGTTAAGATTTAAAAAAGTAATTTTTTTTCCAGATCGGACAATTTTTGCAACTCCCAGCGCTGCAAGCACGAGGCCCCGTTTTTTTCTCTGCCGCCAGTTTGGAGCTCTAAAAAGAGTGAAAAATATATTTTTTTTAATTTTTTTTCTTGTAATTTGTTAAATTCTCTTTAATAATAAAAAAAAATTTTGGATAAATGTTTATTTTTGACTGAGTTATGAATTTTTAAAAGAAGGTCTGTTTTCTCTGCCGCGAATGTCGTGTCCCTCCTTAATTCCAATTGATAATTTAATTAAATAAAATTTTGGTTCATAAGCTACTTATATTATTGAATATAAATCTACATGCCTTCGCATGATCAACACATTTAATACAAAAACTGTGTACTTGAGGCTGAGAAATAATTTAAAAAAAACACAAAAACAGTTTTTTGACTGCCTCTCTAAATATAACAGATCAACCCATTTGATGTGGCTTTGAATGTGTATATGCTATATTTAAGAGAAAAAAAACTCTTGACACATGCTTGTAGACATAAGAAAATTCATTATATTTTGAAAGATGGGCTCAAAAGAAAAAAAAATCATACCAATTACGAGTACCTCAGTATTCGTGTATCTGTTCAAATATTTTAATATTTCATTTTGATCTTTTGCTATATATAATGCATTTTAATAATTCAAATATAAAATAAGAAGTTCACTCTTGTTTAAGCTAATCTTAAATGACCTCGTGGATTACCTACTTGCATAAACTCAGTTTTCGCTATTTACCAGTGGATGCTCGATTTTTTTTTAAGATTGCATTTGTGTAATTAGAATATTCTAGAATGTTCAGGTAAGGCAGGAACCTAAAGATATGAGGCTTAAGAATGCGACCATAAAAAGTCAAATATTCATGACTTGTATATTGAAAATGTCGTGTAATTTATTGAGAATTTAAAGACTTGTAGGTCCTAAATAAATCTATGCCCTTTAATTAAAGCATAAACTGTATTTAAGGGAGTATTCCTGGTTGGCAAAAATTTTTTTTGATTTTTCTTTTTTTGCATATTTTTATAGCTGGGATATTTGAGAATATCGTCCTAAAAGGGTTTTTTTGAAATTTGAAATACTTTAGGAGATATGGCCTTTATTGTCCAGCAATGTTTTCGCCAAAATGCGATTTGCTTAATTTGGCTACTTTTTGAATGCAATGGCTTAACGCAACCACCGAATTTCGTTCAACGCGTTCTTTAGTAGGTAATAACTTGTTTGTATACGCATTTTAAAAATAAAGGTTGGTTAAATTTTAAGGGCCGATGTTGATTTTGAAGAAAACACGAATTATTTAAGAACTTATTGTCATTTATTTTTATTATGATAATATTGATGTAGTTCAATTATGTATGGAACAAAATATCGGCCAAATGGCCGCCGCGACCTCGGCGGCACACCTCCATCCGATGGTCCAAATTTTCGATGACGTTGAGGCATAAGTGAGGTTCTATGCCGTTAATGTGCCGAATTATCTCATCCTTTAGCTCTTGAATTGTTGCTAGCTTATTGACGTACACCTTTTCGTTCAAATAACCCTAAAGAAAGAAGTCCAACGGTGTCAAATCACATGATCTTGGCGGCCAATTGACATCGTCACTACGTGAGATAACACGGCCATTGAATTTGTCGCGCAAAAGAGCCACTGTTTCGTTAGCTGTGTGGCAATTGGCACCGTCCTGTTAAACCACATATCGTCCACATTCATATCTTCCAATTCGGACCATAAAAAGTTCGTTATCATCTCACGATAGCGAACACCATTCACAGTAACTGCCTGACGGGTCTTCAGCCACACTATCGCGAACAGCAGCAATATTTTCTGCAGAACGAGCTGTACGAGCATGCACTGGTGTTTTCACATCTCCTACAGACCCGGTTTACTTGGACGATTAAATTGACCGAAAAAATCACGAAGTGCACGATATGCATTTTGATTTGAACGCCCATTTTCATAATAAGCCTGAATAACTTAACGCGTTGCTCGATTGTGTATCTTGCCATGGTTCAAATTGAGTTAGTCTAAAATTGAGAAATGTCGAATGAAATGCAGAAAAAAACTTGACGTTTAGGTGTGGTTCACATTCAACATCGGCCCTTAAAATTTAACCACCCTTAAATGAACACCTTTAAACGAATACACATTTTAGAGCTTAGGTATTCGAATGTTGGCAGCGTTTAGTTTACTTTGAATTGAGTAATAAACCGGACGCGCGTGCTTCAAGCATACGTATGCACCACTAAATCAGAGGGTCCAGGAAGCAATCAAACCTATTTACGAAGCACTGTGAGCCGATGATTTGTTGAACAGATGCCTTGGCTCCGAAACTCAAAACATCAACGGATCTTTCAACGCAGTGCTGTGGTAATTAGCACCGAAGCATATGCACACCGGCGCACGCAATGTTGTGATTGCCAATTATATTGCAGCTGTCATATTTAACAAAAGTTTTTTGCCAATAATTCAAATAATGAACTTAATGGGCATCCCGATTGGCAACGTCACATATGATTTCGCCATGTCTCGTAACGAAGAACGTTTGAAAAGGTCCGAAGCCAGAGCAATTGTTTTTTTACACTAAGCTACAAAAAAAAAAAGACTCAAAATCAAATTTTCAATTTTCAATGACTGCCAGTTTGTAAAAAATAAGCGCAATATTATGATTGAGGTAGGGACCACAATTAAATATGCACTGAATCTAACACTGTTTATTTTTTCGATTTCAGATGATCCGAAGTCGAGTTATCTGTGCCGCAAGCAGCATTCCTTATTTTCGACGCCCAACTTTGAAGGCCGACAACTGTTTGAACAGCCCTCGTACAAAGGAAAAAAATTTTTTTTATTTAATTTAATACGTTCTTAATACAAAAAAAAAAAAACAGAATTTAAATAACTCTTTGCGGTTTCAAATGAGAAGTTTTTCAAAAAGGGTCCAAAAATAGCCTTCCAACCAGGAATACTCCCTTAATAAAATAAATTAGCAATCTTCCTAAGAAATTCCATTTTTGGGTAAAAGTTTCACTTCTACCATGCGTGGCGGCTACACACATATTTTTTTGTTTTGTGGTGGGCAATATCTCGAAAACGGAGTGACAGAAAAAAAAATAATAATAATTTCGGAATTAGCGACCAGTTTTCCATGAAATATGGATAGTGGCATTCATTGTACATATTGAAAAAATCTCAATAATACTTTTCCCCTTAAGTTTTCCCCTTAAAAGCCCTTAAAAGCTTGAGCAAATAAAAATATTGTTTTTTTTGAGGCAACCTAATATTCAAATACGCTGGAAATGCAACATCATTGTGGGTAGAAAAATAAAATGTAACATAAATCATACGGTAGAAAAGTGGTGAATTTGGTTTTTTTATAAATAAAAGGTAGACATTCTGATCTATCAGTTGACACCAATGTGTCTGTTGTGCTAAACCATGATACAAGAATACAGGTAGAAGTGACAGTTCCTTGGCATACCGTAAGTTGTCAAAAAAAATGCCAATAAAGAGAGCGTTCATTATAAGCTGTGTTTAATTCACATTGGCTGCATTCAGCGGAAAATTTGCTAAGTAGCAGTTGCATGACTTTTGGGCTGAATGGTATGTAGCATAAAGCAGGGTTGGTATTATTGACGTTTTATCGTCATTTCGACTTTTTTTTTTTGGGTGCAATTATGACCTGACGTTTTTCTTTCAATTTTTTGTCAAAAATTAGGTTTTTTGGTTAAACCGCTTTTCCTTTATTATATAAAATTTGAGATTTAAGTTCAGATTCAAATTTGATTTGTGTGCTTGGAGCAGCTATATTTTGCTGTTGAGGTAAATTTAAGTTAGAGCAATTATCTAATGCGATAAGTCCAATAGAGAAACTGACATTTAAAAATACTTGCCGATTTGTTCAAACTATTTCCTAATCTGGTTTTAGAAAACGAAGTCTTGATTCTGAAGTTTTAAATTTAGAGTTTGCTTATCTTTTCAGTAATTCAGAAGAATAAGTAGAAATTGAATATTATTGGAAAACAGTTTATTCAATCAGAAGAGCAGACTAATCTTTGGCATTTTCTTCGATGCGAAAACTAATTTTTAAAATTTTGACCTAGCCTAGCTCGTCAGCAAACGTTGGTCGTATTTTTTCTCAAATAAACTTAAATAAGACAAAAATCAGAGGCATTTTGAGCACACAAACCTTGATTTAAGAGTGCAGAATTTGTCTTGTTATAATTTGGACATAAGGAAGGAATTAACAAACATATACAATATAATACAAATTTAATTGAATCTTATAATTTTTTAACCTTATTAATAAATTTATTTTATATGATGTTAATAGCATGAATAAACACTTAAAGGTCCTATTTAATTTTTCATTAAAACCTATATTTATAAATATGCTTATGTATAATGAAAAATTTATTGTAAAACTACGAAATTTACAGTACGAAAATTACTTTTTTTTTTCATATCAAGCCTGTACGAGAGGGTGATTTTATGCTTGTTCTTCTATCTCTTTTGAGCTAGAAAAATACGGAAACACGTTCTAGCAGCTTGTAAGTTACTACAATCAAGTACCTAACCTAGCGTCTACACGTGCAAGTGAATGTTCGAAAAACTCAAAACATCCAAACATTTTTACTAACACTCACATTTTCGGACTTGCAGCCTACTTGCAGCGCTACTTGCACGGAAATTTCCTAAGCAGTGAATTTTTTCACTTGCTGCAAGTAAATGTCAGAAAAGGGGATAAAAGTGATGTTTTTGTAGTGCTTTGTGGGTTTTTCCGGGATTTCCTCAAGTATATAGAAGAAGCAACATTAGTTACATGTTTTCCTCGTTTTGAAACTTCTTAATTTCAAACATTACTGCAATTACAGGGTAAACCTTCGCATTCGACGACATTTTTAAAAACACTTCCACTTGCACGTGATTGCTGGCACATGTGGACACAGGGTAAACAGGCCTATTGTTTATGTTTTCGCTATCGTTTATGTTTCAGAGTTTGTAAAGAAGAAACACTTGCTTACAAAATATTTCCTATTTTATTTTATTATTAATAGTGAGTATTGCAAGAATAGTGAGTGATTATTAGTGGAAGTTAAGTAATTTGTCAATGGCATGTTATTTAGCAGGAAGTATAATTTTATCATGGCAAAGAAGAGAGCGAGCACAATTGGCCATTGTCTTTTTTCAGAGTTTGCAATTAACCAAACATTTTCTTATTCACATACAAATATGTACCATGTTTTGCTTAATTGTATATAAAATAAACTATAATTAATTAAATGGTGAAAACATAAAAAATGCTAAAAATGTAAAAGTTCAGCAATAGAACAACCTTAGCAGCTGCACATGCATAAGACCGAAATTAAATATATTTTTATTAAAGAATTTCGTGTTATATTAATGGTAACCGCTCAGGGAACATATTGTGTGAGTGCTTTATGCTACAAACCATTCAGCCCGAAAATTGTTCAACAGCTACGTAGCAAATTTTCCGCTAAATGCAGCCAATGGGTGTATGTTCATTTGCTTCACTTTTAGCTGTGTTGCATGAACAGCTGTTTTGGACAAAATGGTATGCCTTTAGAAGAGAAAATCAACACTTATCAATGCTACCTGGGTTCTTAAATTAATAACAAAAAAAGACATTTAAATAAGTTCTGAATGGAAAAGAGTTGATAACTCAAAATATTTTGCTAAATTTACTTAATTGGGTAATTTTAAAACGCTAAAGTTCAATCTTTTAATAAAAACTGGCAACTTTTTTTTTCTATAATTTTGGCTAAAATTAAATAATTAAAAGACGCTTAAGATTGCATGACTACTAAATTTCTTAATAAAAACTTGCAACTGTTTTCTTAATTCTTGAACAATTTATTAATATTCAATTTTAACTGTATTTAATTCATTGCTTCCTTAAAATTTATATTTTTTTTAAATTAAAAATCGTACTTTTCTGAAAATATACCATAGTGCAACGTAACGCATTTTTTGTACCCTTGTCAAAATCAACAATATTGGGTTTAACTCTGTTACTGATTAACGTACGTCAGCAAATTATTCAATTATTCTACATTTGCATAAAAAAAAGTATTTTGTTGTTGTTGTTTTGTTATTTTTCTTTTCACTGAAGATAAACGAAAAAGATGCTTTCTTATGCAAATTTTTTGTGTTGAACTTTTAGGCTAAGAGCGCATATTACAAATAACAACAACAATAACAAAACAGGTATTATTATGCAATAATGGTTTATTTTGATTGAGTTTGTTTGTTTTTTGTTTATTTGTTTGTCTAACGATACCAACAAGTACAGGGTGGCTTCATTAAGCTATCAATCACACAAGCAGATTACATTTAAAAGCTTGCATAGTGTAAGGAGCAGCTTACAGTTTAGAAAATGTTTATTTTTTTTTTATATACAGGTATATTTTAATGGAGCTTTTATTGAAAATTTTTAAATATTTTCTTAGGTATTTATTTATAAATTTCTAAATGAAGATAAGGAGAATATAATGTTACTGGTAATTATTATGAATTTCTAAAGCAGAATTACATTGTTCTTTTATTATTACTTAAATTATTGTATAATTTTTGTGACTTAGTCGATAAAAATATTTAATACATTCATCATTCCTGCTAATTGTTTGTTCTGACTTAGTCACGATCGAAGCGGCATTTTGAATTAAATGCAATAAACATGGTTTAATCAGATGTTCGACTTGTAAAAAAAGAAACATTTATTAATACGGTAAAAAAAAAATATTACAAAAAAGTCACGGAATACAAACAAAAACAACACAAGCCACGCGCAAGAAAAAAACGCTGGCGTTGCAATCAAATTTAACTCAAGATTTCGGCATCAGCTTGAAAAACAATATTGTATGCGTTGCAGAAAATCTCACAATTGTTGGGAACATTTTTTTTTTAATGAATATTTACCCGTGCAACCAAATAATGGGTCGATGAAATTGCAATTTTTGGCCTTATTTTATTTAGTTTTTCAGGTTTATTTGTTTCTTTGTTTATTTGTTTTCTAGTGTACAACCAATGCCCCCAATTTTCATTTAACTCTAGCATGGAATTTAATTAATTTCGACTTTTGCTTTATTACTTCCTCTATTCTGACAAATTAACTACTACGCAATTTTATGCAATTGATTTCCAAACTATTTTTAGGGGTTGCATTTTTATGAACTGCCCGCTAGTTATTCAGCAGTTTGACGTTTGCACTTTACGCAACGCAAAGCTGTCAAGTGCGACATGGGACTGACGCGTGAGCTGTCAGAGCTAAACAATTGATATGTCAATATTGACAGTTCTATGGATGCACGAAAATAGCTTGGCAAAGTTGTATTCTTTGATAGGATGTGGCCAAGTTGGGGAGAAAAAAAAAAATGAAATAAAACAAGAAAAAGAAAACTAAAGTAGTATTATAAAAATATAATAAAATAAATTTAAGAACGTAAGAAATGAAAACGAAAAGGTTATAAAAATATAGTAACACAGGAAATGTATTATATATAAGGAATAAGGAACTAAATAAATTTTAGAACATAGAACGGAAAAGTAAAGAAATAAACGATATGAAGTGAGCAATAAAGAAATAAAAAGGAATAAGACAAAAACGAAAAGAAAATAAAAAAGAAGAAAAAAAACATGAGCTTAGAAAATATAGAAAAAAATTTAAAAAAAAAAACAACCGACTACAAAATCACTACAAAGTAAAAAATAATTTTAAAAATACTTTTCCTTTCAATTTCTTGGTCATATTTGATAATTTATTTAAACATATGATTATATATGAAATTTTTTTATCTTGATTTTTTTTCTTATTTGTTTTATTATCATAAATATATTAATTTCTTTGTGAATACAAAAGCTTTTAAGGTCGGCGCTAATATAATCAGACTTGTAATCAGAAGCGTCAACTTCAAAGCATTTGTATTCATAAAGAAATTAATATATTTATGATAATAAAACAAATAAGAAAAAAAATCAAGATAATAAAATCACTTTTTCTCTTATATTGCCACGCCCAGTAGTCGAATACCGCCCACTTTATTGACCGTAATTTGTACTAATAATGCCTACCCCTATACCAAATTGCAGTACCATAGTATAAATTATATGCGAGATATACACTTTTTCTAATATTGCCACGCTTATTTGTCAAATAACGCCCATTTTCTTGACCATAATTTGTATTAACTGTGTCTACCCCTACACAAAATTGCAGTACACTAGTGTCAATATTATTCGAGATACAGTGTTTTTATAATATTGCCACGCCTATTTGTCGAATAACGCCCACTTTATTGACCATAATTTGTAATAATAATGCCTACCCCTATACTAAATTGCAGTACTCTAGTCTCAAAATTATTCAAGATACACTGTTTTTCTAATATTGCCACGCCCATTTGTCGAATAACGGCCATTTTCTTGTCGGTAATTTGTAATAATTGTGCCTACCCTCATACTAAATTACAGTACCCTAGTGCCAATATTGTTCGAGATACAGTAGTATCTAGGATTGCGAGATCTAGTATTGCCACGCGAAGTTCTCGAATACCGCCCACTTTTTTACGGGCACCTCCATGCTTATGATATCTATCTGTTCCCCAAAAATTATGGCAATGTGGCATATGGTTTAGGAGTTATCGATGTACATACATTTAAAAAAAAAAAAAAACAAAAAATAAAAAACAGAGAAACCGACGAACTTGAGAACCTCCTCCTTTTTTAAGTCGGTTAAAAAGACATAAAATGAAACAAAAGATCGAGAAAGAGATTTCTTATTTTTTCTTATTTTTAATGCTTTACGAGGAAATTAAATAGCTTAGATGTAAAATGGAATATAACAAAAATTAAAGAAAAAAAAATGGAAAAAGACAAATTAAAAAAAAAAAACCTTTTTCAAAATTTAAACAATCATTTTTAGTAGAATTTAGAAGGTAAGGCATAAAAAAGGAAATATGGAAATACTACAGAAGGAGACGCACTTAAGCGGACTTTGAAATCAAATTTAAACTTTTTCTTGACATGGATTGGTCAGTTTGAAATGGATTCATTTCATTTAGTCAGTTAAATGGTCAGTGAAATGTTTGTCAATATTTCAGAAAAAAAGCCATATTTACCTTTTTTTTTTGTCAGAAAGTGCAAAGAAATTAAATAAAAAAATTGGTAAATAAATTCATGCTTAACAGAATATCTTGATTATTAAACATGATATTGAAACCTTAGACAGTTTTTTTTTTTAATTTTTTTTTTTTATTTTTATTTTGGGATTTACTGGCGCTACAAGATTCTCAAGAATTCTTACGGATAGTACCAGTATTGAACAATCTACTCATTCTAACTTATTTTGACGTATTAAGCTTTATTTATGGGATAGAGAAAAGTTTATAATCTTAAAACTAAAATGTGCAACTTAAAAACTATGAAATAAATATGTTAAAGGAGTTTATAAAAAACTTGGGGACATATACACACATGGTCAAAATAATAGGTACATGTCTCACCTACTTCTTTAATACATTTTTTGTTTTTTTGTTCTGTGAAACACTCTGTTGTAAATATTTGATACTCACCACTATAAAATTGATCTGTCAATACTTAAAACATAGAAGTAACGGTGTGATTATTCAAGAAAAAGAAAACACACCGAATTTGCTTGAAAGTGCATATTTGTGCTTGGGCAAAATAATATGTACAGTTCAACTATTTTGGAATTTTTCTATTTTTAGAGTGATTTTGGAAAGTTTTCTTATTAAAGGTAAGTTTCTAGGATATGGAAGCAATATTTTTGCAACATAATGTTTTTATTAGATGGGCCGAAATATGCATTGTACTGAAGGGCAACGGCGATTAGTATTCAAGCTTAGAGACCAAAGTTTAACCCTAAGAATGTTTGCCAAATCATTGGGAAAGTCGTTAAATTTTGTTGGAAGTGCTCTCAAATCAAAATCTACGACGGAAACCCGTGGAAGACCATAGATAACATCTCAAACAACAGATAACCACATTGTCTGTCTTTCCAAAAAGGACCCATTCTCATCATCAAGAGTGATTGCGGCAGATATCGGCAACGTGGTATCCTCTAGAACTGTACGTAGGAAACTACAACGAGCTTATCTTCCAGGAAGACTCTCCAGAAAAGTGCCATTGCATCGAAAAAAAAAATTTGGCTATGAGGCTAGAATTTACAAAAACTCACTCACCTAGGTCAGGACCTGAAGGCTCTAAAAAGTGGCGTAATATTTTGTGGAGCGACGAAACGAAAATAAACTTATTTTCTAATGATATGGGAATTCACGTTCGCTTCACAAAAAAAACCGTTTTAAGCCTGGAGGGGGTATTATAATGGAATGGGGCTGCTTTTGTTGGTATGGGTTGGGTTCAATACACCGAATAAAAGATACCATATAAACGTATAAAGAAATATTGGACAGCATCATGTTACCCTATGCTGAGAAAAACATGCCTCTTGTTAGACGTTCCAGCAGGATAACGATCAAAAACACACCTCCTGGCACATAAAGGATTGGTTTGATGGCGAAAATGTCAACTTGCTAAGCTGGCCGAGTCAATCACCCGACCTTAATTGTTATAATAAAGCCCTTAGCAATAATATAATATGTCTTACAAACGTCTTTTCCGTTCCCATAACAAATATGCAGACTCATAGAATACCTGCAATACATCCATTCTCATAAAAATAACATTTCCGCTCGTACAGACAAAATTCTGTGGAATCGAAAATGTTATTAAATTAATAAAAGAAATATAAAAGCTCACATTGCACTTTCGTCTTTTGCTAACTTAAAATAAATTGCATTTCCGTTCACACCGACAAAGTTCTGTGGAAACGAAAATGTTATTAAATTAATAAGAGAAATATAAAAGCTTACATTGCACTTTCGTCTTTTGTTAACTTAAATTAAATTGCATTTCCGTTCACACCGACAAAATTCTATGGAAACAAAAATGCAATAAACAAATTTAACTTTAATTCTGAAGAAATGGATTTTCAATAATCATTGGCTAATAATTCCAAAGAATTATTAACCAATACAAACGAATACCCTATCGATGAAAATTGCAAGAATAGCAATTAAGTTATTATAAATACCACCTTAAGCTAGTTTTAAGGACAGTTAATAATTTACTTCGAAAGATCGAAGATCCAATAAAAGTTAAAACTAAAGAAATAAAAATTTGTTTTTTTTATTTCTTGTTTAATTAAAACTTAAAACTGGCGCAGTCGGTAGGATATGCCAAAAAAGGATAAAAAAATAAATCCTTTTGTGTATCGAAATACTTAATGGCATATCAATAAAAAAAAAAAAACCCTCAACTAAGTGACATTTTTCGAAGAAGGAAAAATAAAAATAACTTAGTGACATTTTTCGAAGAAGGAAAAATAAAAATAATTTAGTGACATTTTTCGAAGAAGGAAAAATTAAAATAACCTAGTGACATTTTTCGCAGAAGGAAAAATAAAAATAACCTAGTGACATTTTCCGAAGAAGAAAAAATAAAAATAACTTAAGTGACATTTTTTCAAACAAATTAAAAATATATTAGTTCTGCAAAAGTAAAATAAACTTTATTAACTAATTGAAAGCGCGTGTGGACAAACAAAATTTTTTCCAAATAACAGTAAAATTTTTTCGAAACAACATAAAGGTGGACAATAATTGTGAAAAAAAATTTTTCTCTAAAAACTTCCCAAAAAGAAAAAAAAAAATCAACACTAAGTGCAAAACGAGAACGCGAAAATTCTGAACAATCTTTTTTGGACATGCCAAGATCAAAAAATCCTATAAAATCATACGAAGAAGTCGAGAAAGAACTAAACAAAGAACCAAGTACAGCTGCAAAAATTAAGTGTATGCAACTAGTGTGGGAAGCAATTAATAAGACGGGAACACCAACAGAAGCAGACTACGACAACGAGGAAACACTCATCAGCGAGACAATCAAACTCATCGAAAAATACGGACACTAGATGTTACCGGAAGATATCACCAAACATCCTAAAAGTTTCCTACCAATATCATCATTCACCGCCCTACCTCTAAAAGACGGAGCCAAACCAATATACCTTCATATTACACAAGACATATTAGAGGACCCTAATCTAGAAGAATACAAGAAGGAGGCCCAATACAGATTACATTTCTACAAGCATCTATTAAGGGGTAAAAAACAATAAATAATTTTTGTATTATCATTAAGAATTAAGAAAAATATACAATAAAATCATGACTAACCAAATAAAGTTTGATCCTATCAAATACTTGGGGAATCTCCCAGAATTCAACGGAGATACAAGAGACTTACAAACTTTCCTAAATTTAATAGACAAAATACACCCAATATTACAGACATATGACGAATTATCACAGGGACTCTTTTCCGACATAATTAAAAGTAGACTGAAAGGAAAAGCTAGGGAAATAATAGAAATAAATTGCCACGCAATTTCATGGAAAGACGTAAAAAATGTTCTTCAAAATAACTTCGGAGATAGATTAAGTTGTGACGACCTTTTCGATTCACTTAGGGCTACCACATTCAAAACTACAAGCTTAGAATTTTTTGAAGAGATTAAAAGCAAACTAAGACGACTTAACAACAAAACAATATTCGTTATCGGACAAGGACAGGAGGCAACAAACGTAATTACACAAAACAATTCACGCACCGCCCTTAATATATTTAAATCAAAAATTCCCGAACCCATGAAAACGATATTAGCCTGTAGAAATCCAAACACACTCGAAGGAGCCATGAATATCCTTTTCGAGGCTGGATATGCTCACCTCAGGATAGACAATTCACAACATTTTGTTCGAAACAACTTCGAACCAAAAATATCGAAACAAAATGGGCATAGCTTTAATCCTAATCAACAAACCAAACAGAATTCTAACCGATACAATCAACAGAATAGACAACATTTTTATCCACATAGCCAACAGAGTTCTAGTTACCAAAATAGACAGAATTTTCATCCACATAACCAACAAAACCTTAGTCAACAAAACAGACAGAATTTTGTTACACACAATAAACAAAATTTCAACCCACAAGGAAGACCTAATAATATACAGAATTCCCAATCGTATAGTAATTATCAGAGACAAAACTCCGTACCCCAACACAGAAACCAACAAATGTTCCATCAACCAAATAATAACAACCAATTTCCAATACCTGAGCCGATGGACATCAACAACCATGAGATAACGCACAATTCTAACGAAAATTTTCGTCATTCTGCCTCGGAAGAATTCCACATATAAAAATAAAGACCAAATTAGGATTTATAAAATTAATAGTAGATACAGGTGCAACTAATTCAATACTAAATCCAGGAATATGCCATCCAAAATGGATTTATCAAACAAATCCTATTTCAATAAAAACTCTGCAACACGAAATTTATGCCGATAAAAAAGCTAAGATAAAAACTTTCACTGAATTCGGAACAACTTTAGACACAATCGAATTCTACATCATTCAATTCCACAATTTCTACGACGGTCTAATTGGGAACGACCTTTTAAGACCACTAAATGCCTGTATTAACTATCAAGACAATACAATACAATTAAACGGACAAAAATTACCTATCTACTTTAACGGCGAAGAAGGCCATAGTTATAAGATACAAATAGCCCCTAACACCGAACTAATATATTTTAAGGAACAGGAAGGAGGAAAAATTGTGAATGAAGGAATTTTAAACGTAGAAAACAACGAAATAGAACTCAATCTGATGTCCGAATTAAATCACGTATTCACACAGAAGGTGGATAGCGAAAATTTTAACATTATCGATACAAGTGAAAATAAACCACTTAGAGAACAAATTCGAACAGATCATCTCAATATCGAAGAAAGAACACAACTTATGGCAGTAATAAATAAATATTCAGAAATCTTCTACCAAGAAAACACTAAATTAACTTTTACTTCAGCCATTAAACATCAAATTAGAACGAGCAACAACATCCCAATAAACACTAAATCATATAGGTATCCTTATATTCATAAAAACGAGGTACAGACTCAAATAAAAGAAATGCTCGATAATAAAATAATTAGGAATAGTAATTCTCCATATTCAGCACCAATTTGGATTGTGCCTAAGAAGGCCGATGCAAGCGGAAAATCTAAATGGAGACTCGTCATTGACTACCGAAAACTCAATGAAGTAACGGTAGATGACAAATTCCCGATCCCCAACATCGATGAAATATTAGATAAACTGGGAAGATGCCAGTATTTTACCACACTAGATTTGGCAAAAGGATTTCATCAAATAGAGATCGAGGAAGACGATATTCATAAGACTGCCTTTAGCGTTGAAGGAGGTCATTATGAATTTATACGAATGCCGTTTGGACTGAAGACAGCTCCAGCGACATTCCAAAGATTAATGAATAACATCCTTAGAGATTACATTAATAAAATTTGCCTCGTCTATCTGGACGATATAATAATCTTTTCTACCTCTCTTCAAGAGCATATCAATTCAATTAAATTAATTTTTAACTGCTTAAAAGAAGCCAACCTTAAGATCCAACTAGATAAGTCTGAATTCTTAAAAAAGGAAACAGAATTCCTCGGACATATAGTAACACCAACAGGAATAAAAGCAAACCCCAAAAAAATAGAATGCGTCAAGAATTTCCCAATCCCCAAAACTCCCAAGCAAATTAAACAATTTTTAGGACTTACTGGCTACTACAGGAAGTTCATAAAGGACTACTCCCTCATAGCAAAACCTATGACACGTTATTTAAAGAAAAACGCTAAAATTAATATTTCCGATCCTAAATATCAAGAAAGCTTTAACACTCTAAAAAGACTTTTAATTAATGACCCCATCCTACATTACCCAGACTTCACGAAAAAATTCACTCTTACCACAGACGCTAGCAATTACGCTTTAGGCGCTGTCCTCTCACAAAACGATCACCCATTATGTTACGCTAGCCGTACCCTTAATGAACATGAAATCAACTATAGCACAATCGAAAAGGAGCTATTAGGAATCGTTTGGGCTACTAAATACTTTAGACCTTACCTCTTTGGACGTAAATTCTTGATCGAAACCGACCATAAACCCCTAACATGGCTTTTCTCTATTAAGGAACCAAATTCGAAATTAGTTAGATGGAGGCTAAAGCTATCTGAATTTGACTATGAAATAAAATACAAGAAAGGAACAAAAAACAGTAATGCAGACGCACTATCTAGAATTGAACCCGAATGTATTAATATAAATACCCTAGAATCCAGTCCTACAACAATAAAGGAAACTTCATCCCCAATCAACATATTCAAAAATCAATTAGTGATAAATAAATCTTCATCAGGATCATTAAAAATAAGGAATATAAATATATTTAGTAATAAGAGAAAAATTATATATACTAAAGATTTAGATAGAGAAACAACAATAACACTTTTAAAAAATCACTTTAACCCTAAAGGACTAAATGCCATATTGATAGACGATGAATTTTACCATATTTTCCAAACAGTTCACAGCGAAATATTTCCTACACTTAAGGTGATAAAATGTAAAAAAATTCTTAGAGATACAACGGATGAAGAACAACTTGCTAGATTGATAGAGGAAGAACATAAAAGAAACAACCACAGAGGAATAGATCAAGTTTACAAGGAATTAATAGATGAAATTTATCATCCCAATTTGAAGACACGAATCACTATGTTTATAAATAATTGCGAAATATGTAATACTGAGAAATACACTAGAAAACCATTAAAAATACCTCTAAAAATCACCGAAACTCCTAGCAAACCAAACGAAATAATTCATGTAGACGTTTTTTATACCCTTGAAAAACAACTATTTCTTACATTTATCGATAAATTTTCAAAACACGCCCAAGCTTATAGAATTATGCACAGATCTTGGACAGAATTCAAGTCAAAAATCTTACAATTTATCAGTACCCAAGGAAAAATGACTAAGATAATAACAGATAACGAGTTAGGATTTAAGGCCATCCCAATGAAAGAGTTCTTAGACAACGAAGGCATTCAGATTCACTTTACATCTAACAGTAACCACACATCTAACGCGGACATAGAAAGATTACATAACACCATCAACGAACATATTCGACTTCTAAAACATGACGACAAAAATAGTACAGATACAGTAGAAGAAAAAATTCTCCGCATAATTAACTTCTATAACAATTCCATCCACAGTACAACTAATTTAAGACCAATCGACTTTGTTAACGGGAAAATTACAATAGACAAATATCCTGAAATTGAAACCAAAATTCAACAAAAAAAGGAACAAGTGATAAATAAAATTAATAAAGACAGAGTAGATCAAGTCATAGAACCTGGTCCGAATTTCATTAAAGAAATAAGAGGTGGAAAAAACCACTCAAAGTACAGGAAGATCTTTGCAAATAAAATAGATACTGACCATGTCATTGATAACAAAACAGGTCTAAAATATTACACATCACATATTAAACCTAAGAAAAAATTTCAAGACAATGCGAACCCTACAATAAACGCCAAAATTTAATTCTCTTACAGATTCAGAATGGCAGCATACAAAACAACTTTGGTAATTTTAACTATAATTACTCTCGTAAAAGGACAACAGTTAGACATACAAGATTTAACAATCAACAATGGTTATTTAACTATAAAGACCGGAGAACAAAAACTAATAGAACAATATAAAAAAATATTACACCTAGTAAACATGACAAAATACGAAGAAACTACTGACATAATAAATAGAAATTTAGAAACACTTAGATCATCTTCATTAAACGCACGGACAACACTAGAGACAATTAAAAAGAAGTTTTTTCTACTAAAAGAAAAAATACATGGATTGATACCACATTCAAAACAAAAACGAGGACTTATGAATTTCGTTGGAAAAGGACTAAAATACATAACTGGAACAATGGACTCAGACGATGAAATAAAGATTGACAAAATATTGACCGAACTAGAAGATAACGATAGAAACCTCAATTCAAAAATAGATAAAAATATCCTCATTAATAAATCATTAGCTTCACAAATTCAGAATATTACAAACCATATAAACTCACAACAAAAGGTTATAGAAAATTCTTTAAACACTATGCGAAATTTTATTCCTAAGAGGATAGCTAGTCTCGAAGACGAGATTGAGTTTTTACAATTTATTTACAGAGTAGATAACGACATATCATTATTACAAGACCATATCGAAGACATTGGACACATAATATTCTCGGGAAAAATGGACGTCATACCCTCAAACATATTTTCCGAAATCGATCTGGACCTAATAAATGACATAGACAGCTACGTGAATACTAAAATAACTGTTGCATTTCAAAACAATATAATCATTATCATACTTAAAATTCCAATTTTTTCAAAGGAAAGCTATTCACAAATAGTTTTTGAATCAATTCCTAACGCCAATAATAAATCCCTATACCTAACAAACAGAAAGATTTTGTTAGACATAAACAATAAACCATTTAACATAAATCCAGAAAATAATCTGAAGAAAAATCTAGTTAAGTTAAACGATAAATGTATCGAAGACATAATTAATCTTCAAGAAGCCAATTGTAAATTAGATTATTTTAACGAAACCGAAGTAAGAGAAATAACAACAGGTATTTTAATATTCAAAAACTTCAATTTGGAAATCAAACAGAATTGTAATAATATACCATTAAAACCAAAAGGAAACTTTGTCATAAGATTTGAAAATTGTGAGATCAATGTTCAGAATGAAACATTTTTTAATTTTAATATAAAAACGTACGATAAATTTATAATGCCCCATTATATGACAAAAATAAAAGAAAGAAATGTAACTATTGAACACATAAAATTAGAAACATTATTTTTAAAACAACAAAATTATGAAGACAATCTAAACGAAATATCAATAACTAATAGAAAACATACAATTGTTAACCTAAGTACAAATGTATTTGTATTTTTAATTATTATATTCATTATTATAGCACTTAGATATTTTAAAAGTACATCAACCTTGCAAATTTCGTCGGAGCCTCAATCTAACGGTGGGGGTGTTATAATAAAGCCCTTAGCAATAATATAATATGTCTTACAAACGTCTTTTCCGTTCCCATAACAAATATGCAGACTCATAGAATACCTGCAATACATCCATTCTCATAAAAATAACATTTCCGCTCGTACAGACAAAATTCTGTGGAATCGAAAATGTTATTAAATTAATAAAAGAAATATAAAAGCTCACATTGCACTTTCGTCTTTTGCTAACTTAAAATAAATTGCATTTCCGTTCACACCGACAAAGTTCTGTGGAAACGAAAATGTTATTAAATTAATAAGAGAAATATAAAAGCTTACATTGCACTTTCGTCTTTTGTTAACTTAAATTAAATTGCATTTCCGTTCACACCGACAAAATTCTATGGAAACAAAAATGCAATAAACAAATTTAACTTTAATTCTGAAGAAATGGATTTTCAATAATCATTGGCTAATAATTCCAAAGAATTATTAACCAATACAAACGAATACCCTATCGATGAAAATTGCAAGAATAGCAATTAAGTTATTATAAATACCACCTTAAGCTAGTTTTAAGGACAGTTAATAATTTACTTCGAAAGATCGAAGATCCAATAAAAGTTAAAACTAAAGAAATAAAAATTTGTTTTTTTTATTTCTTGTTTAATTAAAACTTAAAACTCTTAATCCCATAGAAAACCTGTGGGGCGGATTAAAAACACGAATAGCCAAACACTCCTTCTCAAATAAGGAGAAATTATGGGAATATGTACAAAAAATATGCTCAAGTTGATCGCCAGTATACCGAACAGGGTGGCTAAAGTAATCCAAAATAATGGTGGATACACTGGATATTAACCAACTTTAGGTTTTTATATGTTATATTATCAAAAATTTTACAAATATCCATAATTTGCTTTACAGATCTTCTTTGTACCTATTTTTTTGACCAGCTGAATTTGCTTTTTTTAATAGGAATGTGTTTGCTGAACCAGGGGCGTTGCTTATGCTTGAGTTAAACACGCCTCAAAAAAGGAACAAACTCATTAAAAAGTTTGCCAAAATTATTTTGCAGAAATCTTACCTGGTCATTAACAGGGATCATGTCATAAATTAATGCCCAATTTATGGTGGACACAGCAGTTTGAAGGCAATTATGGTCAACATTTTTGAAGTCGCGGTAACTAAAATTACGAGAAGCATAACTCATTTGGATATCACAAACGATATGGATCAAGACGTGCTTACAAGAGCATGGAGCTGATAATTTTTCATTGCTGATCGATAGCTGATATCGTTCACAAGAAATAAATCTAGTAGTGCCTTTTTAGTTTTCGTGTAATGAGTTGGCATTATCACATTTGCTGGGAATATACCAAAAACTTCCATATTTTCTATGAAAGTACTCTTTGTTAGCAAGTTACTATTAAAATCACCAGCTATTATAATTTCTGTGTAAGGTAGGGCAATATCCTCAAGCGTTAGAAGAAAAGGTGTAAAATCGATATAGCCATTCGGTCGGTAGACACAGCCCAGAAGCCCAGGATGCGGCTATAGGAACGTATCCTTTTTTCATAACATCTTCATAGTAATAATTGAGAAAATAATTACTTAAAAATAATGTTTTGTAAAACTTATTTGGTTCATTTCTATATTGAACATATAAGAAATAAATATAAAAAAGGAATGTTTGTACAGAACCCGTTATGAATTTTAGAATAATATTTGTAATAAATTTTGTAGCTGAGGCTATAGGAATATGTGCCAGCATAGAAGTATGAATATAAGCATAAAAATATAATGAAGTCGTGTAACACAAAAAAACAAAATCATGACTAAAATTATTGAAAAACATATTCTTCTAAGTTCCTAAGTACGAGGCTGTACAAATGAGCCACCAAGCCTCAATCCAAAATTAACAGCAAAAAAACACCCACAACTTCCTGCCTCTCACTCGCTTTGGTTTACCACTTTCTCCGGATTCACAATTTTTGTGTGAATTTTAAGAATTTCTTTTGAAAAAATCTCACGTATTCTGTAATTACGAAGTGAGTACGTGACGCGAGTGTTAAGCTTAAATAGCACCAAATCCTCAGTCAAACCCTTAACAAAAAAAAAAAAAAACAAAAATTCGAGTCAACATAAACGCAAGCCAAGAAACGTCAGCAGCCAGCCATGCAAAAATAGGGCTTAATTTTGGCATAGCACAAACTGCTGAGCCTCACATGTTGATTACATAAATAGTAAAAAAAATAAATGAAAAAAAAAAAATAATAATTGTAATAAATACAATAACAAAGCAAAACACCGCACTGCAAATGTTTACCAAACGCTCTG
The DNA here is from genome assembly GCA_914767935.1 of Coremacera marginata. Taxonomy (NCBI): domain Eukaryota; kingdom Metazoa; phylum Arthropoda; class Insecta; order Diptera; family Sciomyzidae; genus Coremacera; species Coremacera marginata. Next base: position 159,232,085 of record OU612046.1, on the reverse strand, counting down.
TGTTGAGCTTAATTTGCAAGCAATAATAAAATATGCTAGTTTGCTCTAAGGTTTTTTGCTACATTTTCTAAGCAAATGTTAATATCGAAAGCACCGTCTAAATTATCTATCGGAGGTTCCCAGATGCGTTCCTAGGCTTGGTAACATTCAAGGCGGATACCAGTAGTGCTACCTTATAAAAAATTTCCTAATGAAAAGGAACTAATTTGGTAAGATTTTTTTGTAATATTATTAGTTATAAAAAAACCCCAGATAATATAACAAAGATTTGTTCAGAAACAGATCAACAAATTTCACACTTTTGAAGTACATATTTCTATATAGCGTGAGGTGGGGTAATGTGTACCATGGGGTGATGTGTAACACGTAAATTGTTCGTTCAAAATGTTAACATATGCGTGAATGAACAACTGTAATATGTTTCTTTTGACAACATCTAGTTTTTCACAAGTGTTGGAAGTAGAGATGAGCGATCCGGTGATTTTTCAAGAACGTCGTTCTTAGTGAACTTGATTTTAAAATCACCGTTGTCTTAAACGGTGACCGTGATCACGTTATTTTTTAATTAAGCAAATACACATGCAAATATGTAACCATAAGCAATGTAGTGATGTCATGTACATTGTTTTGAAAATTTGTGCTACTTATGTTAATACTGAAAATACTTAATAAATCTTGGTAATATAAATATGTGTATTTTTATACAACTATATGCAAGCGTTTGTAAGGATTTAAAAAAAGAGGATAACGTGCCGAACGTTTCACCTCATGACTACCCATGGCCCTTATAAAGGACACATGCTTTAAAGAAGTTAGCTTAAAGAATTTTAAACGATTTTCAAAAATTTCAATAAAACGGATAGCATGAGTTCTAAATGACAAAATAAAAGGATATCTGTTGGCTTTTGAGTTTGTAACGTATATTTTTCCTGGCTGTTTTTAAGTAAAATGACAAAAATAGCATTTTCGGTATGGCAGAAAATCATGATCAGAATTTTAAAATCATTTGACATATTAGCTAAAAATATTTTACGCATAAAAACCCCAAAATCGAAAACCAAATAAATCAGGTGTAAGCACTATGTGGATTATTCAATATTCATAAAACTATCTCCGCAGCCCATTCTAGTGAAATGATTTTGGAGAAAATCTTTAATAATAATATTCGAATCTTCGCTTAGAAATTAATTCGGTAGTGAGAGGGTTAATAACTTCAAAAAGTTTAATTTTCTTATAAAATTGAAATACTTATATGTGCAATTGTTATATGGAATGTGAAAGAAAGCGAAAATAAAGTTTTAAAAAAACGTGTGCATAACAGCTCCTACGCGCGACTTGAGTTTACTCCTTAAGATCAATTACCGCATTAATGTTTCAAATATCCTAATCCTAGCATCAACATTTACCGAGTTATAGCGAATAATATAGTTCCCACGCCCCCTGGTCCAATTCCGCCCACTTTATGCAAGATGTTTGGCACAGACCCTCTGCATCCATGTTCCAAATATCATACTCCCTTCATAAATATTAACTGAGCTAAAGCGAATAATATAGTTGCCATGCCTCCTGATTCAATCATGCCCACCTTTTCAAGGTATTTGGACAAACTCTCTGCATCCATGTTTTAAAAATCATAATCTTATTATCAATATTTACCGAGCTATAGCGAATAATATAGTTGCCACGCCCCCTGCTTCAATTCCACCCACTGGAAACAGTATGTTTGGCACAGTTCCTCTGCATCCATTTTCCCAATATCATAATCCTAACATTAATATTTACTGAGATATAGCATATAATGTGTTTGTATATGCCATTCCCCTTAGTCTAATCCCACCCACCGAGTTATAGCGAGAAAACGCGTTGCGTAACGCGGTTTTGGAATGCTGTTTTGGTTTGCTATTTATTTGTTCAGTCGATTTCACATATAATATACCGCGGGCTATATATGAAAGACAGAGACAAAAAAACGCAAACGTGAAATCACTGGTTATGTTACGAATCACTGCAAACAGCATAAATAGCTAAATATAAAAACCAAATCACTATTCACTGTTTTTTTAAGTATTTGATCACCACAGATACCAGTGATTTTTCAATCACGGTGATTAAATCACAGGTACGAAAATATCGGTCATCTCTAGTTGGAAGTAGGCAGAAATACATTTCTTCTACTTAAAAAGGTTGACAAATTTTTGTTGAAAAGTTTTTAATATTTACAAAAAATAACGTTTCTTTACAGTTCTTACTTTGTGGTAAAATTTCATCAATAAGAAAAAAGGTTAGTTACATTGGGGTGATGTGTAACACTAAAGGTGGGGTGATGTGTAACACATCTTACACATTATAACTGCCATGAAAGAGACAACACAACAAAATTCTGAAATGTAATCACATTAACGGCTGTTCATACCACGAGTATTCAGCCCAGACCAAAATCTAATCGTGATAGGAAGTCAATGAAAAGCTGTGTTCTAACAACGCCACAGAAACTTTACAGTTGCTGGAGGAGGCAAAAAAAAAAAAAATATTTATGGAAAAGAAAACCAAACAAACGACAAAGCAAGCTGCCGGCGCTCTACGTCGTCATCCGAAGGAGATCGAGACTTTTGCATGATTTGTTGTGATTATAGCAAAAATTCACTTGGGAGCGCCTTTTTTATTTTTTGTGACCCATTTTATTTGTGAGAATTGTCACTACAATATGGTGATATCAAAGAATAATCATTTTACATTTTCAATTTATTTTTTTTTTTTTTTTGCAATTAATAAAGCCATTCATATATTCTATTGAAGATAACGATCAGATTTTTAATTTCAACGTATATGTTACGAGATTTCATTAGTTTCTTATCATAATACTTTTACTAAACATTAAAAGTTAAAATAAATATAAAAAATTAAAGTTTGTGGTCTTTAAAGCAACATTTTGTTGGTGTTACACATCACCCCACCGATTTGAAAACGATCACTAAACCATATTTGGGACTTCCGTTCTACTTTATCCATTTCTCAAAATATTCAACAGCTATGAAAGCATTCATTTCGAATTGGATCTTCTGCATGGGATACGAATTTAAACCAATAAAAAATTCAATTTCTTTATTTTTATTGGATACTTTTATTGGAGCAAATAAAAACGTGTTACACATCACCCCAATTCAGCCTAGGTAAAGGGTAAAATAAGTAAAAAAACGTTTTTATTACACTGTCTTAAAAATTTACTGATTTCTTACTTTAAAAGCTGCGAAAATTGAAATAACCTCATCGTAGTTAATATTATTTTTATGTACGTTTTCAATGAATAAAATAGCAAGATCCGAAACTCTTGCCTGTTCCATCAAAGGCCTCAAATAAAAAACACACGTTATTATTAACGCCAGTAAATTTTGTTATATTTAATTAATATTTTATTGATTTTATTCCATGCTACATTCATTGTTTTTCAACTCACTTATGGGCATTCGTTAATTTTTGCCGATGCTGATGACTCTCGTATGTATGTAGCAAGTAGAATCAACAAAGCAAAGTGTTGTTTTTAAGATTTCACTCAAGCAAATCGCAGAACGAGGCGTAAAAAGCTTCGCTTCGAAAACGAAATGGCCGTTTCAGACCTTGAAAGGACTTGATCAATTGTGTTGCGTGTGTTATGAAATGTTTAAACACAAATGATCGAGAACTGGACCCACAAGTTTTATGCCGACTCCGAAGGGCTTATGTTCTCAAGAAGCTTTTCATGGCAGTTTTCACTCTCTGAGGTTTGCCATTGTCTGCAGAGAGGTGACTGGCGAACAGAAAAATTAATTCAATTGGAAAAACTATCTGTAGGTGACTGGCGAACAGAAAAATTAATTCAATTGGAAAAACTATCTGTAGGTGACTGGCGAACAGAAAAATTAATTCAATTGGAAAAACTATCTGTGTCAAGTGGGAATTGAACACGGGGTTCTCGCGCGTTTATTAATTTCAGCTATAGTAAACTCGTTTCACATGAAGCTACCCACACATAAATTGTTAGTAATAATTTCAATGCTATTAAAATGTTTGGAAAATTTTCCAAAATATCAAACTCTAACTAAACTTTTGACACTGTCCAATACTTGGCGTTTTCGAAATCGATTTGTGCTGCTTTCATGTGCCTATTAACCTCGAAATTTCAGCAGCTAACTGACAGATTTGTTGTCGAAATGGTGTCAACCCAAAAATGGTGGTATTCGGGGTGGACCCAATAAAAAACGGATTTATATATTTCTTAAAATTTTCTTTTTTGCTGCCGTAAAAACTTACATCTTCTAGTAAGTTCTTTGGCCAGTCGAAGTGCAGTTCGATCGTTAAAGATTTTAAGTTGATTACATTTTTTATAATATTCTCTTCTCTGGCTGGGCTAAATTTTACTTATTTCGTAATTTTGTTCATGAAATTTTAAAATTTTCGCACGATAGTTACAATTTCGTTCCTGGGTCCCATTATAATTGCACATAACTGCAAGCTCTTATCTTTTTGGTTTTTCAATAATAAGGAAAGCAAAGTAATCATTTTTTAATTGAATAATATTGATAGAGAGGAGTGTAATTTTTGTCTTCACTCGAGAGTTTTTGTGAAACCTGAAATGTATGCTCGTAACACCTGAAAATATTAGGACACCCGGGCTTGGCTCGGTTAATTCGAGCTACCCTACTTGAATTTATAGCTCTAGAACTAGTAATTCGACTCTACTTTTTATTTTATGCTACATATATAATAAAATATATGTATAACTTATGCTTGATAATTATAAATAAAATTTGTGTACTGTATTACTCTTCATATATTTTAATTGTATTTCATTATACTTAATTTATTTTCTTCAATTAATAAATATACAACACAAGAAAGTTTTATTAGTGTTCAATATTGTGTTGCATTGAATGCAATTTCGTTTTGTAGTAATGCTTCTTTTCGTCTATTTGGTGCGTAGTGTTATCTCAGCATTCGTTTTTCTGTGAATGACATATGACTGCAGATCTCTAATAAGAACACGATCCAATTTCCATTAGTAAAAAACAAGGAGCTTCCATTAGTAAACTGCTGTAACTTGCAAATACGTAAACATAAATGGCTGAAATTTTGACAGGCGTCTAATAAAGGTTGATGCTTGTTGTGAGTGCTTCCAATACATCTCTTAGGATTAATCCAAATTTTTGTATCTGCCTAGGGCAGCCTCCTACAATTATGTGCCTAGCTTGTTCGGAAAAAAGTGCTCAACTCATGCGCAATGTTATACAAACAGAATAAGAAGTAATTTTATGCAACCTTTTTAATGTTTAAACTATTGGCAACACTCTTGTATCTTTTGCGACGGCACCAGTAATGGCACCAGTGGCGGTACCAGCGGCAGCACCAGTGGCGGCACCAGTGGCGGCACCAGTGGCAGCACCAGCGGCGGCACCAGTAACGGCACCAGTGAAAGCACCAGTAGCAGCACCAGTGGCAGCGCCAGCTTTAACCGAACTGACAGTTGATTTTGGCAAACGATCACTAATACCACTCTTGGCACCGCCATCATCTGTGATCTTGTCGAGCATTTCGATAGGATTCGCCTGAATTTGACACAGGAAGACTAAAGGAGTTGAATAAAAAAAAATTAGTGAAAATAGTGTTGATATCGGTGATTCCATATCAAATCGGACGCTGTTGTCCAAAAACTGATTTTGACGGTTCTGATGTTTTTCAAATTTTGTACATTTTGTACTATATATATATATGTATATATATATATATTATTATATATATTATTATACATATATAATATATATATACAGGGTGTCCCGCTATTGAGTGTAACTATTTAAGGAGGTGAAAGCTTATGTCGAGCTGAGCAAACAATCGTATCGGAGGGGGTCTATTTTCACATTCGTAGGACCTACAGGGTTAATTAATATTTCACGACTTTGATTTATGTTATTGTTTTACCACAGCCAACTTTTTTATTTTTAGAGGTATGTTTATGTTTTTGGTGTCATTGAGAAAAGAATTGAATAAATTGCAAAATTTATCATAAAAAAAATTTCATTTATTATGCGAAATTCTGTGAAATTTGCACTCAAATTTAAAATTTGGTAGTTTCAACCGATTCATTTCATCTTCACACGAGCACAGCTTGGTAACGGTTGAATCGGTGGGGTTTGTTAATATACCGTTAGAAAGGTGATTTCATTGCCTCTGCAATAAGCTATCAAAAATGTTTTTTTGTAAGTTAGTTTTTCTGGTAGAAACAATAACGTGAATCAGAGTCGTCAAATATTAATTAAACCTGTAGCTCCTAAGAATGTGAAAATAGTCTCCCCCGCCCCCCTCCCATACGATTTTTTGCTCAGCTCGGCATAAGCTTTCACATCCTTAAATAGTTTTGCGGGACACCCTGTGTATATAATACATAGTATAGTACTATACTATAGTATCGTATAGTATAGATAAATACTTAAAAAATGAAAATATGTGCATATTTTTTTAATTTTTTTCTTTACAAGTTATACACTGTGGCAAATTAGAAAACAAAGAATCAAAATTTGTGATGTGGACATGTATTAAAACAACTATAACTTCAAAACCGTTACTCCACCAAAAAAATTTTGAGAACACATTTTAGAGACCTCGAATTTCATTCACATTTTTCAAGGTCAGCACCACTACTTTTTGTGTTTTGAAAATATTTTAAATGCATTCCTAAAATTTTACTTTGGAGAATGAATGCTTACTATTTTAAACGAATTTTTCAAAAACTGCCTACATAATTCTTACATACAAAACACTATTTTTAGATTTAAAAATGTAATTTTTAGTATTTTTTTGTACTTATTATAGTATTTTACTATTTTTACGCTAGTACTAAACCTTCAACAGCATTTTTGTATGCCTAAAATTGATATTTCTTTTTAGTTTTTTATATTTATTTATTTTTTTTTGTATTCCTTGAGGTATAGTACAAGCCGAAATATTATAAAATACCGTAAGAATTAAAAAATTACCATTTATAATTAAAAATAAAAGTATTTTGCATATTAAAATTGTGTAGACATTTTCTGAAAAATTCCCTTAAAATAGTAGGCATTCATTCTCCAACGTAAAATTTTGTGAATCTATTAAAAAATTAATGCTTTAATACGACACAGTTTTCAAAATGCCAAAAAAGTAGTAGTACTGACCTTAAAAATATGTAAATTAAATTTTTCGTGGCCAAAAAAATTAAAATTTTTCTCAAAAGGGTTGGTAAAAAACTACATCACAAAGAAGATCAATTCTTCAAGATCTCTAAAATATGTCCACAACCTTTCTTCTGTAGGACTAACGGTTTTGAAAATAATTTTGTTTCACTACAATTCCTAATCACAAATTTTGATTTTAAAATTATTTTTTTAATTTTTCACAGTTATAACTATTACAAAAAGTATGTTTTGTAAGTATGTTTTGTATTATTGACATGCAAAGTACAAAATTTTTACAAATATGTAAGTTTCGAAAAGCGTCCAATTTGACCTGGAACCAACGATATACTTCTGTGGTTGCTTCTTCCATACAATACCGTTTAAAATAAAAAAGACAGCAACGAATATTTGTTCAAACATCTTCTTGCTTGCAATATTTAAACAGAGACTAATCTTCTTAGCAAACTTGTCCAAACTATTTATAGCAAAAATTTTATCTAAATTTAAGCTGTAAGTATTTCGGAATAGTTTTGAGACGAAATAGTCAATAACGAAATATTTTTACCTTTAAGCACGTCGACATTCTACAACAATAGTTCGGATCAGCAAAGCGATAATACAAAAACTTAAATATACTGAAGCTGTTGTGATAATGATATTAAGTAAAGCTTGTATCACTTAAAGTCGTTATCAATGCACGTAATAATGTTGCTCATCCTCGATTTTGAATTTTAAATTTTCAATATTTTGAAGAATATTCAAGATTTTTTATTCTGAACTTTTCAACTGCCTCTTTTAGCGTGGTAAATGTTAGAGGAGAGGTGTGCAGGTTGCCACCACTACTGTATTTTGATATTCTAGCAGTGTTGTAACCTAAACTCCAACTGACATTTACATCAAAAGAGTAGTAGTCGCTTTTAATCTAAATTTGGAGTGGGCAGACGCCATTGTGAGCCATAACGCAGTTATTTACATAGTAAAAAAAGTGTGAAGTATTAAATCTAAAAATTTTAAAATTAAAATTGTGTACAACTACACATAAATGAAACATTGTTATCGACAATTCATTTTAGATATTTGTGAAGTGTTACTTTTCATAAAATTTTCATAATCCAATCAGAATTTCAAACTTATCATGACTTATTCCGATATTTCATGGAAATGAAATTCTCTGGTATTCCTCAAAAAAAAAAAAAAAAATATATAAAAAAATGTAAGCAAATCATAAATTCTATATTTTATCTGATCGTAAACAAAAATTTTTTATGTATATCAAGTTTTTTTTAACTATACCAAAACGGTATATATTATCATAAAAAATCTGAAATCATATTCCGCTTGCGATAAGAAACAACAAAAACATTATAACGCATTCTCTCATTAGCCACCGATACTAATTTTTGTAAAAAAAAAACGTGACTGAACTAAGAATTTGTAATGAAACTCACGCATTCATTTTGATACAATTTTTGCATTTTTAGCTTTTAAACTGATGGCAAATATAAAAGATTGCCAGAATAACAACAGATTGGTATCAATTAAAAGTCGCATTAATTGACAGCAAAATAGCAACCATAATGAGCTTAAAAATATTATTTTGTATGTTACTTTTAAGTCTCGGTAAATAACAATATATTAAAATTAACCAACTTATTCTAAAATTACTTCAATTTATTATGATTTATTTACAGCTCAGCATTTCGGCTCAACGTTAGTTCTACCAATTCCAACCACAAAAAAGGTGGACGATACTAAAAAACCAGATATTGAATCAGTTTCAAACATACATCAGTCTCAAACATCACCGAATTTAATATTGTCAGAAAATTCAATTTCTGATATATTGGAAATACTCAAACAAGCTCCTCAATCAGTGTTGCTTCTTATACTAAAACCACCAACGGATGCAGCATTAGTTCCAGCAGCTCCATTACAACCAACTCCACCTGTAGCTTCAGTTCCAATACTTTCACCTCTAATTGAAGCTGATATTGACGTGAATCTACTATCTCCAAAGCCACCTGCAACAGCTCCATTGCCAGCAACTCCACCTGTAGCACCAGTTTCAATACTTCCACCTCTAATTGAAGCTGATGTTGACGTGAATCTACTATCTTCAAAGCCATCTGCACCAGTTTTATTGTCACCAACTCCACCAGCAGCACCAGTTCCAATTCTTCCACCTCTTGTTGGTGCAGATGTTGACGTGAATCTATTATCTCAAAAGCCACCTGCATTAGCTCCATTGCCACCAACTCCACCAGCAGCACCAGTTCCAATACTTCCACCTCTTGTTGGTGCATATGTTGACGTGAATTTACTGTCTCCAAAGCCACCTGCACCTGCTCAGTTGCCACTAACTCCACCAGTAGCACCAGTTTCAATACTTCCACCTCTAATTGAAGCTCATGCTGATGTGAATTTACAGTCCCCACAGCCAATTCCAACAACTCCATTGGCACCAACTGCACCACCAGCACCAGTTTCAATACTTCCACCTCTTGTTGGTGCAGATGTTGACGTGAATTCACTGTCTCCAAAGTCCCCTGCACCTGCTCCGTTGCCACTGACGCCACTAGTAGCACCAGTTCCAATAATTCCACCTCTAATCGAAGCTGATGTTGACGTGAATCTACTGTCTTCAAAGCCACCTGCACCTGCTCAGTTGCCACTAACTCCACCAGTAGTACCAGTTTCAATACTTCTACCTCTAATTGAAGCTGATGTTGATGTGAATTTACAGTCCCCACAGCCAATTCCAACAACTCCATTGGCACCAACTGCACCACCAGCACCAGTTTCAATACTTCCACCTCTTGTTGGTGCAGATGTTGACGTGAATCTACTGTCTCCAAAGCCATCTGCACCTGCTTCGTTGCCACTAACTCCACCAATACCACCAGTTCCAATACTTCCACCTCTTGTTGGTGCAGATGTTGACGTGAATTTACTGTCCCCAAAACCACCTGCAACAGCTCCGTTGCCACCAACTCCACCAGCAGCACCAGTTCCAATAACTCCACCTTTAATCGAAGCTGATGTTGACCTGAATCTACTGTCTCCAAAGCCATCTGCACCTGCTCAGTTGCCACTAACTCCACCAGTAGCACCAGTTTCAATACTTCCACCTCTAATTGAAGCTGATGTTGATGTGAATTTACAGTCGCCACAGCCAATTCCAACAACTCCATTGGCACCAACTGCACCACCAGCACCAGTTTCAATACTTCCACCTCTTGTTGGTGCAGATGTTAAAGTGAATCTACTGTCTCCAAAGACATCTGCACCTGCTTCGTTGCCACTAACTCCACCAATAGCACCAGTTCCCATACTTCCACCTCTTGTTGGTGCAGATGTTGACGTGAATTTACTGTCCCCAAAACCTCTCGCACCTACTCCGTTGCCACTAGCTCCACCAATAGCAACAGTTCCAATACTTCCACCTCTTGTTGGTGCAGATGTTGACGTGAATTTACTGTCTCCAAAGTCCCCTGCACCTGCTCCGTTACCACTGACGCCACAAGTAGCACCAGTTCCAATAATTCCACCTCTAATCGAAGCTGATGTTGACGTGAATCTACTGTCTCCAAAGTCACTTGCAACAGCTCCATTGCCAACAACTCCACCAGCAGCACCAGCTCCAATACTTCCACTTCTTGTTGGTGCTGATGTTGACGTGAATCTACTGTCTCCAAAGCCACCTGCAACAGCTCCATTGAAACCAACTCCAATACTTCCACCTCTTGTTGGTGCAAATATTGACGTCAATCTACTATCTCCAAAGACACCTGCAACAGCTCCATTGCCACCAACTCTACTAGCAGCATCAGATCCAATACTTCCACCTCTTGTTGGTGCAGATGTTGACGTGAATCTACTGTCTCCAAAACCACCTGCAACAGCTCCATTGCCAGCAACTCCACCAGCAGCACCAGTTGCAATACATCCACCTCTTGTTGGTGCAGATGTTGACGTGAATCTACTGTCTCCAAAACCACCTGCAACAGCTCCATTGCCAGCAACTCCACCAGCAGCACCAGTTGCAATACTTCCACCTCTTGTTGGTGCAGATGTTGACGTGAATCTACTATCTCCAAAGCCACCTGCATTAGCTCCATTGTCACCAAATCCACCAGCAGCACCAGTTCCAATACTTCCACCTCTTGTTGGTGCAGATGTTGGCGTCAATCTGCTATCTCCAAAGACACCTGCAACAGCTCCATTGCCACCAACTCTACTAGCAGCATCAGTTCCAATACTTCCACCTCTTGTTGGTGCAGATGTTGATGTGAATTTACTCTCTCCAAAGCCACCTGCAACAGCTCCATTGACACAAACTCTAATACATTCACCTATTGTTGGTGCAAATATTGACGTCAGTCTACTATCTCCAAAGACACCTGCAACAGGTCCATTACCACCAACTCTACTAGCAGCATCAGTTCCTATACTTCCACCTCTTGTTGGTGCAGATGTTGACGTGAAACTACTGTCTCCAAAACCAACTGCACCAGCTCCATTGCCACCAACTCCACCAGCAGCACCAGTTGCAATACTTGCACCTCTTGTTGGTGCAGATGTTGACGTGAATCTACTATCTCCAAAGCCACCTGCATTATCTCCATTGTCACCAAATCCACCAGCAGCACCAGTTCCAATACTTCCACCTCTTGTTGGTGCAAATGTTGACGTGAATCTACTGTCTCCAAAGCTACCTGCATTAGCTACATTGTCACCAAATCCACCAGCAGCACCAGTTCCAATACTTCCACCTCTTGTTGGTGCAGATGTTGATGTAAATTTACTGTCTCCAAAGCCACCTGCAACAGCTCCATTGACACAAACTCTAATACTTTCACCTCTTGTTGGTGCAAATATTGACGTCAGTCTACTATCTCCAAAGACACCTGCAACAGGTCCATTGCCACCAACTCTACTAGCAGCATCAGTTCCAATACTTCCACCTCTTATTGGTGCAGATGTTGACGTGAATCTACTGTCTACAAAGCCACCTGTATTAGCTCCATTGTCACCAAATACACCAGCAGCACCAGTTCCAATACTTCCACCTCTTATTGGTGCAGATGTTGACGTGAATCTACTATCTCCAAAGCCACCAGCATTAGCTCCATTGTCACCAAATCCACCAGTAGCGCCAGTTCCAATACTTCCACCTCTTGTTGGTGCAGATGTTGAAGGGAATCTACTGTCTCTAAAGCCACCTGCATTAGCTCCATTGTCAACAAATCCACCAGCAGCACCAGTTCCAGTATTTCCAGCTCTTATTGGTGCAGATGTTGACGTAAATTTACTGTCTCCAAAGCCACCCGCAACAGCTCCGTTGCCACCAACTCTACCAGCAGCACCAGCTCCAATACTTCCACCTCTTGTTGGTGCAGATGTTGATGTGAATCTACTGTCTCCAAAGCCACCTGCACCTGCTCCGTTGTCACCAACTCCACAAGCAGCACCAGTTCCCATACTTCCACCTCTTGTTGGTGCAGATATTGACGTGAATCTACTATCACCAAAGCCACCTGCATTAGCTCCGTTGCCACCAAATCCACCAGCAGCACCAGTTCCAATACTTCCACCTCTTGTTGGTGCTGATGTTGACGTGAATTTACTGTCTCTAAAGTCACCTGCACCTGCTCGGTTGCCACTAACTCCACCAATAGCACCAGTTCCAATACTTCCACCTCTTGTTGGTGCAGATGTTGACGTGAATCTACTGTCTCCAAAGCCACCTGCACCTGCTCCGTTGCCACCAAATCCACCAGAAGCACCACTTCCAATACTTCCACCTCTTGTTGGTGTTGATGTGAATCTACTGTCTCCAAAGCCACCTGCATTAGCTCCATTGCCACCAACTCTACCAGCAGCAGTTCCAATACTTCCACCTCTTGTTAGTGCAGATGTTGACGTGAATCTTCTATCTCCAAAGCCACCTGCATTAGCTCCATTGCCACCAGCTCTACCAGCAGCACCAATTCCAATACTTCCACCTCTTGTTGGTGCAGATGTTGACATGAATCTACTATCTCCAAAGCCACCTGCACCTGCTCCGTTGTCACCAACTCCACAAGCAACACCAGTTCCCATACTTCCACCTCTTGTTGGTGCAGATATTGACGTGAATCTACTATCACCAAAGCCACCTGCATTAGCTCCATTGCCACCAAATCCACCAGCAGCACCAGTTCCAATACTTCCACCTCTTGTTGGTGCTGATGTTGACGTGAATTTACTGTCTCCAAAGTCACCTGCAGCTGCTCGGTTGCCACTAACTCCACCAATAGCACCAGTTCCAATACTTCCACCTCTTGTTGGTGCAGATGTTGACGTGAATCTACTGTCTCCAAAGCCACATGCACCTGCTCCGTTGCCACCAAATCCACCAGCAGCACCACTTCCAATACTTCCACCTCTTGTTGGTGTTGATGTTGATGTGAATCTACTGTCTCCAAAGCCACCTGCATTAGTTCCATTGCCACCAACTCTACCAGCAGCACCAGTTCCAATACTTCCACCTCTTGTTGGTGCAGATGTTGACGTGAATCTACTATCTCCAAAGCCACCTGCATTAGCTCCATTGCCACCATCTTCACCAGCAGCTCCAGTTCCAATACTTCCACCTCTTGTTGGTGCTGATGTTGACGTGAATTTACTGTCTCCAAAGTCACCTGCACCTGCTCGGTTGCCACTAACTCCACCAATAGCACCAGTTCTAATACTTCCACCTCTTGTTGGTGCAGATGTTGACGTGAATCTACTGTCTCCAAAGCCACCTGCACCTGCTCCGTTGCCACCAAATCCACCAGCAGCACCACTTCCAATACTTCCACCTCTTGTTGGTGTTGATGTTGATGTGAATCTACTGTCTCCAAAGCCACCTGCATTAGCTCCATTGCCACCAACTCTACCAGCAGCACCAGTTCCAATACTTCCACCTCTTGTTGGTGCAGATGTTGACGTGAATCTACTATCTCCAAACCCACGTGCATTAGCTCCATTGCCACCATCTTCACCAGCAGCTCCAGTTCCAATACTTCCACCTCTTGTTGGTGCAGATGTTGACGTGAATTTACTGTCTCCAAAGTCACCTGCACCTGCTCGGTTGCCACTAACTCCACCAATAGCACCAGTTCCAATACTTCCACCTCTTGTTGGTGCAGATGTTGACGTGAATCTACTATCTCCAAAGCCACCTGCAGTAGGTCCATTGCCACCAACTCTACCAGCAGCACCAGTTCCAATACTTCCACCTCTTGTTGGTGCAGATGTTGACGTGAATCTACTATCTCCAAAGCCACCTGCATTAGCTCCATTGCCACCAACTCTACCAGCAGCACCAGTTCCAATACTTCCACCTCTTGTTGCTGCAGATGTTGACGTGAATCTACTATCTCCAAAGCCACCTGCATTAGCTCCATTGCCACCATCTTCACCAGCAGCTCCAGTTCCAATACTTCCACCTCTTGTTGGTGCAGATGTTGACGTGAATTTACTGTCTCCAAAGTCTCCTGCACCTGCTCGGTTGCCACTAACTCCACCAATAGCACCAGTTCCAATACTTCCATCTCTTGTTGGCGCAGATGTTGACGTGAATCTACTATCTCCAAAGCCACCTGCAGTAGCTCCATTGCCACCAACTCTACCAGCAGCACCAGTTCCAATACTTCCACCTCTTGTTGGTGCAGATGTTGACGTGAATCTACTATCTCCAAAGCCACCTGCATTAGCTCCATTGCCACCATCTTCACCAGCAGCTCCAGTTCCAATACTTCCACCTCTTGTTGGTGCAGATGTTGACGTGAATTTACTGTCTCCAAAGTCACCTGCATTAGCTCCATTGCCACCATCTTCACCAGCAGCTCCAGTTCCAATACTTCCACCTCTTGTTGGTGCAGATGTTGACGTGTATTTACTGTCTCCAAAGTCACCTGCATTAGCTCCATTGCCACCATCTTCACCAGCAGCTCCAGTTCCAATACTTCCACCTCTTGTTGGTGCTGATGTCGACGTGAATTTACTGTCTCCAAAGTCACCTGCATCTGCTCGGTTGCCACTAACTCCACCAATAGCACCAGTTCCAATACTTCCACCTCTTGTTGGTGCAGATGTTGACGTGAATCTTTTATCTCCAAAGCCACCTGCTTTAGCTCCATTGCCACCAACTCTACCAGCAGCACCAGTTCCAATACTTCCACCTCTTGTTGGTGCAGATGTTGACGTAAATCTACTATCTCCAAAGCCACCTGCATTAGCTCCATTGCCACCATCTTCACCAGCAGCTCCAGTTCCAATACTTCCACCTCTTGTTGGTGCAGATGTTGACGTGAATTTACTGTCTCCAAAGTCACCTGCACCTGCTCCATTGCCACCATCTTCACCAGCAGAACCAGTTCTAATACTTACACCTCTTGTTGGTGCTGATGTTGACGTGAATTTACTGTCTCCAAAGTCACCTGAACCTGCTCCGTTGCCACTAACTCCACCAATAGCACCAGTTCCAATACTTCCACCTCTTGTTGGTGCAGATGTTGACGTGAATCTACTATCTCCAAAGCCACCTGCATTAGCTCCATTGCCACCATCTTTACCAGCAGCACCAGTTCCAATACTTCCACCTCTGGTTGGTGCTGATGTTGACGTGAATCTACTGTCTCCAAAGGCACCTGCACCTGCTCCGTTGCCACCAAATCCACCAGCAGCACCAGTTCCAATACTTCCACCTCTTGTTGGTGCAGATGTTGACGTGAATCTACTATCTCCAAAGCCACCTGCATTAGCTTCATTGCCACCAACTCTACCAGCAGCACCAGTTCCAATACTTCCACCTCTTGCTGGTGCAGATGTGGACGTGAATCTACTATCTTCAAAGCCACCTGCATTAGCTCCATTGCCACCAACTCTTCCAGCAGCACCAATTCCAATACTTCCACCTCTTGTGGGTGCAGATGTGTACATGAATCTACTATCTCCAAAGCCACTTGCATTAGCTCCATTGTCACCAAATCCACCAGCAGCATCAGTTACAATACTTCCACCTCTTGTTGGTGCAACTGCAACAGCTCCATTGCCACCATCTTCACCAGCAACACCAGTTCCAATACTTCCACCTCTTGTTGGTGCTGATGTTGACGTGAATTTACTGTCACCAAAGTCACCTGCACCTGCTCCGTTGCCACTTACTCCACCAATAGCACCAGTTTCAATACTTCCACCTCTTGTTGGTGCAGATGTTGACGTGAATCTACTGTCTCCAAAACCAACTGCAACAGCTCCATTGCCACCAACTCCACCAGCAGCACCAGTTCCAATACTTCCACCTCTTGTTGGTGCAGATGTTGACGTGAATCTACTATCTCCAAAGCCACCTGCATTAGCTCCATTGCCACCAACTCTACCAGCAGCACCAGTTCAAATACTTCCACCTCTTGTTGGTGCAGATGTTGACGTGAATTTACTTTCTCCAAAACCATCTGCATCAGCTCCACTGCCACCAACTCCACCAGCAGCATCAGTTTCAATACATCCACCTCTTGTTGGTGCAGATGTTGATGTGAATCTACTGTCTCCAAAACCAACTGCAACAGCTCCATTGCCACCAACTCGACCAGCAGCACCAGTTCCAATACTTCCACCTCTTGTTGGTGCAGATGTTGACGTGAATCTACTATCTCCAAAGCCACCTGCATTAGCTCCATTGCCACCAAATCCACCAGCAGCACCAGTTCTAATACTTCCACCTCTTCTTGGTGCAGATGTTGACGTTAATCTACTATCTCCAAAGCCACCTGCATTAGCTCAATTGCCACCAACTCTACCAGCAGCACCAGTTCCAATACTTCCACCTCTTGTTGGTGCAGATGTTGATGTGAATCTACTGTCTCCAAAAACAACTGCAACAGCTCCATTGCCACCAACTCGACCAGCAGCACCAGTTCCAATACTTCCACCTCTTGTTGGTGCAGATGTTGATGTGAATCTACTGTCTCCAAAACCAACTGCAACAGCTCCATTGCCACCAACTCGACCAGCAGCACCAGTTCCAATACTTCCACCTCTTGTTGGTGCAGATGTTGACGTGAATCTACTATCTCCAAAGCCACCTGCATTAGCTCCATTGCCACCAAATCCACCAGCAGCACCAGTTCTAATACTTCCACCTCTTGTTGGTGCAGATGTTGACGTTAATCTACTATCTCCAAAGCCACCTGCATTAGCTCCGTTGCCACCAACTCTACCAGCAGCATCAATTCCAATATTTCCACCTCTTGTTGGTGCAGATGTTGACGTAAATCTACTATCTGCAAGGCCACCTGCATTAGCTCCATTGCCACCAACTCCACCAGCAGCACCAGTTCCAATACTTCCACCTCTTGTTGGTGCAGATGTTGACGTGAATTTACTATCTCCAAAGCCATCTGCATCAGCTCCACTGCCACCAACTCCACCAGCAGCATCAGTTCCAATAAATCCACCTCTTGTTGGCGCAAATGTTGACGTCATTCTACTATCTCCAAAGGCTCCTGCACCATCTCCGCTGCCACCAACTCCACCAGCAGCACCACTTTTGAATCTTCCATCTGATATTAATACAGATGTTGACGTAAATCTACTGTCTTTAGAGCCACCTGCAACATCTACATCGCTACCAGCTGCACCACTTCTGGATCTTCCATCTCTGATTGAATCACCATTAACATTACCATTGCCTCCAACTGCTTTACCAAGCCCACTATCACCACATTCGAATTCACTAAAGGTAGCTTTATTATTACCACATATTTCAACACTACAACTTCTGATTCCACAGCCACCTGTTCATCCTTCTCCTGTTCCAGGTTCCAACACAGCAGAAGAACCGTTGCCAATTCGTGCGTCAGCTTATCCTACGATACGAGGAGATCCACCAAATCCAGCCACAGTTAGAATTCCAGCATATCCTTCAGTACTGCCGAAATCGGAACTTTTAGCACACCCAAAACATTTAAAATTGGTTCCAACTTTAGCACCTACAATGGGATTGCAAGATTTGTTGGAGCCACCAATAGGTATTCCCCTGAGCGCTGGACACTTCTTTAACCAGCGCATTAAAGCATGAATCGTTTTATATTAAGTGAAAAATTCAGTTGAATTAAATTATTCGTGAATATTCATAAAGACGGATTTTAGTATTATGAAACTAGTTTTTTTACTTATAGAGATATATTTGAAACAGAAAGTATCTAAAAAATTTTGCAGAACCAGTTTTAATGCATACTTGTTTAAGTTTCATTTGCATTTCGCATTTCAAATGAACTCTATGCAACGATAACTTTCTTATATAGTGAAAGAAGATGAGTTTGACTATTATTTTCAATAATACTAAACTATTATCGCTTTTAAAAAGTGTTAGTGAATAAAACACGACCTTAAATTAATTAGAAAATTTTATTTTATAAAATTATCTCTGGCGCTTCTTTAGAAAAGATGATTAAAAAAAACGGCGTTAGAAAAAATGACTCAAATTTTGAATGTTTGATTGTGAATTGTTAAGAATTTGCTTAAGCACCTTGAAAACTTAATTCTTGTTTTGACTTCTATAATTAAATTCTTTTAACAAGTAGAAAAGTATAGGAATTGTAATTGATAATGTTATTTTTAAAAAACGTAAATTCCTATAAAACGATAAATTTTTATTACAAAAAAATGCTATATTGAAAGTTGAAAATTGCTTACAAATTGATTTTTTATAAATTAATAAGAGCTATAATTATATATTTCTGTTTTTAGCCAATTCAAGAGTGCTTTCTGTGAATACTAAAAAGTTACATTTAAAAAACACGTTTTTTTTTACCAAAAAGCACCTTCAAGAGAGTCAAAAATGCTCCATGGAATTTCCTTCAATTTAAGAAAAAATTTTGCAGAAATAGTTTTTAGTAGTTTCTCTAATTTTTTGAATCCAGAACTGCTGACTTATTTTTTTTTCTACATTCGAAATGATCCGAATTAATGTATACCATTAAACGAAAAAACACTAACATATTAAAAACTGGGAAACGTAAGACTTAGCTTCTCGAATAAGGCAAAAGACTTGGGCCTCATTTTGGATAGAAAGCTTAAATGGAAAGCCAATCTGACTGCAATCCATCAAAAGCAGCTCTCAATGGAGAACATTAGAAAAAAAACTTTCCTTGCACAAGAAGGCAATGTGAATAGTCTCCCGAAATGAATTGGATCTTGGAAATCCTCCAACAAACAATGTCATTGGTTTCTGTTGGATCAAAACTAAATAGCAAAGTAGGGCAGGAGTCTACTCAGATACACTAAATATCAACCTAGCCTGCAGACTCTCTCCCAATTGTAGTGTCTTTGAAATGGAAATTGACGCAATACATGAAGGCGTGGCTTCACTTCAGATAAATGAAATGGTTATTTTTCAGCAGCTGTCAAAGTTGCCAATGACATCCAGCTGTCAAAATATTCATGTAAGGTTAGCATTTCGTGATCGTGTGTAAATTTTTAGAAAACATTATTGGATTTCTGTAAAAATGCAACGTGAATTTCGTCATGAAGTCGGTCGTCATCATGGTTTCAGTGCGCAAGCAATTCGTTGCACCGCGGAAAAATTTGATGGTGTGTGCACTCTTTTGGATTTTTTGCAGCCACCAACCAGACAGTGATTGGTGCGAAGTGGAGAAACATAACCGCCGTCAAAAACATGACATCGTTACCGTTAAAATCCTTTGGTATAGAGCGATATTAACTGACTTTCTGTGGTCAAAGCTCGACATCATCGATATGTCCGAGTAGTGGTTCCAACAAAACGGCACTACATGCCATACAAGCAACGCAATGCTCGAAGTGGTGAAGAAGAAATTTGCTGATTGGATCCTCTCACGGCGAACGTACATCAATTGATCGCCGCGATGAATGTTGCTTCCAAATAAAGTCAGAATCAATTTTATATCTCACACTTTGTTGTTTTATTTAAATTTCCTTTTCTATCATTCTTATCTGGTCACCCTTTTAATTGATATATTTCTTCCACATGCAAACTACTTTCCTTAAAAAGAACAAACAATAGATGGTCAAGGGGGATGCTGCACGGCGCGTCAGCTTTGGTCAAAACGTTCAAAGGAACTTTTTTGCCTTACATATCTAATTAGTACTATAGCAGAAACATACTCCATAAATACTTCTTCAAATGTTGCAGAGATGAAGAGGAGGAAAAAAATCGATCTCTCTCTATAAGCACCTGGTCAGAGTTCGCCATCTTTACGTAGGTAACTGGTCTTACAATGATGTATACCGTGACGATCTTTCAAAATCTTCGGTCTACCGAATACTCAGTTTTATAAATAGCTCAAAAGAATTTAAAAAGAGTAGGAAAAATTAACCTCCGGTGTAACAACGGGCCTTATTGGCCTAAGTGTGTCTCAGAGACAAACGCTTTAATCCATTATGGACTGACGCACGTTCCCGTTGAGCTAGAAAGATGAAACTTTCTAAAATTGTTTAGTTTGGTCTGGAAAAAAAAGTCAAAAAATTAAAAAAAAAAAAATGTAAAAATCGAGTTGCCACCTTGAGAACGATATTCTCCAAGCAAAGACGAGCATTTTGCACCAATATTGATCTCACGAATTTCCACAAAACAACAAAAAATATACATAAACGTATTTCGTTAAAGACCAGCGTTGTGTCAATCCGCGGAAGCCACGTATGTCAGTCAAATTTCATAAAAATTCACAAAAGTTAAATATAAAGCCTAAGAAAGACGATCGTATAGGAATAATAGATTACTTTATTTTTTTTAGATTTTTTAGAGGTATATAATTATAGATAAAAAATGGAAAATTCCCAAATTTCCCAAGCTGGGGAATGTTACTAAACGTTATTGCTTAGCCTTGAGCGAAAACAGGTCGATTAGATAAATTCTTCAAATTTTATATTCTTTTTGGAGATCATGAAAATCTATCACTGTATGACCTCAGGGTTAAGAAAAGTAAACCGTTGCGTATACGCAAAGCTGGACAAAAATTGTTTAACCGAGCCTAACCTAGGCTTGTTGGTATCAGGTTAACTGTTAGCAATTGTTTTTTGAAGCGGATTTGCTTATTGACAAATTTAATTTTATACAAACATGAAGAGGGACTGTATAATTCCTTGCGTTGTGTTTATATATTACTTATATATAAGGCATATGGCATACATTTTTGCTAAGTTTTTTATTTTATGTCCTTGTGTAATGTTTCGATATGTTTCCTCAAAAACTACCTCAATAATATTACAGGATTATGAAAAACGGGATCATTTTTGCTTTGGAGTAGCTAAGCGTCATTTCTATTATTGTTTTCTGCGTAGATCTTGAATCACAGGTCAGATTGATCACGTCAGGATTTTGATATCTTTGAGGTTATACTCGAAAAATGTCTGTCTTGGCTATTTTTATGATGTTGTATAGAATCCGTAAGGTATTTTATAACTCTTTCCTTCCATTTGCATCATTTAGTACTATCTTCCTCTTCAAAACATTCGGTCCAATGTTTTCGGATTTTCGGATTTTATCACATCTTAAACTTACCATAATTTTACAAAGAAAAATGGTAAATATTCACTCATTTGACAGCTCATTTTGAAGGGGAAAAGTAGAAAAATTATGCAGTTGGTAGAAAGGAGTCTAAAAAGCTAGGCTAGCTGTACATTTCATTTCATCTTTCCAAAAAGCCATTTGTTAAGCATATACTCTCAAATATCTCGAAATACTGAAGTGATGGCCTAATTTTGATCTTAGATTTGATTCATGATAGGACTTTGAAAATTATAAATTTATAGCTCATCTTAATGAAAGCAATTACTTAATAAATAATATTAGAGTGTTATCCTAAAGTAGTCAGATTGTATTACTTTATAATTCCTCAAGAGCCTCCAATCAGTTGCCCACAAAGTAAAATCTTGTAGAAGTATATTTAAAAACTTATTCTAATTATGTGATGATAATCAACTTATTATGCCTAAATCCGAATTTTGGAAATCTTTCTATATATATATATATAAAATCTTAAAAAAAAATCTGTACATGAAATATTTTTTCGAAATTCTTTTTGCGTTGGACATTTGGAGTCCGAAAATCTCTGTCTGTCTGTCTGTTAAAGCATCACGCGAAAACCACTGGATGGATTTAAATGAAACTTGACACCCAGGTTCCATATATCCCCGGTCAAGACATAGGCTACTTTTTATCGAGAAAAAACGGTTAGGGCGGTAGGTTAGGGCGATCAGGTTCCACGCCTTCTTTTTTTAGCTTATCTCCAAAACTGTTCATCCGATCTGCATGAAAATTTGTATGTATAGGTGTTCAGATAGAGTGAGTTTTTATAACTTATCGACACTGTGCATCCGATTTGCATGAAAATTTATATATAGGGGTTTTCTGATACGGTGAGTGTTTTGGACTTATCTTTTTTGTTCTATCTTAAACACCAGAGGGCGCTGTAATACAAATATTTTAAAAAACATCGAAAAACTCCTAAGCTGTTTATCCGATTTGCATGAAAGTTGGTATATATAGGTTTTCGACAACGGTGAGTTTTTTTGACTTATATACTCTGTTCTATCTTGAACACCAGGGGCGCTGTAGTACAAATATTTTTAAACACGTCGAAAAAGTCCAAAACCGTTCATCCGATTTGCATGAAAATTTGTATGCAGAGGTTTTCGGATACGGTGAGTTTTTATGACTTATCTACTTGGTTCTATCTTGAACTGTAGTACAAATATTTAAAAAAACGTTGAAAAACTCCTAAGCCGCTTATATGAATAGGTGCATATATTATTCGTATATATGTATATATAAACATATACGTGGGCGTAGCGAGGATGGGACAGAAGAGGGCAGTTTCTCCCTCTCCCCTGATATGCATGTGTATATACATGTATATATTATAAATATATACATATATAAACATATATACATATACATGGGCGTAGTGAGGGTAGCAGAGAAGGGAAGTTCTCCCCCCCCCCCCATATATGTAGGTGTATATACATGTATATATTATGCATTAACTACATATCTAAGCATACATACATATACATGGGCGTACCGAAGGTTGGGTAGGGGAGAACTCATGCGCAAGTCCGTTGCATCGTACATTGGCGATGTTTTGACATTTCAGTTTCAATTTTCAGTGCTTATTTAATTGTTATACAGTAAAAAAAGACCTACGAAATAATGGCTTATTCGCAAAAAATGAAGAAAAGGAATTGTCAAAAAAGTAATAAAAATTTAAGGAACATAAAAATAACGTATGAAAGAATTCTTGACCATAAAAATATCTGCAAATATGGCCTAAGCTAACTGGGTTAAGTTGATCTCTAAAATTTCATAAGAATAATTAATTTAAAATATTTACCGTTAATCACTCAAAGCATTAATTTCAAAACAATAGAAATTCTTAGCAAAATTAATGCAAGAAAAAATGATCAGAAATTTAAAGTTTTGACTTTCGATGCAAGTTGCTCTGATGTTTTTGAATACATTTAACTCAGTTATTTTTATCTGAAACGTCAATAAAAGTACTTTATAAAAATAATAATAGCAGTTAGTTAGGCATTTATATTTTTCACATTTTTGTTCAAGAAAGGTCCATAATCTTTAATGTTTTCTTAAAAAATGGCGCAAAAGTTTATGTTGCAAAAATAATTTAAATTCAAAATTGCATTTTTGACTTATTTTCATTGACACATTAAACGCTGCAATAACATAATGGCACGAGGTCAAAATAGAGCATTTGTGTATGAGAAAATTTATATAAATGATTGCCAAGAATTCGTTTTTTCTCTGATGTTTTCAAAAATGTCCAATCTTTCGAATAAAATGTTAAATTTGAAAATATACTTTTCCAAGTGATCACGATCACACACTTCATAATTTTTCTCATAATTTTTGGGTTTTGAATCTACATTTTGATTATTTCGCCGAAGTTACCGGCTTGAAAGATGGACACAAAATTCCATCAATAGTTTGTGAAATATTTTTTAAATCGACGAATGAATTCAAAAATTATTTTTATCAACTCCGGAGAAAAGCCGGGCATCCAGCTAGTACTTTATATAATCATGATAGCTTACAACAATATTCATTATTTTTGACACTTACTGCATCTTTATGTTTTGTACAACGTAATTTTCTTTGAGTGCCTTGAAATAAACGAGCAATAATATTGTTTCCTATGAACTGCTATATTGCTGCTACCGTAGCTCGCACTTTCGTAGTTCAACTTTCATTTCGTTATACATAAAGTTTATTAGTGGCTAAAGGATAAGAGATACCAAGAAAACAATTATGGAATAACAAAAAAAAAAAAAATGTCAATTTAGATAAAAAATATTTGGAAAGCTTTTATATTCGATGTTCTAAAACAACAACTTCAAAAAAAATGTTTGGTGAAATCAGAACTTTGGTAAAATCACACTTCAACAGAAGCATTAAATATTTCGATAAATTATGCATTTAGCACAAAACAATTTTTTTTCAGCACCAACACTTTGTATACCACAAACAAACAGCTGATTAAAACCGCTAAAATTCCATGATAAGTTAGTTCAGGCGATATAGCAAAAAATATCTCACGCAGCTAATCGCACGGAACGTGTTGTATTATGCGTTAAAAATACTATAAAAATGCATATATTTCTGGGTAACGGTAGTTATAAATATTAGTTATAAGTTCGGCATTAGCTTGACGCTTATAATGAAACAGCTGCAGCTTATTTATCTGCTGTTGATGCTTCTGGGTAGGTTCTCAAAATATATGTGTGTACCTTGAGCGTTTATTGTATAAACTAACTATTTTCTACAGCTCTACACCAAACAGAGGCACTCTTCTTTAAGAATGCTGCCAAACTTTTGCCCAAATTAGGCAAACTATTCAAGTTAGAAGATTCAGCAGAAGATTCAGCACCGGAGGAAGCTGCTCCAGCACTTGAAAAAGAGGAACCAGCAAAGGCGGAGAAGAAATCCATTTTCGATTTGCCCAAAATACTCTTGAAAACCAAAGAAAAACTATTTAACAATCATCTATTTGATAGCAAGGACAAATTTGATCTTTTCAAGCCAAAATTATTGAAGGACCTCTTCAATTTAGAAGAAAAACTAGCAGAAAAGACGGAAAAATTTGTCGAGAAGCTTGAGAAAAAGGATGATTTAAAGGAAAAATTAGTAGATTTGTTTGAAGAGAAGAAGGACGCAAAAGTGGAGAAGAAACCGAAGGATGGCGATTGCTGTGCTCCGCCGCCAGTGAAGGAATTGAAATATATACCGGAATTGAAATATGTGCCCGTTTATGATGTAGCGCCTGAGCCACCGGCCCCGCCACCACTACCTGTTATATACAGCTATGCTCCGCCACCAGCTTATCTACCAGAACCACCTGCTTATGAGCCACCAGCGCCACCTGTGCAGTACAGCTATGTTCCAGCACCAGCTTATCTTCCCGAACCGCCTGCTTATGAATATGAGCCACCAGCACCACCTCCGCCACCACCTGTACAGTACAGCTATGCTCCAGCACCAGCTTATCTTCCCGAACCACCTGCTTATGAGTATGAGCCACCAGCGCCACCACCTGTGGCGTACAGCTATTTGCCATCTCCAGCCGCGCCAGTTTACGATCCAAAGCCACCTTGTTATGCATCAGTGCCACCAGCGCCGCTACCACCACCGGTAATCAAGTACAGCTATGCGCCCTACAAACTGGCACCAGCCTATAATCCAAAGCCGCCATGTTCTGATGATGATTTCAGTACTTAATGCAAATAATTCGTAATCATTGACTGTAAAGTTACCAAAGAAGCTTTTTCATACACCTTTTTTTTAGTCAAAGCATACATACGTATTTATTTTGTTATACCTCTAATTTTTTGCAAAAATAAAAAATCCAAAAAAATATATTTAATAACAATTTAATTAAATTTTAAATTCCATATTGTACACCCTTATATCCGAATAATGAAAGCTGTCAAGATTATCAAGTCAGTGGTATGAATTTCCTTGTTATATCACATACATTGCCCCATTATTTCGGTGCCTTGGTATTTGCTTAAAATCACGCATTCATCGAAATTTGCATATAAATTGCTCTTTCCATGTTTCGATTTGAATTTCAACAACTCAGTTAAACTATGAATTTTATTTAATTAAAAATCATATAACAAGGTATTCGACACACATATTTTTAAGGACCATTCAGCTGGAGGGCTGTCAAATTACGAATATGTTGCTGTCATTTGAGAAAAATTATTTATTTTAGGTCGTATATTTTTAGTTTCCACACATAGCGTGAATAATCAAGAGTGTCCCTAAGGCAAAGTTTTAAGAATTTAAGGTTAACCACTTACATTTCCCACTTTCTTGCAACTTTAAGCAATGATAATAATAAATGACATGTTTGGCTGTTCAAAGTGATGACTTTAAGACAACTCGTAGTCCTTTAGTAGAGATAAAAAATTTATAGTAGTGTTGAATTTATAATCAAACCATATTCGAAGTTAACTTTCTAAACTTATAAATTTAAAGACGGCACCAAAATGAAAAATATTAGGACATTGGCATGAAGTTTTGTCGAATATATAGACTCAGCTTCATGTTTATAAATTGATATACAAGCACTTTTTGGTAGAGAACCAAACTATAAATTCGCGATATCATCACTCTGTTATCGATATCATCACGCTGTTAGCTGTACATTTCTGTTGTATTGTATAGCATTGCTTATGTTATGGTTATGCTAGGCATATATGTTTGGTGAGCTTTTTGTTGTTAGTGTTTAACGCATAACATGAGAAATAAGCTTTTCTCTCGTGCTCATTGTCCCATGTTAGACATGCCGATATGGCGACGATTTTTCTCACCGATTTTCTCAGCCGAGGAGAAGGCGAAAATTAAAATCGTTCGTACCAGCGATTTTGCTACGATTTATCGTTCTTACTCTTTCACTCACATGTAAAAATAGTTAAACAAACATGCTTGCCTGGATAACGTAAAAAAAATAAAATTTTCTGTTTGTTGCTCTTGCAAAATTATTTTCGTGGGCTTCATTAAATAGTTTATTTCTGAGCTTGGTCTACAGTGGGTGGCCAAATTAATAGGTACAACCCTTAAAAATGAGAATTAATCGTTATATTAATTACTCAAAAAATTACATAAAAGTAGTTTTTGCTCTAAAAATAATAAAAATTCCAAATTGTATTTTTTACTACCTTTTATAAGACAAAGAATTTATTAGCAAAAGTAGTTGCAGTTTAAAGGACAATTTTTTAAGAGTTTAATTTTTAGGTATATCCCTATTAATTTGGCAGTGCATGAATTAGTGTTTTGAACTGCATAAATGTAAAATTTAAAGTGTGCATTGCTGAAATTGTGTTTTGGTTCTTTATTTAAATTGTTAGTGAAAATACCAATTTTATATACAACAAACGAATTACTAAATACGTAAATTATTTAATTATTATATATTAGAAATTTATAATAAAACTCAAGCATTCATTTTAAATATTTGCAATAGTCTTTTTCGGAAACTCATAACAGCTATGTAATTTCATACTTTCGAAATATATGTGAAGTTTAAACTAAGAATTTGGTAACACCGAGTAGAAATGAAAATTTTGTATTAAACTTCAATATGTGAGCTTCGCTAATCAGCAATGAAAAGTTGCGCGTTTTTGCGCGAATCACTTTTATCAGATAAATTGCGAAAATAAAAAAAAAAAAAAAATTGGCCATTTCAGCCCGCGAAAGGACTTTGACCGAGCTTCTTATGATCAATTGTGTTGGGTTTGTTGTGAAATGTTTGAACACAAATGATCGAGAACGGGACCTACAAGTTGTATGCCGACTCCGAATGGCTTATGTTCTCAAGAAGCTTTTCACGGCCGTTTTTACTCTCTGAGGCTTGCCATTGACTGCAGAGAGGTGACGGCCAAACAGAAAAATTAATTCAATTGAAAAAACTTTCTCTGTCAGGTGGGATTCGAGCCAAGGTTCTTTGAATTTGAACCATTGAGGAAATTATCACAATTTTTTATATGGAAAATAAATTCTTACGAATTTTGTTAAAAAAAAACTAATAAGGAATGGTTTTTGACTAGGACGAAGTTTTGAAAGTTGTTAGGGGGTTTTCTCGCAGGCTGAGGTAAGGCTCAGCCACTCCAGGATCAAGAGAAGGACCCTCGAACCTTTACCAAATGGCAACAATTAAGATGGTTTACATTGTTCAGTTACAATGGGGTCTTATTCGTAGAAAAATTATATTTCTTTCAATGCATAATTTAACTAATATATAAGCCCGTCCTACGCAGGGTGGGAAGCATTAACGATCAAACTGCAGTTATGTTTTTATCATCATTATAAAGCTTTTACAACATACTGCTCTAAAAATTGTTCAGTCTGAAAGAATGCCCATTAGGGTGACCCTTATTCCTAACAAAAATAATTTTTTTTGTAAATTTTTTGGGGCAACACATAATTTGAATAGATACAAAAAGAATGTAGTAAAATGTTTTTTCTTTAATTTTCAAATGCTATTTAGGGGTCGCTACCAAGGCAAATTGGTACAATTGGCAGGAAAAGGTGGTCAAATCTAGAAGTCGACCTCGTATCTATATGAAATCAGGCATCTTCAGGATTTTGGGGTCGGTCGATAAGCACGAATATGGAGTCAAAAATTGAAAATTCTAATAAAATAAGATGAGGTTCGAACATTCGACCGACCGAAGCCGTCATTTGGAATCCGACTACTAATAATAAAGTAAGATTAGATGGTCGAGACACTACGTCTTCTATTCGACCATCCTGGACGATCAAAGACACTGCGCCTTCTAAATCGATGGACCCTTTTAGTGTGATAAACCTGTTGCACTTAATTAAATTTCAAGAATAACCTCTTGTGAAGTTTAAGCGCTCCGCGTAAGCGAATGAAATTAGCTTGAGTATCACACTTAGGTGTAGGCAATGTATATGCTTAGTAGTAGTTGTTGCTTTCTGGTAGTAGTGGTTGTTGTTATTGATATTTTGTTGTTGTTTCACATTGTTTGTTGTTAATATGTAGGATGGTGTGATATAACGGCTAGCGTAGCTTTGTAACGCAAATTGCTGTTACAAAGTTTTATTATATTGATGACGGCACTTTGTATGGACGAAAATGAAAAGGTACAACCTGTGCGGATTCGATTTTTTGATACGCAATATTTTTTTTTATTTTTTGGGAATTTGCTGCACTCTACCTTTCCAGTTTTTAAAGTACACTAGAGCCTCGAGTTGCGTCTTGTTCGAGTTGCGTCAATACAATACGAGTATTTTAAATTCGAGTTGTACTTTTCTTTATCTTTTCACTTTTTTTTTTCTTTCACTCTTTCTTTATATTGTATATAAAACATCATGTCAAGTTGCGTTGTTTTCGAGTTTCTTCGGGTTTTTTGGAACGCATTATCAACGAAACTTGGTGCTCTAGAGCAATTTGCTATTGAAATAATAAAGCCATTAAATTACTATTTAACTTTTTGGACCATATAAAAATCAAAGCATTTTTTGCATTCTAGGAGAATAGCAAGAAATTAACGGAGACAACTCATTATTGGAAATATGAAATTACTTATATTGATAAAGGTTTTTTTGAGATAATTTGAACCCATTCACGATAACTACTTATTTCTTTTATTCTAGTAAAGCTCGCCTCACTTTTTAATGCTTAAACATTTTCTCTAACATTTCTCTAAGCATTGTTATATGTATTACGTAAGCATTAAAGTAGCACAAGGTATTGATACCGACATTAAAAAAGAGCAGAACAATGCTTATACTATTATTAGGTATAAACTAATCAATCTTTTTTGGACATCTCATGGCAATTCTCACTTGCATTAGCTCATTTTAGTCACAGATACTCAATATTTAAATGCGAAATTCCTTAACCTTCTATGAAAGTAATATTCAGGGTGTCACTCATAAAAAAAATTTTAACTCAACTCTACAATTACTTCTGCCTTAATGCTGCTCGATTACTCAAAAGTTCCTTTATGAAACTGCTACAGCTCGTTTACACTGCAAATGCGGCAGCATTCAATCACTTTTGAAATGCAATTCAATTTAAAGCTATTATACAGCCCTTTTATGCTTCCCACTCTCACTCCCGTACTTCTTCCGCTATGATGTATAGAATGCTCAAAACAGCTTCTCAATTAAAAACAAAAAATGCAACACTAATCAATCAATGAACTGTGACAGCATGCGAGACAATGTGTCAGAAATAAAATCCTGCAACTGCAGCAGCAGAAGCAGAGCTCAATCATTATGCACCGCATTAGTGCCACACCCACTAACCAGCAGGCAAAAATAATGATGCCGCTTTTGCGCTATAGCATTTGAAGCATATTTGATGGAGCTGCCAGTCACTCACTTGGCTTTGTTGTGGGCGTTGGGCGTGTTATTGCCAGTGAATGGAACGCAGCAAAATATTGCAATCATTTAATTTTGCCAAAGATGAAAAGGCGTAAAAATAACTCAATTATCTGTGCACGCGACAGTGTCTGTCAACAACAACAAAAGCTTGCTGCACAACAATGATGCTTTTTTGTTGCCATCATCGTCATAGTCTGTCATCATTGGCAACATTTATGCTGCTCTTAATTTTGCGCCCACCAAGTAATGCGTTACCATGTTGCTGGGCTTCCTTTTGGCTCTAATAAATTTTTTTTCTTTTTTACTTAGCTTTTGCGTTTCATCCTTGCTGCTGCTGCTGCTGTTTGTTACAGGATTGATGTAATTGCTCATTGAACAGGAAATTATTATGTGCAGCAAGTGTTGCCACCAGTGTAGCTCGTTGTTTGCAGGCAAACGTTAATCTATGGCAATCGAATGGCGGTGGCTGCTTGTAACAGCCAGCAAGGCTGATTTTGTAAAGCTCTTGGCAGTGTGTATGACAAGTAATGTTGGCAGTTTTGTGTAAATACATGTACACACCAAATCCAAATCCCCTTTTTCCCCCCTTTGGAGTTTCTTCAGCATAGTAGGTTAACGCAATAGAAAGTGTTTAAAAAAAGCTATAAAAGATAAAAACGATAAAAATATATATTATATGACTTTTCATTTTAATCTCCAACACAATCATGAACTTGAATAGCGATAAAAAATACAACAAATTAAGTTTCAAGAACAGCTTAAATTTGTCACATAACTGAACATTAGGCGTCAAACCAATTTTGACGTTTATGTGACATTAGATTATATATTGTTGATTATATTTTTATAATAATATGAGAGAAATATTTTTAAAACATAAATTTATATCCACGCACGTGCAGACTTTCGAAAATTCAAAGTTGTAATTATAATTGATTATTATAATAAAATATGCTACTAAAATTTTTGATAAATTCCTTGTCTTGGAAATAAATTGGACAGAGTATAAAAACTCGTTTTGGTACTATCAGATTCAGCATCAACTCCAAAACATAACCTTTGCCCAGCAATATGATGATGAACATATGTCAAAGTCTTAATCAGAGGATTGAAATAATGCTTACATTCATAAAAATGTAAATCACGAAAACTACGACATAGCTATAGCATCATAATCTAATTATACAATTCTGCCGTGAATACATTGACGGAGAAAAGAGCATTATTTTGCTAGAAACGAGCAAATTTAAAACATTTAAACATAACATCACATAACATAACATAACATAACATAACATAACATAACATAACATAACATAACATAACATAACATAACATAACATAACATAACATAACATAACATAACATAACATAACATAACATAACATAACATAACATAACATAACATAACATAACATAACATAACATAACATAACACATTTAACATAAAAATTTAAAAAACTTAAAATGATATTAAGAAAAAAATGTGTAATTCAAGAAACATTTGCTTACAACTCAAAAAGATTTTGTCTAGATTCAAGTATAATATTTTTATGAAGGGAGAAAAATTAGCTTGATTTAAGTAAACAACTTGTTGAAAACTTAAATAATTTGCTTGATTTGGGAAGTTTATTTTCCTTGAATTCAGAACAATTTCCATGATTCAAGTATACAATTGACTGAAAACTAAAATAATTTGCTTGATTTGCGAAGTTTATTTTCCTTGATTTCAGAACAATTTGCTCGATTCAAATAAAAAATTTTCTTAATACTAGACTGTTTTGCTTTATATAAGAAAATTAATTTTCTTATTAAGAGCAGAATATGCTTGATCCAAGTAAACAATTAGCTAAAAACTAAAATAATTTGCTCGATTTAAGAATTTTGTTTTCTTCGAATTGTGAAGAATTTGCTTCATCTTCAATAAAACTTTTCTAATTATTAGAATGCTTTGATTTTTCTTATAAAGAGAAGAATTGGCTGGATCCAAGTAATTAGTTGTCTAAAAATTAAGAATTTTTGCCTAATTTATAAAATTATTTTGTAACTTGTATCTAAAAATAGTAAACATTGTGTTTTATTAAACAAATTAAACAAAAAATTAGAAATGTTTCAATTATGTTTTTCAATAATTTTATAAAAAAATATTATTAATGTCTTATTTTAAAAAATTTTCTGATATCTTGTGATAAATTAAAGCAACAAAAACTTAAATTTTTAAAATGGGAAATTTCCATGCTATCGAATTCAATTTGACATTATTCAAGGGCTTAATATACGTTTGACTTAATTATTACAATATCAAGTATTATATATAATTCATTGGACTTAAGCATATAATGCGAGTTTGTAAATTAAGTTCCTTTGTAATAAATTCTATGCATAGTTTTTAAGTATTTGAAGTCATGAGTTGACAAACAGCTAAGACGAATTGAATTGTATCATGGTTTTGCTTTAAGATCTACGTTTATTCATTTATTTATTTATTATTTATTTATTTATTTAATGTTATCATCTACTGATTCATCTTACAGATAACATACTTAACCTAATGAACAAAAAATTAATTCGAATTAAAATAATTTCATACATCAAATTTCAACTTATTCCTATTATCCGCAAAATCACAATGACGCGTAGCTAAATTGCAAAGAGATAAACATCTAGAAATCGGTTTATTTGCTCCGTAGTTAGTTCTATGAAAACGCGAATAAAATAGATTATATATGTATATCTAAAAAATAAAACGATACGAGACCAAGAAGTTCAGAGGAATCTATATTATTATCAATTAAATCTTTTACAATGAAATGCAATGTGGTGGAAGAGTTACAACATCGATACCGTTGGCTTTGCACAAGCTGACAACTTCAATGGACATGTGTGATATGTGGTTGTCCATTATCAGTAGCAATGGATTGGTCTTGGCAGCAGACGTATGTTTGATGAAATGTTTCATGTATAGGATGAAATGATCAGAGTCCATCCAGCCTGAAACATTGGCATATCCGATGGAACCCGGCGGTGCATTTTCAAAGAAAACACTCTTCATATTCTTTTGTGGGAAGAGAAACAGGGGCGGAATGGTGTTTCCAGACGCGCTGACTGCAACTGCCATAGTCACATTGGTTTCTCTTGCCGCTGAGGAGAACTGGCCCACAACGGCGCCCTTTTTGGCAACGACTTTCACAACGTTCGTGAGTATGGAGGGTAGTCCGGTTTCGTCCATATTCCACACTCTAGTTGGATCGAAAATGACTGGGGCTTTCGAAATTGCTTCTTGCAAGCTTGAGAAAAATGTATGGACTGCTTCTTTGCAAAATCCTTTTGAGCGTGCAGCACTTGTAGGCTGTGGTTAACGGAGCATCAAGTTTGGGTGGCGACGTATAAACGTGTAGTCTTATAGTCTTTGGCTGCCATCTTTGGTTCTGCACAACCAGCAGGAAACTTAAGACCAATCTTTCAATCAAGATAAATCAAGAAACGAATGTTATTGATGCTTAAGCCGTAAGTCATTTTAGCACATGAAATTGTATAGCGCACCAATTACTTCTCTGGAATTGCCGAAAACAGCTATATGGAGAAATAATACCATTAATGTTGGTTGGAAACTACAACGTGCTTGTACAACGAAAACAAAACGGATACTTTCTACCAAAGCCAAGATTTTCTTCGACAAAGACTAACAAATCGTATTCTGCGACACATTCTAATGTAGTAACATGCTTTTTCACTTTATCCAAATGACAGCGAAGAGTAGTTTGAACGATACCGCAGGCAGCTGCAGCTCTATGCTCTGCTTTGTTTGTCGATAAAATCCATTTTAATGGCATTAAATAAGTTTGTTGCGTCAGGGACCTTCAAAATTATTTTATTCACGTAATTTCGTAGCATTAAAAAAAAAAAAAAACGCCAAAAAACCAATTAAAACGTGGGGTGAAATGCTTCCTATATACCTATACAATTCACGCATTAAAAGCATATCTTTTGATATGTTAAACTAGATTGTTAAAAACTAAAAACTTTAAATTGCTTAATTTAGTATATATTTGAAACCTGCTTTAAAAATTACTTCAACATGAATTTTTAAAACGTCGATATTTGTAGAAATTTTTTTTTTTCTCCTCTACCAGAATTAGTTGATAGTAGTTTGTAATTATTTTAGATCTTGTAGTACTGTTTTACGCAAACTCTCTTTTATTTCTTTTTAAATAAACATTGCTGACATTTAAAAAAACCATGGCAACTCTTCAAAATAGCAAAAAATATATAATTAAATTAAGACAAAAGCTTTTGCTAGTCGCTGTCCATCAAACATTATGCATTTTTCTCTCTCAGTCATTCTTTTTGTATAACATTCCGAGCTGTCATCCCTGCTGGAGCATTCATTAAAAATGCACGACTAACAAAGTTGCCAGCATATAGAAAATTAAATTCAATTGTGTGACAGGTTAATCCAGCATCAAAAAAAATATGTATACCGCAGACTCAATTCCAAGTTGAACCAACCACCCACCCACCTTAGACAGCAATCACCACCACCACCCTGCACCATATTTCTGCACAGCATTCATGGCTTCATGGCTTTTATTGCTGTCCTGCATATTTCATGCATTACACATACTTGTTTAAAATATGACAAGGATACTTCATTTAATTTGAATTCACTTCAAATATATGTCTGCCTGTTGGGTTGAACGTCTTTTCTTCTGCTTATTATAAACGTTGGTTTATACAAAGCTTGTAAATTCCTTTTGCATATCCTAGATAAAAATAAAAAAAAAAAAAATCGTTAAGAGCTGTATTTGTAAGCAAATATTTATTGTTTAGGGGTTGCTTGATTTATCTTGTTATTTTTTTTATTTTTATTTTTATTAGTAGTTTTGAGGTGAATTTTGTTGAGAGGCATCACGTGTCAATCAAAGTGTCAATTGATGCTGATTGCAGATATACAGGACTTATTTTAGAATAATGTCAAGAGAACTAAGATATTTTTATGTAGAAAAATCATCCCTTTATGTTTATATAAAAAGTCATTACATTTACTCAACCGTGGTTTGAATTCATAAGTTTTGCGTCACTAGTTAAACGCTTTTACCTTCATATTTGTTTTCCAAACTTGCAAACGCTACTCTCTTAATTGCCACTTCAATTTAACTAAGTTCTATATTTATGTAAAGTATTTCTTTCAATTACTTTGTTAAGTTAATTAACCGTTTTCTATTTCAACTTTTGACAAACCACAAACATAACCATTCACCACAATTCATCACAATTCCAACTGTTTGTGCATAAATGTCACATAAAATAAGTTTAATTAATTAGATACGCAACAACAACAACAGCAACAAAACAAACAAAAAAAATCACTACAGGTACTTTCTATAATTAGCGGTTAAGGCAAAATCAAAAACTTTCGCTACAACAAATACGTAAAGTTCAAAATATCGAGTCGAGCGTGCGTAAATTGAAAGCCAGCACAAATAATCACTGGACCAGGTGAAATTATGCGTTTTTGTTTGTTGGATTTGGTACGAGTTCGGCATGGCAAGAAGTTTGACTGCTATGGAACAACAATTCGTAGCTTATTTTACGCATAAACGCAATAAATGTCAAATTGAAATTGACATGATGTGACAGATGTCAGTGACAGTTGGTGGTTGATGTTTATATTGGCACGTGATGGCAGATTGAAATAGTTGTAATGGCCTTAGTGGGGGTGGAAGGATGTTGGAGAGATCAACATTACAATATTTATCGACTTCAAAGTGCGGTTGTTATATTTTGTGGCTTAAACACTACGGGTAGTAATCAATATTTCTGAAATATTTCTTAAATTTTTTATTACTTCAAGTTTGAATTAGGGTAAAATCAAAAAGAATTTAAAGTGTAACTAAGAAGAAATGAAAACAAGTAGATACTAATTCTAGTAGTGCAAAGATTTACACTATGTTATGATTAATCAACTTCATAGAAAGTCTTCGAAATATAAGAAAATACGATTCTAATTTCTACAATATTAGAAAATAAGAAAATACGTTAATATTTATAAAAAATGTTTAACGAAATGAAATTATGAAGTGAAAGAAAGAAATTTGTAAAGGCAAGAAAGTAAGAACAACAAAATGTAAAGAGTAACGTATTTAGATTTTTTTTTTAAAAAATAATACTAGCCGACAAAAATGCAAGAAACCCCAGACTCTGAGACTCTCTAATTCGTAAAGAATAAGGCTTTATATAAGGAATTATGCTTGAGTAAAAATTTTCTTGAACACTTTCTAAAATGCATCCTTGTATAAAGCTTTATATGAAGAAATAAATTTTAGTTAAATCTTCTTGAATGCTTCCGAAATTGTATTGTTGAATAAAGCTTTATATAAGAAAATGCATTTTTCAAACCTTTTACAAGGCTATTCTTAGTAAAGAGAAGAGAACTTCTTCCAAGTTGAGTTGGAATAACTTCAAATATGTATTTAGTTGAAATTGCTATCTGGGCATGATGGGAAAATAAGGGTTAAAAATATAAATCAGCGTCAGTTCTATAGTTTATTTTCTTCGAACATGTTTGAAAAATTTCATTCACACTTTTATAGTTCGATAAGTTTTAATTTTTTTTTTTTTTCAAACAACAGATGGATGATTCTACGTTAAGAGGTTGTCTGATATAAGGAAATGCGGCGTGATATAAAATTTTAAATTATGTCTTTTTCCGAAGTTGTAATATGTAATCAAGTAGTTTGTATACTACTTGAAGATGACCAATTGAAAAATTTTTACTTGTTTTTTAAGGGACCACTGGAGATACTCTATACAGGGTAGAGAATGGGCATGAAAGCCAATGACTCAAAGAGAACTCAAAGAAAAAAATGAGTTGCATAAACACAAAAACATACAGTGAATCAAAAAAGTTTAAGTACACATAAATCTTTTGCAAAAATATGTGAAAATAATTTTATTTTTAAATTATATACATAAACATAGAGAATATTGTGAATTTAGTTTCACTCATTTTACCTCTCTCACTGTTGTGAGCAGCAGTGTTTCCAGATTGGGCGATAAAGCGCCGATTGGGCTATCTTTTCTTTCACGTTGCGCTTTTATTTTGAAAAAAGCGCCGCTCGCTTTTTTGGGCTACATTTTGAAAAAAATTTGTGAAATTTTTTCCTCATTCTATTATGAGAGAATATGTAAAAAAAAAAATATTTGAAACGCCTTATTCTTTAGCATTTGTGTGAACAAGCTCACGATTATAGATATTTCTCCAAATTTGATCGACATGGTTTTAAGCAAGGTTGATTTATAAGGTTGTCACAAGGGAGAGAGCGAGTACCCATAATTGTAAAATCGAAGTTGACAGCTCATAGAAAAAAAAAAAAAATATAAAATTTGTTTTAATTGTTTATTTATGGGAAAAATTTTATACGAAATATGAAGGTTTTTCGGATTTGCGCTTTTTTGGGCTACAAAATATTATATTGGGCGATTTTAGGCTCTAAAAATTTTTGAGTTGGCGCTTTTTCTAAAAATAGTCTGGCGACACTGGTGAGCAGCGGAATAAAGAAGAGAGAGAGAGAGCGTAAATAGTCAAAAAAATATACGCACGTTTTTCTTCGTTCATTGTTTTTTTTTTTTGCAGAGCTTACGTTATTTCTCGTTAACTTGGTGGTATCGATCAAATCATCATATTCGACTGCCTTTCGAAGCAAATTCCACACATACCTATTAATAGTTTTGCGTGAATGCTGGCAGTAAATGTTTATGATGAGTCGCGGATGTGAAATATTAGTTGATTTGCGTAAAATGATTATAAAATTGTATTTAGAACAGTAAAATTAGCAGAATTATTGGTAAATCACATTTCAGCGTGCAAGGAGTAATTAATTCTTATATTAACTCTGGCAATATTCGTTCAAGACCGTGATCCGGTCGTCCAAAAAAAAAACTCTCGCAGAGAGACGGGCGCAAAGATCTTGGATTCAATATGGGCTAATCCCAGGAAATCTGCTGTCAAAATTAAGGAAGAGGTGCTGCAAAGCTTGGGAAAAACGTCCACCCACAAACTGTTCGAAATGTACTCCATAATGCTGGCTACAATGGTCGAACACCGCGAAAAAGCCTTTAATAACTAAAGTAAATATCTAAATAAATAAAATCTTAAACATCTAAATAACAAAAAAGGTTGCCCTTCGCTAAAAATCATTTGAACAAACCCGAATCGTTTTGGAGCAAAGTAATATTAAGAGATGAGTCTAAATATAACTTGGTTGGTTATTATTATATTATTAATTATATAATTATTACTATTGTTTGGTTAGAAAAACAAATGAGAAGAAAATTAAAAATTTGGTGCCTACAGTTAAACACGGTGGCGGTAACATCATGGCTTGGGGCTGTATGGCAGAAGCTGGAGTGGAGAAGCTTGTGTTTATTGACAAAATAATGGATAAGCACTTCTATCTGAAAATCTTGAAAGAAAATCTTGAGACGAGTGCGACTCAGTTGGGTTTTCAAAAAAATGGGTTCCTGTTTCAACAAGACAATGACCCGAAACATACGTCATATATGGTCAGAGAGTGGCTTCTTTATAACTGCAAGCAACTGCATACATCACCACAATCCCTGGATCTTAATCCCATCGAGCACATCTGGCAGCTGCTCGAAAAAAGGATACGTAAGCACGTAATTACTTTTAAGGAATCCTGAAAGAATGCTCTATCGACTGAGTGGATGAAAATAAAACAAAATGATACCGGAGTGTTAGTAAATAGCTTGCGTCGACGCTTACAAGCAGTTATCGATGCCAGGGGAGGGGCAACGAAATACTAATAATATTTCAATTATAAGAATTTTTAGAATTATTTAATATTTTAAGTGTACTTCAACTTTTTTGGAATGAACTCATGACTTTTTTCGTTCTTTTGTTACTGTTCCTACATTTTAAGTTGTTTACCCATGAAAAGACTTATTTTGCGTTCCTTAATCTCTAAGCATACCTGATTTGAAGAATAAATGTTTTGTTTTTTAATTTTCAAAAATTTGGGGTGTTCTTTGTAGACTCACTGTAGGTTGACAAGCACACGTGATGCAAATGCGCAGAATATTTCATTTCTGCTCACTTGAAGACGCCATCCTTTCTATATTATTCTTGTTTCGTTTTCATCATGGACTTATGTCCTCTACCCTGGCGTCTCGGAGGCAGGGGAAATACGGCAGGTGAGAGATGGTTTTATCAAAAAATGAACAAATTCATAAGAGTATGTATTGTTCAGAAAAAACGAAGGAACACGATAAACTAAGCAGAAATTAAAGTAAATTCACATTACAAACAAAGTTATATTATCAATAACAAAGGAATAAAACTTACCAGTGGAAGATACTGCATTCACCGACACATCCGCACATGCTTCGTTTTTTGTTATCTACACATCAAAATCAATTCTCTGAGATTTAAAATTATAACGACAAGTACTTTACCGACATTTGTTAACGAACGTAAAATATCCAGGGTAGGAGACTTAAAATACGAGAAACAAAAATTGCAGATTTTTTCTTAAAAACAAGTAAAAGTAATTTGATTTTTTTTTTTTTTGTTTTAATATTTACTAATATACCTTTATACTAATGCTTCTTTATGAAATAAATAATGCTTAAATGTCTAATCAATTAGAAATGTATTAAATTACACTGCCTTCTTTGCGAGATAGTAAAGAGACAGGCCAGAGTAGACACTTTTTACAAGTTTAACATGCAGTTATAACTAAACTACGTTTATTTAGGTATTGCAATTAACTGGTAACAAAGTAAACGTCGTTTATTATTATGTATGTTCATCGTTTTCCGCAAATTTTCAACTAATGTATTGATTTAGCCACAGCTAGACCCGCTTAACGTAGAATCACCTGTAACAACAGTGACGGCGCAATTGTCAAGCACCAAGGGGTAACACTTTTCTCATTCAGTTCAGTAGCCACATAAGAAATAGGCTAAAATAAAGCCCAAATCGTTCGTTATATAAATTTCTAGAACTGAGCTCAATATAGCTTAAAACCATCCCAAAATATTCTATTCACGTCCGAAGTCTATGCCAAAAACTGGGCATGATAAATTTCTTGATAAACAAATTGTGCTTAATGAGTGTAAGCTTGGAATTGTTTACAAAAATATACAATATAATTGTTACAAAATAACAACAATATTGCACAACAACAATACTTATTTTCGTCTGTTTTTTCCTCGTTAGTTCTGTTGCCGTTTTAGTCCGTTGGTCAATTTTTCGACCACTAAATTTAAAAATAATTTCTGGAAAAAATATTCAAGATGTTTCAAACCCTTTTTAGAATATACACGATTTGGTTAAAAGTAAATACAGAAGAAAAATTAATTTATCGAATTTCCTTTTTTTATTTATTTAGGTAAGCGCTACAAGAAAACATATTTTTTGGACCATTTTTGAAAAAATTGGTAAAAAATATATGTAAAATAGAATACATTATTTAAATGAGCATGCTGAAAAAAGACTAAAATATGAGAATTAGTCAGTTTTGGACAACGCAGGTAAATGAAACTATGTGCTAGCTGCAAACTAAATATGGTGGTCGATTTTCCGACCAATGGCCCGATTTCGATGGTTGTTTTTTATAGCCTTTTTCATCAAATATTTCATTAAAAAAAATTAAAACATTTCATTAAAAATTTTCGAATTTTTGTATACATATTGGGTAATAGGTGGATTTTTCGATCAAATCATAGCCAGAAAATTAAAGATCGGAAAATTCTTAAGCTCTGGAATTTTCTTTATTTGATCAATATAAACCAAACCTGAACTTTTTATTACGAAATTCCAACTCGTTCTAGTAACGGACCAAAATGGGTTAATAATTTCATATTTTTTTTAACTCGGCTATTGTTCTCACATAGCGCATTGTATTTTCTTTTTTTTTATAAAAATTAAGGACAATTTTGTTATAAAGAATTAATATTTTATTCAATTAAATATTTTCCAGTCTGATCCAGTACTTTTTCCCATTTTTCTGGTTGTAGTATGATTCCACGCTCATAAAATTTTTGTTCCTTGCATGCAAAGATTTTAATGATACGCTTTAAAAATGGATAATTTTCTTGGCGTTTGAGAAGCAAATCACAAACATTAATGTGACGGCGCAAATTTTCTGCCGTAAGAGGATGTGGAGCCCATATGTCGAGTTTTGAGATAAAACTAGCCTTTCAAGTGATCATTAACGGTCGAATTAAATACATTTTACCTTTCAGCGATCTCATGAGTTGTTATTCGCCGGTTTACATCAATTAATGCCTTGTTGTGTCTTTAATCAGCTTCAGCTGGCCTTCCAGAACGTGGTGCATTTTCGAGATCAAAATTGCTGGATCGAAATTTTGCAAACCAGCTTTGGCCTTTGCACTCTAAACACATCTTTTCCCTTCACATCGGATAATTTTTTTTTTTTTGCTTGAACAGCATTTTTATCTTTTCTATAGTAAGAAAGTAAAATATGCCGCAAATGCTGTTTTTCACTTTCCATATTTAAAAGGCTATCAACCAACAACTTTCCTGAGCAGAATCAATCGAATTTTTTCACGAGCAAGCCTTGCTGTGATTATGCGGCTTAAATGTGAAGCTGGTTGTGAAAAAATACAATATAGTCCTCTGTTGGGGAAAAAAACTAAATCGCTTTCCGGACAACCCAATTATTCTCGCAGAAGTCGGTTGTGCTTAAAATAAAAGCGTAAAGTGAGGGTAAAAATAAATTAAAAAA
The DNA here is from genome assembly GCA_914767935.1 of Coremacera marginata. NCBI lineage: Eukaryota > Metazoa > Arthropoda > Insecta > Diptera > Sciomyzidae > Coremacera > Coremacera marginata. The sequence continues at coordinate 159,189,684 of OU612046.1, read as the reverse complement.
ATTATATTTCCATTTTCCAAATAGCATTCCAAATAGAGATCCAAGATTTCATTTCATTTCAACATTTTAAATATGTTTAGTATTTGCTGTTTCATTTTGGAGGTGCTCAATAGAAAACCGTCCGGGGTGCCAACTCATGTTACGCCGCCACTGCACCCAGCTAGAATGTTTTAAAATTATTTGTACTTCTTCATATCTTTTCGATAAAATCATTTTTTTAAACGGCGCATTAATTTTTTTCGATAAAATCATTTTACTAGACAGCGCATTCATTTTTCTCAACAAAACTTCTTACATCATTTAAATTAACTTTTCCTTTCAAAACGGGCTTGAATTTTGAGGAAGAATTACGTCTTACAGTTCAATTTGTATGGGAATCTTTCATTTTTTCAAGCACATGTAATATTTTGGATCACTTTTTGGGGAATACCTACAGCCGATACCAATTAATATGGTATTAATATTCATCGTACAAAAATAAAATATATGCCAAAAAAATTAGTTACATGACGGATGAAACGAATATCTAACTCTAAGTCATATTTAAATAAAGTCACAAAATTACATAAACTAAGAAGCACAAATTCACTTTTTGGAATGAGAAAATTCATGCAAAAAATGCTGCAGTAGCTCATTATGTTGTTGTTATGGTTGTTGGCTTGGTTCAGACCAAAATCACGAACGCAGCATCGCACACTGTGACGAGGCTGGGCAAAAGTCAAAAACTAATAACTAAAACTTTTTTTTCAAAAATTTTTAGTAGACTTAAGCACTTTTAGGAGTTATATCACTCAAAACAAAAATCGTATCCACTTCTGCAAAAACTTAAAAGAAATTAATTCCACAGAAGTTTTTAGAGAGTTGAAAAAATTTAAAAATTTCTCTGGAAAATCTTTTTTTTTTTTTAATTTACCCTTATAACAATTTTTGTTAATTTTGTTTTTTAAATTATCAAATTTTTTTGACCACATCTCTTGAACTACCTTATGTTGCTAGCTTTATAGAAAATTTTGTTTTCTTAAGCAGCGCATTCTTGCAGCTCAAAGTGTTCCGAAACAAAAAAATCTTAGCCAAGTTTTATGAACTTATGTAACAATTTATATCAACTGACTTTTAAAGCCACTCTTATATTTAACTGCGACAATTAAATACAACATGTGCGGTTTGTCGTCACTCTCTCAACCCATGACATCAGCTGTTTGATCCTGAAATAAACATTATGCTACGTTTTTTTCTAGCTGTTATTTGTTTGTTCGTACATTTTGACTCATAAACATGTTTGAACACGTGGTGACTCGTTTATTTTTAACCCTCACGTACGAAATAATTATAGCGCAAGTACGTGCCTAGAATGAGGCAACATTTGGCCTCACAACAAAAAAAAGTTAAAAAAAAATTAGGGAGTTTGCAACAATGAAGAACATTTCAACATGTAAAAACTTCAAAAAAGTTGTTAGTTTGTTTTGTCAAATTTTGCCTACTTTTATTATGAGATTAAGATGCCTTTTGCTGAAAAGGTCCTGACAAGGGCTTTCGAGCTGGCAGGCTGATGGGAGCGACATGATGATTTTAATGAAGCTTTTATGCCCACAACGGAAGTTGAGTTGAACAGAATACACGGCAAAAAATTAAAGTTTTGTGACATTGGATACATTTCAGTTACAGTGATTGTAACAGTGAGAGAGGGAGTGACAGTGACAGTGACAATGACAGTGACAATGACAATGACAGTGAAAATGACAATGACAATGACTGTGACAATGACAGTGACAATGCCAATGACAAAGACAATGATAATGACAATGACAGTGATAATGACAATGATAATGACAATGTTACTACAAATGACATTGACAAAGACAATGATAATGATAATGACAATGATAATGACAACATTAATAACAATGAAAATGAAAATGAAAATGACAATGAAAATGACAATGACAGTGACAATGACTATGACAAAGACAATGATAATGACAATGATGATGACAATGACAATGACTGTGACAATAACAATGACAGTGACAATAACAATGACAATGACAATGACAATGACAGTGACACTGACAATTACAGTAACAGTGACAGCTACAGTGTCAGTGACCAGTTACTGTTGCAGTGACAGTGACAATGGCAGTCACAGTGACATTGACACTGATAATGACAGTTTTGGTGACAGTAACAGTGACAGTGACAATGACAGTGTCAGTGACAGTGTCAGTGACAGTGGCTTATAAATTACGCTGTATCTTATTTTCTAGGTCTAACAATTTGGATGTCTGGTTTTTGAGTGCTTCAAATTCGTTGCTATGTTCTGGGTGATTGGCAAAAACAAAAAATACAAAAATTTGCAGTTCCTGCTAATTAGCTTTAAGCAAATTTTCACCGCAACTCCAAGTAGCAGCTGTTACTCTCTAGCAATCTCTTGCATGTAGATTTTTTTTACTCCACCCTATAACACTTTACTTTCTTAAATTTTTCTTAACAGATTTAGAACTCATCAGCCAAGATGTGTATAAAAAAGAGGCAATTTGCTGCCACAGCTGTTTTGTAAACTTTTCACACAATACAAAAACGAGTGAACATTTTCGTGAAATTCTTAACAATATGGTGTTAAAACGTGTATCTGCATGACTGTTTTAGAGAAATAAAAAAAAAATTATGGAAACTTTAGACTTGCTTACGGTGAGCTCAACTAATCTAATTTTTAACTCGCCAAAATAACATTAAGGCCAATAATTCGTGTTCTTTTTTTCGCAGCCAGTTTGAATGAATTTGTGAAAAAGAAATAACTTTGAAATAGATACTTTTAAGAATGGTGGCAAAATTTTTGTCCCAGATCATTAAACTAATCTATGTAATGCTCTATGAAAAAACTTTCACTATCGAAAAAAAATAACATTTTTGGTAAACATAAAAAACAAAACAAAAAAAAAACGACGGCCAAAAGTTGAATGAAACTTTTCCCTACACGCCATCTTGGCAGTAAACCATCAGTGTTGAAAGCTAGTATAGCGCAATAGCGTCAAAAAGGTTTTAAGCAAAGTGAAAGTAAGTTTTTTCCTTTTTTTTTTTTTGTTTTTATTACTTTGGCAAAATGTCAAAACTGAATTTGTTGAAGATGTCGTAGGTTAAAAACTTGACAAAGCCTTGCATAGTTCATGTAAGAAAAAAGCAATCTACTTTAAGGCTAAGTAAAAGAAACAATCGACAGCAGTGTGTCCGAAAGAGTTAAATTTTGAGAAAATTAAGCGCAATTTCAACTTTTTTGCATAAAATTATTAAACTTTTTGAATGAAAGATTTAAATTCTTTTTTTTTTAACGATAGCAAGACATAAATACGATATTTTTTAATTTTGTTTTTTCTTAAGTAGATAAACCCTTTTAACTTCTATTGCTGAAACTCGAACAGCGGCGACAGGTACAACGGCGGCATTTGAGCCATTATTAGTAGTAACTGGGCCAGCGTGTACTTCTTTTTGTCCAAAGAGAACTAGATTGGAATGAAAAAACATTCTAATGAATTTGGCAATATGAATTTTATTTTAAAAAAAATTACCGGCAAAAAATAATATTGCGGCCAGAAAAGTTCTCTTCAACATTTTCTTGAATATAATACGATAGCTTAGTGAAGTTGAGAAAGAGACTATTGTATGTTTCTAGCTGGCCTGGCTTATTTATAGCCAAAACTAACACTAGGGCTAAAGAGTTAAATATTTCAAATAACTTTATGAAAATTGTCAATTAAATGATAACGGCTTCAGACACATTGTCGTGATTTAGATTAAAGTTCAAAATCTAATTTAAAGAAATATTTCAAAGCAAGTAAACTCGATAAAGACAGATTCGTGAGAATACAAATAGTTTTAAAGTTGTTCCATGACATGAATTGATTTTATTTTATATAAATACTGATACGGATCTAATTTCAGAAAAATTTGTTACTTAAAAAACTAATTGCTGAATTGAATGGCTTTATTTTTAAAAAAATTAATCTAATCTATATAAGTATCAGTATTGGTATCAGTATGAGTATGAGTATGAGTATGAGTATGAGTATGAGTATGAGTATGAGTATGAGTATGAGTATGAGTATGAGTATGAGTATGAGTATGAGTATGAGTATGAGTATGAGTATGAGTATGAGTATGAGTATGAGTATGAGTATGAGTATGAGTATGAGTATGAGTATGAGTATGAGTATGAGTATGAGTATGAGTATGAGTATGAGTATGAGTATGAGTATGAGTATGAGTATGAGTATGAGTATGAGTATGAGTATGAGTATGAGTATGAGTATGAGTATGAGTATGAGTATGAGTATGAGTATGAGTATGAGTATGAGTATGAGTATGAGTATGAGTATGAGTATGAGTATGAGTATGAGTATGAGTATGAGTATGAGTATGAGTATGAGTATGAGTATGAGTATGAGTATGAGTATGAGTATGAGTATGAGTATGAGTATGAGTATGAGTATGAGTATGAGTATGAGTATGAGTATGAGTATGAGTATGAGTATGAGTATGAGTATGAGTATGAGTATGAGTATGAGTATGAGTATGAGTATGAGTATGAGTATGAGTATGAGTATGAGTATGAGTATGAGTATGAGTATGATTATGAGTATGAGTATGAGTATGAGTATGAGTATGAGTATGAGTATGAGTATGAGTATGAGTATTAGTATGAGTATGAGTATGAGTATGAGTATGAATATGAGTGTGAGTCTGAGTATGAGTATGAGTATGAGTATGAGTATGAGTATGAGTATAAGTATGAGTATGAGTATGAGTATGAGTATGAGTATGAGTATGAGTATGAGTATGAGTATGCGTATGCGTATGAGTATGAGTATGAGTATGAGTATGAGTATGAGTATGAGTATGAGTATGAGTTTGAGTATGAGTATGAGTATGAGTATGAGTATGAGTATAAGTATGAGTGTGAGTATGTGTATGTGTATGAGTATGAGTATGAGTATGAGTATGAGTATGAGTATGAGTATGAGTATGAGTATGAGTATGAGTATGAGTATGAGTATGAGTATGAGTATGAGTATGAGTATGAGTATGAGAATGAGTATGAGTATGAGTATGAGTATGAGTATGAGTATGAGTATGAGTATGAATATGAGTATGAGTATGAGTATGAGTATGAGTATGAGTATGAGTGTGAGTATGAGTATGAGTATGAGTATGAGTATGAGTATGAGTATGAGTATGAGTATGAGTATGAGTATGAGTATGAGTATGAGTATGAGTATGAGTATGAGTATGAGTATGAGTATGAGTATGAGTATGAGTATGAGTATGAGTATGAGTATGAGTATGAGTATGAGTATGAGTATGAGTATGAGTATGAGTATGAGTATGAGTATGAGTATGAGTATGAGTATGAGTATGAGTATGAGTATGAGTCTGAGCATGATTATAATTATGAGTATTAGTAGGAGTATGAGTATCAGTATGAGTTTTTCTAAAGGGGGAGAAAGGGCTTAATAAAAAATTTAGTACTTAAGAATGATCCTGCAATGCTCATAACGAAAATTTGATTTATGGAACTATATTTTCTGAGATTTTAGGTACAAATTTTGTAAATATGATACTCATTTTGCCCATTTGACACATGCTAGCGCGCATAAGAAAATCGAATATATATTGAGAGATAAGCCAAAATAAAAAATCTGTGTACCTAAGTAGAAGGTCTTCTTTATTCTAAAACGCTAAAATTTTCTGTTCATTTTTTAAAAATACAGCTTATAAATTTAGCTGATATGCGCCAATAAAATAAATGGTCTTAAAAACTTACTTTTATGATTAAATAACATGCAAAATAGAGGAAAACACATTGTTTTTTCTGAGATCTAGAATTTCTATGGCTTTGTATTAAGGTGGGTCAATTTGTATAAATAAAAATAATTATAACCTTCCGAAAATTTAAAAATAGTAGGATTTCTATAGACTTTCAAATTTGACATTGCATATCTCTACTTAAATACACATAAATATCAGATATAAACACTAATCCTAAAAGCGTATGTCCATGTCATTATTAGTGTAATTTTCTTGAGCTTAGAACCTTCATCTTTTACCAGATTTAGATATGTTTTGAGCTTTAAACTTTAAAAAGTTACCACAAAACTTACATTTTTGACCCAGAAGTGCAAGACTGACATCTTGAAAATAATTTATTTACGCTTTAATAATAAACTTCTTACGAAAAAAAATGTTCTGAATTTAAGAAATTACTCTATGGCACATTGTAGCACAACAAAAGCACATCACAGCACAATTTAAAAATTCTTGATAAAAAGAACGAGGCTAACTTCCTAACAAAAATACCACCTAATAAATATATTCCTGGAAACAATTTACATTTTATGTGCCACATTTTATGTGATGTATGCTTCCATCAAGTCAAGATTTTGTTCAGGGGTTAATTATTTCTTTCATATGATTGATAAATAGAAAAAACATAAATTAAGCTTTAAAAAATATTAATGAATTGTTTGCTTTTTAATTATAAGAAAAAAAGTTTTAAATTTCTTAATTTAATACTAAAATTTTTCTTTTTCTAAAGTTCAGGGGGGAAACTGCCACCCCTGCCCTACCCTCGCTACGCCCATGCATCAGGTGAACTGCAACTGAATTGTATTAACTTTTATTCCCCTTAAATATCATACTTAAAAAACCAATTTTCTTTTTAAATGCGACATGTATTGCGGCAAATACATATATATATATTTTGTTTGTTGTTCAAAAATCAAAGCAAATTTTATTTCAATGTAGCGCATTATAGCACACATTGTACACATTACACCACATATTTCTTTTTAGTTAAATATAAAAAGAGTTCAGGTCTTACTTTATGCATATTATATTCAATTTTATTTAATTTTGACTGGAATGAGTTGTCGCTCGAATGTCGCTAGTGTATCGCTTAATTGTCGTTAGGTACATTAACATCTTTTGTTCTGATAGTACTTTGCACTTATACTCTATCACTCTAGAGTAAATAAAAGCTTAACTCTATTAACACGAATTAAAATATCTAAAAGTTAAATATATAAAAAATATAAAGTATATTTCTTCTTTTAAATTAGAGAGGAAATTCAATATATGTCAATTTGATATTTCTATTTTAATTACTTCAATGCACTTTGAAAAGTTTCCACCTAATATTGTTAATTATATTCTGTGTTGCAGGAAATACAATATTTTCTTAAGTCATATACAGAATATCCAATTATACGAAAAACTCTCATCACGGTGTTTCTTCAAATATATTCCAGAGCCTGTCAAAGAGAGATTCACTCTAATTACATGTTGTTTAATTAATGCAAGAACGAACTCTAAATACATTTACTAGGCATACAAGTGCACACCTGATTTGAACAACATCTACTATGAATACATAGACACAACCAACCCACCCACTGAGTCAGCCACTCACTCTTGCATATAGAATTTAACCCTTGCAGTATACAAGCATAGCCTTGGGACCAACCGCTGTTTGTTGCATAATTATATTTCAATTGTAATTCAATTGACAAAAACAAATCCGATTTTGTTGCTTTTGTTGTTGGGCATAGAGGAAATACCAGCTCACCGCCTTACCATCTATGCCCATTTACAAAAGCAAAGATAGTGTGAGTGAGACATTTTTAATCATTTGACATGAAACATAAAAGTTGAATGCCATTGAAGCGCAATTACAACAACAAGACCAACAACCATCTTGCTCTTTAGCTGGTACAACTACCATCAACTAACTGAGCATGAATTATGTAAATGTTGTTGTTGTTCTTTTACTACTTTTATGACTTTCTTCACTCTTTCGCTATAGCGCTATATCTTCCTATTCTTCTTCTTCTTCTTCTTGACGGTTTTTGCTGAGCAAAATTTTACATGAAATTTAATTAAATGCAAATTAAGTAAGAAGAGCACAATAAAAAACCAACATTATAAACAATGCTGCTGAAGTTGTTTTCTTCATGTCTTAAGAAGTTGCTGCGAACAGTGAAAAGTGCCAAACGAAGAAAATATGATGCTGTTCCATGTACAAACTTTTGGTTTGATTCTGTAATAAAAAACATTAATTGCAAGCTTTTTGGCGCCTTTTATTTTAACGTCTTCACTTACACAGCAAGGAGGGGGCACAGGCAGGCGCAAAGCCTTCAGGCACTGCTCTGCCTGCTCTGCCAAAGTAACACATTTATTCATAGCTTAAAACAACAGTGTTTATTTAAACATTATTTAATCTTCTTATCTTTTAAATATGGCGTGTTAATGAAGTTGTCGGCGCTTTTTTTTCTCCCCATAAAACAATCTTCTTTTTAAGTAACTTACAATAGCTCAAACCTTGGAGGCGCAAATCAAATACTTGCCTAAAAGTATGCACTTCATTTTGTAATTAATAGTAGAATAGACAAAAATTCATTCACAACGCAATCTTCTCCACCCACATGAAACCACTCGCACCACAACCGCTTTGGTGGATATTAATTTTTGTTGTTTTACTTTGCCAGCGCACAGTGTTTCGCGTAAAACAATCTAGGTGGACAAAAAGGTGGACAAAATTTAAATTGTAAAAAATTTAAACGCCATTATTTTAGAAGTTAACTCATTAGCAGAAAAAGTTAACTCTTTACTTGTATATCAATACTCTAAGCTTGCGTGGAGGTTCCAAGTGCACCTTACGAAACCCTGCATGCATTTTCAAAATAAAAGCGGGAGTAGCAATTATGTTGTTTTTGAAAAAGCTTTCGCTTAAAAATTTATTTGTTTTATGGAAAATACATTTTTAGATTTCAACTAAAAATATAAAATAAAAAAAAAATCTATAAAAATTTCTTGAAAAAGAGGAAAAGCAAAAAAAAATTAATATTTTTGCATCAATAACATACTTATTTTTTAACTTCTTTAGTAGTCTTTTTTGTAAAAGTACATCTAGCTTTTTTCATTTTCAGTAATATAATATAAATATATATTATAGAATCAAGAGAGATCATAGTGCGCATACATGCGTAAATTCAAAATTTTTTAGTTTTTCTGAGGTTATGAATTTAACATTACACAGAATTCGTCAATATTTGGCTTCTGCATATACAATTTGGTTATGGCATAAAACTTCTTTTATTAAAAGTTATTCACGAACTTATCTAAAAAAAAAAATTTTTTCTTGTTTGTTAACACTGAAAACTTTTGGTGGGTTTCAAAGATCATATTAGAAGTCGGATTTTGAGTTCATATTAGAAGTAAAAAGTTAAATTTTTTTTTCTAAAAATTTTTGTAAAATTGGTTTTTTTTTGTAATGAAAAATGCTGAAAAATGCTTCAAGCTTTATTTACTTAAGTTTTAAAACATAAAACATATGAAAATAAATTGTAATTAATGGTATTCACTAAATTGAGTTGAGTATGTTTAATTTTGCTTAAATGTGTAAATTTGAATTTTTGATTCAGTTTGTTTTTGTATATATGTGTTTTTTTTTTTTTGCTGTTTTGTTTTAATTTGTTGTTGTGTTACATTTAAAACTTGTAAAAAAGTACTGTGCTTAGATTTGTTTCTGCATTGCGCTTGAAATTTGTTGGTGTATAGTTTTTAGTTGCTGGTCATTGAACTCATAATGCAAGAGTACAGGTTTCAAATCTCTGCTCGGGCATTGATATAAATTTTTCTCCACTTTTATTTAAGTTTTTTAATTGTTTATAGTTGTTCACTTTTTTTAAAACTCAAACATAATTTATTTCATATTATATATAACAATTTCAATTGAAATAAAAGTATATATTTTAATACTTTGTCAGTACATATTATAATATACCAGAACTTTTTATAAGGATATTTGTTTGGCAAACCAACATTATAAACAATGCTGCTGATGTTGTTTTCTTCAAGTCTTAAGAAGTTGTTGCGAACAGTGAACAAAAGGTGAACAAAAGGTTTCTATCGAATTTGAATTAAAAATTTATCTCAAAAAAATGCATATTTATAAAAATATTTTGGTGAGTTTCTTTTGTTTTTTATTTGGCGCATAAGCTTTTTCAACTTTATGTGCTTATATCTTTTTGAAGCGAAGCTTTTTACTCCTCGTTCTGTGATTTGCTTAGAGTGAAATCAGAAAAATTTTCGACAGATTTTTTCTTGGAAATTTGATGGCTTCTTTGTTGCTAGAGCTTATTACAACAACAAAATTCAATACTTTAATATAAATATTAAAAATGTTTTTTGGCCCGCCCGTGGGGATCGAACCCGCGTCCTCTAAAATGAGAGTCAAATACACTATCCACCAGGCCACAAAGGCTTGTTTGAAATAGTTGTTAATTCAATATTAACTATAACAGATAGATAATATTGATAGTAGTTATTGATATTAATATTGATAATATAAATAGATGGAGGATTGTGTATTTGCTATGCTACACAATTTGCTTCTATTTGCAACAAGGTGTCTCCAGCATCAGTGTGTTTGTATTGTGAATGCGTTTGTGGTGTTGTTGATACGAAAAAAATTATCAATGCCCACAAGCGCGTTTTTAAGTGCCAAAAAAGTAGATGATGTCAATAAATATGGAATTAACAAACGCACGCAAGACATCGGCAAGGTATCTAAAATGTTTGTTAACTTTTGTTTCGTGTGCGTTCTTTAAAATATATTTTTGAAGCGAAACTTTTTACTCCTCGTTCTGTGATTTGCTTGGAGTGAGATCTGAAAAATTTTAGAGATTTTTTCGCAAGGCAGTACGCTGTTGAAGGAAAAAATTAGTTCAGTGCAGCCAAGTTCACAACCATATGTGGAGAGTTAAAATGGAGAGTCGCTGGCATTATATGCCCGTATATGTAGATGGTGTGGCCGAATATGTAATTTCACATTCAACAATAAAAAAATAAGCAGTAAATATGTTTTCTGTATATATATATTATTTATTTTATGTTATTTAAAATTTTTGAATTTGAAAGTTAATTTATTAAAAAGGTAAAATTATTAAGCTATCAAATCTATGTAACTCCGAAAAAGCTTCGCTTCTCTCGTGTGTCCAACAACGCACCTGTGTTTTTTTATGGGAATTCTAGATAAAAAAGTACTGCAACTAAAAATTTGTCGCGAAATTTCTCTTCTAAATTATAGCTTCAGTACTTTCGTAGCTATAGCAGAAAACATGGTGCTACTTTTTCCCACATAAATTAGCCTACAGCGTGTCAGGAGTCATTTCGACCCGGCCTCCTATACAATTATTTTCTTGTTTTGATCCAACAGACATAATAAACCCAAAAAATAGTTTAGTTAAGCTAGTTTTTTCTACTCAAAACACTGTGCAGCGTCTTGATTAATTTTATTAATGTTGCCAATTAGTTGTTGGCAACACTGACAGTTAAGTATGAAATATTCAAATATAAGCAGTTGATGCTGCAGCTTAGCTTAGAGGGTGAAAAATGTTTGCCGCAGGTGTCTAAGAGCTCAAGATTGCTTTTTTATGAACCAGCAATTGAAGGAAAATTTTTTAATAAGCAATTAGTATGTAGGGAGTAAAGTAAGGAGGTGGCAAAACCGTTGATTGAACGGTTTTTCAATGATACTTTATCGCACTCAAACAAATAAGGAAAATAATTAATTGGCGTAAAAAAACTAAAAAAAAACCTGCTGCAATGAGAGAAGAGTTTTAACTTGTTTATAAAAAAAAAAATATGTATGTTATTGAGCGAAATCGATTAAAATGAATATCAAACAATTTTAATTAAATCTGCATAAAAAAAAACAAATATGCCGAACATTATACAAATATCATTTCAATGTCATTCATATGCATATCTTTATTCATATTCAAATCCATATCCATATCCTTATCCATATCCATATCCATATCCATATCCATATCCATATCCATATCCATATCCATATCCATATCCATATCCATATCCATATCCATATCCATATCCATATCCATATCCATATCCATATCCATATCCATATCCATATCCATATCCATATCCATATCCATATCCATATCCATATCCATATCCATATCCATATCCATATCCATATCCATATCCATATCCATATCCATATCCATATCCATATCCATATCCATATCCATATCCATATCCATATCCATATCCATATCCATATCCATATCCATATCCATATCCATATCCATATCCATATCCATATCCATATCCATATCCATATCCATATCCATATCCATATCCATATCCATATCCATATCCATATCCATATCCATATCCATATCCATATCCATATCAATAGCCATATCCATATCCATATCCATATCCATATCCATATCCATATCCATATCCATATCCATATCCATATCCATATCCATATATATATGGATATCCATTTGGTTGAAGTCGAACAAAGGAGAAGTGTAGGAGAAGTTCGATTATATACGGACATAGAAGATGATGTTCACTTTTATATGTTAGACTTTTTTTTACCCAAAACTTTAAAAATTATAAAAGTTTTTTTAAAACATCATCGTCTTCCTGCCTGAGTCAATATTATTCCCATTCCATTTCATTTTCTTTTAACTTCCCCTAAGTGACTGTTTCAAAGTTGATAAGCGGCAAAATTATGTTGAGCTACACATATGACAAGCAATATGCAGCAATTTAAAAATCAATTTACTTTATTCAACACTAATCCGTTCCGCGCTCCTTCACCAAACCTACACTCAACGCCCTGCTTATCAAATAATTTAGATTTATGTAGCCCAAAATAGAAAACCTGTCGCCTTTATACCACGCATTCACACCCCTTTTTTGCACTAGTTTATTTTTGTTGTTTTGAATTTTATTTAGGCACATAAATAAATTCTTCAAATTTCAACATTTTGCTGATTTCTTTTTTTTTCTTTTTACCACTTAACAATAAATATTTACATGTGCCTTTGGCTGCAGCAACACTTTCTTTATTTCATTCACTCAGGATAAACATTTTTTGACTTCTTTCCCGCTTTCGGTGTTGTAAACAGAGCTATAAATAAAAACAGCCGGCTCCCCTTAGTTATGCGTGGCTCCTTGAAACTTTGCCGCAGCTTAACGTTTGCTTAGCCTTCAGGCAACAAATGATTTAGCAAAACGAATTTGGGGAGTCTTGGTTTGGGATTTTTTTTTTTGTGCCATTTCTCAGATACGCAGTTGCTAGGTTTTTTGCTTACATTTATGTTTTGCTTTCTTCATGCTCCTTATGTGCACCTTTACCGTTGTTTTAACTCTGTCAAAAAGTTACTTTAGGGAATTTATTTCCAGTATCTACAGCAGCAGCGGAAGTTTCTTGCGACTTCCTTTGGTTGTTTTTATTTTTACATTTTCTTTTCCCTTCTTGCTTCTTTGCATTTTCATCATATTTGTTTGTATTTAATTTTCATAAATGAATTTATACATCTTTTTTGTTGTTGTTATTTAAGGTGTTTTGGCTTTTATTATTGCCTTTTTCTCTTATTTCGCCACTCAGCTTTATTTCCTTTACGTTTTGTATTTACCACAGCTCAAAAGCCACAAATTAGATTGTCAGATATTTTAAAAGATTGCCAAGAGAGGCAAGATAAATTTAATTTCCACAAACTTTTATTTAAATAAAAAAGAAAGAAATCGGTTAGATATTTATATTTGCAGAAATTTTCATTAATTAAAAAAAAAAATTTGCGCTGGTAAACACTCATTTTAATATCATTGGTGGTTTCTTACAATTATTGATTTTTTGTAGATGAATTGTTAAAATTTAGACTGGAATAATAAGAAAATTAATAATATTTTAGCTGAAAAGTTTTTGTTTTCTTGGCATGTTCCTTAAAAACTTTTCTTACAACTGTCACAAAGCAGAAATTTAGGTATATTTTTCGAAACTATTTTGCTTTTGGCTATGGTGCTAAATGGCTCAAAAACTATTTGTTTGAAACAAACAACACAGAACTCATAAAATTGTTAAGGCTTTTCTTAATATTTTTCGTGACTCGAACGTTGGTGCTTTGCTTGAAAATAACATAAGAGAGATTTTAATAACGATAACAACAACAACAACACCGATAAACTAATGCTCAACAGAAAACAAGGCATAGCAAAAACTCAGTTGAAATTTCAAGTTTCTCAAACGAAATAATTTTGTTAAAAGTTTGCGCAGAAATTTGCTGAAAGGCCAAGAAAATAATCTCAACAATCTTTGTCCAGTGCTGGCAACTTTTATTGCTACAGCACAACATGCATAAAAGAGTTACCACAGTGCAAAATGGTAAAAGATAGGCTTCTTAAATCTGTTTTATTTTCAGCCTGATTTCATATAATTTAATATCTACATAATGATATTATAGTGGTTAGTGATGATGATGCTGGTGTTGATATTGTTGTCGATTGTCAATTGTCGATTGTTAATTTTTTACTGTCGATTGATGATAATGCTTGGTTTTTTCTTTAATGTCAATGAATTGATGTTGATTGTCGATTCTGAATATTTTTATTGTGTATTGCTCATTATCGATTATTGAGCGTTTATTTTACATCGTCAAATGTCGATTTTAAATTGTTGATTTTAATTGAGGCTTGTCAAATTCGTTTGTTGATTCTCGATTTTTGCTTGTCGATTGTGGATTCTGGATTGCTTGTTGTCGATTGCCGATTTTGGTTTATCTGTTGCTGATTTTTAGATATTAATTTTCGTTTGTCCGTTATTTATTTTTAATTATCGATGGGCAAATGTCGATGTTAAGTGTCAATTGATGATTATGCTTTTGTTTTTTATGATGTCGATGAATTGATGTCGATTGTGATTGTCGATTTTTAAGTATTAATTTTCATTTGGCGATTATTTATTGTTAATTATTGTTAATTGATGTCGATTGTGAATTGTCTACTGTAAGTTTTTGATTGTTGATTCTGAATTTTTGATTGTTGATTATCGATTTCTAATTGTTTAATAGCAATTATCGAGCATTGATTATCAAATGTCAATTTTCAATCGTTTATTTTCGATTGTCGCTTGTCAAAAGTCGACTTTTGCTTGTCGATTGTAGATTGTTGACTGTCCATTATTCGTTGTCGACTTTTCGATTTTCAAGTATTGATTCTCGTTTGCCGATCATTAATTGTAAATTATCGATGGGGAAATGTTGATTGTTTATTGTCGATTTATGCTTGTGGATTGTTGATTATCATTGTTGCTTCTTGATTTTCGATTGTTGCTTTTCGATCGTTGATTGTCGATTTTCTACTGTTAATTATCGATTCTAAAATGTCAATTTCTCAATTGTTGTTGGCCCATTGTTGATTGTTCACTGTCGTTAATTGATTGTCAATTCGGGATAACGCTTTTGTTTTCTTTTTATGTCAATGAATTGATGTCAATTCTCAATTGTTGATTGTCGTTTTTTGATTGTCGATTCTGAATTATTGATTGTCATTATCAATTATTTATTGTCCATTATCGAACGCCAATTCTGTATTGCCAAATGTAGATTGTTGATTGTCGGCTATACATTGGCGATATTCGCGTTTGCCGATTTTCATTATCGAACTTCAATTCCCGATGGTCAAATGTAAATTTTCAGTTGTTGATTTTCGATTGTCACTTGTCAAAAGTCGATTGTTGATTCTCGTTTTTTGCTTGTCGGTTGTGTATTGTTGATTCTCGATTGTTGGTTGTCGATTATCTGTTGTCGATTTTCAAGTGTTGATTCGTGCTTTCAGACTATTTAGTTTTAGTTATCGATGGTCAAATGTAGATTCTTAATTTCCGATTGTTTTTTGTGGATTGCTAAGTATCAATTGTTGTTTGTCGATTTTTGATTCGTGATTCCTTGTCGATTTTTTACTAATGCTTATTGATTGTCAATTTCTCGCTTGTTGATTTTCGATTATTGATAGTCGATTGAGAATAATGCTTTTGTTTTTTTTTAAGTCGATGAATTGATGACGATTCTCGATTGTGGATTGTCATTTAATGATTGTCGTTGCTGAATTGTTGTTTGTCGATTGGAAATTTTTCGATTATTAATTATCGATTATAGAACGTCGATTCTTGATTGTTAAATATCGATTGTCAAATTTTGATTGTTGATTCTCATTCTGTGAATTGTTGATAGTCGACCGATGTAGGTCGATTGCTTGGTTGGTTGCTTGGTTGCTTGGTTGGTTGATCGACGTGCAAATGTCGATTGTTGATTTTCGACTGTGGATTGTTGATTATAAATTTTAGTTTGTCGATTGTTGATTCTTGATTGCTGCTTGTCGATTGTCAATTGTTGATTGTCGAGTATAGATTGACTATTTTTAAATGTCGATTGTGCATTGTCGATTGCCGATTGTTGGTTCTGTCGATTTTTCAAGGTCGATTGCTCATTTTTTTATAATCCATTGTTGGTTTTTATGTGTTGATTCTCGTTTGCCGATTGTCGATTGTAAATTATAGAAAATTAAATGCCTATTGTTAATTGTCGATTGTTGCTTGCACATTATTGGTTATCAATTGCTTGTCAATTGTCGATTTTAAAATATCGATTTTCCATAGTCGATTGTCCATTGACGCTTGTTCATTGTCAATTGTCAAATGTCGATTGTTGATTATTAATGTTTGCTAGTCGACTGTTGAAAGTTGATTGTTAATTGTTAAATATCGTCGATTTTCAAGTGTTGATTCTCGTTTGTTGAATTTCAATTTTAAATTATCGATGGTCAAATGCAGATTGTTGATTCTCAATTATTGCGTGTTGATTGCTGACTCTCGATTACTTGTCAATTGTCGATTATCGCTTGACGATTTTAAAATATCGATTTTTCTTTACCAATTGTCCATTTTCAAAGGCAGATGTGTTCTTTGTTGCTACTCGGTGAGCAATTGTCAAATATCGTTTGTCCATTGTTACTTTTAATTTCAGATTTAATAAATGCCTTCATTTGAATAAAAATAAAAAGGATTTTAGTATTTTTCTTGAATTTTGCTCAAACTGTGGCAACACTAAACGCATGCTAAATTGCACAATTAACAAGAATGCAGCATGTTGTTAGTTGCTATCATGCATCAAACTAGCAGCTATAACGACAAATTCATAAATATTTGCCAACAACAATTTATATGTAGATATTTTCGGGCTTAAACTCAATGTTGTTGGAGCTTATGCAAGTGTGTTTGTGTGTGTGTGTGGCATAAATTTGTTATTGTTGTTTTAGTTGAGCTAGCTTAGCATGTGTGGATTGTAAACATATAAAATATATAAAAATAAAAATATATCACAAAGATAGCAATTTATAAATATTTTCATAACATGGCATGAACACATTCTTCGAGTTGAAATAAAATAAAATCGATAAAGATATTAAATTAAATTGAATTGCTCAGAAGTTTTCATATGAGTGCAAATAGGTCAACTCTTGATGAGTTATTGAATATTTGAAAAATTTATTTTTGTTTGTTTAAATTTGTTTACTCTATGAAGCATTTATAAAGTTATATTAAAAATATTCTTAATATCCTTATATTTCATAAAAGCAACAAGCTTGAATTTATATAATAAAGCTCACTGCCGGAAAGTAGGCTATATTTTAGCTTAATTTGTGCTGCTTATAAGATTACAAATATTGCTATCTTGCCACTTTTTGGCACATCTATTTCTATTTCTATTTCCATTTCCTCTTCCTCTGCTAATTTTTATAAGCAGTTTTGGTGTTGCTTGCGCCATCCTGCCAAATGTTGGCCGTTGATATTTTGTTTTACTTTGTTGCTAACGCACTAGATGTCGTTGCTGGCGCTTGTTTATGTTTTTTAATATTTCTGCAAAACAAACACACGCTGACTACTATTTGTGAGCTTTTCTTAGTGTTGTTGTTTTTGTTATTGTTGTGGTTGTTGTTGTTGTTGCTGTTCTCACTGCCATTTCGGTTGCAAAATTAAATTTCGTTGTAAAAATATGTGCACGTTTTTTGCACACGGCACCATTTTGAAAAATATTTGTATGCGAAAATTAAAAAAAAAAAAATAAAGAAACACTAAAACAACACAAATAACCAAGTCAGACGTCTTGTATTGCAATGCATAAGTTCAAAATGGCGCCTTGAACATTTCTTAATGCATATTGTTTATTTTTCGTCTCTTAATAATTTTGCAAAAAATTCTATGCAAATATTTTGCTATATATTAGAATGTATGGCTCTCTTAATTGCTCCTTGGGGGCAGACAGGCAGCTAGACAGACAGACAGACAGGTAACAGAGCAGACAGGCCGATAGACATATAAATAACTCAAACAATACTATAAACAGTAGATATGTGTGTTGAAATACATAAAAAAAACACATAAAATATCTGCCATGTTGACTAGCAATTAAATTCATCTACCTGTCAGAAGTGGAGAAAGCTTTTTAGACAATGAATATATGCAGTCAGACGGCCTAGTTTAGATAGTTTTTCAAGAGCTTTTGTGTTGCTACTCATTTATTTGTATTAGGTATCAATTAATAAATATTTTAGTACTTACTTATCAGCTTATGAAAGAGTTAAACTTACATACAAAGATAAGGACAGCATTGAATAAAATTGTTCGCTACAAAAATAATGAAATCTTTTCAACCAGTTTACCGGTCGGATAATCTAAGCTAATTTTAGATTTACATAAAAAAAGGAGTAAGCAATAATAATTATTGACGTATGTCTTACAGCACGATTTGTGTGGAAATCTTTTTCGCAAATTTTTTGAAACACATGCCACATTTTGTTCACTTTTTGGGGTATACCAGCAGCCTTTAATATTCATTGCATAAAGATAAAATATGTGCCAAAATTTCAGTTATATGGCGAATGAAATGTATGCTTAACTCTGTACACCATTAATAAAGTCACAAAATTTTAAGAAGGTCTCTGCTCCATCGAGACAAATGGTAGAAAAATGGATTGCTGAAAATAAACGTGGTCGTACCAGCACAAATGATGCAGATCGCAGTGGACGCCCAAATCAGACTGTTATTCCACAAAACATCAAAAAATCCACAAATTGGTTATGAACGATCGTAAATTGAAGGTGCACCAGCTAGCTAGCTGACATTGTAAAGATATTAGATTGTAGTGTTTTTACCATTTTACAAGAACATTTGGGTATGCGAAAGCTCTGTGCAAAGTGGGTGCCGCGTGAGCTCATAGTCGACTAAAAACAACAACGAATTGATGCTTCAGAGGAGTGTTTGGCGAAACATGGCTTCTCTATTATACACCAGAATCCAAAAGACAGTCAGCTGAGTGGACAGCAGTCGACGAACCGAATCCAAAGTGAGCAAATACCCAACAGTCGGCTTGTAAGGAAATGGCGTCTGTATTTTGGGCTGCGAAAGGAATAATATTCATTGGCTATCTCCAAAACAGCGACTATTACTGTGCACTTTTGGACCGATTGAAGGCTGAAATCGCCAAAAAACGGCCACATTTGCAAAAGAAAATAGTGTTGTTTCACCAAGATAATGCACCGTGTCACAAATCAATGAAAACTATGGCAAAATTGAATGAATTGGGCTTCGAATGGGTGGGTGAGTATAACGTATTTATCCAAATTTAGCCCTCAGCGGCCTTTTCCTGTTTTGAGATCTCAAGAGAATGCTTGCTGGAAAGAAATTCAAGTCCAGTGATTAAGTAATCGCTGAAACTGAGGCCTATTTTTACGAGAAAGAGAAATCGTATTATAAAAGTGGTATCGAAAAGTTGGAAAATCGCTATACTCGTTGTATCTCGAAGGCAACTATGTTGAATAATATAATCGAGTTTTATCAAAATTCTGTTTTTTTCTTACTTATCCTACGGACTTATTGAATGACCTGTTAGCTGCTAATGTTGTTATGATTGTCGGTTTGGTTCACACTAAAATCATGAAAGCAACATCCTGTTGTTTGTTGGAACGAATAGTTGTACGACTATTTTTCAATAACTGTTTGTGTTATTATTATTATTATTATTATTATTATTATTATTATTATTATTATTATTATTATTATTATTATTATTATTATTATTATTATTATTATTATTATTATTATTATTATTATTATTATTATTATTATTATTATTATTATTATTATTATTATTATTATTATTATTATTATTATTATTATTATTATTATTATTATTATTATTATTATTATTATTATTATTATTATTATTATTATGTATGTATTATTATAAAACAACAACACTGTTTAGACTTTGACTAGTTATGCCTTTACGATGGAACACAGTCAATAATCTCTAATGGCCAAAATGAGATTCGGCTGAGGGTGGCACATGAAGAATTGAAGTATTTGCGGATTGCAAAAATTTAGCTTTTATATAGTTAGGAGCGTTTATGCAAGGGAATGGGCAAGCATCACTAAGTTCAGTGTTGGTTTTTCGTTTCCTGTGGTGGGACGGTAAGGTCGGCGCTAATATAATCAGACTGTTAATCAGAAGCGCCAACTTCAAAGCATTTGTAGTCATCAAGAAATTAATATATTTATGATAATAAAACAAATAAGAAAAAAATTAAGATAATAAGATTTCATATATAATAATATGCTTAAATAAATTATCAAATATGACCAAGAAATTAAGAGGAAAAGTATTTTTAAAATTATTTTTTACTTTGTAGTGATTTTGTAGTCGGTTGCTTTTTTTTTTAAAAATTTTTATTTCTTCCTTTTCAGAGAATATGATAAATTTTCGAAAAAAGAGTATAAACAACAGTAGTACAATTGTTCCGAAAAAATGTGTTCTATTAAATTCTGAAAGTTTGTTGGTTATTTCAAATATCTGCCTCTTAAATTTAAATTAGATGTCACATGTTTTGAAATTATTATTCCCATTCTTGTAACGAGTTTTATAACCCTAGTGTCAATATTATTCGAGATATAGTGTTTTTCTAATATTTCCACGCCCCTTAGTTATATAAGCGCCCACTTTCTTGAGTATTATTTCCAATAATTGTGCCTACCCCTGTATTCTATTTCAGTACCCCAGCGTCAATATTAACTGCGATAGTGTTTATCTAGTATTGCCACGCCCATTTATCCAATAACGCATACTTTATTGACCATAATTTTTGATAATTCTGCCCACCCCTGTACTACAATAAATTCCAGTGCCCTAGTGTCAATATTATTCAAGATACACTGTTTTTCTAATATTGCCACGCCCAGTAGTCGAAAGCAGACCACTTTCTTCACCGTAATTTTTACTAGTAATGCCTACCCCTATACCAAATTGCAGTACCATAGTATCAATATTATTCGAGATATACTCTTTTTCTAATACTGCCACGCCTATTTGTCAAATAACGCCCATTTTCTTGACGGAAATTTGTAATAATTGTGCATACCACTTCACTAAATTTCAGTACCCTAGTGTCCATATTATTCGAGATACAGTGTTTTTATAATATTGCCACGCCCATTTGTCGAATAACGCCCCCTTTCTTGGCCATAATTTTTAATAGTATTGCCTACCTTTATACTAAATTGCAGTACTCTAGTCTCAAAATTATTCAAGATACACTGTTTTTCTAATATTGCCACACCCATTTGTCGAATTACGCCCAGTTTCTTGCCCGTTATTTGTAATAATTGTGCCTACCCCTACAGTAAATTGCAGTACCCTAGTGTCAATGTTATTCGAGATACACTAGTATTTATTATTGCGAGATCTATTATTGCCACGCCCAGTTATCGAATACCGCCCACTTTTTTACGGGCACCTTCATGCTTATCATATCTATCCGTTACCCAAAAATTATGGCAATCAGGCATATGGTTTAGGAGTTATCGATGTACATACATTTAAAAAAAAAAAAAAAAAAAAAAACAGAGAACCGACGAACTTGAGAACCTCCTCCTTTTTGAAGTCGGTTAATGAGATAATAAAATAGAATCACTTGACTGAAAATCAGGCAACAAAACAGTTTTCGAGTGAAATGTAAAGTTTTTATTGGCAAGCGAAGATTGGTCTCTAAATTTAATTAAAAAAGCAAAGAAATATATACAAAAGTGTGTCAAAAAATTATTAAAATGGGCAGAGCAAGGCATTGCACTGACGTGGAACGACTCCTAGCCCTAAGCCTAAACATAGAGGGTCGGAATCAAAGTGAAATTGTCCAAATCTTAAAAAAATTTCAAAAATTTCTATTTAATGCATTATCGATTCCAAAACTTAACCTTAAGAGAAGAAGATCAAGAAAATAACAGTACAGCAGCAAGACTACATTAAAATTTTGTCCCATCGCGACCCATTGAAGTCTTCAGAAGCAATCTGGGGTGATGAAAGCTTTGGAATTTTTACTCAAACTGTTCGCTGGCGATGACTCGCGAAGAAAGAACTATTTGGTAGACCAAGAAAAAATCGCATTGTTTTTTTGAGATTGCTTTCCTGTTATGAAATTGGGTCACTTTACTAGATTAAACGAAACATGGATGAAAATTTATGTATATCTTCAAATATTCAGGAAAGTTATGCACCCATTTGCAGAGTGGAAAATGCCACATAAGTGGAAATTTTAGCAGGATAACGACCCCAAGCATACTTCTGGTATTGTGAAAGATTGGTTTAGCCGAAGTAGATAATATAAATATAAAGACATGACCAGCACAGTCACTGGACTTCAATCCAATTGAAAATTTAGGGAAGATTGTAAAAAATAATATAGAACCTATCAAATAAAAAATAAGATGAATCTTGTCAGACATTAGTAGAGTCTATGCCGCGAAGATGTAAAGCTGTCTTGAAAAATAGAGGCTCTTCTACAAAATACTAAAAATTTAATATATAAAAATCTCGTGTCACTGTGTTTGTGACCGAACTTCTCCGCAACGGCTAGACCGATTTTAATGAAATTGTTTTTGAATATTTGATAGGTATGAAAATTGATCGTAAAGTATTTTTCACTCTTCTAGCTTTGCCCATACAAGTAAAATTTTTGATACAGAATAGCTATGGCAGTAAAATCACAGAAGTTTAGAATGGAATTACCACTTGGTGATGTTCTTTTAATGGAAAAATTAGACGGGCATTAGACAAGGGGCTGTGGCTCCGCCCATACAAGCCAAGTTTTTGATATCAAGTAGCTATGGAAGTAAAAGTCAGAGAACATTGAAACTCAGAATGGAGTTTGGCATTGAACAATGAGCTGGTGTCAGACAAAGGGTCAAATAAAAGTTTTGAATATATTCGGTATTTTCCAATATAGTTTCCGGTTGTAGTAATGCACACCGGGTATAAGCTTGTATATTATAACATATTTGTTAATTTATTTTTAAGTTTTCATTATATTGTATGCCTTTATTCTTTTTATTGTCCCACTCATTTGAAGTACTATTAAATTTTGTTCTTAATTTTTTTCCCCCATATCATTTTATTATCAAAACCTATTTAATTCAATTCTTTTATGATGAGCAAATAAAAAAAAAAATATGGATGTTGTTTGGATTCGTGTATTGTTATTACGATGTTTTTATAATTGAATTTTGCATGATTGACTGATTCTAGTTTATTGTCCGGCACTGTATGTATGTTAGCTACAGAATTGGATTGTTATGAATCAAAGAATTTTATTTTGTAAATTATTAAATTATAAAAATTTTTTAATTATAAGTTTTAATTTTTTCTGAAATCCACCTCACATTAATGTTTTTATGGTATGTAGTGTCCGACCTCAACTCATACCGAAAGATTTCCAGTTCTTTAAAAAGCATGTTTAACGTTTCGCATTTAATCGCTGTCATCAAATAAGGCAATTTTAATCGTATTCAGTTTAAAATTTATAATCCATGCCTTTATAACTGCCATGCATTTCAGATGAAACAATTTATGGGTAAATCTTATATGCGCCCCAATAACTTTGAACCATAAATTTCGACATTCAACCCTGCATGCTTTTGGTGCCTTGGTATAATATTTTTCCTATTGCCAAAAATAAATGGTGCACAAGAATTATGAATTATGGTATTACAATAACAATAGCATAGTGCATTACAAAATAAATGACCCACAAAAAACCTAAGCAATTGAAGACAACACTTGATGCGCAAAAAATAAAACATAACAAAAAACAAACATCGAGACAGGGCCGTAGCGATAGCGGGATGTTTTCGTGTTTTCAAACCTCCCCCCACATAAGGGTCGAACAGTATGAAAAACTTTACATAATCGAACTTTTAAAATCAGAACTTCATATTTCCAAATTAATATTGAAGAATCAATAGCTATAATATTCAATATAAATTTTAAGAAATTCGCTATTTTGAACTATATTGAACTATGCAAAATTGTTTGTCCAAAAGAAGGGCTTAACTTTGTTTATCAAGGTCACAATTATTATATATGAATGAACTATATGAAGTTTGTTGTTAAAGTACCATTTTCAGACTATAGTCGAAATGCTCAAAAAGTAACTGAAATACGGGAGAAAAATATGTATAGGAAATTATATTTAAAAGGCCTGTAATTTTATAAATTGTGGAATATTAAATTGATATTTTAAAGCAATTTGCAAGCTTATAGGACTCCAATCTATTAAGAAAATATTTGTTTCAATGAATTTCTTGGGAAGTTGTATAATAAGTTGTATAAACCAAAGTATATAAATTATAGGATATTACTCTTGAAGTGGGGAGCTAAAAATGTTATCCATTCGAACATAGTTTCTTGGTATGTTAGATCACCGAACTTTCCTACTTGTGTACATATATTTTATCCAGTCTGAAGTCTAGCTTTTAAATAACAAGCTTTTCACTTATTATCTAAATAGGACCTTTTTCGAAGAAGATGTCTCAGTTGATAAAAAAAAAATTGAACATATTTTAGGCTCTTTAGACAGCGAGTAATATGGGCAGTCGGACGTTTTTTTAGTCATGGTAACATTGGTAATTTTTTAAAAGAAAAATTAACAACACAATTTCTTTAAGCTTGGACATTTTTTATATCTATATATTAATACGAGAACACCAAAATTTAACTTCATTTAGCCCTAACCCCCCTAAAATTAATTAAATCGATATTTCCCCTTTTGGGGTGGGCAGGAGAGGGTTAAAATGTATGACCGAACTTCATTCTTTTTCCAAGAGGAACATTTTTTCCTTAGAACCTATCCTCTTTGACCCCTCCTTAGGGGGGCTCCCATACATTGCACCCTAACCCCCTACAGTAAATAAATCGATATTTACCTCTTTGGTGAGGTTAGGAGAGGGTTAATATGTACGACCAACCTCCAGTACTTATTTAAGTGTAACATTTTTTCCTTTGAGTCCTATCCCTTCCGACCCCTCCTTAGGAGGGCTCCCAGACAATGCACCCTTGTATGGGTGCATTAAAATATGGCTCAATATTTCTCCTCTTGGGAAAGTTAGGAGAAGGTTAATATGTAGCACTGACCTCCATTACTTTTTCAAGTGTAACATTTTTCCCTTTAACACCTATTCCCTCCAACCCCTCCTTAGAAGGGCTCCCATACAATGCACCCCACTGTTAATGAAATCAATATTTCCCTTCTTGGGATGGGTGGGAGTGGGTTTTTATGTACGGCCGAACTCCATTACTTATTCAAGTGTAACATTTTTCCGTTTCAGGCCTATCCCAGAGGGGGAGGGTCAGAGGACCCCTGCTTAGGAAGGCTCCCAAACAGGGCACCCTACTGTTAATTTAATAACATGAAAAACATTTTATGGGAGCCCCCACCACTAAGGATGGGTTGGAGGGGATAAGTCCCAAGCAAATAAATGTTACACTTGAAAAAGTACTAAAGGTCGGTCGTACATATTAACCCTCTTCTACCCATCCCAAGAGGGAAAATATTGATTTCATTTGAAGTAGAGTGCATTGTATGGGAGCCCCCCTAAGGAGGGGTCAAAGGGTATAGGTCCCAAGGGAAAAATGTTCCTCTTGGAAAAATAATGGAGGTCGGCCGTGCATTTTAACCCTCTCCTGCCCTCCTCAAAAGCGGAAATATTGTTTTCATTAATTGTAGGTGTTTAAGGCTTACCCTAGAAGCGCCTCCAGTGAGAAACTTACGTCACCCGAAAAAACTGAATTCATTATCGGTTTCAGCGACCACGAAAACATAAAAAAATGTCATGAAACCCTACAGGTTTTTTTTATTTTTGGAAAATTGTTGTACAGTGTAATTTAAAAGCTCTCGTTCATACCGTGTGTACAATATAATTTTGATTCAAATGTTTTGCCATTAATAAAGATAAAAATTAGTAAATAAAAACACCTTTTTTCCCATATAAAAGAAACTACAACAAAATACAAAGCTACACACCTCTGTTGAAGAGTAACTGTGGGAGAGTAGAATGCGAGAGTAAAAAAAAAATCGAAAAGCTCTGATAGAGCTGTGTGGCTGTTGTGGGTTTTTCTTTCCTATTTTACCGGACTTACTCGATCATTGCTGCTGAGAAAAAACAAAATAAAGGCTGTTTCAATAAAAGTAAACATTTTTAACACATTACAAAGTAGACTTGTTTCGATTAAGTTTTAATCAAATTTTAAGGCTAACAAATTTAAGAACATCTTTTATGTAAATATATCTATAGCTATATCTATACTATAATATAAAATTGAAGTGCAAAATTTTGCTATTTTAAGGAAAACTCCAAAAGTACTTTGTCGATTTTTATAAAATAAGTTTTAAAATGTCATATATGTGTTACAGCACAGCATATGGGTATTTTTGTTTCGGAATTTTAATAAAAAATACATTTTATTGATGGTTAAGTTTTTTAAGAAATCACCCCCGATGCTACGCATTGCTTGCACGTTTTCTTTTCGCGCATTTGTGGTCCGAGAGTTTCAATAACCTCCATGTTGCTCTCTTCTCTTCTCTTCTCTTCTCTTTTTTTGCTCAGCTAGCACAGCTCAACATAAAAAACAGATGAGCGTCGAGCAAGGCGAAAAGTGAGATAAAAGCCCCCCCCATTGAAAATCCTGGCTACGGGCCTGCATCGAGCTAAAATCAAATTTGAACAAACAGATATTTGTGCAAATTTATACTAAGTTCTGCATGTAAAGTACAACGACCCGTTAAGAAGTGAGTGTGTGGGTATTTTTGGGGGGGATGAAAAATAAAATAGATTTTATGTGCATGGAAATGCATGCATGTTTTTCAACATTTTATGAGATGTTCGAGGGAGAGCCAACGATATATGAGCAGAATATTTAAGAAGTATCTAAGAGTGGTGAATAGTTTAATATGGCAATGCTCATTATAGATATAACGAAGTAAAAATTTTGGAAACACCCTTAAAAAGTGCGCTAACGAAATTTATTGGGGGTTGGAATTAATTTTAAAGGTTTTTTTTCGGTTTTTGAGCATTTATTTAGAAACAACGGTACAATGTATATTATTCAAAGTATTGTCCATCGTTAGCTACAACATTTTCCCATCTTTCTGGCAGCATATGGATTCCGCGCCGAAAGAACGACTCGTCTTTTGAGGCAATCCACGAATCGACCCATTTCTTGGTATCCTCGTAAGAAGTGAAGCGCTGCTCAGCCAAGCCATGCGTCATCGATCTGAATAGGTGGTAGTCGGAAGGGGCTATGTCTGGGCTATAAGGCGGGTGGGGTAGCACATCCCAATTCAGCGCCTCCAACGTTTCCTTGACGGTTCTTGCAACATGTGGCCGTGCGTTGTCATGTTGAAAAACCACTTTGTCGTGTCTTTTGCCATATTCCGGCCGTTTAACCTTTAATGCTCGGCTCAATTGCATCAATTGTTGTTGGTAGCGTTCCCCAGTGATGGTTTCGTTAGGTTTTAGCAGCTCATAGTACACGACACCCTTCTGATCCCACCAAATACACAGCATAAGCTTGGCGCCATGAATATTCGGCTTGGCCGTCGATGTTTATGCATGGCCGGGTGGTCCCCACGATTTTTTTCGCTTAGGATTATCGTAATGGATCCACTTTTCATAGCCAGTGACAATACGATGCAAAAAACTCTTCCTTTTATGCCGTTGAAGCAGTTGTTCGCACATGCAAAATCGCCGTTCAACGTCTCTCGGCTTCAACTCGTACGGCACCCAATTTCCTTGCTTTTGAATCATTCCCATGGCCTTCAGGCGTTTGCCGACCGTTGATAAGTCGACTCCCAATGATTCTGACAATTCTTGAAGGGTTTGACACGGGTCTTCATCGAGCAAAGCCTCCAATTCCTCATCTTCAAACTTTTTCGGCTGGCCCGGACGCTCTTTGTCTTCCGTATCAAAATCACCACTTTTAAACCGACGGAACCAGTACTCACAAGTAGAAATCGATGGAGCATAGTCCCCGTAAGCCTCAGTAAGCGTGCGTTGTGCTTCAACCGCTTTTTTCTTCAAATGGAAGCACAAAAGTAAACCTTCCCGCAAATTGCGTTTTGTTGGAATGAAAGTCGACATGTTCACAGAGAAAAAAATATATGTTGTTTACACTTCAGTGGAATGACACATACTGAAAAATGAAGCTTAGACAATGTGCTTTGAAATAAATATAGTCACAGGTGTGCCCGATGCGATCTATTGATAGTTACGCCATCTCTTAGAAAACCTTTAAAACTAATTCCAACCCCCAATAATACCAAAAATATTTGTATATAAAGTTTAACGTAACACAATTGTCACAAATAACTTCAAGTTAGGGAACATTGTGTCTTTGACGTTATAAAATTTGAAAGAATGGCAAAAATGCGTTTTGCATTAAGTGCCCCAACATTAAAATTGCCTCATTCAAAAATGCAGACACAAAAGAGCACTATCTCTGAGTCACTTTGACAAGCTGCCATACTGTCATATTGTTGTTTTGACATTAAAAGATTTATTTGACATGCACGCAAGCCGTTTTGAGCAGTGTTCTTCGACTCCTTTAAGTGGCCGCCAGCAATACAAAGACTACTTACCGCAAAATGATAAAAAAACACACACAGCCATGCACACAAATACTCTCTGATGTAAACTCAAATTACGTTACTACGCATGCACATGTTGCCATTTATTGTTACGTGCAATTGTAATAAAATTTCCAAGATTGCATATGTAATACTCGCTCTCACTGTTCAAACACACTGTAGTTCGTCGCCTAAAAAGCAAACGTAGCGGCGGATGTGGCTGCCTGTGCATGTGTGCAAGTGTGAATAAAGCAAGAATTATTGCATCAGTTGTTTATGCCTGCGTGCATTTGTTACATATTGTAAAATGGTGCAGAGCTGTCAGATTTTGACAGTTTTTCATTTTTATATTTTTCCACAACGCAACACAATTTGAACATTTTTTTTTTTAAATAATTTTTATTATTTTTTTTTCGTTTGGTATGGTGTGGCTGTTGTTGAGCTGCCTTTGCAGCTGGTTATCATTCAATACAAAAACTACTTAAAGAAATCAAATACTTACCAGTCGCCACCACTAGAACTTCACCTAATACATAAAATAAATACTTACCACCACCACCACGATAAATTTAAAAACATTTTTTTAAACCCTTCAAAGTTCACCATAACTAAAATTATTCAACCAATATAAATGTAGATTTTTACATCGTAAGTCATATCATCAAAGTCAAAGTCGTCAAGTAAATTTTGAGTCATTGTTACTAGGTATTTGAGGGTTAAGGCGGTCTTCTCATTCAAAACCCGTTTTTTGGACCCTTTTTAAAAAAATTCTTATTTGAAAACGCAAAGAATAATTGAAAACTTTTTTTATTTATTGTATTACAAAAGGTTCAAAGTAAATAAAAAAATTTTTTTCCCTCGATACGTGGGCTGTTCAAAAAGTAATGAGACTTCAAAGTTGGTGGTGAAAAAAAAAGGTGTCGTCACGGCGGCCACGATTCCGGGTATCCGGAGCATCTGAAATGAAAAAAAAAACGGGGTTATAATCAGTATAGATGTAATTCTCGGGTGAACCTCAAGCTTAATTTTGTGATTTTTTTTGACAAAATGGCGGCCATTCAAAAAAAAATTTCAATTTCGGGGTTTTTTTTTGTAGCTTAGTGTAAAAAAAAAATAGTAAAAATTTTTTTAAAATTATGGTCGAGGTTCACCCGAGAATGGTGACAATTCTGCGTCGATTCCACTTTGTTTCATGAAAATCGGTTTTAGTTGAACTGGTGATATCATGGCCGCCAGTTCGAAAAACGTGGGTTCGAGATAAACGCGTTTAAAGTTTGAAGTAATTTTTTTGGGGGGAAAAAAAAAAATCAAAAATGTTTAAATGCAGTTTTTTAGAGCTGACAATTTTTACTTACAAATATTAGTCGGCGATGCCAGCTCCATACAGGCCACCTTCCTCTTTTTCGTAGAAACTGCTTTCTGCTGCCCTCTCTGCTCTGCGAGCCGTTCTGCCAGCCTTTGATGATGCCGCAGCTCGAGTCTCTGATCGGTTCAATCTGTCTTCATTGCGAGATAGTGCGTATTCGTATGCGTTTTTGCCAATCGCAATACCCATCAAACCCATAATTTTAAGTATGGGTATAAAACCGTCGTTGAAGAGGCACGTTGCAATGAAATTGGCCACTTCGATGGTGCGTGCGCCTGAGTTGATGTGTTTTGGCGAAAGTGACCAAAGAACAGAATTGTAGGACTCATTGGAATTCTGAGTTTCAGATCCAAGGCATCTTTCAAGCAAATTATCTGCCGACAGCGCTTCGTAAGCTGGTTTTATTACCTCCATCACCTTCTTGTCCATCAGACCTTGCTTCACAAAAAAGGCTGTATCTTCTAAAGTATTTCGAATTTCTAAAAATCCTTTTAGGGGCATATTCACAATAACCCAAGCTATAAATAAATGCAAAAAAGTTGAAAAAAAAAGTTGCTCAATGAGAAGACCCCCTTAAGAAAACCAAACAATACAAACATTGAGAAGGCATGGCTGCATATTATGCTTCAATAATTATAACTGCATAATAATTCAATAACAAGGCGGTAAGATCTAAGCTTAGCAAAGACACACTCTAAACTTATCACTTAAACAATGCACTAACGCAATATGCAAACTTCTATATTTTCGCTTTAGTCGATCTAGAGGCGTGGTTGTAGTTTTCCTACCAAATACACAAGAAACTTCTTAAAAATTAGACCTTGCTCCTCCTCTTGATAGGTGCATATTAAAGAGCTACACAAAACATTCTATTTGCTACACTTCACTACTGTACAGTACTTCAGTGCGCTGCATTTCACTGTAGCATTGACATCGCATACACTAGTTCTATGCTACAGCTCAGCAACGCAAGAAGCACTTCATCAGATGAAATGCTTTTCGCTACAGTAACAGACAGTGCTTATGTTATGATGCAGAGCAGAATATCAAAACATAAAGCGACACTACAGCAAAGTAACAGTAAATCATAGCAAGCATAGCGAGTGCTTGCTTCAGTGTCGATCTTTGTATGCTTATTTGTAATAATTTTGTTTGCGTTAAAATATTTTTTAAGACTTTTTTTTGTAGGAATCTATCTAATCGCATTAATGTACTTGAATCGTGCTGAACAGATTACAACATAAATAAAACAAACCATTCGTTTTACCTGTAAGTTCTTTCGTGACAGTGCAGTAGGTTCCACTTCAGTTTTGATCTATTGTTCAGTTGCTTGAATAATCTACTGTCTATTTCTCAGTGCTTGTTTGCATAACAAATTCTTTCTTTACCGAAGTGCTTGTTTTAATATGAGAGAGAAGGTGAGCGGAAATAGTTGAAAGCAGAACAGATGGATTGCATGTCATTTGTACAGTGCTTGTGCAGATCTTAAGTACGTGTACAAACTTTTACTTCCCCACACCAGAGAATGCTGTGGTATTTGAACCAATATACAAACCAAAGTGGCAAGTTTCCACTTCTTAACACCAGAGGGAGCTGCGGTATTTTACTCAATACACATACCAAAAAGAAAGCGCTGCGCTAATTTACCCAAGACACAAACCAAAATGACAAACGTTCACTTCTCCCCACCAGAGGACGCTGGCGATGACTCCTGATTGCGCTGGAATCGGCATATCGTACCTACTTGTATTAAAAATATGTATATTTATGATTGACCAAAAAAAAAAAAAAATGTATTCAACAGAAAAGTACTTTTCTATCTATAAAAAACAATTTTTTTTGTTGAAATATTTATACCCCAACGTGTACTGCGTAAGGGATATATTAACTTTGTCATTCCGTTTGTAACGCCAATAAGGAGGCGTGGCAGGTATAGAAAAGTGTGTATATTTTTGAACAGCATCAGTTCCTGAGTCGATTTCCGTGTGTCCGTCCGTCTGTCTGTCTGTCGACACGATTAAAGCCGTAATTTTAAAGCTATAGCGATTAAATTCAAAAGCTTTTTTTAAAAAAATTAAGATTAAATTCAAAAATGGGCCAACTCCGATGAAAACCACGCCTTCCTTCCATAGTAAAATCTCTTAAAAATCCACAAAAATTAAGGAAATGCCTTCAAATTTTTTACACATAAACTTTGATCTTCAATGTCAATCCTGACTATGAAATTTGAAAAAAAATCGAATGAAAATCACGCCTACCTCCCATACAAAGTGGCCTTTTTATTAATGTAAAATCTTCTAAAAATCCAAAAATTAAAACTTTTAATAATTAATATAAGCCATCTTTATAATATTTGCCAAAATCTGATGAAAACCACGCCTACTTCTCATACAAAGTGACTTTATTTTAAACTAAAATCTTTTAGAAATCCACAGAAGTTAAAGAAATGTCTTGAAATTTTGCATATAGGCTTTGATATAAAACATAGACCATCACTATGATATATGGCGAAATCGGATCAAAACCACGCCTACCTCCCATACAAAGTGACGTCATCAAAATAGGAAAACTTTCGTAAATATATATTAAACTGAATGTCATCGTGTTTGTCGTAGCTAAAGACTTTGAATATATTTGAATTCGGCCGCGGGGGATATTTTAGCTTCGGTACCTTCTTTATTCACATTAACACATTTTTTTATGCAAACGTGACATTCCTGATGCTTCTTGCGGGTTTCTTCAAATCGAAAAATCCATTTATCATATAAAAAAAAAAAATTTTGTCAATGTGTTCACAACTTCCCACCTTAAATCAAATTGAGAAAAGCTTTTGTTGACTATTGACAAAAAAATTTATCAACTTGTAACGAACTTTTGTTCTTAGGCTAAGTTAAGCTCAGGCACATCAGGATCCATCCAGGCATCTCTCAACCCCTGGATAAAACTAGTTTTTACAGAAAGAAAGGAACAAATAAATTAAGTATGGCAGATTGTGTCACGGTTAACTAGGAAGTCAATTCAATCATTAAACCAAAAGTTTTTAGCTTGGAGAAATACAAAATCTTTTTGTTTTCCTTATATAATTGTTTTTTTACAATATTTTTTATCTCTTAATTTTTTTTTTATTTCTTTAACAAGAATTAATTTCTTTATAAGATAAGCTTTATTTTCTGGTTATCCATTTATTATACTTAAGGTTAAATCCTTAACTTGACATCAGGGTAAAGTGGCAAAGTGTACACGGCGGCTGATGGCCGATTGATTCAGGCGGTGGGTGGCAGAGTGTCGATGGCAGAAGGCCTTACAATGACCAGATTTTAAAAAAGACACAGGTGCGTCATTG